>JAZGLO010001840.1:762500-1412500 GCA_036873155.1 Biomphalaria sudanica | reverse complement strand
CTAAATATCTATCTATCTACCATATCTTAATTCTTTCCACTAGATTAGCAGTACCCAAACTTGGGCCGTAGGTTGCGGGTCATATCCGGCTAGTTACATTATATAAAATTCAATGATAATTATTTAAAAAATAATGTTTTTGCTTTATTATATATATTTTTTTATTGGAAAAGGATTAAAATTAGAGATTTAAAACAATAATAGTGTTGTTGCTGTTGGTTTGTTTTTTTTACCTAAGAGAGGTAATCACTAGAAAATATTTCTAGAAAGAAAAATCAGGAAATAAGAGTTATTTTCTCCTTGTTTTCCTATTTACATGAGTCCCTAGCGAGACACTGCTGTGAAAATAACATGATAGATGCATCACCGGACATTATAGGATATCAGCAGACGTTAGTCTCTGTGTTTTAAAGAAAAGTTAGAATACGTTGGAAGGGACGAATAATGAGGAGGGGGCGTGTGGGTTGGCTTGAAACAACATAATTCGAATCCAGTAGGGATTTAGGACTTCCTTCTTTTGATGCCCTTATGGGAGTAACTAAAGGGCGCAGTAAGCGATGGTCACTTAGACCAATACTAGGTTAGTAAATGGACATACGTCCCTTATTTATTTTATCAGGGCTGGATAGGGGTGGTGGCGGGAATAAGGGTGGGAGTATTGGTACTATTATCTGTATACTCATTGAGAATTTAAGTACTGCGCGTAGAGGGTCAGCTTTTTGTGATTAGTTTCTCATAAAACGTGTTCCCTGCTGTTGTCTCGATGCTTGGGTCAGTGCTACCCTGGGAAAGCTGTCTTTTCAAAAGTTTTTAATGTCTGCATAATCATCTCTCGTCTGCATAACTAGTAGATGTGTGTGTGTGTGTGTTTCTGTTAGCAGTAGTAGTTTCGTGGAAAAGAGATGGTGTAATGTGTACATTTACACTACTTAGTCAATATCTTTGTGTTGCTAACCATGAACGTATTTTGTTTCACATGGACAATATCTTTGTTTATCTGACTTTAACCTGGTTTGTTTCACTTGGACAATATCTTTGTTTATTTGACCTAAAGGTGATTTATTTCAAATGGACACGATCCATTTTTATCTGACCATGTGCTCCCCACTTCGTTAGAGATATTCTGAATGTAAACTTTCACTTTAGAGGCCCCGAGTCTCTAGGACCGGTTCTACACCACAGGAGAACTTCTGACGAGTTACCTCCTTTTTTTGGTTTAGTTTTTTGAACTTTGTAAGAGATTCACAAAAGTGTAAGGCACAATAACATTTCTTGGTTGTTATCTTTCTGTTGTATATGTTTTGTTGTGTGAAATGTTTCCTGACTACAGCTCATTAAGTCTTTCAATAATGTACCATACCATAAGCTTCACAACTTTTAAAATTATTTTTTGTTTTTAAATGTGTACTAAATGAACTAAAACTAAATTGTTTAAAGGAAATCAACTCAATAAACAAATAATAATAAAATCTAAACCTATCTAAGACTTTTTTTTTTAATTTCTGACATGGAAAGGAATGTTTATTTTTCAAAGGAGTTAAAAGGGGGGGGGGTGGGACTGAAACAAAAAAGGAACCATAGATTGCTAAATAGTAGAACATCTTGAAAGCACTTTTAATTCTTTGAATTTGAACGTTGAAAAAGTCGTGTATTTCTTCTCTGTCGGTTTATTGTTTCCACATGGCTAGTTCTACTTCTACTATACAGATAACGAGTTGTATTCATTTAAAGCACGTCTATATGGTATGAAAGTAAACATATTTCTATTCATAGTGTGAGATTGCTTTCTTGTTTGTTATCTGCAAAATGATTAGGGCTTTTAAATGTTCCAACAAAACACAGACACACAAATAGAAACTTCAATCTCTAGATCATTTTTTTTTCTTTTTGCTTAAGTCTTTACATAAGAAGATTCCTTTATTTTTTGTTTCGTTAAAGTTTTGACCCAAATGAACGAACCAGAATATTCTATTTGGATAAGAAAAGGTTGAGAAGTTCAAAGACCTAAACTCAGCAGTATGTCTGACTGGTCGTCTGAGAGTCAAATGAAAGTAATATTGACTCTCTAAATCACGCCTGTCTTAATCAGTGAAACCAAAAAAAAAATGGTTTAATGTTATCCATTTACCAAGTTGATAATTTTCTTTTTTTCGTGCCATGGATAGATAGTTTATTTATGACTAGAGATGGACACCATTTATATTACTTACACTATATCTTTTTATTTGACCAACATTCTAGAACGTATGGGGGACAAATTTATAATAGTGATTATCCACAGTAAGTTAGAACTACACTAAATTCTGTCATCAGGTTGATAATTGTAGACTCTCTCAGTAACTTAGAACTACACTAAATTCTGTCATCAGGTTGATAATTGTAGACTCTCTCAGTAAGTTAGAACTACACTAAATTCTGTCATCAGGTTGATAATTGTAGACTCTCTCAGTAAGTTAGAACTACACACAATTCGTTGATGATTGTAGACTCTCTCAGTAAGTTAGAACTACACTAAATTCGTTGATGATTGTAGACTCTCTCAGTAAGTTAGAACTACACACAATTCGTTGATAATTGTAGACTCTCTCAGTAAGTTAGAACTACACACAATTCGTTGATAATTGTAGACTCTCTCAGTAAGTTAGAACTACACACAATTCGTTGATGATTGTAGACTCTCTCAGTAAGTTAGAACTACACACAATTCGTTGATAATTGTAGACTCTCTCAGTAAGTTAGAACTACACACAATTCGTTGATGATTGTAGACTCTCTCAGTAAGTTAGAACTACACACAATTCGTTGATGATTGTAGACTCTCTCAGTAAGTTAGAACTACACACAATTCGTTGATAATTGTAGACTCTCTCAGTAAGTTAGAACTACACACAATTCGTTGATGATTGTAAACTCTCTCAGTAAGTTAGAACTACACACAATTCGTTGATGATTGTAGACTCTCTCAGTAAGTTAGAACTACACACAATTCGTTGATAATTGTAGACTCTCTCAGTAAGTTAGAACTACACACAATTCGTTGATGATTGTAGACTAAGAAACAAATGAACATTTTGTCTCTTACATTTTTCACTTTGACATAAGAAGACGCGCCTCTACTTAAATGTATTTTCCTTACAGTTGGCAAGCTCAATTCAAATGTAGGTAAACCATAGTTAGAGTAGTGTCATCAGAGTTATTTCTGTCAAGAATAAAGTTCATAAGATAATGAAACTTGAACCTCTTAACAATTTGTTTCAATGCATGACTTTTACAATCTGTCTATTTATAGTAAATTACGTAATGCTTATAAAAAATAATATGCATTAACATTGTTTTCTTTAAGCTGAATCATTATTTAGAGCATTGTTACGATTACAATATTGACTTTTTAAATATTTAATAACTCTATAAAGAAATAAAAATAGAACCATTGTTAATGGCATTATTGTAATATATTGTTCTTCGGATTGACAATTTTCCCTATTTCTTTGCAAAATATATTATCATATATATAATTTTTAACTAGTTTTTGGGTTTTTTTAAATACAGTTTTCAATTTTATACACAACAATATCAATTTTTTTCCGGATATTGGTTTGAGTTTGTCTACAGATCAAAAAATATAAGTAATTATAGTTCAGCCTCGAGACATAATTACTTCCGCGACATCCTCAACATTCTATCCTTGCTCCCACCCCCACCCCCCACTGTCCCTCTCTCTCTGTCTCTCTCTCTCTCTCTCTGTCTCTCTCTCTCTCTCTCTTTCTCTGCAAAATTATACTAATGTTTAATTCTTATTCTAGCCAGATTTCTGTTGCTGTACTGTGGTCTGTCTTTATACACTACTAGAAACAAATACTAGATCTATATCCTTTTTATCTACATGTATTTCCTTCAATTGTATTGGCTAAGTTTGGTTTATGCTGCTGTTAGGTTTATTTAAGACAGAAAGTATTTATTCCAGCAAGAAAAACAGTTTTTAGGGATTAGATCTTTTTTGCTTTTGAATAGTCTTTCTCGTCCAAAGAATGGACGGTCCTGTCATTGAAAGAGATTCAAGGCAAGGCAAAAGACAAAGAGGAATGGAGAAAGACGGTCAAAAGATCTAGTGTGATGCCCCAACGGTCCAACAGACCAAGATGAGATGAACATCGTCGTTCATGTCAATGCAAGCTTGGTGCTATCTGGTCCAATTTCTGTTGTGGACAAGTTGAGTGAAGGGTGTATCTGGTTAGGGTTAGGGTTTACCTACTTGACTTAGCAAACACAATTTAAGCCCCCCCCCCCCAATAAAATTTCCAAGCCTACATCGGGATTGGAACTCGAGTTAGATGTATACCACCCAGCCACAAAGAGCAAAGACTTGAAAGCAGAAAGTTCTAAGCATTGAAAAGCTAATTCAGCAGCTGACTCTGGTCTGTTCTTTCTTCAGCACGCCCTAATACACTACTAATACACTAATTCAAAGTAGCAGCAATATTTTTGTGCTCACCGGAAATGAATGTCTTGATGGGAAATAACTCGTAATGGGCGCCGTTTTTTTTTTTTTAACTTGTTTGTGGCACATTCAGCAACGCGATTACTGTACAACTTTAAAAAGTAAATCACAATGACAATACGATACCGATTACGATACCGTGGTGGCAGATGGAGTAAATTTACTCTGTTTGGCGGGTGTTATATGTTGATTACCGAGCCTGAATTACTGGCAGAAACCGACTATGAAAGCAGTTGTTTTTGTTTTGTTTTTCATAAAAATACACATTTTTAGAAATATTCTTTATCAATAGTAAAAAACAGTGTTTTTTATGTTTCTTAAAATATTTTCATTACTTTATTTCATGTCAAACAAGCTACTGACATTTTAAGCAAAATGTTTACTTCTGTGTTAAAAAAGAATTATTCTATTCAGTATGCATATAAGTCGACTATAATTAAAAAAAGACTATTAACTAGCAGTGTTGTATATTATAAACATGAAATCATCCTATTGATCATGAGTAAAGGGAATAGCTTATTCCTTTAGGCCTTGAATGAGAGCCGGTCTCTTTACAAAACAAATTAAATCAATTATATAATTATTCAATAACATCAGTTAGGCCAGGTTCGCAATGAACTATATCTCCATAACTATAAGCTCATCGAATACATATGAATATCAACAATGTAATGATAATAACATTAATAAATCTCCGTATCCTGTGGTATCAATTTGTTAGTCGAACTAACAATACAATAGTTTCGGCAGCACTTTCGACACAAGCATGTCTTTTCCTTTTGTATCGACGGCTATAGGGTAGTAGTTGTTGATAGTTTGTAGTTCATAAATCTTGCTGCAACTTGCCTTTTGACATGAGCGCAACACAAACTGTCTTTTTTTTTTGGTTTAATTGTGTTGTTTTTGTCATTATAATATATATATACTAGCCATATGTTACCAGCTGCCCGCGGGTCTTAATTTGCGTATCACTGTCGATATAGTCATTGAGAGTGTTTTGTAAACAATTAAACGAAATAATAATGTTATACGTAAAGCGAATGTGTGAATGTAAAAATAGTATGAATGGAGCTATCAAAATAGCTATTCGATCTAAATCCATTTTTTTCAAATAAAAACATTTGCTTGTAGGCCTACATATTTTTTATTAAAATATGAAATGAATAGACTTTATTTTGTATGTTCATGTGTTAAAGTATAAAGTAGATCTATCATCTTTGAATTTGAACTTGAGTTAGAGATAGATCTAGATCCAGACTAATCTAGAGTTAAATATTGGCTTGGATAGAGTTCGTTCTGCGCGTGTATGACCTTTTTTGTTAGATGATTAAAATGTATGTCAACACGGCTTCGCAGATATAGCGAACGAATGTATGAAAAATGCTTTAGAAAAACAAATTTAAATGTTAATTTGATTAATATGTGAAATGAATGAACAACAATTAGTATGTTCATGTGTTAAAGTATAAAACGATCTTTGCGAAGAGAAGTTCTATCATCTTAGAGTTGAATTATAGTTTTAGACTTGTGAATAGAGAGATTTGTAGCATTTCGGTCTTGTCCAATATGGGAAATTACGTCAGGACTTCTAAATTCGCAGATATAAGGAACGAATTTATGTAAAAATGCTTTTGGAACACAAATTTGAAGGTTAATTTTATTAAATAATGAAATCAATAGACTATAGTTTGTATTTCCATGTGTCAAAGTAAAAAAACTATCTGTGCAAATTGTAGTTTTAAAAATTAGATTAGATCTAGATCCTTTCGATCTAAACATGGTAAACATGGCCTAGATCCATGAAATACTAATACTTTCATAGAGTCGTGCACCTTTTTTTTAGGGTCTTTAGTTTGTTTTAGGGCTACAATGTCACGGTTCCAGTTAGTAACGAAGGAACATTCATGCCAAGTTTTTTCAAGATTAGCCAAATCGTATTGATTTCTATGCTGGACATACATACATAGGCCTTACTTTCTACTTTATAGTATAGATATACTATGGCGTGGAAAGCTAACAGATATACCTGTTTCTACAAAACGCATTATACCCGTAAACTTTTATTTAATGAAATGGCTTAACTTCATCTAAGTGTATAGGGAAATAGTACATTTCATTATAATATTGAGAAACTACCAAGAATGAACAGCTGTAGTCAATACTTGAGGGTTACCGAAGACCTCGGAGTTAAATCTCATGAATAAGTTCTACCAAGAAGGAGCGGCTGTAGCCAATACTTGAGGGCTATCGAAGACCTATGAGTTTAATGTCTTCCTCTAATAATATTAATCTCCCAGAAAATGACCTGGAAAGTTTCATTGGGAGGTCAAGTCAACCTAATCACCTTCGTACACTGGTCTAGACACGATTCCATGATATCCCTTTATCTAATCTTCCCTACTTTTGCATGAAAAGGTCACTATAATTTCCTTAATGAAATGGCCTCGCTAGGACAGTCTCGCTAAACATGTAGCAACTTGGGATCCCATATTTAAAGGAATCTCAAAATGTAAATGACTGTACCCTTAGGCACGGAGCATGGAGATAGTACTCAGTGAGCCACCATTGCGTGCGCTGAAGTGTGTCAGGGTTATTGATTTCAAATCAAATAATTGACCGAGGGCTTCACATCACGTGACAAAAGCATCCTCGCCAATCCGACTTTTTTGTTTTGTTTTACATTGCGCAACAGCACGTGACATGAACTCACGTGCGATCCCCAGCATTATGTCAGAAATTAACAGCGGTCATCCGAGACCAAGCAATCTCTTTTTTTTTTAGCCATTAGTCTGCCATTACGATTACCTGCGCGTGGTTGGTGTCAGAGATAGAATGACACGGCCTGTCCTGACCATGAATCCATGACTTAACTTGTCCATTATTCAGGGTCCACCCCACTAATGCACTAAACGACTACAACTAGCCTTGTGTGAAAATGTGTTTCCCTGGTTGTACAGTTATCAAATCTTTTTTGTTTTGGTAGCTCCAAAATTTAGCATTGATAACCACAGTAAATAATATAATAATACTATTCATACACTAAATATGAAACAAACGAAGAGACGTCGTTTTATTTTATAAATTATGAAGTTTGTCCAGATGAAAAGATAAATATTACATTCGCGTATCTATGTGTTAATATTATTAACTTAATATTGCCGTGCTTGTTAATTAGAGACAAATTATGCTAGGCCATTTATTTTATGTGTAAAAAAGTGTTTAATACAATATCTCTATTTGAGTCGTACCTTCCTGGAAACGAAAACCTGGGTGGGTGGACTCAAAAACCTGGGTGGGTGGACTCAAAAACCTGGGTGGGTGGACTCAAAAACCTGGGTGGGTGGACTCAAAAACCTGGGTGGGTGGACTCAAAAACCTGGGTGGGTGGACTCAAAAACCTGGATACGGATAGCAAAAAACGTCACTAACCATTTTTCTTAGAAATTTGACAGTTTATATATATCTTTGGGAAAATATATACTAGCTCGTTGGCAAATTTGGGGAAACTGTAGTTTATAATTTTTTAAATTGAAAAAAAAATACATTTAAATTTGGCTAGAGAACTAGAAAATATTTATCTTGAACAAACTATATGTCTTCGGGTATTTCCGCAGTCATCGAAGTGTTTAATACATTAATGTTCCGGAAAATAGTGCGAATACACTTCTAAGTATAGATCTAAAAGCCTATCATTGGAATATTATAAATTGTAGTAGATCTATACATTCGCAAAACTCAGGATTCTTTCTCGAGGGGGAAAAAAGGGGTGGGGTGGGGTTAAAAAAAAGGCTCCATTTTTTTTATATTTAAAATTCATTAGTTATGAATCGAAAAACAATCAGTCTATAAGTTGTATAAAGGAGGAGGTATTGTCTTTTGTTAAAAAATATTTTTTGCTTTTCTTGTTTTCAATGTTAATTGTTTACAATCATCTTTAAGAATAGTGGTGCTCAAAGATTGATGCTTAAAGATTGGTGACCATCCAGTGGTGCTCAAACAGTGGTGACCATCCTTTAGTGATTAGACAAAGGAGCTCGTTCTTTTTACTGAAGCCTTTTCCTATGATATTTGTTTGTTCACTCCTGGTAGCAGTTCAGTGAATAAAGGCAAGAAATCGGCTCTCCATTGACCCGGAGACATTTTTGTCACAAAGAAAGAAGAAAATATCGCTTTGTCTGAGACTTCATTCATCTGTTCGTTTTGATGCATCTTTATGTTTTACTGATTCGATTAAATTGTAATCCTAGTATTACATTTTCCTTTGTTTTGTTTTTTTGTGTCTCCATGGTAAGCCCAAGGCCTAGTCCTCTTACCTGTCTTGTCTGGTAAACCGCACACACACACACACACCTACTGTTTTTGTCTTTCAAATCAATTAGTTGTACTGAAGTTGTTTTGTTTTTTTGGTAAGTAGCCTACTGGCCAGATGGTGAATGTCTTTCATTTAGATTGAGATCGAGATGGCAGCTGGCATTTTCTCGTTCGATACAGATCATTTGAAAGATACTCGAAGATATTGTAGAAGACTCTTCTCTCTTGTCCTTTTAACTAGTGATTAAGCGGGAATGAAGTCGGAAAGTATACTTGAAGTTCCTTTCCTTGGGGTACCAAGGTTTCCAGAAGAATGTAATTAGAAATCTAGTAAAGAACGAGCAGAGAGAGAGAGACAAATAGAGAGACAGAGAGAGAGAGAGACAGAGAGAGAGACAGAGAGAGAGACAGAGAGAGACAGATAGAGAGACAGAGAGAGAGAGAGAGAGAGACAGATAGAGAGACAGACAGAGAGAAAGACAGATAGAGAGACAGAGAGAGAGAGAGACAGAGAGAGAGAGAGAGAGAGACAGATAGAGAGACAGACAGAGAGAGAGACAGATAGAGCGACAGAGAGAGAGACAGAGAGAGAGACAGAGACAGAGAGAGAGAGACAGATAGAGAGACAGATAAAGAGACAGATAGAGAGACAGACAGAGAGAGAAACAGATAGAGAGACTGAGAGAGAGACAGATGGAGAGACAGAGAAAAAGAAACAGAGAGAGAGAAACAGATAGAGAGACAGAGAGAGACAGAGAGAGAGACAGAGAGGGAGACAGAGAGAGAGACAGAGAGAGAGACAGAGAGAGAGACAGAGAGACAGATAGAGAGACAGAGAGAGAGCGACAGATAGAGAGACAGAGAGAGAGACAGAGAGAGAGACAGATAGAGAGACAGATAGAGAGACAGAGAGAGAGACAGGTAGAGAGACAGAGAGAGAGACAAAGAGAGACAGAGAGCGACAGAGAGAGAGACAGAGAGAGACAGACAGAGAGACAGACAGAGAGAGACAGACAGAGAGACAGAGAGAGAGATACATTTGAGGACCTGGAATGATTTCACAACCAATGCCACCGTTCTCTCTTTCTCTTTCTCTCTCTCTGTCTCTCTCTCACTCTGTTCTTCTCTTTCGCTGTATATAATAATGGCAATATCTTCTATTCCAAAGATTAAGGCTGAGTGCAGTGTTTCACATGACTACGCAAACCCAGTTGCGACCTGCATATTTTCCCGCATTTGATGTAGACAAAGCGTTGTCCGCTGGCGGTCCATTTCAGTTTTCTTTCCGTCTTCTGTTACTGTCTTCAAAAATGGCTTTTCTTTGAGTCTCAAATGTTTGTCCCGCACACCTATGTGAGAGCTCTCCTACTGTCTCTTTCAGGGGACATCTGCTGCCAGCTACTTTCTTTCTCCCTAGACTTTACTATTTAAATATACAAAAAACGTTTGCTCCAAACTGATCACTGTAAGCAATGTAATCTATATATATCATTAATCATCATCAAAAGGAAACGATAATAATAAACTGATAAAATTATTCATTCCAAAGTCTGAGTCAATAGCCAATCATCGTGGAACATTAGCGATAAATTATACGATGAAATTGTGTGAATGCTAAACAGCAACGCGGGACATTTTTTTTTATCCGTTGATAAAAAGTAGAAGATACTCAAATATCTTTCATGTATTATGTATCATGTACCTACAATCAGTCATAATGTCTGTTCAGTCTGGTTAAAGAGTGGGTATAGAATCAGTCATAATGTCTGTTTGGTCTGGTTAAAGAGTGGGTAACAATCAGTCATAATGTCTGTTCGGTCTGGTTAAAGAGTGGGTATACAATCAGTCATAATGTCTGTTCGGTCTGGTTAAAGAATGAGTATAAGATCAGTCATAATGTCTGTTCGGTCTGGTTAAAGAGTGGGTAACAATCAGTCATAATGTCTGTTCGGTCTGGTTAAAGAGTGGGTATACAATCAGTCATAATGTCTGTTCGGTCTGGTTAAAGAGTGAGTATAAGATCAGTCATAATGTCTGTTCGGTCTGGTTAAAGAATGGGTATACAATCAGTCATAATGTCTGTTCGGTCTGGTTAAAGCGTGAGTATAAGATCAGTCAAAATGTCTGTTCGGTCTGGTTAAAGAATGGGTATACAATCAGTCATAATGTATGTTCGGTCTGGTTAAAGAGTGAGTATAAGATCAGTCATAATGTCTGTTCGGTCTGGTTAAAGAATGGGTATACAATCAGTCATAATGTCTGTTCGATCTGGTTAAAGAGTGAGTATAAGATCAGTCATAATGTCTGTTCCGTCTGGTTAAAGAATGGGTATGCAATCAGTCATAATGACTGTTCGGTCTGGTTAAAGAGTGGGTAACAATCAGTCATAATGTCTGTTCGGTCTGGTTAAAGAGTGGGTATACAATCAGTCATAATGTCTGTTCGGTCTGGTTAAAGAGTGAGTATAAGATCAGTCATAATGTCTGTTCCGTCTGGTTAAAGAGTGAGTATAAGATCAGTCATAATGTCTGTTCGGTCTGGTTAAAAAATGGGTATACAATCAGTCATAATGTCTGTTCGGTCTGGTTAAAGCGTGAGTATAAGATCAGTCAAAATGTCTGTTCGGTCTGGTTAAAGAATGGGTATACAATCAGTCATAATGTCTGTTCGGTCTGGTTAAAGAGTGAGTATAAGATCAGTCATAATGTCTGTTCGGTCTGGTTAAAGAATGGGTATACAATCAGTCATAATGTCTGTTCGATCTGGTTAAAGAGTGAGTATAAGATCAGTCATAATGTCTGTTCCGTCTGGTTAAAGAATGGGTATGCAATCAGTCATAATGACTGTTCGGTCTGGTTAAAGAATGGGTATACAATCAGTCATAATGTCTGTTCGGTCTGGTTAAAGCGTGAGTATAAGATCAGTCATAATGTCTGTTCGGTCTGGTTAAAGAATGGGTATACAATCAGTCATAATGTCTGTTCGGTCTGGTTAAAGAGTGAGTATAAGATCAGTCATAATGTCTGTTCGGTCTGGTTAAAGAATGGGTATACAATCAGTCATAATGTCTGTTCGGTCTGGTTAAAGAGTGAGTATAAGATCTGTCATAATGTCTGTTCCGTCTGGTTAAAGAATGGGTATACAATCAGTCATAATGTCTGTTCGGTCTGGTTAAAGAATGGGTATACAATCAGTCATAATGTCTGTTCGGTCAGGCTGGTAAATGACACGTAGTTGGTTGTCTGGATTCCCTGAACTGTTTACTTTCATTCAGAAAGTGAACATGAAGAACTAAGCCACTAGTGAGGTTAACTTTAAAAGCATTTAATTACAAAATTAGCTTTTACTGACAACAAACCAATAATAGAAGCTGTCTGCAGCTACAACCCAATAATACAAGCTGTCTGCAGCTACAACCATACAAGCTGTCTGGAGCTACAACCATACAAGCTGTCTGGAGCTACACCAATACAATCTGTCTGGAGCTACAACCATAAAAGCTGTCTTTAGCTACAACAATACAAGCTGTCTGGAGCTACAATCGAGCAATGACCTGTACCTACTCCTCCTACACTTTCCTTGTAGTTACGTGTACACATACAAGTTCTCTTAGTACTTTACTTCTCACGTGTACACTGGCATCCCACCTGTTCGTTATCATTGCTACTTCTGTTCACAACTGCAGGATAAGGCTTCTATCAAATCTGTCTGCTCGGATTTTTAATATCTTTTCTAGTTTACGAAATTTAAACGAGGACGGACGGACGGACGGACAGACCACACAAAACTAATAACGTCTATTCCCCTTTCGGGGGCCGCTAATAAAATCGACACTATTAAACCGATGTGTACAATTTTTTTAATTGTCATCCTGAAATAGAAGATAACGAAAGATGTATTTCAATTCACTTCAAAACAACTGCTTTTGTCATACAAGAAACACGTATGGTCGTCTTCCGTCTCCGACATTTCTATTTCAACTAGCACTTTCATCATTTGTTTAGCCCCTTACTTCCCCTCAGTTGAGATTAGAATCTATTCAGCCGACACACACACACAAACTCCATACAATTTTCATTAGCCACTACGTAACAATTGTAAAGGGTGCAAAACAAAGTCAATAAACTTCAGTTATAGGCATAGATGTCTAGAAACACTGCAACACGGAATAGTGACAAGATTATCATTTTAACAGCCGTATACTGAGTGAGTTTAGCTTTCGTTGTATCAATCCACCCCCCCCCTCTCTCTCCTTTCCCTAGAGTTAATTAAGGTTGAGGTAGACATTTTCCTACATTCTAGAAATACCATTCATTTAGATCATACTTAAAAATCTGAGTTATGTAAAGTGAAAAAAACAAAGGATTTTTTGTCTTTTAAAAATAATAATGTATTGAATTTACGGAGGAGTAGCTGGGGAAGTGGGGGTGGAAGGGTCAAATAGCAGAGGACGACAGTGGGGTGGGGAACATTTAGTCACGATTCTACCAGGTACTCAGACATTAAGGTCAAACAAACAAAGTCAAACATTCTGAAAAACAATGGCTGGTGAGATTTTTTTGTTTTTTAGTCTGGCCTGGGCGCTATTTTTAGACTAGATCGGAAGTAGATTGGTCTCTTGAATGTTCTATTTCTTTTTTCTTTCTTGGTAAGACTTCAGTTTTTCGGTATGTCCAGGTCTGAAAGCATGTGAATATTTGACCTATATATTTTGTTGTTTTTTTTTGAGAATTTAGCTGCTACAGAAAGATCCTGGGTATCACATACAAAGACGGCATCAAAAACGATGAGTTTAGAGACAGGATTAGTACAATACAGCGATTGGACCCCACGAAAACCTGCTAACTACGGTAAAGATAAGTAACCTAAAATTCTATGGCCACATTACAAGGTCCTCGAGGCTTGCAAAGACCTTCGCACAGGGAACAATACCAGCAAAAAGAAGAAGAGGCGGAGAAAGCGATTGGCAGGCAACATGAAGGAATGGACGGGCATGCAATTGAGGGAAAATCTGTCCAAGGCAAAAGAAAGAGAGGAATGGAGAAAGACGGTCAAAAGATATTATGCTCAAACAAACTAAGGAATAGGAGGAAGGTGAATGTGAAGAAATGTTTGACCTATATTTGGATGTATTTTATGTGTCTAAGTCTAGGACAGATGTCATTTTTGTGAAAGGCGAGTAGAGATAAAAATTGAAAAAAAAACGCGCACCAAGTCTTCTTCGACAACAGATTTTAATAATTCAAACGAACGGATTCAAAGCGTTTCACTGTCTCAAAAGATTAAAGCAATGATTGTTTATTCGCTTTCGGCTTTGATTTGTGAAAAAAAAATCTACAGTAGACTTGCAAACATTCTCTGGGAAAGCGATGGATTGTTAGGATGGTCGGTCCGCAATGATTTTCTAAGAAATATCTAGTTGTTAAAGCTGATTCATGTCAACCAATGACAGCTTCCTGCGCACAGGTACGCGGCTCAAACACTTTCAATACAAAGGTGGGCTGTCCAAGTCTTTCACCAATGATCTTGGGAGATAACTTTCTTTGCTGCTGTTTTTCCTTGGTGCATGCATCTTCGCTGGTGAAAGTTTTGGCGCATTTCCGGGGCGAGCAGAAGTAGCCAAGATGAACATGGTGATTACAACAACAGGATACAGAGAGTTTCTTCCCTTTCATTTGCGTCTGCTCGTAATATACCGTCAAACAATGTCTCTGTGAATAACAGTAAAGAGTTGCACTTTTGAAATAGATCTTACGATACGTTATCGCAATCAGCAGTTCTCAGGACTTAGTCATTTCCAAGTCATTTTAGATTTAACAATAACAATAGCTAGAGAACTTGTATCTGTTTTGTAAGTTAAGAAATTGCATTTGAATAAACTTAATGAAGTGATATATCATTACCATAGATTGCATTACAATGTCCGTGTTCTTATCTACCTCAGAGCAGAGAAAAAAAAAGACCAATAAATATTATTGTTATGTCATTAGTATTCTAAAGTAATATATGCGAATATTAAAGTTGTTGAGGTGAAAGTAACTTGATTATGGTGCTAATCAAGCAAAATGTAAAAAAAAAAATTTTTTTAAATAAAAAACGTCTATAAAATAAAGAACCGCACAATTGCAATATGTCTCTAAATATTGTAAGATTTAAATCCGTTTTTCTATTCAAACATAATTCATTAATTACCAATAATTAATTAACTAATTGGTTTAGTTTTTGATTGATTCGTGTGTTGAAATGAAAAATGAATAATCGTGCAAACTTGCAAACTTGATCGAAGTAAGGAAGAACGTGTCCAAGATTTGTACCAGACAGAGTCAGTTGATACAAGCCTGGTACAAAAATAATAGTCCGTTTGTTAGCTACAGATCTATTTTATTTTGTTTGTATACAAGCTAGGGAAGTTCCTTGAGAAAAGGAGATTATTGTGTACGCCTCCCAGCCTGCCGGACGGCAAGGTTCGGCGGTATCGTGGATTAGAATTCCGAAATATCGTGTCCACAATTTTCTGCGCATACACCACGACTGAAATCCGTGTTTGGCGTGACGTATGACCTTAATGGTTGCCATAGGTAATGTCATAAGTACAAGTGTTTGTTTGTTTTTTAGAAAGTAAAGTCTCTCGAATGGAAAGTGTAGAACGTTGACGTCTCGGCTTGCCGTCATGCATGACAGATTAAACGAATGATGAAACATAAACTACATGTAAAGATGTCGCTGATACCAATCGTATAATCCCATGACTCAAAGTCTTAAGAAAGTCCCTTCTTAAAAGTATTTTTTCATGACCTCCCCACCCCCCTTCCACCAATGTTCAGTATTCATTCAACGAGAGCCCGTCGCCACTTTTTTATTTTCTCGGGAAAAAAACCCAACTAAATAGAAATAAGCGTTTCTGAAACAAAAAATAATTACAAATAATAATTTACAAAATGAAAAGACAATTGTGATTGTTACCTTAAAACATCTTATTTACTTTCAGGCTAATTTTGTAAATGGAAATATTCGTATTGAAGGCGTAAGAGCAGGGGATATCATTTAATATTGAACATATGGCACTCTCACGCTGACCGACTATGTGTCTGTAGATTGTGTTGTGCTTGTTTCCAGAGGCCTTAAAGTCTGTAAAATGTTTGACATGTTTCGGATGTTCCTTCAGAGTTGAAGATAATTTACTTCCTAGTCCAAACCTCCCGCAGAACGACGGGATTAGGCAGGGTTTGAACCCGGGACCATCGATAAGTCCGAACGACAGTCAGCGCGCAAACCGCGTGACCAGGCAGCCATAGTCTTCTCTTTATCCAACCTTTGCAGCCCCAAACTCCTTTCTTGCTTCTCTCTGACATAATTAAAATAAAGTAAAATCCTTTTGTATTGAAATATAAGCTTTTAAAAATTATTGTCTCATTATAAAAAGAAGTACAATTCCCCTTTCAGACCTTGCGACCTATTGGGAAAATGATGTTTTTTGTGGCCTACTGTTAACGAGGGTGTCATGTGGTCAGCACAACGGCCAACCGCCTAACCTTTTCCCCAACTCATGTCAGAAAACTATTAGAAATGTGCCTAAAGATCCCTAAATTAAAAACCCCAGTCTTCACCGAGATTTGTTACCGCTCAGCCACCGCGCCTCCTGTGTCTCATTATATTGGTTTAATATTATTAGAAATGAACAGACGGCATGAGTACGTGTGGCAGTGCGTGTCTGGACGACACGTGTGACCGACGCCATCGTAAATGTTCGATCAGTCGTGACCTAAAAGTTTGTTTTTTTTTAAAGTAAAGGCCCCATTTCAGACCTTGCGATGGATAAGCGTGAATAGTTGACGGAACGGGCCTACAGCCGAGACCAATCGTTATAGAAGGCCTGAACACTTACCTGTGACGTCACAACCTGTGGGGCAATTTAGAACTATAGTCGTGACGTGTTCAGGTATTGATAAGGTAACCTCATCAAACGAACTGACGATGCGCTTTTAATATTTCTACGGATCTCTAGAACCGTTTGTAAGACAAATACGAGAAAGTGGAGTTACAAAGTCCTACAGTGAATTATTGTGTGCACTGTTCGAATGCTGGTAAATACAGTTCATAAATAATGAAGTAACTTCTTTGCGTCGATCCAAGCACTAATACAAGGTTCTGGATTTAAGTCTTAATGTAGCTATACAAGAAGGAAAGAGAGAGAGAGGGAGAGAGAGAGCGAGAGAGAGAGAGAGAGCGAGATTAATATATTATGATAAAGTATCTTTACTTCTATGACATCATTTTTTTTTGTTCGAAAGTGACAGACATTTTTTGTGTTTGTGTTGTTCATCTAAACTCGGGGATTAGTCTCGTCCGAGCTCATGACAAGGGGAACGAACTGGTTGAGGAAATAAACATCAATCAAAGAAAGTCAAGAGGAAATCACATGTGTTTGATTTCGAGTAGTTTCCCCCTGAGGCCATTCACTACAGACCGACTCAGGGAAAAGGTCACGTTGGCACCCTAGCTCAGTGGTGAGACGTTACAGGAGAGCTGGCCAGGATTAGGGAGGACTGAACATCGTGAGAGAAAGATGGACTTTTGGTGGACAAGTTGAACCGTTACTGTGAAGTTTAATTTCATTTTTGATAGCGATGAATGCGAACATGGAATGTTTTTGTAAGAAAGACATCAGTCTAGTTGACATTTAAAAGAAAACTGGTCCTAATATGAATGAATTGTCACATAAATAAGTATAATGAATTAATCCAAACTAATTATATAATACATGACAGATACACTATACATACTTTGTGTAGTGGTGTTTCTGGTGTAAAATAAAAGAGGAGGTTTTGATAACCGCGTTTGTTTGTTGTGAGGGCCAGACCTAATTATTGTAGGCCCTATGCGAAACGGATAGCGCGGGGACCAGCCTGGGCAGTGATAAAGATACTAAGTAAAAATTTGGCAATAAATTTGTCTTTGCACTACAGTTTTATTAAATGAAAGTTGACAATGCCTTTTTCTTATCGCGCATAGGAATGGCGTTATCCATATTGAATGAAACACCAAAATGAAAATTTTGTTTACTTTTACAGAGTTTTATGAGTTTTCAGGAAATTTTCAGGGCTTTTTTGTATATTATGTAATTTTAGGATATTTCCAGAAGCTCCAGGAAAATCACGAGAACACTGTTATAAGTTACAGTGTTTAATTTAATAATTTTCACCTAGAAATAGCGCAGGACCTATGACAGTGCGGGGCCCGCTGCGCCCGTATAGGTTTCAGTGGCCTAAGACCGGACCTGTTTTTTGTGGTAAAAGGCATATAGAAATTTGTGAACATCTGAGCACTGTGTCACCAAAATCAGTTTAATATGGAGAAAGCATTACACTTTCAGACTATGAATTCAAACAGATCTAAAAAAATAAATAAATGGGAAACTAATTGGCGCTAATAAAGAAGATTGTTATACGGAGATTGACTGCTAGGCATTAACATTTTTTTAAAGCGCCCTTCAGTTGATCTCGAAAAATGCCTAATATTTAATTATTAATGAATACATTCCGTCCTTCGTTTTACTTTGATCAACATTTCACAAGTGATCTTAAAGAAGTTGAGAAGTGGTAAGGAGAACTAGTGTCTCGCACTACAGGTATACTGGCTAATAAGCTCAAGTGTAAAACATCAGATCAGGGCAAAAGTCTGGTCACATAAACTTAGCCGCATTCGCTGTTTGTTTGTAAATGCCAGTTTTTTGGCATTTACTGTGCTGAGCTCCAGATGTTGCTATTCGAACTTTCTAAGGACTCGAGTTTCTAAGGACTCACGTTGACTTTATTTTTATAAAGATAATATCAATTCAAACAGTCTGTCTGTCTGGTAAAAAGTTTGTACACGTTATTTTCCCAACACCATATCTCGAATCAAGTTGAAATTTTGCACAATTATTTCTTGTACTTGGCAAAAAAACTAAAAAAAAAATCTAACTAACAAACTATTGCTAATTAAATGTTGTGTGTGGTATCGAAAAAGAGAAATAAATAGTGCTTGACAGATGTGTTGAATTAGTCCCCATTATACTTTGTGTAGAGAATTAGATCGTCTCTTGAAAGCTCAAAACTAACAACCAATAACTATAAAACCTTCTATTTTCATAAGGAACTGCCTGGCGCAGTTGTTAGAGCACTGACCAGAATAGGTTTAAGTCCTCGATTTCGAATTCAAGTCGTATAACTTTTGTTTTATACTAGCCCATTTCTTTCTCCTCCCCCCCTCCCCCGTCCCCTTTCCAAAACTGGACCATACGAGTGATTGGATCATAGCTCGTGGAGAATGTTTATATTACGTGTAGTTGTATCAATTAGTGTGGATCAGTCATGTCATTCAATTTGTAATAGATCTAGACCAACGTAATAAATCTTTGCGATAGGAAATATTTTTAACCAATTGTTTTTGTTAAGCCTAATTTTATGCTTTTAGCTTTCTTTTTTTTAAATGTTATATTTTAAAAAATTTGAGCGACCCCACGACAATAAGGTAACCACTGTGCCAAGGGGCTTATGAAAATAGGTTTTATAGTTATTTACAGCTATTGATAATTCTTAACAAACAATAAGGGGTAATAATTCAACTTATACCACTTTATCACTCAAGGAAATTTTTTTCCCTTGTTCGAGATACAAAATTAAATAATTATTTACCAATAATTAATTAGCTAATTGTTTGATTTTTTAAAATTGGTTCTTGTGTTGGCAAGTACAAGAAATAATTGTGTCATTCTGTGCATGTCACACACCAAATATATTTTACCTAGGGAAGGGGGGGGGGCATGTCGATGTCACGATCTCAGGTTGGATTCTAACCTTTCATTGTCTGAATGTTTTACTTCTAGTTCAATATAATTACATCCTATCCCGTACCCTTCACACACTGGCTGGATTTCGGCGGACAGGGTTTGGACCCGTGATCATCAAGAAGACATGTCCCGAGCACATCCCCCACGACCAGACAGCTATCCATGGTTCGCAATATGCAGTCATGAAATAGTCAAGTCATTACAATGTGTATTATAAAAAATATTAGTGTTTTATAAATTATCGTTAGAATCTCTAGCGCCAAAACGGCTACGCCAAAACGTCACGTACCCAGTAAATTCCTCTCAGACCATACACCTGCGTCCAGAGTAAATGTACTTTCAATATTATTCAAAGCCTGCTAGTAACAGAACAGGAAGTAGTGGCAGAGTCAGTCAAAAAGTCTGAAACATTTCTGGTGAAAACAAATGGCTATTCCATTTAACATCTGCAATAACACTTTCCAATATATCCTGAATAATAGTTTTGACAGCTCCTGACCCAAAAAAAATTACTTTCTCACAAATTTGAGTAATCTTCAAAGCATTCTTCATTTCATTACTAATACCCTCTCCTATTTTCGGCCTCTAAACAAAAGGAGAAGTCGATAATACGTTTTTGTATTATATCTTTTTGTTAACATTCCTTTATAGCCACTATTAGTTTGGCGTGGTCTGTGTGTACGTCCGTCCGTCCGTTCGCCTCGTTTAGATCTAAACCAATAAATATCCAATATACGATATTCTAGATCTCTGAAAATGTTAATGCTACTACCATTTTTTTTTTTATTAAAACTAGTTCTAGATCTAGTAAATTCTAGTTCTAGATCTAGAACTATATTTAGTCTACATCTAGATCTAGATCTTGAATCTAGACTAGATCTAGAATCTTGATATAGAATCTAGATTTATACTAAAAAAAGATCTATACTAGAATTCATATGACCTTACACGTTTAGGCTAATCTTAAAATTACTAGACCTAGGCCAATGGTATGATCGGGAATAGTAGGTCTTTAGGTACTTGGTAAAGGTGTAGGCCTACTATGCTGTTCGTATCCGGATTCATTCTTAATGTGACACTACTGTTTACATAATAAATAAATCTGAACTCCTAAGCAGTCAGAAGATAAGCTATTGCCTTAGGGTTAATAATTATTATTAATACATTTATAAAATGCATTAATAATGTACATAATATAATAAATATATATAGGTTCTATTTCGTCTCATTGAGACTGTCAAGTGAATAATGAGGACGTGTCAAAACTGCGCGCTATAAAAGTAGTGTTTTTAGCGGCCTCTATTCAATGAGTTAGTTAATAAATGGGTAATATATTTTATAATGAATCATTGACACGTTTACCATTGTGCAAATATTTTGTACCAATACACGAATCTATGAATGAAAAATGAAGCTTGAGTTATTAAGGAAGAAGTCCATGACCTTTTTAAAAAAGTTACCACCCTTGAAGTTTTTCATTAAAAAGTGGTGTAATTTTTTGAAGAATCTGCTTGCATATCTAATTTTAAAAATTAGATGGTTCACTTTCGAAAAGAAAAAAGTAGCCGCTGGATCAGAACTTTGAATGATCTAAAATATCATGATGTCTGATTTTCATTTTCTCTTTTAGTTTCTGACATCTAAACGGGACGGACTAGCAGACAGACAAACAGACCACACAAAACTAATAAGGTCTATTCCCAATTTGTGGGGCCGCTAAAAATTGTATCATGCCAACAAAATTAGTTATTACTTTACGCTGTAAGCGGAAGTATTTAGATTCTGTAATATTAAAGGTGTCAAGAATGAATATATAATTTAAAAAAAAATAAACAATACAAAGTATAGTGACGATATATTTGAACGCAATAATGTCTCTATTCATTAAAATCTCCCATGAAAGTAAAACATTGTCACACGAGAAGTGTGTACGACTAGTTTCCAAAAGAGGCAACAGAATTCAAGCAAAGCACACTCCTGTAGTTTCGCTGTGTTTTTGTTCTTTCCTGGGCTGAGGAGACATAAAACTTAACTTCATTATTTACTTTCTCAACAATATGGGAATTGAAAACTGCTGATGCTATTATTGTAGGTATGTCTGAGTAAACACAGAGCTTTTAGAGTCAGTAGTGATGTGACAAGACGCTTTGGGTTCAAACAACTTCCCTCCCCCCCCCCCACACACACACACGCACACAGGCACATAGTTGCTGCATAAATATAAACAAAACTTTTTTGTTTTGAAATGAGCTAGTGTCTATAAATAGGGAATTATTGACTCGTACTTTTGTACTGTAGAGCTATGCACGTGGAAAAACAAGAGGAGAGAGGAACTGGGGCGGTAAATATCGAAATGACTGTAAGGGAAAGTGAATCATTCAGAATGAGATAAGAAAGGTGGCGATTGGTGAGATAATAGTCTCCCCAGGAATAAAGCTTTCTTATCACCTCGTTTCCACCAAATTTTTAGCTTTTCTTTTTTTTTTCATTTGTTGTTGGTAGTTCTGCCTGTAACTTGTTACTTTCTTTCCGTCTGTATGTCTGTCTCTACCTCTTCTTTTTAATATCTTCCTCGTTCTTTCTCTCAACTTCTCTCTTTCTTTCTTTTTCTCTCCTGTTTTGTACCTCCCACTGTATCTCTCTCTCTCTCTCCTCTCTCCGTTTCATTATTTCATTCCCTTTCTTTCACTCTCGCTCTCTCCCTCTTTGTCTCTTCTCTCTTTCCCTCTACGTCTTACTTCTTCTCTCTCTCTCTTTCTCTCTCGATCCTTTCCTTTCTTTTATTCTCTATCTGTCCTTCTATGTCTCACAGTCTCTCAGAGTCTCATTCTCCCACTTTTTCTCCCTTCCCTTTCTTTTACCGTCTCTTTTCATCTCTTATCTCTTATCTTATTTCTTATCTTATGTCAAATGGCAAAACAAAATACCACATACTGAAGTCCTTCCAAGAGCGGGTCTGCAAAGCATCCCTACATTCCTGATGTAGTCCCAGCTGCGATGGGCAGGACACGTCTGCAGAATGGAAAATCCCTAGACGACTCTTGAATGGCCAACTAAGCGAAGGAAAGCGCTCAAAGATAGCGCTTCAGGGACACCCTCAAAGCTTCTCTGAAGGCGTTCAGCATAGACGCAGCCACCTGGGAGACAGAGGCACATGACAGAGCATCAGACGAAAAACGCCATAGAAGAAAAACAAGGCCAATGACACTAACTCCAGCTGGAATAACCTGCCCAGTGTGCAGCCGAACATTTCTTCTCATTGCCCTACTTATTGTCTTCTCATTGCCCTACTTATTGTCTTCTCATTGCCCTACTTATTGTTTTCTCATTGCCCTACTTATTGTCTTCTCATTGCCCTACTTATTGTCTTCTCAATGCTGGTAAGCAACGAATCTGGCCACGGGACCACAGAACAAGATTCTATTGTAACTCTAAGCTTGCAGTACCGTGAGTGCATGTCGTTGGACAGACCTTAATGGGGCTCTTTCACGACTTCTACTTTCATCTTTCGCCTGCTAACAGAAGTCGAACATCGTAGGCGTTGATCGACTAATTGACCGAGAGGTTCCAGATTGGAAATTTAAGGAAAGATTAATTAGATTTGCGCATGTCTCAGTTACAGAAGGAGGCTGATGCACAACTGCCAAATAGCACAAGATTAGAAGACGTTGTAGGCGCATTGGATGTGTGGTGTGGAAAGTAGCCCGCTACTGATCCGTTCATTTGAAGCTGTAAAAAAAAGGTCTTATCTATTTTAGTTATGCTCATGTCATGTTAAAATTAGGATGACATTTCTGAAAATGTTTAGACCTCAATCAAGCAGATATAACTAAATGTCATATCAGATTGCAATTAAGTATATACATTAAGTTCTATACATTTAGTACATACATTAAGTAGAGACATTAAGTTATATACATTTGGCACCGAAGTACATTGTATACAGTTAACGTAATGTATGTGTCACTAAAACATTTGAGCGCGGCTATAGACCAAAGAGTCTAAAACAGGCAAGAATAACTATTGTCAAAACATGGCACTGGCAGTCTGGTCATTTGGTAAGCGCATCGGACTGTGGTCACAATGACCCCAAACTACAACCCTTCCAACCTCCTGCACTCGGTTATAAAGTTTTGGCTAGAACGTAATACCGTTCATTACCGAGGAATGTCCGAGGAATGTTCGAGGAATGTCCGAGACTTGTCCAGGAAATAAAACAAGCAAACTCTATTCTCTTATTTCTATGCACACAACTAAAAATAGCTACAAATAAATACATTGAGAATAGGATTATACATTTTTCATTCCCTATCGGCATGCTTGTAAGCTTTAGGGACATAGAAATTTAAAAAAATAAACCGTAGGCAATTATGATATTGTTAAACCAGTGTGTGTGTGTGTGGGTCTGTGTGTGTATGTGTGTCCTTTCATCCACGTGCTCATGGACTATGATTTAGTATAACAATATGTCAATTGTTGATCCCATCTCCTGTAACCTCAACAAAACATGCGCACTGCCATTGGAGGTCAAAGAAATGTCATTGCGACATCATGGATTCGACCCGTACGGTCAAGGCCATGATGTGAAAACGCCATTAGTCAATAATGGGGCTGTTTTCTGTTGCTCTGTTGTTGCCCGGTCGATGGGCAGATTGTTTCACCAGACGGTGCTCACGGGTAAATAACATTGCCAGATAGCCAATGTTGCTCGAACCGAATTGTGCTCCCTTTGATAGACGTTCCCTGGAGACTTAAGGGTGATTGTAGAAGCAAGAATGGCGTTCTACCAGGGTGCTCTCATGCGCCACGTACTCTTCAGAATCTCAGCCAATTCTTCATTGTTTTGTGTGGCGTCAGTTTTAATTATAGTGGTGTATTTTTCAAATTCTACGCAGTGACGTAGCTAGGAATTTGCAATCTTTGTAGATCCCTGCATTTTGCATAATATTTAATTTAAAAACACTCATTTGGGGGCCTCCCTCAAGTGGGGGGCCGGGAGATTTTCAAATTCTTCTAGCTACACCTCTGATTCTAAGTATTATTTGTCCTATACATGAAGGGCGTTCTAAAGACTGTTGGGTAGCCTACTTGGCCGGGTACAAAAGACAAAACTGAAGATGGAACACACTAACTGAACCTAGAGACAAGATTTGTGTCATGCTTAGAACACTTGACTAACTGTTGCCAGAAGTGAGTCAAAGCTACAAGAAATGAACTCTGCCTGCCATTGGTGTCTATGAGTTTAGCTAACGTAATGAAACACGTGCGGAAGTAACAGACAATCAGTCACACCTGGAACACGCAAATGCGTCTGCTACGTATGTATGTGCTTAAGGTTATTTTTTAAAAAATCTACATCCATAGCTTTAAGTTCGAACTGACATTTGCATGGCTGAGACAAACTCGATCGTTTTTAACGAAGTTCAATTAGTATAACCAATTAAACAAACATCCATATCTATAAATAACAAAAAATATTTAAATGATATTTAAAAATAGGGTCCTTCGTTCACGCATGGGTATCTACCTCATCCGAAGCACGAAAAATGTTAGCAAATTAGCATATTTATTGGCTAAATAAAATGTAACAATAAATATCTATTCTTCTTTAAATTATTATATTATATCTTTATCAATTGTATTAGTATGTGTATTAATAACATGATCACAAAGAGAGTTTGTGTTATTGACACAAACTGAGAATCGGCCCAAGAAGGCGGCCCAAGAAGGGTCTATACATGGGTCATTGATGAGCGTTGGAGGGAAGAAGAACAGTCTCAACATTTTTAGCACTATCAAACTACTATACAAACTATTAACAATCACAACCCTATAGTTTTGCTATATATTTTAATTCAAATGGTATTTTTCGGTAAAGTTATGTTGCTTTTTTTAGCGGCCCTCTTAAGCAAAGCTGTGACGTTAAGATCAAAACTCTATTTCACCATTGACCAGATCGGAATAGATGACCCCAGTCGTTTTGTTCTTATGAAAATGAATGCCATTGTTACAATTAAATCTGCACACATCTGAACCATATACAATTATATTAAAACAAGATTTAATAAGAAATCAGTCTGTTTATTAGTCTGTTTCAACGTCTTTACTGGCTGGGTACGGGCATTCCTTATCCCCTGCACTCTCTCCACGAGGCAGTAATAACGAAACTTGAGACTTGATATAAGCTTGTAGGGAACACGAAAATACATTCTCTTCAGAAAGACACAGGGATCGAGAGAGGGAGAGAGAGAGAGCAAGAGAGAGAGAAAGAGAGAGAGGGTGGTAGAGAGTTACATAAGTTTAAATTAGTCGCCCCAATTACTTATTGATCATCGTCCTTCTAAACGTCATGTGATCTAGATTTCTTTGGGTCGTTAAAAGGCGTGTACAAGTAGCAGAAAAAGATTTAGTTTCTATGAGGAACTTTCATGTCTCTGACCTATATATTATCTCACCTTTGTGGCATGTGTATTTATTGTACACTACATCACGTGCATGTACACCAGCTATGTACACCAGCTATGTTCCTCCCGAGGATGCACTTCTTTATTTTGTTCATGTTCTCATGTTACCTAGACAGTGCAAATAGACATTCACATCTCACAAACGAAAAGTGCTATTGAATCCTGATCTTGTTAGTCGTGCTTGGAAAATATCTTAACCTTACATCTTCAAGGCTCACAAAATAGTCGCTTCGCAGTAGGCTGCTGTCGCCATACTTTTTACATTCTGTCTGTCTGTCAGTCAAACATTTATAACATGTTTGTTCTTCCATTTCCCATTCTCAAATCAAGTTAAAAATTAGAAAAATTGAGTCTGACAAGACAATAACAAAAAAATTAAAAAAATTAGTTAATTGGTTAGTTGGTGATTAATTGTTTTGTTTGAGTGCGGAATACGAGAAATAGTTACTACTTAATGATATATATATATATATGGATTTAGTCCCTTTAATACGTTTAGACGTTTAGGCATGTCTTCGTGATTATAAAGAGTTAAATAAATGAATAGACTTTCATATTCAGTACCGTCTTTGGTCTAGGTCTATAGCTACTGGAGATGGTCAGATGTAGTCAAACTGAATTTCTATTTGTTTGACCAATAAAAATTATCTTATCTTATCTTATAGGCCTATCATAAGAATTGTATATACTTTGAGTAGATTTATGCATACGCTTAATCAGTATTTTTTGGCTCGGGGGGGGGGGAGGGAATTGGAGAGGGAATCAATCATTCATTTGTTACTTGAAGTCAAATAATCGCTCTTTCCAAGGACGGTCAGATGTGTACAGTTGGAATCATCTTATAAAAACAACCTTTTCATGTGACTTGTTTTAATTTACTCGTCCACTCTTTAAAAAAAATAATTGCACACTACAAGAAATGTGTCAAGAAGATCTACTTCTAATAGAATCTCAGCACTACAAAGTGGCTCACGAGTCAACAAGACAATGGTCTAAGTGTAGGAAAGATACGCAGAGCTTTGCACAAACATTCGCTTGTTGTTTGAACAAATCGAGCAATTAAAGGAACCCTAACTGAATCATGCCATTTTTTTTTCGTTCAAATTACAAACATCGAGACACAGAGAGCTGTAAATGTCTTTGATGTGAATGTTTTCCTTCTGGTGCAGGCAATGATTTGAGCAGAAATAAGTTAAAATATCGCTATTTACCTGAGATTGAGACCTGGTTTCGTTCCAGTAACTATAGTTTGGTTAGTCTCTGAAGGTGTGTTTCTATTTAAAGTGCATAGGTCACTTCCAGAAGTGATGTGGTCACATGTTCTCCTCCATTCTCCTCACCCTACACTCATTGCAGTGCCTTCAAGAGGATAAAGATGTCAAATCGTCAACGTTACCGTGGGTCAAGAGATCATTGGACTGACCTTTTGGCTGGTCATTTATTGTTTCGTTCAAAACAAATATTGCTTCTACATGAGCCTTGGGCTACTTATTTATATACTTTTCTTTTTTTCATTGCAAAGCGATTGTTCTGAAATGTGCATTTTAATTAGCGAAATTTTTTGTGGAGCGTTCAACAATTTGATTATCTACTTCCTTTTGTAATCGTCGAATATCATTTTAGTCAATACAAACATTAGGGTTGAACAACAAAACAAAGGAACTAAAATACGTTTAAAAAGAACAAAGCTTATATTGAGTGAAAGGGGAGAGCGAATTTCAATTGCTGCCATCTCTCAATATTGTAAATGTTACCTTCCCTTTTTTATATAAAACAAAATTAATTAATCACTATTAGTTGTTGTTTTTTTTAATGGAATAATGCTTTGCTTACGTTGATGTATAATTGTGCAAACACTTGATCCGAGAATGGGAAGTTGGAGGGGAAGAAGTAAACAAAATCCAGACAGACAGACAGACAGACAAACAGAGTGATTTAAAATAGGCTTTGTAAAAAAAATGACTTGAAACATTGAATAGGTTGCATATGAAATATGGCAGGAGAGTATAACACAGAAGGAATGAAAGAAAGAGAGAGGGAGAGAGGGAGGGAGGAAAAAAAATGTGTGCGTGTTTGTATGAGAATAAACGAGAAAACTGAATGATGTTAAAGGGCGGTAACAAGGTCCTGTAATTCACTTCGTCCATTCGGATTTCTTCCCCCTTGCATCTGACCGAAATCTACTTCCGCAATAATTCTCCCCAGGCCAATCAAAGATCAGGTGTATATAATCATAGCATTTAATACCTGGTGTTTAGAATCGAACACCATCCAAGGCTTAAGGGGGTAATTTACATCAGTCGGAATAAGATTTCTTTTATCTGTCTTCAAATAGAAATGTTCTTCGACTATTTGGTCAAGCATTTTAACAAAACATGAGTCAATAAATTGTAAAAATAAAACCACTAGGTGGTTACACAAATAATTCTTTGCAATGTATAATTCTCAAACATTTTTGATTCCCAGGCTATTGATGACGTAAAGTTCTTACTATTTGTCATTGTGACTTGACATTTGATGTTGTATTTGTTTCCTTACAGATTTTCTGGGTACAAAGTTTGAAAGTTCTTCTCTCTCTTTTGTTGAAGTGTTACATGCCAGCGCCCTAAAGAAAACGCAAGAACATATATAAATGCAACCTTTTCTTTGACAACCACTAATGCAGCCCACACTTTGACAACCACTATTGTAGTCCACTCTTTGACAACCACTAATGCAGCCCACACTTTGACAACCACTATTGTAGTCCACTCTTTGACAACCACTAATGCAGCCCACACTTTGACAACCACTATTGTAGTCCACTCTTTGACAACCACTAATGCAGCCCACACTTTGACAACCACTATTGTAGTCCACTCTTTGACAACCACTAATGCAGCCCACACTTTGACAACCACTATTGTAGTCCACTCTTTGACAACCACTAATGCAGCCCACACTTTGACAACCACTATTGTAGTCCACTCTTTGACAACCACTAATGCAGCCCACACTTTGACAACCACTAATTCAACCAAAATTTTGGCAATACCCAATTTAACCCTCTCTTTTAATTCAACCGACACTTTGACAGCCATTATTTTTTTTTGTTTAACCACAAATAAATAAAAAGAGAACATTTCTGACCTGCCACCTCCTTAAACAGAAGAATGATTCCTGGTTAAGCGAATGTATAGATGTACTAGATTTTTTAATATTCCGATGATAGGCTATAGACATCTAGACATAAAAGAAGGTGCGCAAAATGTTTCTAAATGTTAGTTTAACAAAGTCTTGAATGAATAATGCCTACATGCGGGAATATCAGAAGACATATAGTCCGTACCAGATAAATATTTACCAGTTCTGCAGCCAAATTTAAGTTTATTTCTTATTTCAGTTCGAAAATTTTGCTGTCAAACTAGAGTTTACTCAGTGTGACTAACGAGTTAGTAACTTTTCCCAACGCTATACAGCGAATTTCCAGCAAACTTGTGATGGCGGTTTTGGAGATCCGTGTCCAGGTTTTTGAGCCCACCCAGGTCCCAGGTTCCATGAAGGTACGAGTTGAGACTTAGACTTAGACTTAGGTCCTCCCTCGCCGTTCGAAGCATTGGGCGGCAAGCTGTCTCCATAAAGATCTGTCATTGGCAATGTCTGAAGCCTCCTCCCACCTGGTGTCCACTGTTTGAGGTCCTCCATGAAAGTGTGGCGCCAAGTTATACGAGGACATCCCTGTTGGCGCTTTCCTCGTATTGGCCTCCATGTCATCGCAATTCTGGTTTGCGTAGTTCATTTTGTCGTAGAACCTTACTAAGTGTTCGACTCCCAGTTCGGCATTGGATTTCCTTGTTTGAGACCCGATCTGTGTAACTGACTACAAAGAGTTGTGAGGTATTGTTAAAAAAAAAGGATGACACAAACACGCAAGGATGTGCTCATGTAGACAATCTCTTGTCAATTGATTAAATCTGTGGTTCGATAAGCTGCCTAAACATATTTGTACTGGGAAAGATGGAGTCTATTAATTCTATTAAACGTCAGCATCAGTATAGGTCTGTGACGTATTATTATATTTCTGGCCAGAGACAACGCATGAGTTTAGGAGTTTAGGAGTTTAGGAGTTTAGGAGTTTAGTTTCATTGTTTGGAGTGATATATAGACGTGTTTGTCTTTTCTCATATCTATAATCACAGAAATGATATACAATTAGTTCTGTTGTATAATAGTTTTCTCTCTCTCTCGCTCTCTCTCTTATACACATGTGTGTGTGTCACATCTCCATTCTGCTGTTACCAAACGGCTACACAAGAGGGAGTCATGGATCTGACATACAAACAGTTACTGGGATCATCGATTAAACAGACACAGTGTTTGTCAATTAACTGCCCGGATTGACTGTTAGTATGTCACGGCCATCAGCCAATGCAGCTGCTAGAGTCTATTTGTTTGCTTTCCTGAGGTATATCATTAGTTGTGAATTTCTTATTGTGGCCAACGGTTTAAGAGGCTATAGTGTTGACATCACAAGCTCCAACTCATGTACTCTATGAAGCTGAATGGAATTTGGCGCACCCTTAAATCTTAAATAATATACAGATTTAAACCTGGTACCAATAATTATCACACTTGGCTTAAATATTTAAAGCAATGAGTAATTTCCGATTATTATTGATTTCAAAATCTACCATCTGAACGAAACCTTGAAGAATTCCCCTGATTTAGGTCACATGGATATAAGGTTGAGGTGATCCCGACTTCCTCAGCATGCCCCTCAAGACCGATAAGCTACGCCATTACTAACAATGCAGAGATCTATTTCAGGCCACTGGGTTATCAGCCAAAAGAAACTAACCTTTAAATGATGTGACTCAATTACTAGCCCGTATTGAAATCAATGTTCGTCTATATTTTGCAAATAGAATAGTTATTCATCTTTATTACTTTGAACTGTTTTTTTATATAGATTTTCAAATATATATTTTTTAAACTCAGAATCTCATGCGGTTCAGATGTTGTTTTTGTGTCCAAATAAATATCACTACAATAAAATCTGGCAATTATTTCTTGAACATGGTAGCATGGAGCAACCTGAAAATTGCTTCTTTTTTTTTTTTTCGGCTTTCTATTAGCCATGACATGCGTTGTCAATGTTCATTCTGCTTTTGTAGTTTTTTTGCGCTTTTTGTAAACTTCATTTGACAAAACACGATGAACAAAAGACTTTCTATATTTATTTTTGTGTTGTGCAATGTGCTGGACAATGTATTTACAAAGCTTATATCAACTCACTCGTCCTGTGTGTCTAGTAGAAATTTAAAAACATGGTGAATAGATAAAAAAAAAAAAACTATTAGTTAATTATGTAGTGGTTATTAATTAAATTTTTTTGATGTCGAACAAGGGGAATAAATCTTACATTATCAAGATATACGGCTATTAATGTGGATTTCTTTCTCCTAGATAATTCTTATTTTTACAAAGCTTATATTAACTCCCTTTGTCTGTCTGTCCTTCTGTCTGGTAGAAAGTTTGTACACGTTATTTCTCCCATATCCAAAATCGGATCCAACTGAAATTTTGTTCAATTATTTCTTTTACCTAATAACACAAGAATTAATATTAAAAAAAGAGCGAATTAGTTAATTAACTATCGGTGATTGATTATTTTATTTGGTATTTCGAACACGGGAAAGAAATTGTACTTGACTAAACTGTTGGTATAAGCTGAATTAATCCCCTTTATAGATCATCGTTTGAGGTTTAGTGAACACAAACATAAAATAGAAACAATAGATAATTATACAATCTTCCATGTTCATGCGCTCTTCGTTATCAGAGTGGTTACAGTGTTGGCTTGAGATGCCTGAGAAGACTTTGGCCCCCGAGTTTCAATTCAGGTCGTTCACTTTCTATTTTATAAATACATTTAAAAACGATCACCCAGATACCCCGCTCTTTCTCCGCCACCTCTTTTTAACTGGTCCAGACAAGTAATAGGATCATAGCGAATCGAGAAAGCTAAAATAATGAAATTGCAATTAACTAAAACAAAAATGGTAAAACTATCTATAATCGCGCGGAATTATTATTGTTAGGCTACATATATTATAAATACATATGTAAATTACATTACAGACTCAAACTACTTGATATGTATATACTATATATTTCAAGTAGTTCGTTAAAAAAGTTTTTTTTTTAAATATTTTGCTTGTTTTAAGTATTGTTTACATTATTTCTTTAGATTAAAGCCAATCTAAGATAGGGCCATATGTTACCGGGAGCGATTCTTTTTCTTTGCTATTATGTTTATCACTATTGAAAGTGTCACTGCCTCACGTAGTTGTAGTGTTTAGCGTACATGGTAAAGAACCACAAGCTACATGTGAAAGTTAAAGTAACAGATTGAATGGAGGTGTTGGAATGGAATAGGGGACGGGGCGTGAGAACATTGGAAATAACCAGAATTAGATTCTTCGCAACTGTAACAGTGTGTAATAAACAGTACCATGTTAATGATATTTTTTCAGAAGAGGTAGAGAGCTCTGGTTGCTCCAGTAAATCGAATGGAGAGCTCGCGTGGCGTCCAGTGAGTAGCGGTTCTTGCCTCTGTACAGTTCTTGCTTCTGTACGAGGGCTCTGCTTGACAGGATTTTTTTTCTTTTTTTTGTTAATCTTTTTTTTCCTTATGGCCTTTCGTCCCATATCCCCCCCTCTCTCTCTCTTGCTGTCTATCTCTCGCTCTCTCTCTCTCTATTTATGTCTTCCCCTGTCTCTCATTCCAATATCCCCCTTACTTCTTCACGCTACTGAGCATTGATATGGGATAAATTTGATTGGGTACTCATAATTAGTCTTTAGTGTTTCCATGAACTTTGACGTCGAGTGTTCTAGTTTTGTGTGAAGTGACATCAGCAGTGAATCATTCTTAAAAGTTTAGAAGTCACTAGACCAGGTGTTTTCTTATTCGGCCATACGTTATGACAAATTTTTAGTAGAGATTTCTGGATATTTCATTCTATATCATGTTGTGTTATATGCTGAATCCATCCAACAGAAATTTGATGACGATTTGATTGATAGTTCTTGCAGTGATTGTTTTTTATCTCATCAATGATACGTTTCTAAATGCGTTGTATAGTACATAAAGTGATCAATTAGTATTGGTGTGATACTACTTTATTCATATAGGTATGTACCAATTACAAGTAGTGCTTACTTGCCATTAGTAACTTTTGCCCCATCACTTTGGTTAGACAGTGGTGAAAGACACTATACTTCTTTAATATTAGTGGTTAGTATCCATTTCGGGTCTCACATTCTGTGGGACAATTTTTTTTGACCGATGGTTAACGAGGGTGTCACCTGGTCAGAGCAACTACCAACGCCTCCCCCCCCCCCCAACCAATAAATGTCATTTACATATTATGAATGGATCCTAAAAAAAAAACAATTTTTATAATCCCGATGTTAAAATCCCTTGTCTAAAGCAGGAATCGATCTCGGGAGCCCAGTTTGTAAGCCAGGCGCTTTAGCAATCAATCACAATGTTCTTCTTCGATATAGAGTAAGGCTATGATTTACAAATGTTGAATTAGAGGGTGCTTACCGTAATTCTTTGTACTTTATATATCAGTACCATAGTAATAGAGAGTTTAGCTGGCTCTGTGATCGGCATTTACTTTTCATCATTGTAAACTGAGTTGTTTTTTGCGTTATTTAGGTAATCGATTTACTTTTCTATTGTGTTTTAAACAAACATTTTATATTACGTAAGTTTATTTTCTCAACTGAAATAGTGGACATTTCATAGTTCATTAATGCGAAGCAAATGGAACATGAATTACTAATAGAGTATGATGGGCAGATAATGCACACGAGCAAGTGTCTTTATTATATAACAATGTTTTATATTGGAGATTCTGTATAAATATTTGATTACTTATACAAAGTAAACTTTAAAACTGATACAGAAAGTGGAATACTTTTTAGAAAGCGTTTGTTAAATATTTACTAGAACGAGATCGAAAAGAAGTAAATATTTTATTGTTTTAGGTGGACTGTCAATAAGTGTCAACTTTTTAAAAAATTGCCGATATAGCACAGAACATGCAGGAAGGTAATGTGGGACTCTGGGTTCAAGATAAAGTAAAGAACTGAACAAAAATGATGGTTTCCACGGTAAATGATCACGCAGCTAGTTGCTCTAATATATGGCCTCCTTCAGTCGCGAACTGACTATGGATCATCTCATGGAAATGAGATGAATGCCTGGGCATTAGCTGTGGTCGGAACGATGTCGCCCACACATCAGTTACCCCCACTCCACGCAGCTGATGAATCCAAAGGAACGGCAGTGCCGATACATGTTGGGGTCAGCGGCGTCGAAGCTTCTGCCAGAGTGTAGCTCTGGGTGCTGCAAACTTCCTTAGGGTCGCCAGCTCCTGATTTTTCCTCAGGGTTGACTCCCGAAGCCTTTCCCATGATTGGGTATAGCTGCAAGGCAACGGAGGTTTGAATTCAGAGTTTTCCTTCTCCTAGGTAGGTAGCCAGCCTTGGCTAACGAGCCCCTCCTGCCCGAAGCTTACTGGTTCAGGCGCCAGTTACTCCTCTTTGCCTCTTCTCCTGTTAAAGAGAACAGTTCCGCCGGACTCAATATCTGTGCTACATATGAAGGCCATGATTGGACTGGTTGTCAGAGGCTATTTGAGACGCATGCAATTAGGAAGCATTTTATAGGTAGTGGAGTGCTTACATCCATTACCACTTCCGCAATGACAACCTTGCGGAACTGTTGCTTTAATGCGATATTAACCAATACACTACAGCATTGTTGATCAGGGACACACCAGATACACTACAGCATTGTTGATCAGGGACACACCAGATTTCAGATAGGAAATGAAAGACAAAGCTACATTCAAGAGTTACAAAACATTCGTTTGGTGTGTGTTGAGGGGGGGATAATAGGGTACTGGTAGTAAAGGTGGCTGCCCCTAACCCTTTGGACAATGAATTCAAATTGAATATTGTGATTAAAATTATAAAGTAAAAAATAAAATCTATTAGGAAAATTACAAGAAGAATATTTTAACATAATGTTTTCAGAAAACCGTCACTCCCGCACCCCCCCAGCCCCATTTTTTAAAACTCTCCCTTTCCAGGGTCGACTGACTTAACAGACCCTCTCTGTAATAAATCTGTAAGAGAAAGAGAAATGGAATCTGACGCAATGTTTCAACGAGTCAAACTGAAAGATCGAGGCTCAAAGTACGATGGCAGTGAGAATGTGTGTTACGTACACGCGATGGCGGCCGTTGCGATTCATTTACACCTACAAATTAGGTCACAGATAAAACCATTTACTATCAGTACAAATGACAGTATATTGACCTGTATGTATCAGTGGACATCTTTAAAAGTCTTCGGTAGGAGAAAAATGATAATTTTTAAACTTAAGCTACAGATAGAGTGGCACTGTGTCGCGCGGTGGGTAAGACCCACATTACATTTTACTTACGGATAATAAAGATTATTATTATTACTATACTATTACTAACTTATGTATCTCTTTTGAACAAAATGAAGACAACGGTATTTTTGTTTTCACCGATAAGTGCTAAGGGCACATATTGATTGATCGTTATAATACCAGGCGGGAACTTTTTCACCTTGTTTTACAAATGTTTTATATGTGTGTGCATTTTTATTACTGGACGAATACTGCTGGTTGGCCTGGCACCAATTCTGAGCACTGTAAAAATAAGGTCCAATAAAAGTATAGTCGGTCGTGTATTTCGTACACTTTATACAAATTTATCAAACTGACGGACGAACAAACGGACAATCAAACAACACAATCCCAATAACAGCATTTCCCTGTCAACGCATTTTAAAAAAATGCTTTAGTCAGTAAATAGGCATATTTCACTATACAAAAAAAAAGAGATTTGTGTTCTAACTGCTATTAGATACCCGTGGTCTGTCTTCCTTTTGCAAATGCTGTTTATTTTTTTTTTCAAATAGCACTAGGAGGGAAACTAATAAATCAAAATGAAATTTCCAGAACTTTAATTTAATACCTTAATATTTGTTTAAAATATATGATAGTGTAAACAATAACATCTAGATGAGTACGTCATGACGTAGTGTTGTAGATACAGTTGAATGTAATAGAAGTGTGAGCGGTTCTAGTCTAGGTGATTGCGTCAGTTTGAGTTTCAGTTTTTCCGACATTTCACGCAGTGTCAGTTTCAGAAGTGATTGTACGGCCTGGGCGAGGAGAAAAGAGAGCAGGAGATAGTCTCAGGTATATGTTACACTTTTGATGAAAAGCATTAAGTCTGTGTGTCATAGTGACGCTGTTGGGTGGGTATCATAGTGTCATTGTTACGCAAGTGTTATTTTGGATTTCAAAGTGGCCATGTGACCACTGGTGGATCCAGAGATCGGTAACGCCCAATTCATATATTTACTCCTTTTTTGTGTTTTTTCCAAAAAGTATCGCCCATTCTCCACTCAAAAGTTCTGGATCCGCCAATGATTTTAACAGCGTGGTGTTTTGAGATATGTGTGACAAGATTCATTTCAATAGACAATTAAACACTGCTCCACTTTAGAATGTTGTAGAATCTACTTGCAGAAATTTCAATAGTTGTCACGCTGTCCTTGGGCTCTGGACTTTGTATCATGTCTTAACACTAGGTTTAGTCACTCAGTTATCCACGAGCAGCCACAGATGTTTCAATAAGTGTAAAATATAATGCAGAAGAAATCTTCTAAGAACAACTAATTATATAATCATCTGAACTGAAATCCAATAATTAGTACATACACACACACACACAATTCCAAGATAGAAATGCACAATGAAATAAAATGTCAAAACTAAATCCACAGAAATAACAAACTTAAAATTGATGGGATGACCTCGTGTATTGTCTCCCTCTTTTATTTACAATATTTCCAACCAAAACGAAACGTGAATATTAAAGAAATCTTTACCAAAGAAAGTCAAATTAATGGGGTTTTTTTTAATTACCTCCCCTTCCTTCTAAATAAACCTAGGGTCGTCTGGAATAAAACAAGCTGCCAAAATATTTGATTTACGTTCTGTGACCTTGACACATTAATATGTTTTAAACTGCACCGTATGCTATTGGGAACTATTAAGACTTGTTAAGACAAGTATTTTCGTCACTTAGCAACTTTCAACAATGTCTTAACTTTCGTTTTCTCATCAACATAGTGCACACGAAGGCTTTTCCTACTTCTAGTTTGTAAAGAATGATGCTTTTTATATTTGTAGCCGAGTGGTGAAGAGCTTGGCTTCCATACTGATAGGTATTGATTTCGAATCTCGGTTAAGAATATTGAACTACGAACTTTAGGACGACCTTGGACATACGTCGTGCAAGTAAGCCAGTTTGGTCGTTGTGTTTGCCACATTGCACTCTCGTTCTACGATAGGCCATGGAATCTCCGCACCATCTGCCTCAGGGGGGGGGGGGGGAGAGGAAAAGGACGCGACTCTTTAAACCTTTTGTGGAGCCTATAGAGCAATTGTTTTCTTTGAATAGACTTAGCACAATGATAGGTCTATTCAATTATTTCATACGTTGTTTATCAATTAAGTGTTGTATGGATATTAAGACCCAGATAATTAAGGCAAATTCCTCTATCTAGGGATAAATGTACAACTTGGCAAAATCTCCACCATATAGTTCCCCCAAGCCAAATAACCCATCTTAGCCAGGTTTTTATGCGTTTAATTGCAAATTACATAGAAAATAGAAATCAATTCTATAATACATTATTTCAAAACAGAAAAAGTTACATAGAATATGATGTAACATTATGTGTTCGTTTGTAACACTTGATTTGTAAACATTTGATCTACTTTTAGACTTTGGCCTGTCCAGCTATAAGAAGTGAAATAATGAAGAGATGATAATGTGATTCTATATCATCTGATCTTTATCACGTCTTGTTGATTCAACACCAAATACATGATTTACTAGACGCTCGTGTCCATTAGCTAGTGTCAAACAGTAACCGTCACATGAAACCAAATAATAAATGAGTGAACGCGTCACACTTCGTTGTAATTTATTGCGGCTTAAACTACACCTCGATTTATTCTGAATGGCTGCTTGGTCATGTGGTATGCGCTAAGGGCTGTCGTTACTATGGTCCCGCGTTCAAACCCTAGCTGCTGCCTTCCCTTGCCATCCTATAGGACGTTACGGCTTCTACGGTAAAATCTTAATTTCTTTAAAAAACACATCTTTAACTTGCAAATATATATATATATATATATTTATATATGTCTTTTAAAACATGTCTCGTAGCACACGGCACATACCATTAACAGCCAAACATTCTTTCTATAAAAAAAAATAATTCCCTTTCAGAACTTGCTTTCTATAGGGCAGATGATATAAAGGTCATCTGTGTCTGTGGCCTACGGTTAACGAAGTTGCCATGTGGCCATCACAACGATCAGCCGCCTTTTACTTTTCCCCAACTCATGTCAGGTACCCTTCAGATACGCCCAATCAAATAAAAAAATCCAGCTTTGACCGAGATTCGTACCCGGGTCCTTCGGTTCGGAAGCTAAGCGTTTCAACGCACAGCCACCGCGGCTCCAGACATTTTTTCTAGTTAGGCTTTATGAAACAATCGACCGAGTCTCGTGAGTATGTCAGCAAATAGTTTTCTGAGTGTGTTCACTAGTGGTCAGTACAAATAACACACTTGGTAAGTTAGTCTTTAGTACTGCTTTATATGCTTTTCCTTTGTGTTCAAGTTGATAATACAGTAATCATCTTCTTTTTTGAAGTAACGTCTGTATTATATAAGATAAGAAGATTTCCCCAAAAAAAGGATTTAAAATTACACATTAATATACATCTATTTCAATGTGTATTATATGAGGAATTCAGCTGCTAGAGTAGATCTATATCTACATCTATATTATCACATACTAGATAAGGTGACAAGATTCAGTCAGTTAGAGAGTTTCTATTTACTTATATTGTGAAGTGTCCTGGGATTGCAGCTGCTTTCTATCCATTGTTACGGAGTCACTATCATACCCTTTGTGACCAAACCCTTGCTGGATAATTCTATAATAGAGGAGACCAATAACATCTATTCCGCTACGTTGATGGATACCTAACTTCATGTACAACTCTGACTATATAGAAGACCTACAAGCAGTCAACTCGCAGTAAGGTTGGTCAAAGTTTTATTGCATTGGTTATTTCTACATTTCTCTTCCTATTCTCTAGATAGTGACTCGAGTTGCTGAAGAGTTTTTGTATTTAAAATATTTTTTTTCTTGTTTGTGTGAGGCAAGGGACGTGAGCATTCACTGGCCACGATATGCTGAGCTTTGACATATTCTTGGCATATATTGAATCTTGTAATTTATTTATTTTTTGTCGTTTAAAAGCAAAAAAAATTTTTTTTTTAATCTAGAAACATTTCATCAATTCGCAACAAAATACTTCTAGGCTGGTACTGTGTAATCCCTCGAAGGTACTTCAAGGTGTATCTATGCAATGGATTTATTTCGCAGTGCATTAGAACTATTCCTGTTATCTTATGGGGAGAGGGTCTCACGTTTGCCTTATAAATTATAGACTTTTAGTAGCATTCTCATTTGAAAAAAAAAATCATGACATTCAGAGTAGTTTTAGGTAGCTTTTTTTTTTTTTGTACCCAACACGTTACGTGCCAGTGAACACGTCACTACTGTCTAGCTGGCCCATGAAGTTGACCAGCTGATAGGTTTATACCTTACCCAAGGGATCGATACTTTGATGAATTGTCTAGGGCAACGTAATGAGCACCTAGCGGGGGACAGTGTAAAGAGATACACTACAGTCCACTATGTACATCCTCACTCTCAGTGCATTCAAACGTAGGTATGTAATTAGGACATACAAACATTGGAAGATAAAGAAGAGAGCGGAGATTTGTATCTTGTCATTGGTCAATAGGAGTAACTTATAATTATATATATATTAACGAGGGGAAAAAAGGCTGATAGAAATTATGCCTAAGTTTAGACGCGTCTCTTATGAAGCTATAACTTTAATTCTAACAATTTTAGATCTGTCTCTAATAAAAGTATAACTTTAACTCTAGCAAACTTAGATCCGTTTCTAACGAAGCTATAGCTTTAACCCTACCAAGCTTAGATCTGTTTCTAATAACAGTATACTTCTTTCAATGGTTCCTACTTTAACACCATAATGACATAACCTAGAAGTTAAAAGCTACACACATAAAAAGTCAAACAGTCTACAAAACTAGAAGGACTAGAAAAACAAGCAGGGGCGTGTTCATTAGGTGATCTAGGGTGTAGATTTTATAGAACCTGAAGGCATCATAACATTTTGTTAAATGTAACAGAAATTCTATCAACTCTTGTTTCATGTTGTACAGATGCTACAAAATATTTAGATCACAGCTGGGTCTTTTATCTACAAAACAATTCTGAAATATTTTAAAATCTTCTGACTCAGACACAATGCCTTCTATTATAAACATATCTATAATACGGTAAAACCTTTCTCTCTATAATACGGTAAAACCTTTCTCTCTATAATACGGTAAAACCTTTCTCTCTATAATACGGTAAAACCTTTCTCTCTATAATACGGTAAAACCTTTCTCTCTATAATACGGTAAAACCTTTCTCTCTATAATACGGTAAAACCTTTCTCTCTATAATACGGTAAAACCTTTCTCTCTATAATACGGTAAAACCTTTCTCTCTATAATACGGTAAAACCTTTCTCTCTATAATACGGTAAAACCTTTCTCTCTATAATATGGTAAAACCTTTCTCTCTATAATACGGTAAAACCTTTCTCTCTATAATACGGTAAAACCTTTCTCTCTATAATACGGTAAAACCTTTCTCTCTATAATACGGTAAAACCTTTCTCTCTATAATACGGTAAAATCTTTCTCTCTATAATACGGTAAAACCTTTCTCTCTATAATACGGTAAAACCTTTCTCTCTATAATACGGTAAAACCTTTCTCTCTATAATACGGTAAAACCTTTCTCTCTATAATACGGTAAAACCTTTCTCTCTATAATACGGTAAAACCTTTCTCTCTATAATACAGTACAGATGGGAAGCAATGGAGTTTATAATACATCGGCTCATTTATACGAACATTGCCATGTTGACCTTGGATACGCATACACTCACTCACTCACACACACGCTTAGAAACACGCACACAATGGCAAGATTGCTCAGACTAATAAATTAGCCCTATCACAGGCAAGCCTTTTAACAATGTCTGTGGACATCTCCCCCCCCCCCTCTCCAGGCGCCGCGCAATCATAAATCCAATGATAAAGCGTATTTTTTATGGGGAAAAAAATACTATGCTTCCGTGGATTTCAGGATTTAAAACCACATGTCAGAGCAGTAGTCGAGGGTTCAACCCCCTTTAAATTCTGTTGCAGTAGAGTTAAGGTATACTTTCTTTTTAAAGTCATCATAGGAAACAAACAAACAAAAAACAAACAAAAAACAAACAAACAAAAAACGCAATCTTGTAGTCGTTGTCAACATCCCATTTAGATTTTAAAAGTACAAACGGTTTAAAATGTTGACCTGATTATCAGCAACACGTGGGCATCCAAACCTTCTGTTTGTAAATGTTTGTGAAAATGTAACACAGAAATTATCTGTTATTATTTAAAATCTAGAATTCTGATTATTTAAAGACAATGTTATATTATTATTCCCAAGCCACAAGAGAGTCTTCGATTGCTTGGTGCTTCTCGATTAGTTATTATGTAACCGTGCTGATAAAATGTGTTATTAAATTTGGCACAAATCATTTGATTTATGATCAAAACCCCATTATCTCAAGGTGTAAAGAAAAAAAAAGGATTATAAATATCCTTTAAGCATGATACATCATTGGCATTCAGCTTTACATTTTGACAACACATCCACGCGTTGAGCACGTTCATAGAGGTTTTCATGGCGTACTAATTACAGTAATTGTTTTAAAGGCGCAAAGCAAACAAGGTTTTAGTGTGTTTGATGCTGGACTCCTGCTGGAGTGGGGGTCTAGTGTCAGGACTAAAATAGTAGAACTCTATGTAAAAAAAAAATATTAGACACTGAGATAACAATGTGCGATATGCGCAAAATAAGGAGGGCTCAATATGTTTTATTGCTATTCTTTGGTAGTGCTGATCAGAATACGGTCCGCGGATCATATCCGGTCCGTCACGTGATGCTTGGCGGTCCTAGAAACGTCTGCCAGCAGTGCATAATAAGGCCGCAGAGGCTAAGTCCCGCTCAGTTAGACTAGACTCATTGATTGGTTGAGGTAATATGGCTGTGACATTCGTGTCCAAAATCTATTTGTTGGTTCTCATGACTAAAAACAAAAGGTGGCGCCACTGCTCTTAAGTCTGAAAGGGGTAATATTAAACTTATAGTCTGAAGAATGGTAATGTTTTAAATGTAGTCTGAAGAATGAAATTTAGTAGTATAGTTAGAAGAAGGTAATGTTGAAAGTATGGTCTAAAGAGATGTTATGAAGTGTGTGTGTGTGTGTATTTCTACACTGGAGTTGATATGAAGCTAGTGATTGGATGGTATCGATGCAGTGTAAATGATGCAAGATAAGCGGCAATGTCGTGAGCTGTGTACGCCAGTCGACTTCTGGATGCCAGAGTGTAATGACGTGTTTTTATAATGCGTTAGATTTGTTTAAAATAGTGTTACGAATCTCACTATCCAGGCTCTCTGCAAACTGCACCTTACACCACCAACTTAAAGAACATGACAACTCAGGGCTCAAAGTAACGGAACATTTTAATGTAAAATAAATTACAGCCAATACTGAACAATTGGCAACAGTAACATAGGCTGTACAAATATCTCTCCGTATCAACCGTACCGCCGTATGAACTCTTGCACTGGCCTCTCCGTCTCGTTCCGGGCTTGCACTGGGTTCAACAGTTCAGGACTGACTTCATACACTGGGCTCGTTGTGTCGGACTCGATCACAGACCAAGATCAAGACGCTGTTCGTCTCAACTGTACTTGATAGTACTCCGTACAGAACCACACCGCTGAACCACACTGAACTGTGCTGTAGTCGACCGGACTGTAGTGAACCGGTCTCTGAACCGTCTTGACTGCGACACCTCCACTCTTTATATAGGGTCCCTAATGGCCTCCTCGAACCGGACAGAACGTCGCTCGACCATTCAGGGTTGTCAGATGACTACATCCCTCGTGACGCTCCTGAGCTCTGTTCACGATGCCGATCTTTCCCGAACCGTCATGTTGACACTCGTCTCGGCTGACCGTCGTTACTTGTCCCTGTTGACCGCTCGTCTAGCGCTGGCCTGGGGCGATTTGCGTCGGCTGACTACACACATATCACTACCCCCATTTGTGCCACCACCAGGTTTATAATAATATAAATGTATTTGATCTCAAGCTTATTTTTTTTATCTTGTAGTCAACGTTATAGTTAGTTTTGTTCGACAAGAAGTTATTCAAGTTTTAAAAGTTTAAAAAACATTACGCCTACAGCGGTTCAGTTGACCTACAACATTTTGTTGCAATAAGTCAACGACCGCAAACAACAAAAGGCTATTGTTGTTTTGAAAATGAGGCAATAACAGCGTGTGTGTAACAGGTGCAGTGTCTTCATTTATTTACATGACATTTAAGCTATGTCACGGAGCTTTATCTTAACGTTACAATTATCACGCACTTAAGTTATATGATAAACTGTCACGGAACTACATGACAACTTTATTACAATAATGCACCAAAGTCTTATGATAGACTATCACGGAACTAACTACATCACAACTTTATTACAATAACGCACTAAAGTCTTATGATAGACTATCACGGAGCTATAACTTACCAATCAACCATCTCAAAAAACGTAGACTTTGTGAGGTGATTTTAGGCAACGAGTATCCATCATTAAAGACTCGTCATTAACTTAATTTTATGTTAAAGTTGCTGGTCGCGGGCACCTGCTACAATGCCCATGCCCCACAGGAGTAGCGACAAAAATACAACTTCTCTTACACCATTATTCATCTGATAATGTCAATCACTTTTTTATGTTGACGTTGTATCAGCTTCAATGTGCTATTAACATTGCTATCCAACTATCGCAATCCCAGAGCTGACAGAGCGTAATACCAGAAGTAATTTGGTTCAAGTGCAGCGTCAGAAGATGTTACATGCTGAATGGCTTATCGATGACCTTATACAAGAACATGCCAGAGCAGCAGTTAGTCCTTGGCCTTGACATTTAAAACGATTTCTGGCTGGGAAAGGAGGCCCGCTAGTTTGACAACTTCTCTGGCTTTCTATCATTCTTTTTCGCTCAATAGTTCAAGGAGAGCTTTGCGAAGATAATGTATATCTTATATTACTATCTTTTCATACAAACTCTAAAATTAGACCAGTAACTGCGCGGTGGCTGAGAGGTAAAGTGTTTTGCTTCCGAACCGAAGGGTCGCGGGTTCGAATCTTAGTAAAGACTGGGATTTTTTATGTCAGGACTTATAGGCGCCCCCATGTCAACCAAAATTGAATGGCTGCCGGACTTTACTTTGGGAAAATAAAGTAGTTTTGCTGTCCGCATGATACCCTCGTTAGCCGTCGGTCATAGAAACAGATGAACTTGACATCATCTGACCTATAGATCAATATGTCTGAAAGGAGAACTTAACTGTTATTTACACCCAGCTCCTCTACTTGCGTGCAATGAAGGCTGATACTACCATTTTCTCCAAGGTACTTATCTACAGGTTTGTCTATGACTTGTTGGTGTCCAATGCTATTAGTATAGAAATAGAGCCGACGACAAAACCACAGGACAAATGTGCGAAAAGTTGTTAAATAAAGCTGTCTAGACATCACATTGCTGAACTGACAAGACTGAAGACACATTGCCATCTCTTTGTCTTGAGATGAACCAAGAAACTTTTTTTTTTTGTTATTGAACCGTCTTGGCTTTTAATCCCAGTCCCTGCTCTTCATTAAGGTTTTTGATCTAAGACAGCCATCATTGTATTAACGACGCGTCTGTTGGAGCCATTACCTACGCGTACTAGAGATAACTGGGCAAGGACGAGATCGATACTCGATCACCAGACGCGCGCTGATAGATGCGGTTAAACTGTGTACATTTGACAGTGTTAGGTGACCAATGTATCTTAAGATGCGAGCTCTGGAATGGTCAAGGGAATTGCATTTGTCTTGGATGGTAGATAAAAGTGAGGTCCAAGCTTTCTCGACCAACGAGGGCCATATAAATTTCGGACACGCGAGTACCGTCTGCTTCAGTACTTTTTTTTTTGTTATCATTTTTTTTCTGCACTGTGGACATTTTTAGGGGGAAAATTTGACCACGTCATTAGCCGTATGATGCGCGGTGCCTGAGCGGTTAAGCGCTTGGCTTCCGAACCGGGGTCCCGGGTTCGAATCCTGGTGAAGACTGGGATTTTTAGTTTCGGGATTTCAAAGTCCACCCAGCTCTAATGACATTAGTTGGGGAAAAGGAAATAATTTTTGTCGTTTTACTGGTCACATGACGCCCTCGTTAACCGTAGGTCACAGAAACAGATGACCTTTACACAAGGTCTAAAAAGGGGATCTTTACTTTACTAACTTCACTACAATAGCCCTATATGGCATGCGGGGCGTAGATTTGTCATTACAAGTATAAGCGTCAATGGAATGCGTTTATAAGTCCGGCACGAACAATCATGGTTAGAAAACAATAATGAACTAACAATAGTCTTAGACATCGAAGTTTTGAAAGAGAAATAAAAAGGCAAATATATATATATATATCATGGGCATAGCCAGTGTGTGTGTGTGGAGGGGGTTGGGGTTCACTAAATTCCGATTTCATTACGAGGAAAGAGCAAAAAGGGACATCCTAGTACAACTTCACGCCACACTTTCATGTAGGTCCTCAAAGCAGGTGTGAAGAGGCTTCAGATATCGCCAGTGACGGATTTTGTGGAAACAGCTTACCGCCCAATGCGCCGCACGGGGCGGGAGGATCTAAGTTAGTAAGAATAGATTATTAGGTTTATGAAATAAAACTTCTTAATAGCTGGATAATGCATGTAGATGCCTCAGAATATGTATTTTGTTGGCTTTCAATAGCGGAAATAGTTCAACCCCTCCCCCCGAAAAAAAAACCTGGCTACGCCCATGATATATACGTTTTCTAGCTTTACCGTTGACAATCATAATTATTTTCACTCCTGTCTTCTGACTGATAAACGCTTATACTTCTGCTCACGACTCCATCACGCAGAGAAAAAAGGCAATACATTTACAAGCTGATAGTCAGACTGATTAGTGCAAGACTAAGCATCGTGAGACTCACTTTTGGATGACTACATTAAAGTCAGCGCAATGGGATGGTTTGTGGACAGACGTGGTGTGACATACGGAGCTGAAGTGATGATGATATCAGCTGATGATCGCTCTGCCAGACATGCGATAACTTCTTTATTGCCCCAATGTTTATCCGGGCCTCCTTAAGTTAACGGCATTAGGACTGGTACAGCTGTTCTCTCGTACTCGTGGCTCTAGGCTGACGAAGAGGTCAAGGCCTGCTCAGCACATTCATAATGAGGCTAAGGGATATCTGATAAAGAGAGTTGAGAGTGTTAGGAACAGTATCAATGTATCAGAATGTGAGAGCATTTGTGAATATATGTGTCTGAATGTGTGAGAATATATGTAAATATATGTGAGGGTATGAGTGAATATATGTGTCTGCGTGTTTTAGTGACGTAGCGTTCTTACAACCTGGATATCAAATCATAGAAGTGAAAAATGATTGGATGAAATATCATAATGGCAAACCTGGCGTTTTACGTTTCTTGACACGCTTATGTCATCAATCGCTTCGTATTCAATTATAATAGGAAAACATAACATTTCTACCAAAGTTGCACCCCAGTATTAGCAGAGAACTTTGAAACGAATATTTAGTTTTTATTTAACAATTTAATTGGCAAGGAAACAAAAGAGTTTTTGTATCAGTTTTTAATGTAAGCGTCTTGTATTATCTCTTTGATGGTAGAGTGATAACAAAAAAAAACATGAACAATCCTTTTTTAAAATAAACAAATCTAATCTAAAGGGGAAGAACTCCACCCTTAAAGTTATATCGATCGATTATGTACAAGTTATTTCCCTTCTTAGATATCAAACAAAATAATTAATTACCAATAATTAATTTACTTATTGGGTATGTTTCTATTATTGAATCATGTTTTGTTAGGTATAATAAATAATTGTTTCAAGTATCAACTTAATAGCAGAATGCGCGAGGGAGAAATAGCGCCAACAATTATTTAAGGGAACTAACCCCAACAATTTTAGCCATATCTATGAAAACTGAGGGGATTACTTTCCATTGTTGGTATCAAACAAAATAATTAAATGCCAGTATTTATTGACTAATTGACTACTTATTGATTCATGTCATCTTTGCCAATGAGAATTTTCGAAGTTTCAACTTCACCCGCGAAAGGGTGTGCGAGAAATAGCGTATGCACAGTTTGACAGACATACAGGCAGGCAGAGTGAGTTGATTTAAGCTTTGTAAAAATCGTAACTTAAATGATGTTAATGTATGTTTAAAATCTATATAGCCTTTATAACAATGAGTTTCTCTTATTGCATATATATAAATAGCTCTCCAAGTGGGATTTGTTTTTCTCCTATGGTCTTTCTACTAGTATTCACGAATTTTATCACTATTTTATTTTCAATGTTCAGATTTCCAAAATCAGACAAGATTTATAAATAAAATTCATTACAGTGAAAATTTCATTACACACTGAGAGAGCCTGTGATATAATTAGGCTCCACCAAACCACAATAATCTGTAACATTTCCCACTGATCGAATTTATTATAAGAGAAATGGTATTTGCAGAGTAAGGAAAGAACGCGTCAATATGTCTGGCAACTTTTGTTTACCTCCAGCCAAAGAGAACACTTGTAGCGATTAGATTTTAGCCCGGAGCGTCCCTGAAACGATCATAACTCTTTCTCCAGACGGCGTCCAATGCGATTCATCTACAAACCCCGTAGGATCAATGCGCGCAAACATACCTCGCTTGAATTACTTAAGTCTTTGAGTTCCACTTCACTCGTGAATTCAATGGAAACAGATTGACTACATTTACAGAAGTGACTGACAATATCCATAACAAATAATCCCCCAGAAATCATCTTCGATCTTAGATTTCATAAGGCAAATAATGGAAATTTGAATCTCGTTCAGTCATTGTTTAGAACATTGATGACCAAACCATAGCCTGCGTGCCATATACAGCTTTCTCCGCCGTGCTATACAGCCCCTTGACACTTCCGCCCACCGGAAGCCGAAAAGGTTGGTTTTAAATGTTCCCGACGTTGTTTCACGGTGACGCGGACTGTGACTGATCTGTTGGAAATGGAAATTGCTGCCAAACCAAGAAAAAAGAGCGCACCATTGGTTTCTATTGGGGATTTTCATACATGGCGACAAATCCATAAATAGCAATATCTTTGGTGTATCCGGTGTACAGAATAAAGGAAGTGTAAATAAGCTAAGTTTTTCTTTTAAGTTGTTAGGGTTATTTTTTGGGCACTTTCTAACACTGCAGACTCCAAACATTCTCAGCTCTTCTGTTTGTAGCACTGCAGACTCCAATATTCTTAGCTCTTCTGTTTGTAGGTTCTATTTTAGTTGGCAACATTAAAGTTCAATTTAGCGTCCTTGACATTGCTTATTGACTTCATTCCACTGATTTCTATGACTACTTATTAGTGTGGGAAGCGTGGTCGAGAGGTCAAGTGCGCTTGAACTTGGCTTGGCTTGGCTACCTAGAAGGGGGCTTGAGGTTCGACACCCGACTCGGGCAGAGTTGTGTTTACTGAGCGCCTAAAGGCACCCTCTCCCCCCACCGGTCCACAAATGAGATTAGACCAAAAGCGCTCTGAGCATGCTATAAGCATGAAAGTAGCGCTATATAAAAGCTATAATAATAATAATTACTGGTTTCTATGATTGCATCCACTGGTTTCTATGACTGCTGACCACTGTAACACATTATTGTCATTATAGTAAATTTATTTACTTGAAGCTTATCGGAGATTTTCACGGTAACCTAAATAATGATCATGTTTCAGACTTGTAATTATGATATGCATGTACATCATATTATCAGACGATAAGTCGTAGATGTTTACCATCTGTAACTGGAAGTTGATAGAAATTCACAAAATTAAATATTTTATTAACATGAATTTCTATTAAGCAATATATAAGCAATATATATATAAAAAGTACACAACGAAATTAAATTTTAAAACATGCACGGAAATCGATTCTCCTTGTGCACTGCGCGATCTTTTTTTTTTTTTGCACCTTATATTGTCTATAATATACTCGATTACGGTTACCGTTTAATTTGATTTAATTATAATCTCCCCTTAACTATTTTAAGCTTTTGCGAAATTTCGAGACTATCTGAAGATAAACAATGTGTTGGCGTTTGGATAACCTTTACACGTTAGGAAAACCTTGACATGCATTTTTAATGCATTGTGTGCACTTTTAACAGGTACATTGTGCTTATCTGGGCGTATTAGATGCAACAGTTGCACTTTAGAGCCCAGGTTAGAAAATTGAAACTGTTCCTTTCTTTTCTGTTAGTCCTTTAATTATGTCTCAGGTTTTGTTTTTTTACAGTTCGTACATCGACTTTAAATATAATTACAGCACCAAATATATACCTAACAGTTGTGTCCTTAGACTGCGCGTATAATCGAAAGTTAGACGCTTTCACTTTATTTTTTTTTTTTCATCCATCGGTATGCTAATGTGTTTACAATAGCGGTAAATTGAATTATCTCTATGTGCGTAGGATGTGAATAAAAATATTCTTGTTGTGATGATAGATGGTATAGAATACAGAATGAGGGCATCAGAATTATTAAAGAGATTTCTTTTAAACAGAGCCATTGGGGGATTTCATTGACAGAAGAAGACTTAGAGATATTCCATGTCGAGGATTAGCAAGGAAGTCGGCTGTAACACAAGATGGGATAATGTATCATCTTTTATTTATACACTCAAGAGTCATTATGTGTTACAGCAACAGTCTCTCATAGTCAGCTTAGTCACCATACTTACGTTTCAGGCCGGACACATAATCAATCTCATTGAGCACACATAATCAATCTCATTGAGCACACATAATCAATCTCATTTAGCACACATAATCAATCTCATTTAGCACACATAATCAATCTCATTTAGCACACATAATCAATCTCATTGAGCACACATAATCAATCTCATTTAGCACACATAATCAATCTCATTTAGCACACATAATCAATCTCATTTAGCACACATAATCAATCTCATTGAGCACACATAATCAATCTCATTTAGCACACATAATCAATCTCATTTAGCACACATAATCAATCTCATCGAGCATACATAATCAATCTCATTGAGCACCCATAATCAATCTCATTTAGCACACATAATCAATCTCATTTAGCACACATAATCAATCTCTTTTAGCACACATAGTCAATCTCATCGAGCACACATAATCAATCTCATTGAGCACCCATAATCAATCTCATTGAGCACACATAATCAATCTCATTGAGCACACATAATCAATCTCATTTAGCACACATAATCAATCTCTTTTAGCACACATAATCAATCTCATTTAGCACACATAATCAATCTCATTGAGCACACATAATCAATCTCATTGAGCACACACAATCAATCTCATTTAGCACACATAATCAATCTCATTTAGCACACATAATCAATCTCTTTTAGCACACATAATCAATCTCATTCAGCACACATACTCAATCTCATTTAGCACACATAATCAATCTCATTGAGCACACATAATCAATCTCATTGAGCACACATAATCAATCCCTTTTAGCACACATAAGCAATCTCATTGATCACACAAAATCAATATCATTTAGCACACATAATCAGTCTTATTTAGCACACATAATCTCATTTAGCACACATAATCAATTCGCTTGACTAAGGGGAGATAAGCCTTGTGTAGATAATGAGGTCCTTATCTTCTTCTTATATAATACAGACGTTACTTCAAAAAAGAAGATGATTACGTCCTACGCGTCATGCATTTAGTCATGCATATTAACCAATGACTTAAATTCTGCCAAGTCACTGGTTTTTCTGGCTAGCTCAGGCAACCCATTCCATGCTCTAATAGCACTAGGGAAGAAGGAGTATTTGTACAAATTTGTCCTAGCATATGGGACGAGGAATGTGCCTTTATTTTTGTGTCTTTCAGAGTATTTTATTAAATTTTGTTTTTGTATTTGAAGATTATGGTTCAGTGTTTTATGTATAATTGCTACTTTACCTTTGAGTCTTCTGTCCTGAAGGCTTTCTAAATTTAGTGATTTTACTAATGGTGTTACCCTAGTCAAATGTGAATATTCGTTTGTTATGAATCTCACTGCTCTATTTTGTGTTTGTTCCAGTTTCTTAATGTTTTCTTGAGTTGAGGGGTCCCACACGGTGGATGCATATTCTATTATTGGCCTAACCAAGGTTAAATAAGATTTTAGTTTTATGTTCTTATTTGATTTATAAAAATTTCTTTTAATAAACCCTAATGCTTTGTTGGATTTTTTTATAGTTTCATCAATATGTGGATTCCATGACAGTTTTTCATTTATTATAACACCTAGGTATTTTGAGTTTTTAGTCTGTGTTACTGGTTTGCCATGAATAAGATAAGTGGAATTAATTTGTTTAATTTTTTTTGTTACTCTTAACAACTGACATTTTTCTGGGTGGAAAGACATGCTCCAATTTGATTCCCATTTCTGTAATTCATCTAATTCTCTTTGTAAAATATCTGTGTCTTGTTTTGTTTTTATTGTTCTATATATTATGCAATCGTCTGCAAATAATCTGACTTTTGTTCCTGAACTAATGCAATTTGGTAAATCATTTATGTAAATTAAAAATAGTAGTGGACCCAAGACTGTTTCTTGAGGTACACCTGAGTTTACTGTTATTGGTGTTGATTTAGAGCCATTTATTATTACAGTTTGTTCTCTCCCTATCAGAAAATCTTTAATCCACTGATACAGTGGACCGTTAATGCCGAAATATTTTAATTTTTTAAGCAAACTATGGTGGTGAACTTTGTCAAAAGCCTTGGAAAAATCTAGTAAGATAGCATCTATTTGTTCACTATTATCTAAACCTTTTGAAAAATCATCAATTAGTCCTATTAGTTGTGTTTCACATGATCTATATTTCCTAAAGCCATGTTGGTATGGGGTGAGGACATTATGTTTGTCTAAGTGGTTTATGATGTTGCTACATATTATGTGTTCTAGTATTTTACATGTGATGCTGGTAAGTGATACTGGTCTGTAGTTTCCTGGATCAGATTTTTCTCCTTTTTTAAATAGGGGGGTGACATTAGCTTCTTTCCAGTCCTTTGGTACTCTGCCCTGGTTAAGCGATGCCTGAAAGAGTATTTTGAACACTGGGGCTAGCTCATTGCTTAGTTCTTTGAGTAATCTAGCTGGAATACCATCAGGTCCAGACGCTTTATTTGGTTTGGTGTTGGCTAATAGTTTTTGAATTCCATTTTCTTGTACTACTAAATCTTCTATGTTGTCTACTTGGTTCAAATTAAGAAATATGTCTTTGTCTCCTGGGGCTGAGAATGCTGATGCAAAGTATTTGTTTAGGATGTTTGCTTTAGTTTCATTATCATTATGTATTATGTTATGTTCATCTTTTAATGGCGCTATGCCTGTTGTTTCCATTTTCTTAGACTTAATGTATGACCATAGGTTTTTGTTGTTATCTTTAGATATTACATTGTTTATGTATTCACTCTGCAGCTGTCTGCTTACTTTTTGGGTTAGGTGTTTAATTTTTATATACTTTTTGTAAACTCTTTCTGCCTTGGTTTCTTTAAATTTTCTATATAGGTTTTCCTTCTGTTTACAAAGCTTCTTTAGTCTATTATTAAACCAGCATTTATTTATTTTGTTTGATGTGTATTTAGTTGGTATATGATTTTCTATAATGCTTTTAAGATGGTTTTTAATGAAATTCCAGAGGTCATCGACTGGTTGGTTAATGTCTTTTTCTAATAAGAATGTTTGTTGAAAGTTTAATGCAGCTTGGTGTAGTTGTGTTAGGTTACATTTATTCCAGAGTAAGATTTTTCTTTTGGTTTTTGTATTGGCTACTGCTTTTATCTGACTGTGTATTTTTATGATCTCATGGTCTGATAGACCAGGGATAATATCATAATCAACTACTAATCCAGGTCTGTTGGTTAAGAAGAGATCTAATGTGTTGTTTAATCTAGTTGGCTTTTTAATGATTTGATCTAAACTTAGGTTGTGTAAAGTTTCTATGAAAAGCTCATTTATGTCCTTAAGGTTTTGGTGTTTATCTATGGTTAGTGTTTTCCAATTTATATCAGGTAGGTTGAAGTCACCCATAATCCAAAAAACTGCATTTTTATTTGTCTCTTTAAGTGTAGTAATCTGATTACATAGTTCCTGCATGTATTCTAAACTAGAATTTGGTGGTCTGTAAATGCTGCCTATTATAAGGGATGTTGAGGTGGTATTAATTTTACAAAATGTAGATTCTATGTTTTTTGAGTTAGGTAAGGTAATTTCTTCAGCTATAAGAGTGTTTTTTATTGCTAAAAGAACTCCTCCATGATTATCAGCCCTATCTTTTCTAAAAATTTCATAATTACTATTGAAAATTTCTGCATTATAAATTTCAGGATGTAGCCAAGTTTCTGTTCCTGCAATTATGTCTGGTTTCTCACATTCTAATAAAATTTCTAAGTCTGCTGTTTTGTTCCTAATACTTTGAAAATTTATTACTAAGGTTTTAAGGTATTTTGGTATTACTTCTTTAGGAGGTTTGTTTAGTGAGGCTGTTGTATTAATTTTAGTAGATTTAGGTTTAACAGGAGTGGATCTGGCTAAAATAATATATACAACTTTCTATTTGTTTACGTACTTGAATAGCTGAGTGGCTATCATGCCGGCCTTCTGCCATGGAGGTTAGAGGACCTCAAGTTCAGGTTCGGGCAACTTTTTTTTTTTTAATTGCTTTATAAAAAGTATCAGGGAAACCTCCTCCCCCTCCCCCACAAAAGGGGTTAGACTATAGAGCACTAAGCATGCTATAAGTATGAACATTTTGTTAGATTAGAAATAATAATACACATATTTCCAATCACACAAATGTATTACTGTTAGTATATACCTACACACAAATAACTACATGATTGATTCAAAATAATCGATGCAATTTCGCTCAATAAAGGCTTTGCTTTAAAAAGTAAAAAATGATATTGGACCTGTGATATAGCATCATGTAGCTCTATTCACCTAAACCTGCTTACTCTTGTAGACTTCTTTATTAATTAAGTTTGGACACAAGCTAAAAGGCTTTAATTTAAAACAATATAAACTAGATTTTTTTTAAACACATATTACAGGCTTTTAATGTCAGTCTAGAAATATTCAGAAGCATAAGATGTTAAAGGATTTATATCATTTTAAATCTACTGTTTACGCCATATATATATATATATATAGTCATGAATAGTCCTTTATCGCCAACTATAGTCAGACGTATCCTACGCCTCCGTTATCCTTCTTATTTACGTGCCTCCATCTGAGACCATGCGTTACAGAAGGCCTCAACACTGACCTGCACTGTCACAACTGTGGGCAGTTTAGACCAATAGCTCGTTGTCACGCAGTGCAGATTTGTGAGTCTATAACAATCCTTGTAAAAATTACACACAGCCAGTACACACATGCTCAGACTCATAAATAAGCACACAAAGGATCAGTTCATAGTGCAGAGTAAAGTTTGTTACTGTCTTTCGCAACACTTCTACCGAGAGCTTTGACTTCAGGCCCTGTTGTGTTCCAATAGAGAGCCAGTCTAGAGCTGGGCCCTGCTGTGTTCCAATAGAGAGCCAGTCTAGAGCTGGGCCCTGCTGTGTTCCAATAGAGAGCCAGTCTAGAGCTGGGCCCTGCTGTGTTCCAATAGAGAGCCAGTCTAGAGCTGGGCCCTGCTGTGTTCCCATAGAGAGCCAGTCTAGAGCTTGGATGAAACACGTTGCTGTTGCGTCATGGACTTCATTTCTTTCTATTGTGTCTCTATCGCTCCTCACCATCCGTCTCGAGGTCTCTCTCCCCATCTCTCTCTGTCTCTCCCCCATCTCTATCTCTCTCTCCATCTCTCTCTGTCTCTCTCCCCATCTCTCTCTGTCTCTCTCCCCATCTCTCTCTGTCTCTCTCCCCATCTCTCTCTGTCTCTCTCCCCATCTCTCTCTGTCTCTCTCCCCATCTCTCTCTGTCTCTCTCCCCATCTCTCTCTGTCTCTCTCCCCATCTCTCTCTGTCTCTCTCCCCATCTCTCTCTGTCTCTCTCCCCATCTCTCTCTGTCTCTCTCCCCATCTCTCTCTGTCTCTCTCCCCATCTCTCTCTGTCTCTCTCCCCATCTCTCTCTGTCTCTCTCCCCATCTCTCTCTGTCTCTCTCCCCATCTCTCTCTGTCTCTCTCCCCATCTCTCTCGCTTCTCTCCGTCTCTCTAGCGCTTGCACTCTCAGTATGATCAACTTCTCTTTTGTATCTGTTCGAAATGAAAATGTAAAGGAAGTGGGTCGAACAAATTTATTATCTTGTATCTAATTATAAACTTCTCTTATAAATTCGCTTTACGTTCGTCACATAGCCAAGGTCTTCCTACTATCATAGTGAGTTCACGCTCTTGGTATTCACGTTTTCTGAGCTGATATGAAAATACAATTCTCTTAAAAGCTATTATTCTTTCTTTGTCCTTATTTACCAAGTAAATTGATTGTGGAAGTATTACATGGCCTCGAATAATGGTGCATTACAGAAAGTTGTCTATATAGTTGCTGTACTGTGAATGTGGTTTGTGTTAGCAATATTACATTGTAATGGTTATTATAGTAATGCTGAGGTGGACAATTGTAGTGAAACTAAATTTCCATTTCCTTGGGCCAATAAAATTATCTTGTCAAGTCTTATTTTATCCTATCTTATCTTATCTTGGGGGCGTGGTGGCCGAGTCGTAAAGAGCTTGGGTTCCAAATCTCAGTGAAGGCTGGGATTTTTAATTATTGTTGTTTACAGTTAGTTGTTCTAGACATTGTTTTTTTTGTTCTACAGTAAGTTGTTCTCGACCTTGTTTTTTGTCTACAATAAGTTGTTCTCGACCTGGTTTTTTGTCTGTGGCTAGAAGAAATGACAGCACTTAAGACCACGCTGTGACTGATACTGCAGCAGTTACATGTTATTTAGCATAAATGAAAGTCTATCTGACAGTTGAAGGAACAAATGGTAAAGATGTATTCCTAGTTACCTATGAATGTCCTTGAAGTGGAAGCAATGGCACAATTCTTCATTAAATTATGCGAAAGGTCTAGAAACATTCATTACAGAAGTTTATCTTATCTGTGTGGAAGACAAAAATAAATGGTCAACGTGGTGTCTGCCTCAAAGACCTGGGTTCAGATATCAGTGGAAAAATTCGTTTAACCTGGATAGAACATTGTTCGGATCCAGCCAACTTGGCAATGAAATGGTTGATGGTTATTACGATAGTCACACACATCATTAAATAGTAGCCTCAAAATACTACGCGTATGATTTAATTATCTCATCTTTTGAAAGAACGTATGCAAGTTATTGGAGAATATTCATTTAGTCCAGCTATCAATTGGTTGCTGTTTTATGTACCGACATCTAAAATGGATAACAAAACAAAATGCCAAAAGGGTGTATCTCAATGTGTGTGTGTATATACTTCTCTACGTTATAACAGAGCTCCTCATACGTTTATCGAAAATCCATACCATACGTAACCTTTTCCGGTTAAATGTTGATTAGTAAGTGTTTATGTTTAGAAATGAAAGGGAAATAGTAGACATTCGACACACTGTACGTTGTCGTCTATCTAATTGTTGTTTTAGGGCTAATCTCCTCCAGGGAAATCACGAGCCTGAACCTGGGATCCATCTATTCATCTGATAGTGAGCGCCCCCAGGACGCCCTGGTTTTAACCTCCCCATACAAACAAAGCCCTTATCTCTGTTGGGTTGTGTTATTATATTTTTATTTCGAACCAACAAATACTATTTCGCTGTGACCGGCTAACTAATACATCTCCTTTGTGGTCCTTAACTCGATTAGAGAATTGAGCCTCTTGGCCTGACCTATGTACTTATACAAAGCATGCTGGCTGGTCAGTGGAGCGGTTGTTTTAAACCCATTTATGTAATGTTGACATCTATTAGCGTACAGCAGCAGAGGCAAGGAGACAGACACAAACCACTGAGGATGTGCAGTGGATGTAGAGACATTGCGAGTGTAAATAGAGATGTGAAGACTTACAGTGTTTTAGTTGTTGCCAACTGTTAGGTTCATTTGTGAATGAACATTTAATCTAAGCAGCCATTTTTCTATTTTTCCAAGCTACTGACCGTTTTGACAGCATCAAGGTCAAGGTCAGTTAATGACAAGCAACACAGTGGTTTAAAATATTTAATGTCTAATGAAATAGAAGGAATGAGGATGTTTCCAGAAGAGACAATGTCAAACAACACCGCCAACTACAATAGTCGAACAATGTTTTGGTTATCAGTCAGTATTAGAATTAACAATCCACATTTTGCAGTGTCACGCCATCAGCTGACCAAATCACTCGGCTACGCCTTCGCCCACATTTGACTGCTTGATCTCAAAAACTTACTTTAGTGCTGGCTCTAAGATTGATTCCCTCCCACTTTTCCAGTAGCTGGTTCTTTAGAATGAACAATGCATTCATTCTTCTTTTTCCTTGACACCAGCTAACTTTTGTTTTAACGGTACAAAACCAAGATTTTACTAGTTTGATCTATACAAATGGAAATTTTCTTCATTAATTTTCATTCTAGAGATCATGCATGATGGTTTTACTGTTATAGTTGGCGATTTCTCACTTGACTTATTTACTCTGTAACATTTTATTATCTTCATTGAACACAAAATAATTATTTGTTTGTCAGATATCAAAAGTAAGGAAGTTGGAAGAATTTTACAAAATTTAGTTTCTAGTTAAGGAAAATGTGTACGTTTAAGAGATTTTGTACTGTGATTAGCTGTGACAATTCTGTGAACATTGTTTCACGTGTAGAACACGGGTGAAGGAATACTGTCCAGTAGTGTCCAGTGTCCAGTGGTTTATGGACAAATATTTTCTACTTACTAGTCGTGGGAATTTTAAATTAAATTTGATTAGTTTTTTTCTCGGCACCTTGGAAGGGGATTTAGAGTTTAGAAAGATCGGGAGTATAACTTCAGGCTTATTGAAATGTTAAATAAAAAATAAATAAATGCTTATAGCATGCTCAGAGCGCTTTGGTCCAATTCTCATTTTTGGACAAGTAGGGGGTATCTGGGAACAGGTTTTTTCGTGCTGCCTTTAGGTGCTCAGTAAAAACAACTCTGCCCGAGTCGGGTGTCGAACCTCGAGCCCCCTTCAAGCCAAGTTCAAGCGTACTCTAATAGGATTTCTGGGTTTCCCATTTAGGAAGAGACTGAAGCCAAGTGTACAGTTACGGCCCTTTCTATACGGCTCTCTGCGAACATTGCTCTGCACGACATAAACAACTCAAAAACTTGACCCCTTTATACTTTGATAACTAATACATTGTCACGTATTACGAATTGAATTCTAATTTTTAAAATGGCTTGCCTAGGGGAACGTGACAATAGAAAAGCAGTTGTGTCACTTATCTTAAGTCTGAATTTAATCAAAGACTTACAATGAATAACAAAAAAAAAATGACACAAGAAATCGGAAGGTAAACTATCAACTTAATGTTTAATCAAATATAAAATTACAAGAAAGAAAAAATAAACATTTACTCAATACAGAATTGAGGTGTTGACCAAAACCCTTTTACAAAAATGGCATGTAAAAATATTACAATACAAGAGTTTGAAAATGTAATTACAAATACAAGCAAGCAAGGCCTTAAAAAAAATATTAACTTACACGATCAAGTGGTATACCACGCACGGGTCGCGCAATGTCTCCGCTATGCTGTCCCACGGCTGTCTCCGTATGTCTGTCCGTCAACGTTACGCGAGCGGTCTTATATAATCTACCGCGCGTCGATATCTCGTAATTTCTAGAATAGAAAGTCATCAACACCCAGATCTAGAACGCTCTTCAAAGAGACAGAACAAAAAAAAAACACCCTCCTTTCAACCAGAGGTACACACACAGGTCAAGGACCGGTCACTGTCTGTGTGGCTTGACGAATAAAAAAAAACTTATTACACAAGGGGCAGACAACCTACCCGTCTCTCGACCGCAACAGGTCAAAGAAGAAAAAAACAATGCCTAGATACGTAACAACATCAACAGCCAATACTGTACAATTGTCAACACGATTCTATGTAGCCTCTCATGAAATGAGATGAATGCCTGGGCATTACATGTGCCTACACATCAGTTCCCCCTCTCCACGCTGCTGATCTAAAGAAGTGGCAGTGCCTATGCAGTTTGGGTTCAGCGGCTTCGCAAGTTCTGACAGGGTGTAGCAGTGGGTGCTGCAAACTGCCTTAAGGTCGCCAGCTCCTGATTTTTCCTCAGGGTTGACTCCCAAAGCCTTTCCCATGATTGGGAATAGTTGCAAGGCAACAATTCAGAGTTCTCCATCTCCTAGTTGGTTAACCAGCTATGGCTAACGAGCCCCTCCTGCTCAAGGCTTACTGGTTAAGGCGCCAGTTACTCGCCTTTGCCCTTCTCCTGTTAGTGAGAACATTTTCACCGGACTCAATATATGAGCCACACGTCGAGGTTGTTATTGCCGAAGTGGTAATGGATGTAAGCACTCCACTACCTATAAAATTCTTCCAATGGCATGTGTCTTAAATAGCCTGTGACAACCAGTGCAACTCCTGTCAACCAATGGTACAGTGTACATCACCGTGCTGGCGTACAAACTGTACTGGTCTCTCTCTCATCCTGGACTCGTACTGTTGCACTCCGGACTCACACTCTCACAGTACCGGACTGGCTTCACTTAGTCTAACAGTATAGGACTGGCTTCACTTTGGTCTAACAGTACCGGACTGGCTTCACTTTGGTCCATCAGTATAGGACTGGCTTCACTTTGGTCTAACAGTATAGGACTGGCTTCACTTTGGTCTAACAGTATAGGACTGGCTTCACTTTGGTCTTACAGTACCGGACTGGCTTCACTTTGGTCTAACAGTATAGGACTGGCTTCACTTTGGTCTTACAGTACCGGACTGGCTTCACTTTGGTCTAACAGTATAGGACTGGCTTCACTTTGGTCTTACAGTACCGGACTGGCTTCACTTTGGTCTAACAGTATAGGACTGGCTTCACTTTGGTCTTACAGTACCGGACTGGCTTCACTTTGGTCTAACAGTACCGGACTGGCTTCACTTTGGTCTTACAGTACCGAACTGGCTTCACTTTGGTCTAACAGTATAGGACTGGCTTCACTTTGGTCTTACAGTACCGGACTGACTTCACTTTGGTCTTACAGTACCGGACTGGCTTCACTTTGGTCTAACAGTATAGGACTGAATCGTCTTGACATGCTGAAATGACTCATCAACGCCTTCCAAAAAATCAAAGAAAACGCCAGTCATAATCCCAAGACCATATCACGTGGAGATCTCTTACCAGCACTGAAAACTTAACAGTTCATCACTAAAATATCTGGTGTTCAATTAAAGTTGGTAACATACAAATATATATATATACAGAGATAGATAGATAGATAGATAGATAGATAGATAGATAGATAGATAGATAGATAGATAGATAGATAGATAGATAGATACACAAATAAGAGTCTTGAAAAAAAAACGTGTTTCATCTCTCGTCACTATTGAATAAGCTAGAGCTATTGAGAAAAACAATTAGAAGAAAAAAAAATCTTTACTCAATTAAAACCTAATGTCTGGCTAATTGAGTTCAATGAGCTATGATCGCTGTGTGCCTGGCTCAACTCAAGTGTCTGTACTTTGTTTTCAAATGAAGTAGAAGAAACTGGCCGATGTTTTTATTGTAGTTCATTAGCAATTGGAACTGTTATTAGCACTGAACGTTTTGTTTCATCTCATTGAATGTCTTCTAGTGGACGTTCTTTTAAAAAGCCTGAAAACACACACACACATTTCACGATCCACACTTCATTTTTGTGTTTCAATTGTTATTTCAAAATGTCTGAGGACGAGCCGCCATTGTTTTTGTTTTATCTGTCGATAAAATATTTGCAACTAAAATGCTTTCTGTTTTTCTGAAATACAAACAACATGCCTTTTGAAATAAAAAAAAAACACAAATATGTATATATTGAGAAAGAGAGATTGTTATATGTTGATGTTTAGTTCTAATTAATTATATATATATATTGTCACGTACACAGTATCTATTTTTAGCTCGTCAAGTACCTCGGGTTTTTTCTCACGTGGAGATATGTTAATTAGTGTAACTTGCGCTGCATTTATTGGTTGGCACTGCAATGAGCTGCCTGGGAGACGTGACGTAGCTGGAGCCCGGGAAAAGTTCTGGTTTTTTAGTCAGTCATTGTATGGAACTTGGAAGTGGAAACATCTACTAATGTCTTGTATTAGAACTCAATTATATTATTGTGTAGATCTATCATTTTATTCAAGTACGTTTAACCATTGTAATTATTTGTGAATAGCTTTTTCAAGTTCTGAATTAAAGTAATTGTTTTAGACGAAGAGAAGTTTCTTCATTGAATATAGTATCATACTTAGATCGATTAAGCGAATGACAACTTCTAGATGATCAACTGGCAACATTTTGAATGATCGTATTATCAACTAGATCTGACTATTTCTATACGATCATCTTATTAAAAGAAGATTTCAAGATCCTCGGCAATCACGATCATCGTTAGTGTGATACAGGTCAAGATAATCTTCAACGTGACATCTATCATTGCATCTTCATAGATCTTGACATCTGACATTCATATTAATTGATGATTGTGATATATATATATATATATATATATATATATATATATATATATATATATATATATATATAATATATATAGATAGATAGATAGATAGATAGATAGATAGATAGATAGATAGATAGATAGATAGATAGATAGATAGATAGATAGATAGATAGATAGATAGAATGATTAATTGATTGATTGAGAGATAGATAAAAGATAGAGTGATAGATAATTTGATAGCTAGAGAGATTGATAGATAGAGAGATAGAGAGATTGATAGATGGATAGATAGAGAGATAGAGAGATAGATCGAAATAGTATTAAAGAATTATTGTTTCTTTTTGCTTTACAATTATATTAGCCCCAAGTTCACAGCCTAACAGACACACCATACACACTCAGTTGTACATACATTAATAAACAACCTGAATGATAATTTTAAATAAAATACAATTTAAAACAATGATATTATACAATACTAGTCGACCGGCGGCGTAGCATACGCCGCCATTTTACAGGGCCGGCCATAGGCCACAGCAACCTATCCGACCGCAGTGGGCCCCGCACTCTCATAGGACCCGCGCTAATTCTAGGTGTATAAATTAATCAATTAAATCATTGTATAACTTAAAACAGATTTCCTGGGGCCTCCTGTAAATTTAACAAGAGCTCCTAAAAATCTAGTGAAATTGCAAAATATACGAAAAAGTCCTGGAAATGTCCGGAAATTATTAAAATCTCTAGAAAACTCATACGAATCTCCTGAAATATAAAGACAAAAATTGTCATTTTGGGGTGTCATTCAATAAGGAAAATGCCAATCCTACGCGCGATAAAAAAAAAACGGCATTATCCCTTAATTTTGGAATCTGGTGAAAGAAGCTTCTCGCGCCTCACACTAATGAAGAATTACTTTAGTTCAACAATTCTCGTATATAGATTGAAACATTTGTTATTTGTTGCTAATGAGCGTGATCTATGTAGGAAATATCATTTTTATGATATACTGTTTGACTTCGCTTCACGCAAGGCTCGTAAAGTTTGTGGGATAACTCTATCCGCAGAAATGAAAGAGTGATCTTTCCATTACTTCTTCTAAACTCTTGAGCGAAGAAGAGAATAATATATATATATATATATTTATACACTGAAGTTGATTTGAATGATGTGAAGGATAAATAATCAGAAATATTTCTGAAGTTATATAGATAATATAATCATAAGACAATAAGTCATAAGTTCATTCTAAGTAATTACTTAGATAATATTTACATTACATTATATTGATAATGACTTCAACAACATCACAGTTTTATAAATTCTGCCAAAGTCTCTGTAACAGATACTGCATAAACTGTCACTGAACATCAATCTTGTTAGTAGCATAAAAGGAATGTCATTTACTTCTGACCAACAACACTAACAAAGGTGACAAACCACAATGTCCACAGTATCAACATGTAACGCCAACACTGAAACCCTATAGAAATTAATTCAGAAGCTCTCATGTCTGATCTAAAACTACAAATACAAACGAATCCTTACAAAGAATATTATTTCAATGTAAAATGAAACACCTTCACTCACTAACTTTTGAAATAACTTACTTATTACGATTACTATGTAAGTAAACAGACCAAAGACAGATCGCATGATGTATCATCTAGAAATACCTCGGACATTGCGCTAATACGTCATGATACTAGTCAATTGGGAAATTCAATAGGTAGATACAAATATATAATAAAACTCTTTGAGTATGTCATTGAGAATATGAACCGGGACAAAGGCCTGAACTAGAACAGGAATCCTTTGGGTCTGGGTTGGGTCGTAAACGAACTAACAACAGTGTAGCTTGACTTTGATAAAACAATTGCCTGATGAGTGACTATCTGACGTACTGAGTCATACATGATTTCAGGTCAACTTGTGTCTGTGAATGGAATCCTGGTCATGTAGGATAGAAGAGGTACGAGCGACTTATCAATGGCTGTCTGTTTCTTCAGGGCATCTTTTCCTTTCCTTCTGGAACATGTCTTTCGTCAGTGCTGCTGTCATTTCTTGTTACTTCTGCTGTCTGTTCAGTTCAGTTCAGTACATTTCAACTATGTGTATAGATTTTTGTGCGTGGGGTTGTATAGCCTCTTTTATAAGTTTTCATTTTGAGCAGAAATATAATAGGTTTTTTTTATTTATTCTTTTTTCCACTTCGTATAGATGTCATAGTGTATCAACTAATGAATATTCGAGATCTATTGATACTGTGTCGCATTGAAAACTGTTGGGGTCAACGTTGTAATGACTACATAAGATTCTAAAAGTTCAAAATTTAATTCCTCAAAAATAAATATTTCGCTATGGCCCTAAACACTTTAAATAAAAACTAGCATGTTTTACCACAGGAAAAGTGCTACAACACAGTAGCACGGGAATAGTACTGCATCACAGTAGCACGGGAATAGTACTACATCACAGTAGCACGGGAATAGTACTACATCACAGCCATGTTGTAGTTTAAAGTACGAATGAAATAGCTACTTAAAAAGCCTACTTTGTTTGTTGGCCAGCCAAAACAAATCAATACAGAAATAACTTTAACAGATTGCATACATTTTAATGAATTCAACGATCAAAACGTAGGATTGACTACTATTAAAAGGTAACACTCTAAATACTTGAAAGGCAAGTCACCTCTACAGGTATACTCTACCCGCTTGTGCTCCAATTGTCGCTTGTTAACTCCTACAGCTTGCAACGCTTGGAACTTCAGGCACTGTTGTTTGTATGTCGAAAATAAATAAAAATTAACGTACCTTCACCAACAATGTTGTGTTTTTTGTATATAGCTTCTTTAAAACAATAGCTACACTAGAAAGAAGTAAGTGTTTCACCGATAAGGTCAGGCTCAGTGATTGTTTCCAGAGATGTCATTCTTTTGGTCTTCCAAATTGTTTAACTCATTAAGGCATGTTTAAGCTGTCTAAACAGGCATATCTCCTATTTGTTAGCAGTTAAAAATAATTGCACTAAAGGCATACATATTTCAGGTACTAAATTTATTGATACTTAAGATGAAAGTTTCTGCTGTATATTTAGCCATATTGTAACCAGTTGTATATGTTCAATGTTTTACTTGACGTATTTAGAAATACGTGACATTGTACCGATGACGAATTGAATAAGACTTCCTCTTTTAGCGATAAGATTAAATGTTACTGGATTATATACAACAATTGTTTAACGGTTTCAACGTAGACCATATATTAGCGGAGAAACCAATCCATGTTCGCTTTCAAATCTCAATACTAAATTGAAAAACATAATTTCAAATAAAAGATTTTTTTTCTGCTGTTTTATGTTCCGCCTTATTACATTAATATGTCCTTGGTTTTCCTTTGCTGATAACGAAGAGTTCACATTACATATGCATTATATAACTAGACGTAAAGGTAACTTCAGGATGTATGACTGAGTGGCTACCTTACATAAGGATGTATGACTGAGTGGCTACCTTACATAAGGATGTATGACTGAGTGGCTACCTAACATAAGGATGTATGACTGAGTGTCTACATAACATAAGGATGTATGGCTGAGTGGCTACCTAACATAAGGATGTATGACTGAGTGGCTAAGTAACATAAGGGTGCATGACTGAGTGGCTACCTAACATAAGGATGTATGACTGAGTGGCTACCTAACAAAAGGATGCATGGCTGAGTGGCTATCTTGCATAAGGATGTATGGCAGAGTGGCTACCTAACAAAAGGATGTATGGCTGAGTGTCTACCTAACAAAAGGATGTATGACTTAGTGGCTACCCAACAAAGGATCTCGAGTTCAAATCTCGATGCTCCCCTGGCATTTTGTTTGCTGAGCCGTCTAAAAACCGTAATGAAACTCTCCCAGCTGCCGTTGCCCCACATGTCAACTAAAGAGATTGAACAATGTTGTAGGAGCATGAGAAATGTGATAAACAAAAAACAATATTTAGCATAATAATAATAATAATAATAATAAATGTTCTTATGGCTTTGATACACATTTAAACGATGAGGTAGATAAGTCTGGTGTAAATAAGTTTGAGGTAAACAAGTCTGAGGTAAATAAGTCTGAGGTTAATAGGTTATTGTGCTAAAAGAATCGAGACCATCTTTCTTAGGACATTAGCACAATAATGAGGCTTCCGTCCATTGGCCATTGGTGTAAGCAATATTTCTGTTTGAGCTGGTCTTAAGTTAATCAAATCAAAGTAAATCAAACAGCTGTTGTTTTGAGTTTTAAATCGTCATAGTAGGCCTCAACACTGACCTGTGACGCCACAGCCTTTGGGCAACAGAGACCAATAGCTCTTTACCAAGTCATACAGACCTGTGGCGTATCAGCATCCATTTGTCTCCATTGCTCATACGTTGTGACGTTGCTGGTCAGTGTTCAGGCCTTCTGTGACTATTGGTCTCGGTTCATTTGTGGTTACACGGCCGTAGTAAGGCTGCAGTTTCAGTCAGCTAGCCCAAGTTATTAGAAAAGCTTTGTAGGCATCTACTTTTCTTAACAGTTAATATAGAACTTTAAAAAACTGGAAGAAAAAATGTTTAAAAGATATATATAAAATTATTGTTAATATATACAGATTTGTATTTCAATGTAGATGTAGACAGAAACACAAGTGTTTTAATAATGTCTTGAGCAATGCTAAGAAAATACAAATCACTGAAAAACTACAATAAACACACATTAGTCTCTGAGTCTCCGGCTTCAACATTTGACCAGCCGGTCTTTTGTAAGCCTCATCTTTTTCGTAGACTCACTCATGATTACATCAGAATACATCGTTACAAACACACACTCAAACTGTAACACTATTTTAACAGCCCCTTTGAGGATCGGTTTGATTGATAGGACTTAATAATGAGACCTTTTTTTTTCCTCCTCGCCAAAGTGCAATGAACTCGGCACCCTATAGCTCTCTACCGGAAGTCCTATTTGCTTCAAAATTAACCACGTCTACATGATCGTTTCCGTCACTACTCATGTTCAGATCGAAGTTGACTCGAACTTGTTGGAAGTATTTATCAACGTGTAAGGACTAACAGGTCTTGGGAATGCTGGGATGTGATCTCACTTCTATGGTGAGAAATGGGCAGACAAATTTGTTACGGTTCATTTCATACGAGGTGGGATTTGAGAATGTGTTACGTAACATAACAAATATTCCAATGAAATGAAATACCAGGTACAGTGGGTCTGACATTCGCGGAAGGGTTATACCACAGGTTTAAAAAATATATGAACGGGAAAAATACTCTTCTGTGTTTTTTTCAACATCATGGATTTGTCTGCGGACGTCCGGATGTATTTGTACAGCATTGGGGAAAAAATAGGAAAACAAAAAAATACACACGTCTCTCAGTCTCCGAGTAGAACATTGACCAGCCGGGCTTTTGTAAGCCTCATCTTCCATAGACTTACTCATGATTACATGCGAATTAAATTCGAATTTCCTTCTTATGTTACTTTACCGAGTGGGGTTGGGGGGGTACGAGTGTTGTTAGAATTTGTTACAAAGTAGGCAGATGTGATCAAAAAGATGACGTCATATCCGAACGTGCCCTAGGCAAAGATTACTCTCATGACAAACCTGTTTGGCTGTTGGGCAATAATTTCCTAAACTTATATCTGGAGTAAAAAAATTGAGTTGTGTTATGCAATACAATCATGTGATCATTGTTTTTTCATTATACAGTATCCGCTGTCAACTAAGAGTTATTTTGTGTCGAGTTTTCTAGAGCTTTTATTTTATTTGTATTAATTAAACTAATTAGCATTCATTTAACAATGTTGCAATGATAATTCTGATTATGTATATGTAACTACAGTGTAATTTTTAAAAATTCCAAATGTATAAGTAAATCTCAAATCGAGTCATGTGGCTCAGTCATATTGTCTATGCCTATTTCCACTACTTGAACATGTCACTGAAGGATCATTCTGGTTTTATGCATTTCTTTTCAAAAGTATTTAAATTAATTAAATAGTTAATATATTTTTGCCTGGATAATCGATCGTCAGATAAAGTTTTAATGAATTCATTGTTGAAATTTAATTATTTTTTAATATTTTAGATCGACTTGCATAAGTATATGTTTGTACGTTTGTAGTAAATAAACAAAAAGCTAGTAAGACAACCTGTTCTGTGGTCGAGAGGCTAAGTGCGCTTGAACTTGGCTTGTCTTGGCTACCTAGAAGGGGGCTCGAGGTTCGACACCCATCGGGCAGAGTTGCGTTTACTGAGCGCCTAAATGCAGCACGGAAAACCAACTCCTAGATACCCCCTCCCCCCCCCATTGGTCCACAAATGAGATTGGACCAAAGCGCTCTGAGCCTGCTATAAGCATGAAAGTAGCGCTATATAAAAGCTATAATAATAATAATAATTCTCCAATGGTCTACCGTAAGCCGTACAATATATTATATACCTTAAGCCGTCCTACCCAGGCTACTTATGGTTTACCTTAGGCCTTACTATCAATATATTACCTCTTAAGCATTGGTTGACAATAAAGTATTTAACCATGTCCTTTCATATCACGCAAGTTGCTCCATATAACACGAAGTTTTCATGAAAAGGATGGGGTCAGTATTTAATATGTACATCTCAGAAGCAATAACCTTTGTTTACATTCTTTTTGCCTCTATTTGATTTTGAAGTCCATGCACCTGATCAATGAGAATTAGTTGTTGTTCAATCTTGTTGGGAAAATCTAATTAATTTTATGAGCGCTGAACATTATAAAAAAACGATCACGTGATATGACTTTACGCCGAGGTATTGTGATCCGTGGTTAACTCCCCTAACATAACGAAGTATTATGGTATTGTTTTACTCTATTCAGTATCGACTCTCGCAATTCTGGTGCTATTTATTCGACAAGGGTGAAATGGATCTTTTTGTTTTCGATACCTCGTTGCCTGTATGCATTCAGGCTAAATCACAATCATTGGGAGCCGTTGCCAAAATGTCTCCATAAATAAATATACATTTACTTGATTAAAAAAGAAATCTTTTTTACAGCTTTGCGTCTTTGCAAGAAAGAATTGAAAAAAAAAAAGATCAAAAATCTAAATCCTAAACAAAAAGTGTTGTTGACAGTTGTTGACTTGTAGCACTTAACTGCTAGACTGATAGAAGTAAACTAAACCGTCTTAGGCGTATTATATTTTAATTTGACTAGAAATAGCTTGAAAAAGCTTCTTTGTCAACAATGCTACATAGGCTATAACTTTCATTACAAATTGAGACAAATTTAACTTGAAATGAAATAAATGCAGTAGACTTTAGTAATAATATAAAATGGTATTTTGAACAAAATCTAACTCACTACAAAAACACTTCTTTTCACTCTGGCACACTGAACTCTTCTGGCGTACCCAAGTCAGCTTACCACAGTCCCACTTATCTTGCATAGCCACCAACTAATTACTAACTACTTCTTACCGTCATCATAGAAACACACACATACACACACATACACTCCATAACAATTTGGTAAGGTCGGCAGTTAGAAAAGCAGCGCAACACTTTAAAAGTTCGATCTCAGATTTAAAAGAATGTATTTCCTACTGAGTGTGACCTAGTTTGCGCGCCGGTGTGAGGGAGTTATTCATTGCGCCCTTTGTCCAATCGTTAGTCACTTTGCGAAAAAGATTCTTTACACAACAAGGACCATAGATCAATGGCTTAAGGCTCATACAACAGGCTGTAGCTCATACTGTAGTCTGTTTTATACATCTCTCTTTCTGACAAGTCTTGTTATTTCTCTATTCCAATGTCTAAACGCAAAACAAGCAAAGAATATAAAAGCAAAACATTAAAAGCTACTATAAGGGGAAGATATGAACACCTACTACCATATATCTCAATACTGTAATATTTATCTCCATAAGTCTATATCAAACAAAATTAATTAAATGCCGCTAATTAAATATTTAATTTGTTTGTTGTTTTTTTTTTTTGTAGCTAATTTGTGTTTCATTAGGACAATAAATAAGTGTGCAAAGTTTTAGCTTGATCCGAGAATGGGAAGTATGAAAATGACGTTTACAAAATAGGTACCAGACAGACAGACAGACAGACAGGTAGGCAGAGTGAGTTGATAAAAGATTTGTATAGAAAAACCAAGCATCAGGTCTGTTACATCAGGTCTGTTACACCAGGTCTGTTACATCAGGTCTGTTACATCAGGTCTGTTACTACATCAGGTCTGTGCCATCAGGTCTGTTACATCAGGTCTGTTACATCAGGTCTGTTACTACATCAGGTCTGTTACTACATCAGGTCTGTTACATCAGGTCTGTTACATAAGGTCTGTTACATCAGGTCTGTTACATCAGGTCTGTTACTACATCAGGTGTGTTACATCAGGTCTGTTACATTAGATCTTTTAGATCATGTCTGTTAGATCAAGTCTGTTACATCAGGTCTGTCGCAGGTCTGTTACATCAGCTCTGTTAGATCAGGTCTGTTAGATCAGGTCTGTTAGATCAGGTCTGTTAAATCAGGACATCGTAATGCAGGCAGGCGAGTAGGCTACAAAGGACGAGCCTAAATAGTGTTTGAGCATACTCTATAGTAGGAAGTTTCAACAGTAGCACAACACGGATATCTCTCTATTCGGATATCTCTCTATTCGGATATCTCTCTATTCGGATATCTCTCTATTTGGATATCTCTCTATTCGGATATCTCTCTATTCGGATATCTCTCTATTCGGATATCTCTCTATTCGGATATCTCTCTATTTGGATATCTCTCTATTCGGATATCTCTCTATTCGGATATCTCTCTATTCGGATATCTCTCTATGTGGATATCTCTCTATTCGGATATCTCTCTATTCGGATATCTCTCTATTCGGATATCTCTCTATTCGGATATCTCTCTATTTGGATATCTCTCTATTCGGATATCTCTCTATTCGGATATCTCTCTATTCGGATATCTCTCTATTCGGATATCTCTCTATTTGGATATCTCTCTATTTGGATATCTCTCTATTCGGATATCTCTCTATTCGGATATCTATCTCTCTATTCGGATATCTCTCTATTCGGATATCTCTCTATTCGGATATCTCTCTATTCGGATATCTATCTCTCTATTCGGATATCTCTCTATTCGGATATCTCTCTATTCGGATATCTCTCTCTTCGTATTTATAATTGACCTCTTTTTGTTTACATCCTTTCAACAAATTCTTTCATGTTCTTTTTTCCAATTATCTCGCCCAAAAAAAAAATGCTGCCAACTTTAAATTTTTTATTTGGTTATTCATTAAACATGTAGATCTAAAAGATATTTTCCTTTTGCATTGCATAGAATGTTGGCAGTGATGAGAGACAAACTAAAAAAAATTCCTAAAAAAATGACAGCAATAAAAAAAAAAACCCACTCCTTCCTTAATGAATGAGATCTCTTCCTATGTGGTGCTCGTGCCCTGGAGCTAATGAGCTGGCTTTGTACACACGCCTACAGCAATTGGTCGAAGCTATCTTTGCTGAGTCTATAGAAATAAAGTGAACATAAAAGACATTTTAAGAATGTATATACATCTATGTTTCAGTTCCCAATAGCACACATTAAGATTTAGTTTCTTCTGTTTGATACAAGAATTTCAGTAGAATTTAAGACAGCATTTAAATATAATCATAGACTAAATAGACATGACAATACTAAACTGAGTGTACAGCCATTGAAACTACACTGACATGAGAGTCTTACAACATAGAAGAGATTTGCTTAAATAGCAGATTTAGTAAATTAGTGGCTAAAATGTTATTTTTATTTAAAATTGTATGTTTCTTTATGTTTGTGAAGACAAATCACAGAATGGGAAGGTAGAGAAATGAAATTTTATATGTTTGTACCAGACAGACAGACCTGAGACAGAGTGATTTGATAGAAGCTAGGTAATCAATCGTTACTTTTAGCACATGAATCATTAGGAAAACATTTGGTGGGAGGGGGGGGGAGAGGGTTTGTTTCACATCTAAAGCTCGAGCTGTCGAAACGTTTTGTTTAAACTGGCCTACATTTGGGTTCTTTATCGTTTCATTTTTATTTGTATTCTAAAAAAAAGATTTATTGAATTTGACATTAAAATATGCTTTTATATGAACTGAATATTTGTCTCACGCTTTTAGTAGCTTTTTATGGGAAGGTTTAAAAAAAAAGTTTGTGTGAACAATTTCCAAAGGCTTCTGCTTCGTTTCCGAGGATTAGGAATGATTACTGCTCCTAGCGTGACCAAGCAAACCCAGTAGCCATAAGCCAGTTTTGTCACAAGTGATGCAAATATATATGAAGTCCCTCCGGAGATAATGTTGGTTTTCTTTTCCTCCTCTACGCCTTCGGCAAAGTCTTTTTTTTTTTTGGGGGGGGGGGGGGAGGGTGGTTCAAATGTGTGCCTCGCGACATTGGTCAGAGCTATCCAGCTCTTATAGTGATCCTCTACATTCTACTGCCATTGCTTTCCTCTATGCCAGGGAGGACGAACTGGCAACAGAGGAATCTTTATAGGGGAGGGGGGGGGAGGACCTTTGCTATGTCGCTTTTCTTTTAGGTCTCCAAACAGGATGACCTTTTGGGTAAATTGGAATTTTTCTTCTCTCTTTCTATCTATCAAAGACGATTTAATGAATGAAAAGTCAAAAATGGTAGGGGAGGCGAGGGAGAGGGGAATAAACTAATTGATCTTATAGATCAAGTTTGGAGATTAATTAATCATCATTTAATTGGTTTCAACATTTAAAAATGTACCCTATTTTTATTGGATTAAGCTCGATGCTAAGATTTCCAGTTGTCGTTGCCTCAGACGGGCTTCTACTGTCATGAACGCTTTAGGTTGGTCAAGCTGGTTATTGTAAGTCAAAGTGTTTGGAGAGGGCAGTGTTGATAACAGACATCAACTGAGAATTAGTAGGTAGAGCAGGTGAATATAAAATTAGTGGGGATAGTATCACCTGTTACCAGGACGATGCGTAGGCAGGTGTCGGATGCGGTCAAGTGATGCAAATATGGAAAGCTTGGAAATATCAGTAGATCTAGTTTTTCTGGGTTCAGATCTCCAATCACGGAGTTGAGACTGGGCTCTTCCTAGATGTAATGATCTGTCACGAATCTTGAAAAGGAATATAGCTGGTAATTGAACTAATGATTTACTTATAAATGCCAATATAAACACGCAAAACCACCGATACTTTAAAACCCATTGCTTGTTTCAATCAAGGTTATCTTAGCCCATGCTGGGGTACAAGCGAGGATTGTCTGAGCAAACGTTTCTATTTCATCCTACACTTTTCTTCCTTTACATTAGACAATGTAAATATTCAGGCAACTCTTCTGTTTAATTAATTGGGACTTTGTGTCATATAGTTTTGATAGTTGTGTCCTATAACAAATTAAACATGTATGTTTTAAAATAACCTGGACATGTGTCTACAATGCTAGAAAGTCTTGATCATTTATGTGTCCTAAAATATCTAGGAAAGTGTCCTCTACTAACTTGAGCAAGGGTGTGCTCTAATAACTAGGACAATGTTGTCCTACATTCACACACTTAGTTCATTACATTTTCACAAAACTGACAGTATATACACAATAACACACAATACACAATACACAATAACACACACACACAAATATAAAAAAAGGTTAATTTTACAGATGCCACATTACGTTGTCTGACTACTCAGGTTCCTGCGATGTGCCCGATAGAGAATATCAAGATAAACTCTCTGACTGCGTGCCTGGGTAAAAACCTCATCCATCTGACCGCTGCCGACTCTGTGTTGTGCCGCCCACTTTCAACGCCTAGCTGCTCCATCCCATCTAAATAATTAATGATGACCTCCAAGCTAACCCCCACTCCCCTTCAGTGTTGTTTTAAGACTTTAATTGTAGTGAATACTCTTTTGTGTTAGCTCTAGAGGTGCACATACATTGATGTTGGTGACTCATTTCTATTCAAACTTGTATGTAAATTACCAACGTTTATACTTTTATAAATAATATTTATAAAATGAATATATTTTAATATATAATACAATCATTCTTATGCCCTATTTTTACAATACCTCTATTCAAGTCACTACTTCATGGAGGAACCGGTACGCTGATCTCAAAAACAGCTCTAAATATTTTTATAGAAATTTAACAGATGATTTATATTGCTGAAAAAGAATTGACCGTTGGCCACATGGGAAAAAATTTACTTTGACTGTTATCATTTTCAAAAAAATAATTAAATAAATTAAAATTTTGCTATAAATTGGAGTAGAAAAAACAACACATGGCGAGTAAGCTGTAGTATTCTGATAACTGAGTTGTTTATTCAATTTAAAGTTGCTTAAAATTTATGATAGATTATCTAAGCATTACTTATATTTTTACCTAGATCTAATATAGATCAGTAGCGGCCTTAGAAGTGGCAAGTGGGGTAATCACCCCCGGCTCCGCGCCTGAGGGGGGCCTCGCGAAAGTAGATTCCTTTATCCCCGTCAGGTTAAAAAAACAATAGACAAGTTTCTCTTACACTAGGAATTGTTGCTCAGTATTTCCTGGCATCTTTATCATATCAATTACCATGTAAGCTCTTGACATTTGACATATTGGGTTTCGAAATACCGTTCAGTTTCGGTAAAGATAAAAGATATCATCTTATGATCTGTACATTCTATTTAACAGTTCACCTTAATATATAAAGAAAAAAGCCACTAAGCCGGAAGTTACTAATCAAAATCGTTTAATTCTTAAATAAAGAGTCATCAATACTGTCATGTCGCATCACAGTATGAAAAGAATCGGTACGTGTAACGTAAATATACTGTTACTTTAGTCAGACATAGAAAAAAATAAGGGACCTGGGTGTGTGAGAAGGATGTTTGATACTGTGGCCTAGCTCCTATAGTAAATTCGGATAATCAGCATCCAGAAAGTTTGACGATGACGTATTCACTTTTCCACAAAAGGCTCCTGTGCATATACATCTAGTCTAGATCTTAAGAGTTCTTTGTACAAAGAGCTGATCGTGTCAAATTCACGCGTTTAATTTCTGGTTTGAGCTAAATGTTAATTAAAATTGTATTTTATTTTATGTTAAGTTCTATATTAAAATGTATTTTGTAATGTTTTTGTTTTTTTTGTTAATGCGTCCATTTTTTAACTCATAATCTAAGGATAATTTAAATATAAAGGATTTGTATACCCATTTAGAGGTTTTGGAGAACCAATAGTGACAATTTGGTGACTTTATTTTATTCTACGATTACATCGGTGAACCTGTATAAGATGTAAGTGTAGAGATTTTTTTGGAAATGCTGGTATTAATTTCCCCCTACATCGACCTCTACTGAGTCAACGAACGCATCACGTGACTAGAAAGCATTCTGTCGTGATGTAACTTCCTGTTCACTTATCCCAAGTAATTTGGAAAATTTAAGTCTTTTTTTTTTTACAAAGCTTATATATCAACTAACTCTGTCTGTTGCACATTTTGTACACGTTATTTTACCAACAGGCCATACTCGGCTAAAGTTCTAACTTTGCTAAATTATTCATTTTGTCGATGACAACAGATAAATCAATCAAAAATTTTACCATTTAATTGGTGGTATATATTAATTTCGACTTTAACAAAAAGTGAGATAAAGTTTCATTAAAAGCTTCTATGTGTGGACAAAAGTAGAAATTAAAATATATTAGCGGCTTGCACAATTCAACAGTGATCGTTAAAACTATATAAGCAAAATATCATGTAACAAAATGATAGTTTACAATTTGAATTATTATCTCCCGCTTCCTTTTTCATTTCCTGTTGACCTCCAGTGATGGGATCAGTAGTTCTAAAACTGTGGGCAAAAAAAAGTGTTTATGCAAAAGACAGCAAAACTAAAATACGCAAAAGAAATTGGACAATTTAATGTACGAAAAACGGTTAGACTAGAATTGCGTTGGCGAACACGTGTCGTAGTCGGTATAATATAAGAACGTTCGAGTCTATCCATTGGCGGACGTCTGTAACGAAAAAAGGTTTGGCGGTTCTACTGGAAGGATGAAACGACACACCTTTAATTAAATATCTTTAAAATTGGCAGTGGTATTGTTTTCACTTAACTAATATTCAACAAGATTACAAAGATAGTTTGTGTGGAAACACAAACTTAAAATCGGCCCCCGAAGTGGTCCACCCAGGCAGGCTTCAATATTTTCAGAAAGAACATCCAAATGAAATTATATCAAAGACAAATTAGAGATAAGAATGGAGAAAGAAGGTTAGCAGATCTTGTGTAGTGCCCCAATGGTGCTGCAGATCAAAGGATAGGTGCAAGTGAATGCAAAGTTAGATGTGAATATGGTCTAACTAGTTCCCCTTTCAGACCTTGTGGTCTATAGGGAAGATGATGTAAAAGTTCATCTGTTTTTTGTGGTCTACGGTTAACGAGGGTGTCATGTAGCTAGCGCAACCGCCTTTACTTTTCCCCAACTAATGTTAGGTACCCATTAGAGATGGGTAGACTCAGAGGCGCCCAAGGATTCCGAAGTTGAAAATCCCATTCTTCACCAGGATTCGAACCCGGGACACTCGGTTCGGAAGCTAAGCGCTTTACCGAGCCTCTCCTGGTCTTTACATACTGTAATTGTTTTGAAAAGGCTTAATCTTTTTTTTTTTTTTTTTTTTAAGGATACCTCAACATTTTAGCTCTTGACTTCAGTTGTCGAGCTGTTTACTTCCTATGAATCCTTGGGCCTTTGCCTCTTTTCTTTGCCTCTTTTTTTGGACATTGCCTCTTTATTGGGCTTTTTTTTTCTTTTTTTTTTATTAACAAAAAGATGCATATTTTATTAGTAAGCGTACAAATTTTGTAATTACATTTTAAAGTACAATGTTTGCAAAACATAGCAATGCATATAGTTACATCTAGGTTGTCATAATATTTTAATGTTTTAAATTGCTTTGTATATGGCGTTATTTTTTTTTCCAATAACATATAATGAATTTTTTGAAATTTAAGGTTCATAAAATATATGTGGTGAGAATGTCAACAATAGGTAATTAAATAGAAACAATCAAAGAGTGAAAGTAGAAACTTATATGATATTAAAACATTTTAAACATCGTAGTCACATTTTTTTTCCACTTTGTCTACATTGCTTATGGTTGTTTCCGTTGTGCTTTGCTACATCACCTCAGTTCTTTATATTAACTTCTATCAAACGTGCATACACATCTATGTGTGTACACACTTATGCGAACATAGCCATTTAAACATTTATATTGTTTCTTTTGTTGTCTCCCTTTTAATGACAATTTTTGATTTCCTCCCTTGAGATTTGGAAAACCACTTTCTCATCATCAAGGTGGAAATCCTGTCTGCTAGAGTCAGTATATCGGGAGTTTCTGTTCAGAGACAATTTCTCTGTGGCTTTTTTTTTTTTTTTTTTGTCACAGGGACCAATTGGAGTCGTACTGAAAGTTATTTTATATAATATATATATAAAATACTCCTAAAGGCATGCGTCTCAGATAGCCTCTGACAACTAAGTCCAGCACCTGGCCTTCTCGTGTGGCTTAGATATTAAGCCCGGCGAAACTGATCTTACTAACAGGTGAAGGGGTGAAGGCGGATACCTGGCGCCACAAAACCAGGAGCTTCGGGCAGGTGGAGCTCGTCAGCCTAGTAGGGCAATTCATCTAGGAGAGGGGTACTCTGACTTCAAACCCCCGCTGCCTTGCGGTTTTAAGGCTTCAGGAGACAACCTCGAGGATAAATCAGGAGTGAAGCCCCTTAGGCGTTGGGAGTATCAGCTACGAAATTCCCTCCGGCAGCTTCTGCAACTAAGTTGGTGCCAAATGTAACGCGATGCGTTCCTTTGGATCACATCAGCAAGGTCAAGAGAGGGATCATGAAGCATGGGCCACCCACGACCCCTTTATCTAAGGCCCAGGAATGCGCCCCGGATAGGAAACTCTGGTGCTGCTGCAAAGCGGCTAAAACAACACGGGAGACAACAGTTACGGGTTATAAGTCCAACTTGATTGGCGTAATGTATGGACGCCACGGGTTGTCTCTGTCTGTGGGAGAGGTCTTCGCGCCTCACTGATCAGCTACCGCCCGCCTCAACCTGGGCAGCCCCCAGACAGTTAGGTGCTGATCCGTCACAGCCTGCCTGCTCTAATGGGTGCTTAGAGCTTAGTTTAAAACGACAAGTAGGCTGTAAACCTGCACCAAGCAACAAAAGAAGAAAAATGAAAAAGAAAATTCCTATTATGCGTCTGGCTACATGGAACGTCAGGACAATGTGTCCTGGTCTTACAGATGACCTACAGAAGGTTGACGATGCAAGGAAGACGGCAGTCATAAACAACGAACTGAAAAGACTACGCATTGACATTGCAGCTCTCCAAGAAACCCGACTAGCCGAAGACGGCATGCTCCGCGAGGCTGATTACACTTTCTTTTGGAAAGGAAAAGCACAGAAACAGACGAGAATGCATGGTGTGGGCTTTGCAGTCAAGAACAGTCTACTTCCCACAATAGTCCCTCCAGTTGGTGTCTCGGAAAGGCTACTAAGCATAAGTATGATGACTACATCTGGAAAAGTCACTCTAATTAGTGCCTATGCCCCTACACTATGTTCACTCCAAGAGGACAAAGACAAGTTCTACGAAGACATAAGGGAAGCCATTGAGACTATTCCTCAAAAAGAGCACATGGTTATTCTAGGTGACTTCAATGCAAGAGTAGGAGCTGACCACACTACCTGGCCAGACTGCCTCGGGCTTTTTGTAATCGGCAGGATGAATGAGAACGGACAAAGACTTCTTGAATTCTGCGCATACCATAAGCTCTGCATTACGAACACATACTTCAAGACAAAACCACAGCATTGTGTCTCATGGAGACATCCTAGGTCTGGACACTGGCACCAGCTGGATATGATACTGACACGGAAAAGGGACATTGGAAACATACTGCTCACACGTAGCTTTCAAAGTGCAGACTGTGATACTGATCACACTTTAGTGTCCTGCCGGACAAGACTGCTGCCTACTAAGATCCACTCATCACAGGGAAAAAGAAAAGCACGCCTAAATACTGCAAACACTAACAATGCTGATCTTAGCATCGAATTCACAAAGAAATTAGAAGAAGCTTTCAAAAACTTCTCAGTGACTGAGATAGAAAAAACCTGGACGCTCATAGGTGATACTATGTACCAAACATCATCACTGGTCTTTGGTAACAAAACAAAGAAAAATGAAGACTGGTTTGAAGCAAGTCTGCAAGAAATGGAAACTGCCACTAAAAGCAAGAGAGTAGCCATGCTAAACTACAAGAAGGAGCCCACCCCTAGCAACTTACAAGCTCTCAGATCTACTCGAAATGATGCCCAAAGAATAGCAAGACAGTGCGCAAACAAATACTGGCAGGACCTATGTGAAAACATCCAATCTTGTGCCGACTGTGGTAACATCAGAGGACTATACGAGGGCATGAAAAAAAGCCTTTCGACCTTCCACCAGCAAGTGTGCCCCACTTAAGTCAAAAGATGGCTCAATCATCACTGATCGTGCACTGCAAATGGAACGATGGGTAGAACACTATGCAGAACTTTACCAGATTGAAAATGCCATCTCGACAACTGCTTTGTCTAACTTCCCACCATTTTCAGTTTTGAGCGAATTAGATGAAACACCTTCTGTAAAGGAACTGAGCACAGCCATTGACATGCTTGCACACGGGAAAGCACCCGGAGGAGATGGTATTCCTGCTAAAGTCATTCAGGCTGGAAAGCATGGCCTAATCAAGCCACTCCATTAACTGCTAAGTCTATGCTGGGAGCAAGGAATAGTCCCCCAAGAATTGAAGGATGCCAACATAGTTACGATTTACAAAAATAAGGGTGACCGCACGGATTGTAACAGCTATAGAGGCATTTCACTTCTTAGCATAGTTGGGAAGGCTTATGCCAGAGTAGTACTGAAGCGACTACAGATCTTGGCAGAACGAGTTTACCCAGAATCGCAGTGTGGCTTTAGGGCCGGTAGATCCACAACAGAAACTATCTTCTCCCTGCGACAGCTACAGGAGAAAAGCAGAGAACAAAGGCAGCCCCTCTTTATAGCTTTTATTGACTTGACCAAGGCGTTTGACCTTGTCAGCAGAACCGGCTTGTTTGCCGTATTAGAGAGAATCGGCTGTCCAAACAAGCTACGGAAACTAGTGTCAGCTTTTCATGAAAACATGCAGGGCACCGTACAGTTTGACAGCTCCGCCTCTAGGCCATTCTCCATCAAGAGCGGAGTAAAACAAGGATGTGTTCTGGCTCCAACACTATTCGGCATCTTCTTTTCAGTTGTACTCACCAGCGCATTCAAATCCCTGGAAGATGGAATATATATCCACAGTAGATCCGACGGAAAGCTATTTAATCTGGCACGCCTTAAAGCCAAAACGAAGAGACGGCGTATCTTGATTAGAGAACTGCTGTTCGCAGATGATGCCGCACTAATATCTCATTTACAAGAAGGATTACAGAGGCTTATGAGTGCACTGGCAGCTGCTTGTCAAGAGTTTGGCCTCACAATTAGCCTCTCCAAGACTGAAATCATGGCACAAGATGTTGCAGAAATACCAGTGATACACATTGGAAATCACACACTTACGGTGGTGCAGGAGTTCACATACTTGGGAGCAACAATAGCCAGCGACCTAAACTTAGACACTGAGTTGACCAAAGAATAGGGAAGGCTTCTGCAGCAATGGCAAAACTCTCTAAGCGTGTGTGGGAAAATACCAAATTGACCACGGCAACAAAAATCCTTGTCTACAATGCCTGCATTCTGAGCACACTTCTATATGGCAGTGAGAGCTGGGCAACTTACATGCGTCAAGAGCACAGATTAAATAGCTTCCACTTACGCTGCCTGCGAAGCATACTGTGCATCTCCTGGAGGGATCGTGTCACCAACCAGGAAGTTTTGACACGGGCCAACATACAGAGTATCTATGCTCTCCTTCAACAGAGAAGACTACGCTGGCTCGGTCATGTCACTCGCATGCCAGATGGAAGAATCCCTAAAGACATCCTGTACGCTGAGCTAGCAGAGGGAGCCAGACCCAAGGGCCGACCAAGACTAACTTACAGAGATGTCTGCAAGCGAGACATGAGAGCCATGGGTATCAACCAAAGTATGTGGGAAGATATAGCCCAAGACCGGACAGCATGGAGACAGAGTGTACGTGCTGGTACGAACTTTGCTGAATGCAAAAGAAATGAAGCTGCATCGGTCAAGAGAAAGAAAAAGAAAGCTGCCCTGTCAGTGAGCCCTAGGACAGATGAATATAAATGCTCAAACTGTGGCAAACTCTGCCGATCCAGAATTGGCTTGATCAGTCACTCCAGATTCTGCCCCGTCTCAAGACGTAACCAAAGCCGGTGACTCATCTGGGCGCATCCATTGTCTTACGAGACAGAAGGAGCCATATATATCTATATATAAGTATGTATATATATATATATATACTTTTTTTTTTCTTAAATATTTTCCCCCTTTTTTCCCCTTTTTTTAATTGTTCCTCTTCCCCTCTTGAATAGATTATTTCTCTGTAGACTGCACAAGCATGCGCAATAGTGACAATGGTGGTGGAGAATTTTTTTAACAATAGTAAAAACTTTGACATATGTAAAAAAAAAAGAAGATACTAAATACTAATTTGGCAACAATTTGATGTAGAAGCTTGTTGAGATATGAGGTTATGTTGATGCTCAATATTAGAACAACAGAAGAAGAAGAACCGTACAGACTGTAAAAATCTGCAAGGTAGTAAGAAATGATATATTTGTATGTAGACTGCACAGGTATGCACAATACGGATAGTGGTGGTATTTTTTCAATATTTGTAAAGAAGTCACTATGAATGGACATAATTGTTAAAAAGTACAAATTTATACAAAGAATTGTTTGCTTAGATATCATATGGTCATGCCTGGTTCTCAATACAGGAACAACAGAAGAAAAACAGTGTTCGCTCCTGGTTCCTTATTGTGTTTCCGTGCCTTGACTTTCCGGCCTAATGTTCCATTTCGATATGATTCTCTGTTTTAATCGAATGAGATCTCTCGTTTTCTCCTGCCTAACTCTCTCGTCTTTGTAGATCAAAACTTTGGTTTAATGTCTTTACAGTCACAAGGTCAAGGCGTGGCCTTCGTGATTGTGTACTGTCTTGAATTGTCTTAACCTTTGTCAATTTTCAAGGGGCGATCACTGTTTTTTTAATTTTTTTTATTTGGAGTACTAGCTTTTTTAATTATATGGTTACAGGGTCTTTAAATATATAAAAAAGATCATTTGGGATATATATCTATACACTCGCATACACACTCGCATAAACATATTCATATATATATATAAATATTCCCTTTTATTTAAGTTAATGGACAATCTTGGAATTTTTATTTAGCGCTATATTGTTTCACTTTTCGTTCAATAATTTTCTTAAAAATATGATATAATAAAACTCTACCATTATGTTTATTATGGTAGACAACTTGTAGGTAGGTATTCCAAAAAAGGTTTCTATATTCTGATAAAATAATTACATTGATATCTCTTAGTGTTTTATTTATGGCTTTAGGTACTTAATTAAAGAAAATAGCAGTATTTACATTTGCACAGGTTTGACTGTTTGCGTCAATAATATCTTGTAAAGTTTTTTTTGCTGCCTCAACCAGCTCACATTCACTAAATAAGTGTTTCTCTGGGTTTTGGTTTTCTTTTTTACAAATTACACAGGTATATTTGGACCCTGTTGTAGTTGAGAGTCTTCCTTTTATTGGGCTCTCGCAAATATGGTGGTCGCCATATATTGAAACATTTTAATCACGTTCTTTGTGTGGGCCAGAATCTCCGCCCACTATTCATGGCAATAGTGTGCTGGGTTGCTAGTCCACACGATGCCACATACTTTTATTTCTTTCTGTATTTTAAGGTTAAAGGGAATGTTGGGGGGGATTTCCCACCTACCCAGTCCCATAATTGAGGATTTATTAATGTTTATTTTGGACCCGCTCGCCTTCCCAAATAATGTAAATTTCTCTATAATTTTAGCTATGACTTTTTCTGAGGTGGGGAAAAGTGTGGTATCGTCGGCATAAACTTTAATTTTGACTACGGGGGTTGGACCGGGGATTTCTATTCCTAAAATTTCTTTGTCTAACCTAATATTCTCTAACAGGGGTTCTTGGCAAAGGGTGTATAAAAAGGGGGATAGGGGACAACCTTGCCTAACAGATCTTCTAATAGAAATCTTGTTGCTTAGTGTTTGATTTATTATAAGTTGACTTGTGGCATCGGTGTAGACTAGCTTTATGTATGTCATCAAAATCTTTTCTATGTCTGTCTTGTCTAGTATTTTGAATAAGTAGTCATGGTCAATTCTGTCGAAAGCTTTTTCTTGATCAATGGACATGAGGGCTGCTTTCAAGTCTTTGTCTTTACAGTAATATATGATGTCTCGTAGAAAGTGGTTCAGTTCGTCTATATTTTTTCCGGGTTGCTACAGTACTGGTCTTGTCCTAGTAGGAAGGGGTCTAACTCTTTAAAAAATCATTTTGGTCAGCAGTTTATAGTCAGCATTTAAAAGGGAAATTGGTCTAAAGTCACTAGGTGTTGTGTTGTTTTCAGTTTTTTTTGGTAATAGTGTGATGTATGCAAGATTAAAGTCTGTAGGCGTCTGTCCTGTTTCTAACATGTCATTTTATGTATAGTCTTAGTAGTAGGGGTCCTATTTGGGAGAAAAAAGTTTTATAGAATTCATATGTCAAACCGTCTGGGCCAGGGGATTTGTTATTTTGTATTGTGTCTAAAGCAGCCCTCAGCTCCTCTAATGTAAAAGGTCCATTTGTCTTTTGTTTTTCTGATGGAGGTAATGTTTTACAGTGTTTTAGAAGTATGTTTTGTGCGTCTGTATCTGTTTGTTCTTATTATACATGTTGGCGAAATGTTTTTTAAAAATTTCTATTATTTTGTCACTCTCCTGTATTTTTTTTTCCTTCTTTGTCTGTTATGTTGGTTATTATTCTAATTTTTTGTGTATTTTGTTCTAGCGCCAAGTATAATTTGTTTGGCCCTTCTGATATTTTAGTGTTTTTGCATCTGATTTCGGCTCCTCTATATTTGTGTTTGTATAACTCTTTAAGTTGTGTGGTTAGGTCTGTTTTTTCAATTTCATCCTGCGTTTGAGTAAGCAGATTTTTTATTCTGTTTTCTTCATTTACCCTCTTTGTTTGTTTGATTCTTGCTAAGATTTGAATTGTTGTTTGATTGAACTTTTTATTATTGTCCACGTCTTGGTTAATTTGTATTCTTTTTCTATATTGTGCTGTTGCTAGCAGGAGTTGTTTTATTTCTCTTTTGATTAGTGGGTCTTCCAAAAGGTTGTTGTTTAACTTCCAATGGGATTCTTTTTTTTTTTTTTTTTTTTTTCCAAGTTCCAAAAGTACATCTTTATGGTCGGAGTAATTTAGGGTTTCTCCTAAATGTGTCACACTAAGTATGTTGGTGTCCGTGGGTATGTAAAAACGGTCAATTCTGGTTTCAACCTGGTAGGACCTGTGTGTTAATGTAGTTTCCTTGCCATTCGGCTCTAATTTCCTATAAGCATCTACCAGGTGGAAATAGTTTACTATTTCCCCCATGTAGTTGTGTGTTTCTGCTACCGGCTGAGAGGGTGGATATTGTGTGTGTGTGTGTGTGTATTGTTTGTCCAGTTGTGTCTCTATAAAGTTAAAATCCCCTCCTATTATTAGTTGTTCTCCTATGTTTGGGATTTGTAGTGTGTCACTGAGGTTTTTGAAAAACTCACGTTTTTCTCTCCCTCTCTGAGCGGGTACGTAGATATTGACTAGTGTGTATTTCTGTTCTTGTGAAACTACTCTAAGTATTAATACCCTCCAATTGTTGTCGTTGTGAGTGTGTGTGATTTTGTATCTATCTGATGTTTGTAATATGGCTACTCCCTTATAGTTTCTACCTAAGCTAAAATAACCTCCCATGAATCCCATGTGTGTTGTAGTTTGTTTTGCTTGATATGTGGTAGAAGTATTTGTCTCTTGAAGGAAAATAAAATCCGGTTTATATTTTCTAGCGAGATGTACTATATATTTATGTTTATTATTTAAGCTACGGATGTTAAGAGTTTAGATTTTAATGTCTGCCATGATTGCGTGATGATGGGTTGTGTGTATATGAGTGTGTGTGTGTGGGTGTGTGTGATCATTTTATGAAATGTTTTTTTATTAACCTTTTTTGTTGTTTATTTACTGTATGGATGTGGGGCTCCCCCCCCCCCCCCGCGTCTGTTACTAATTTAGTCGAGGAGTCGGAAGAATTCTCCTCGATCTCCCCCTCTTCTTCCCCTCTCTCTTCCTCCAACCGAGGATCTTCATTCGTCCTCTCTGGCTATGTGTCCCCGTTAGGGTCGTCTGAAGAGGAGGATAGCGTTCTTTTTCTTGTACATTTGGTTGGGGGAAGTTGAAGTTGAACTGTCCCCCATTGTTTTCATTTTTTTGTGCGTGGGTATTTTACTTATCGATAGGATTTGTAGGGGAGAGATCCCCACCTCTTGTATCTGTGTCTACTGTGTTGGCCACGGCCCCATCCCTTTTGTGGTTTCCCACCAAAGTAAACCCATCTCTCTCTAGCCATGTGTCCTTTTGCGTTTCATTTGGTGCGTTTTGTTTAGTACTTTTTTCTACTGTTTCCTCCCCCCTCAGGACCGAGGCATAGGTACCTTTAGCATTGTACTTTTGTATTTTATCGGGGATTTTTCCCTTCCCTTTCAGGGTGGTCCTATTTGGACACTGATTTGACCAGTGTTGGTCTTGTCCACAATGCCAACATTGCTGTCTTCTCCCCGGAATGGTGATAAGCACTTTATATACTCTGGGATCATCTACATATTTCAGGTGGATGTAATGAGGGACTTCTGTCTCTTTCTTGATTTTCAACCAAGCGGCCCACTTGTCCGAATTGCCTAACTTGACAGGCTCTACTTTGGAGCCTTCTTCACTGAAAGATTGGAAAATCTCTATGATTTTGTTTTTTACAATAGTGGGAGCCACCCAATGCAGTGTTACTTTCAGCTTTTCATCCTCATTGGTTGAAACTTCAACTTTGAGGGTGCTTTCAGTCCCAAAAGTCTTTCCTAGAATACGGGCTCTCACCCTTGGACTATTGGGAACTAAGAACCAGACGAAAGGGTTCTCGAATCTATAGAGAGAACCCACTTCGTCAGGAGACAGACTTAAAACAGTCTTGAGGCTAGCCATTGAGGCCTTAATAGCCTCTTGCCCTATCAATTTGAGCAACAGAGTACCGAAAGGGTGGACCAAACCACCTTCCAAGTCTTTCTTCTCAATTAAGAAAGTTTTTATTGACATGACTGTGCAAATAAATGTGAACTCAAATAAATTAATCAAATAGTAAATCAAATAGAAGTAAGGATGAACGAGTGAACAAAAAAAAAATATTGTTATGACTTTGCCATGCGCACCGCCATCCAAGATAGTGCAGAAAGAAGGTGCGCACTATATGTGACTAAACAAGTCGGATGTTGACATTAGGAGACAAACGATTTCCGCCCAGGAGAGAGCCAATATGTAGATGTTGTACTCAAGGCAGATGCAATTTGTGTTTGTCATGTCTCTATGTAAATAAACGTCTATGTCCTCGTTGAGTTGCCTCACTTAAGTTATTACAATTGGTGTCAGAAAAAAATGGGATTATAGGCAACTCAACGAGATGAGGTAGGCTTTGATTACAATGACATATTTCAAGCTATTACATCAGCTCTCAATTAAAGAGATAAGACAATAGCTTCGGGATCGAGGTTTAAAATCCCTCGGTAGCAGGGAAACGCTCACGGCTCGTCTGAGGCAAGCTCTGATCAATGAAGAAGAAGATCCGTAGACCTACACATTTGAAATTGAACTTGGGATTGTTGAGTTCATTTTCAAGATCCAGGACTTTTTGGATGCATTTGATGAACAACTGAACATGAACAGGAACATAATGTTGAACAAAGTTGATGAAAGTGTATTGCAAGTAGAAGGCCAAATAGACCAAAGTGATAAAATTGTGTCGCAAACAAAAGGAGGAATAAACTCGTTAGGGAAGGAGCAGTTGCCTGGTCAGGACTGTGGCTGCACAAACAGTGGTGATGGAGGCCCTGGGGATTGGAGCGCTGTCTGTGACTGTGTTGTGGGAAAATCTGGCGGGGATGACTTTCATGGCGAGAAAAGGGACAATGATTGCTGCGGCGATATCAATGGGATATACAGAATTGAAAGAAAAGAAACAAATGAAGAAACTAGAGAAGTCTGTTATGAGCCTGAAACTTTTGTTCCTGGTATACCCGCAACGAGCCGGACAGATCAAGGCAACGTTGGGTCTGCGTCCAAGCTGGCTGCTGTGGACCTTAAAGACCTCTGTTTATCTGTCAGTACCTTTGATGAGAACTCAAACCATGAAAGCCTCAAGACCGTTTCTGATTCCTTGCCTTGGATTTCGTCGGGTGAAATTGCGAATACGGGCCTCAACAATGACAGAGGCAGAAACAACGAATTTGACTTTGGCAGCGGCATAAGAGAGAACTCCATACTTGGCAACTGCATCCAGGCGATTGACATGAACTGTATATGCGGCGTCCTGCGGGTACAGTGCCCATGCCAAGAAACCCAGCTACAAGACCTGAACTTGACAGAAATGTGTACTTCTGTCCACATCAGTGAAAGTGACTTGAACGGTGATGAATTAATCCCAGCAAAACCTGATGTAGTGGTGGATGAACATTACAAGGATGCTTTATGGGCATACCTTACAGATGAAGCTGAGAAAGACTATGTGCTTGAAACCATGGCTAGCTGTGGGCCTACAACTGTGACACGACACGTCCATGGAAAAGGTCCGCTGACTCAGCGTCTTAGAACAACAACCCTGGAATCTACGGTGATCGTCACAACATCCATTTGTGTTACGTGGCTGGCAACCCTGAATTCCACTAACTCTCCATGTGTCAGCTGGCTGGCATCAGCGACTTTCGTCATGAGGTCGAAGCAGCGACCACGATATCGCATCAAGCGTAGACTGGCCAACTGGAAGAAGAGGAAGCGACGACCACGGGAAACTGTGCAGATGGCTTTGAGGGCAACAGGCACCCTAACGTCTGTACTCAAGGCAGATGCCCTTTGTGTTTGTCATGTCTCTATGTAAATAAACGTCTATGTCCTCGTTGAGTTGCCTCACTTAAGTTATTACAATATCTAGAATATAAAAACTATGGAGTGTGTAGAGTGAATACCAAATAAAAGGGCTTCTCACGTCACACTAATAATCCATAGAATAACACAGAAAAACACAATAATCCAATAATGAATTCACAAAAAATACACAAAAAACTTTTAAGAATTCATACACAGAGACCGTCTAGATCAACTCAACGTCTCGTAATCCTTTAGTTCATGGATTCAAGTTTGTGGTCCAACCATTTATGTCAAAATTTTTAGAACGCGAGTGAAATTATATTTTATTCGAATTTTTATGAACCATAGCTAAATATAACTGTTCAAGAAAATAAAGTTTATAAGATTACTATTCGTTTTAAATTAGGTCTAACTTATAATGCATACTAATTAGCTTTTTCTCTTTAAAAAAAAAGTAGCCGTTGCATCAGAACTTTGAATGGTCTAAAATATGGTGATGTCGGATTTCAATATCTTTTCTAGTTTACGAGATCTAAACGGGACGGACGGACAGGCGGACTGACGGACAGACATTTCGCACAAAACTAATAGCGTCTCTTCCCCTTTCGGGGGCCGCTAAAAATTAATCAATAACTACAATGCAAAAACAATTGAATTTTGTCTTGCCAAAAAAAAAAAAGGCAAACTACAAAAAAAAATATTTTCTAAAAAAATAAAGGTTATATATTTAGTTAGGATCAGTCATGTAATTAATTTTGTAATGAGCTTCAGACGACAATTTTTAAAGGGGAATGATTCAGCTTATACCACCGCTTCAGCCAAGTACTATTTCTTTCCCTTGGAAAGGGGACTTATTCAGCGTATACCACCACTTCAGTCAAGTAATATTTTTTTCCCTTGTTAGAGGTACCAACCAAAATAATTTTTTACAGTAGATAATAAACTTTTTTTTATTGATTCATGTGTTGTAAGGTAAAAGAAATAATTATGCTAAATTTCAGCTAGATCCGAGTTTGGGTTTCATCTTTTGTCCAGACAGACAGAGTTGATAAAAACAACCTGCCTTCTCTTGTGGTCGTTCTATTGCTCGGTCATTGGTTTGTAACTCCAAATAGATCTAGCTAGTACAACTCAACTAGTTCATTGTATCGACTTTCAATAAACTTAAACAAACTTCTCTCTAAACAAACTTGAATATGACATTTATTTGAGGAGCGTGGTCGAGAGCTTGGCTTCTGCCAAGTCACTGGTTTTCCTGGCTAGCTCAGGTAACCCATTCCATGCTCTAATAGCACTAGGGAGGGAGCATTTGTACAAATTTGTCCTAGCATATGGAAAGAGGAAAGTGCCGTTATCTTTGTGTCTTGTGAAGGAGCTCAAGGTTCGACACAAGTCTCGAGCAGAGTTGTGTTTACTGAGCGCCTACAGGCAGCACGAAAAACCTTCTCCTAGATACTCCCTCCTCCCCCACTTGTTCACAAATAAGATTGGACCAGAGCGCTCTGAGCATGGTATAAGCATGAAAGTAGTGCAATACAAAAGCTATCAATATTATTATTATTATTATTTATAAATATATATATTGATTCAACTTGAAAAGACATATATCTAGTAGTAACTAAAGAAAATGATATTTAAACAAAATCTAACTCACTACAAAACATGTACTATATATATGGAAAACAACAAATTTGCACGAAGTGCGCATCATAGATTTTGGAGCGAAACAAAGATTTTTGGACTAGGTGTAATATGAATGTTGCTAAAACAGCAGCGGTGTTTACATGAGAAAATATTTAGAACTTGATCTAGATCTACTTCAAGATTTAATATCACCACAGGTTAAGCCTAAGGTAATATGCTGACAACTTCTTTTGACATCTGATCGGTTGATATTATAAAGCATTGATTGGTTAATTTTATTACCACTTTTTTTCAATAATAATTCTTACTGAACATATGGAACAGTAAAATAATGTCAATCTAGTCGAGATCGAGAACACATTCGTAGAATATAGTTCTATCGGTTAACCTTAATTTAGATTTAAATCAGAAACACTTGATGTGTATGTGTCCTTCTGACTGTCTATCTATCTATCTATCTATCTATCTATCTATCTATCTATCTATCTATCTATCTATCTATCTATCTATCTATCTATCTAATTCTCTCTCTCTCTCCCTCTCTCTCTCTCTCTCTCTCCATATATATATATAATATATATATATATATATATATATATTAATATATACCCGATTCTCAAATTTTAAGTCATTTTTTTCTATGTTCTTAACATGCATAAATCATTTGCTATCTTTTAGGCATCTGACCAAAGGAAAGTTATTCTCCCAGTTTTTTTTTTCTACAACTCAACAGCCACCATTATCCATTGAAATTTGATACTCTCCTTGTCGCGTCCGTGGGTCTACTCATTCTCTACTGTGTACCGTCATCACATGGCACGACTTTCATGAGGAAGCACTTTTGGCGAATTTAGGTACAAACTGTTAGAGGTTCTAACATCATAAACAGATGCTATTTACTCAATAGGCCCTAATAGGTAATAAGCCATACTACGCTTGCCCACAGTTGATACACTAAGGTTGTCCACAGGAGGCAATGTATATTTCGCGTCGTTAATCTAGTCATTATCTATTTATGGTCGTTTTCACTTTGGCGGCTAGTCGAGCCCAGGAAAGCTAAAACACTCATGTAGCCCTAACCTCTGCCAACGTCAATATAGACTAAAAATGTATAAGACAGAGAGTGCACACGTTTAATTGAAAGAGATAAAATGTTATTATCAGGTATTAAAGTATCTGTCTCTTTACTTCCTCAAGGCGAAGACAGCACGGAGAAGAACAGGATTGAAGGCTATGGTTCATGAAGAAATCTGTCGGAAATTCCGGGTCGTATGTGATTGCACAATTCCCCAAAGTCACAATTTACATCAGGGAAAAGCTGCCTTTCAACCCAAGTGCTGCCCAGCCAAACAGGCATCGATGAACACCATCCCTAGTTTCTGTTACAAAAGGGCCACCATCTCCTATGTCGACGCTGTCGCCACCTGCCCCACGAGATTCCCAGCGTACATACGCTGGACCTCCGAGCCCAAGCCGTGCAACAAAAAGCTGGTGCAGATTGTTTGGAAGAAGTCAACCTTTGGGGAGAAGCAAGTGGACCTAATGTGGGCGGACGAGTGCGCGAAGAAAAAGGTGGAGATCTGTTGGATGAAAGACAAGACACCGCCAGCCACGAAGAGGGAGGTCAGCATGAGTTGGTTGACGAGAAGGGGCGACTACTACAAGAAAGAGATGTCGAAATGCCAGACGTGGTCGCAAGAAGACCGGCGGGAGAAAAAGTCGTCAGGACAATGCGAACCAGTCGCAACGGATGAGGCTCCATTGAATAAACCAATGAAATCGATTCTTAAAACTCACGGAGATGGATGGTGGGAAGACGTGGGGAAATTTCGCAGATGTGCCTGACAGTCGCAATGCTACTTCATCTTTAACGCCAATGTAACAATCTTCATTCCAAAATACAACACCTTTATTGACTCATCAGCAGACTCACATATCTTGACGCTCTAAACATAAACTATTCTGGCTTCGTTACGACATCAGATATTATTTGGACTACCCACTATGAAATCGAAGTGTTTGTCCTAGTAAAATTAAATTTAAAATTTAGGCATAGACATTGTTCTGTATGTGTTGTATAGTTCGTACTCTATTTTCGTATGTCCATCAAAAATCATTAAAAGTTATTCTTAATTCATATCAAGAAATGTCATACTAAAGTCTTCAGTCATCGATAGTCTGGAGAAAAAATGTTGATTTAGATTCGATTCAAAACTAGGTTAAACATTTCTGTAGTAAATACGCGACAAGGATTTGTAGATATTATCTTTCCTAGATCCTCAAAACGTTTAGAAATAGGCAAACAAATTCTTTTATTAAATAGTCATCAAACGTGATTTACTAATCGTATAATTCAGCTATAGCTCAATAAAATCAGATCAATTGTTTTCTTTATTGTACTTACCAGTGCGCCAAACTGCACGAGAGGATCTAAGTCTGAAGTCTACGCAAGTCTTCATTGCAGTTATTTCCGTGTACGCTAGACTATTTATGAAATGAAAATATGTTCATTAAAACTTATCTTCAGTTTTAAAAAAATTATTTTACAATAGTTTCTAGAACATCATCATGTTATAAGAATGTATAAAAACTCATACTTCCGGAACTGACAAAGTTATACGTATCATCCATTCACACTTAACATCATTACTGCCATAAAATCACCTAGAGTTATAAGGTATTTGTTTCAAGATTACATTCTTCTATTAATATCGTTGTAATAAAGTCAGTAGGTATAATTATTCTGGATATGAATTGGATTGGTTTTGTGAACTCCTGATGACTGTGAGTGAACTATGCGGAACAGGAAATATAAAATCTTTATAGCGAACTTATTAATTTCAGGTTTTGATAATTTTTGTATTGGTTTTGAATTACTTTTATATTGTTGGTGTAAATATAACAATAAATATGATCGTGATTTTAACATAGCTAATAGTAGTATACGTCGTCTAAATAATGTTTCTATGACATAATGTCACCCGTGTTTTAGATACGTTCACTTTACATTTCGACTTGATCATTTATTTTCTGTCGGCACATCTACACAATATAGACAAAGACGTGTCCCATAATTTTATTCTTTGCCTGAAATTGTAACTCTTGCACACCTTGCGATCTATGTAAAGCTAATTGGTTTCTATTTCCGACAGTTAAAAAGGTGTCAAATGGCAAACTGCATTTACCAGCCCAAAGCCTATGTTAGGTAGCCATTTTTGATTCAGGGGCGTCCTAGAGACCCCAAAGTTGAAAGCTCAAATCTCTAACTGGATTTAAACTCGATGTGGAAGGCGAGAGCTCTACCACTCAGCCACCAGTCCCGACAACTAGAACGTAGGCTACCACACGTCTCCTAGCAACCGTTGTAGAACTTTCTAAGTAATGTGGGGGACATCTAAGACAAACTGGTCATTCACTGGGACATTTAGAGCGCACTGGTCATCCACTGGGGCATGTAGAGCACACTGGTCATCCACTGGGACATGTAGAGGATACTGGTCATTCAATAGGAATTTTAGAGCACACTGGTAATCCACTGGAAAATGTAGAGCACACTGTTCATTCAATAGGAATTGTAGAGCACACTGGTCATCCACTTGGACATGCAGAGCACACTGGTCATCCACTGGGATATGTAGACAACACTGGACATTCAATAGGAATTGTAGAGCACACTGGTGATCCACTGGGACATGTAGAGCATGCCGTCATCCACTGGGACATGTAGAGCACACTGGTGATCCACTGGGACATGTAGAGCACACTGGTGATCCACTGGGACATGTAGAGCACACTGGTGATCCACTGGGACATGTAGAGCACACTGGTCATTTAATAGGAATTTTAGAGCACACTGGTCATCCACTGGAAATGTAGAGCACACTGTTCATTCAATAGGAGTTGTAGAGCACACTGGTCATCTACTGGGACATGCAGAGCACACTGGTCATCCACTGGGATATGTAGACAACACTGGTCATTCAATAGGAATTGTAGAGCACACTGGTCATGACTGGGAAATGTAGAGCATGCTGGTCATCCACTGGGACATGTAGAGCACACTGGTCATCCACTGGGACATGTAGAGCACACTGGTCATCCACTGGGACATGTAGAGCACACTGGTGATCCACTGGGACATGTAGAGCACACTGGTCATCCACTGGGACATGTAGAGCACACTGGTCATTCAATAGGAATTGTAGAGCACGCTGGTCACCCACCGGAACATTCATAGCTCACTGGTCATCCACCTGGACATGGAATTAACTGATTGACCTAAAGTAGGGTCCCGAATTTCTAACTGGATGTAGACTCATATTAATTCCAGCTTTTATTTGTCCTGGTGCGTAGTGGCTGAGTGGTCAAGAGCTTTACTTCCTAAAAAAGGGTCTCGAGTTTGAGTTTTAGAACTTTCAAAGACGGACTCAACTCTACTGTGTACCTGACATTCGTGGATAAAATAAAGTTGGTGGGTGGTTGTGCTGGCCACATGACACCCTTATTAACCGTTGGCCATAGAAACAGATGACCTTTACATCATCTGCAGTAATAGATCGCAGTCTGAAAGGTGTACCTGTTCTTCTCTCATCACCATGTGTTTGCAATGAGACGAAAGGCTGCAAGGTAATCTCCCTCTACCTACCTCAGATTTGGCAGTTTAGGGCCGGTTCTCCGAGCAGGCTAAAGTAGCGTAGAATACGCGATATCCCCCCCCCCCCCACAGCACCCAAAAAAATCTGCGCCAGAACTTAACCTATAAGCAATATACAATGTACTGAAAAATAAAATAAAATAATAAAAAAAAAAAGCAACAAGGACTCGAAAGTCAAGGTTAGGCCATTCTCTCAAAGTCAGTGATTGGTATATTTATAAGGGCGATAGATATTCCCGGTGACTCTCAGTTGCAGTAAACTAGGCACTGAGATTAGGGTACTGTCAATAAACATTTTCCCTATCTTTCAGCTTAGTATTCCTCCTTAATTATTCTCTCTCTCTCTCTTTCTCTCTCTCTCTCTGTTTCTCTCTCTGTCTCTCTCTGTCTCTCTCTGTCTCTCTCTCTCTCTGTCTCTCTCTGTCTCTCTCTCTGTCTCTCTCTCTCTGTCTCTCTCTGTCTCTCTCTGTCTCTCTCTCTCTCTCTCTGTCTCTCTCTCTCTCTCTCTGTCTCTCTCTCTCTGTCTCTCTCTGTCTCTCTCTGTCTCTCTCTCTCTGTCTCTCTCTGTCTCTCTCTCTGTCTCTCTCTGTCTCTCTCTCTATCTCTCTCTCTCTCTGTCTCTCTCTGTCTGTCTCTCTCTCTCTCTCTCTGTCTCTCTCTGTCTCTCTGTCTCTCTCTGTCTCTCTCTCTATCTCTCTCTCTCTCTGTCTCTCTCTGTCTGTCTCTCTCTCTGTCTCTCTCTCTGTCTCTCTCTGTCTCTCTCTGTCTTTTTTTTTCTTCCTTCTATTTAACTTTTTCTCATCCATTATCTTTGTCTATAGTCTGTCTTTTTTCTTTTTCCCTCTGTCTATCTTTTTCTATTACATTTTTTTTATTTTCTTTACTCTTTACCTTTCTCTCTCTCTCTCTCTCTCTCTCTCTCTCTCTCTCTCTCTCTCTCTCTTTCTCTTCTACACTATATTTGTTTGTGTCTCGCTAACAATGTTTGATTCCTTTCTTTCTTTCATTCCCCCTATCTTATTATTTCTTGTTTCTTTTTTCTCTCTCTTTCTTTCTCTCTTTTTATTTAATTTCATTTTTCTGCCCACATCTCTTATCATTTATTTATTTAATTATTTTCATTACATTAACCTTCTCTTTCTCTCTCTCTCACATACACATGCACTCACACACACTCTCTCACTCTTTTACTTCTTTCATCTCTCAGACTCTCTCTCTCTCTCTCTGTTTTTTTTCCTTGAACTCTTTTCTCTTTTCTATTTACTCTTTCCTGCCCTTTCTCTCGCTCTTTTCATCCTTTGATTCGACTAGACATTTGAATGGAACTATCGAAGCTAGCGTGCTTCACATTGACTCCACCATCAAAGTTAAGGTCTGTCTCCATTGGCTCAACTCTTTGTCACAGTTTAAAGACAAACATATACATTATGTAACAATATGCATATAAAATTTTCACATCTTGTATCATCTATTCAAAGTATTTGTATCGCTTTTCATATATTAGCTTAGTGCCCACCTTATGCCCCCTCCTAACCCCCCCCCCCAAAAAAAAGACTAAAAAAAAACTACAACAAACATTTCCTTTTATTATCATACTTTGTATTCCGTTTCTTGTGTATTAAACTTTTGCAATGCGTGAAATATTTGTAAGAACAGAAGATAAGATAATCTCTGTAATACTAAAAGATATTATCTGAAGAGGCTGCTTCCCCTTCCATTGATCCAGTTTTTATTTCACGTGTATACGGACGTGGCTTGAAGCGTAGTTGGAGGGTCAAGTGGTGAGATGGGGGGAAGGGCAGGGGGCAAGGTGTACAGCTCACGTTTCAGTATAAGATAAGTATAAGATGAGAACAAAAAGCGATACGTGGTTTCATTGAGGTACCGTGTGATGAAAGTGGTGTGGGGGGGGGGGGGGTGACGATTCAAGGAATTGAGTAAATAAAGAGACAAGTTCCATGGTACTTCAGATCTACACAAGGTAATAGCGTACACAAATATTATTGCAATCTACTTCAACGTAGTTTCTATATCGTAGCCACTATAGATAAATAATGTATCAAATAATGAAAGGCACAGACAGGAGTGTAACTGTCTGTAAGAGACGTAACGGGTATCCGAAGGTTTGGGGCATCCCTTGCTGCTCATCTAAACTCTTATTTCTTAAGTTCCCTTGTTAGGTTGAGGGACATACTTTTAGCTTTGTACAACATTTATTTTACCTTTCACCGTAATGCATGTATTGCATACGCAAATATTTTTCAATATATCCGATTACTAGGTTAGACAGACAGACAGACAGATCTATAGAAAGATAGATAGATAGATAGATAGATAGAAAGATAATATAGATATAATATAGATAGATAGATAGATACATAGATAGATAGATAGATAGATAGATAGATAGATAGATAGTTGGATGGACGTGGGGAAATACAAAGGACTTATTGACAAATGGACTCATTGATTAATTGATTGGATGTATGGATGAATGTATAGATAGAATGTGCTTAAACCAAATAGGACGAATCAAATTTGGCATGAAGTGTAACAACGTTTTAGACTTGTTCAATACAATGCCATTGATCTAATGTAAATAAAGTTAATAGTGACACCATTTTACTTCAAGCAATATACCAAACAAACAAAAAATAAACATCACTCTCACTTGTATTCACATTCATCAAAACAGAACTTACACAAGCAGCCACATATCTCGGTATTCTCTGACCACCCCCCCCCACCTCCTCAAATTTTCTCTTCACCCGCTGTCTCTTCTGTAGGGCTAGATGAAATGTTTTTTAAGCTACAAGTGGTCCAATAATTTCCTCATTAGTTTCTCAAGTTGTGTCCAAGTTGGTCAGTCCAGTCAATTAAGGAAACTCTGGACGGTAAATGACGGCCATCAGAATGTCCAGCAAGAGGTGATTAGTTCAGAATAAAATATGGCTGTTTTTTGTTTAGAATGATCAACTCATCAACATGCTAGTGCGTTAGGATTTCTACGTTTATCACTAATTAACGTCGATCACCGGACTTCATAACAAGTTCTCTAGATTGTAGAACAAGAGGCCTGAAGTAAACACAGACTGTCTGCATCACGTTGGACGCTTCAGACCTTCCAATCAGTGGTGCTAATAAACGAAGGGTCTTAAATCAGCCATAAATTAGGCACAAGGGCAGAGCCTTGTTTTTTTTCTTCTTATCGCAATCAGCAATCTAGGATTTTTTTTTAATTTTTTTTTTTTTGGGGGGGGGGGGTAAATTTATAGAGAGCTTGTTCCAATAGTTTAAGTGGTTATTACGTCTTATTTCCTAAATTGTGCCGATGTGCCAAAAACCCAAAATATCTTTTAGAAGGTGGATCCCCGGTTCGAATCCTTGTGAAGACTGGGATTTCCAATTTCGGGATCCAGCTCTAATAAGTACCTGACATTAGTGGGGAAAGGTAAAGGCGGTTGGTCGTTGTGCTGGTCACATGACACCCTCGTTAACAGTGGGCCACAGAAACAGATGACCGTTACATTATCTGCCCCATAGACATCATGGTCTGAAAGGGGAACAGTACTTTTTTTTTCGTCTTTCATGACCCGAAATGCAATTGTTGGCGGGAGAATCTTGTAAGTAAAAAACAACAACCGATGTCCCTATTTAAAATCATTAAATCCTTCAAGAAGAAATCATATAAAGATTAAACATACTCTATCAACACATAATATATAACTTAGTTTCAATCATAAATTCACAAAAGTATTAATTATTAATACATTGCTTCCTCTCATTATTATCTTATCTTATCTTATATAATACAGACGTTACTTCAAAAAAGAAGATGATTACGTCCTACGCGTCATGCATTTAGTCATGCATATTAACCAATGACTTAAATTCTGCCAAGTCACTGGTTTTTCTGGCTAGCTCAGGCAACCCATTCCATGCTCTAATAGCACTAGGGAAGAAGGAGTATTTGTACAAATTTGTCCTAGCATATGGGACGAGGAATGTGCCTTTATTTTTGTGTCTTTCAGAGTATTTTATTAAATTTTGCTTTTGTATTTGAAGATTATGGTTCAGTGTTTTATGTATAATTGCTACTTTACTTTTGAGTCTTCTGTCCTGAAGGCTTTCTAAATTTAGTGATTTTACTAATGGTGTTACCCTAGTCAAATGTGAATATTCGTTTGTTATGAATAATTAATTATTATACCCTCAGTAAAATTAGCTTCTTCAATAGACAAGAAAGAACCAGTATTTTCTACTGAAAAAAAAAACATCAATGCTTACTTTCATCTCCTTTAGCTATTTTTAGTTCTATTTAAAATGTACCTTTGTTTCTCGCAATGTCAACACGTCTCTTACTTTTGTTTATACTATTCAACGAATACTTATCATTAAGAGACACGCCTCTTTTTGTATGTCAGATGGAAGTTGAGTCTAAAAGGATCTTGAAACTAAAAATCCCAGTCGTCGCCAGGATTCGAACTCGGGACCCCCGGTTTTGAAGCCAAGCGCTGTACCATTCAGCCAACGCGCCTTCCTAGATGTACTATAAATAGAGTAGTCTATCGGCGCCGTAGCATACGCCGCTACTTTGCAGGGCCGGCCTTAGACCACTGCAACCTATTCGACCGCGCTAATTCATAGTGTATACTTTTTTAAATTAAACCATTTTATAACTTAAAACAGATTTCCCGCGCCCTCTTGTCAATTTACCAGGAGCTCCTGGAAAGCTCCCGAAATTGCAAAATATACGAAAAGTCCTTAAAATATACGAAATATATAGACAAATATTGTCATTTAGGGGTGTCACTCAATATGGAAAACACCAATCCAACGGGCGATACATAAAAACGGCATTATGCATAAGCCGTAATTATGTAATCTGGTGAAAGAAGCTTCTCGCGCCTCAAACTAATGAAGAATTACTTGAGGTCAACAATTCTCAAAGATGATTCAAACATTTGGTAATTCTTGCTATTGAGCGTGATCTATGTAGAAAACAGAATTATTATGTTATACTGTATGACTTTGCTACACGCAATGCTCGTAAAGTAATTCTGTACGTGGTAAATAATGAACAAAATGCATAACCGAATTTATTTTAAATACAAATTCTTAAATTTCACTTATTGTCCGCTTCTCTACCCAAACATGGTCCCGCGAAATCCATTTCGCATAGGTCCTCACAACGCTTAAGTCCTGCCCTGCTATTTAGTGATGGTTGTATATACATAGTAGATTACTACTTGTTCTCTTTCTATGACTTCTCGGTCACAATGTCCGGCACTGTTATTTTGTTTGTAAAATGTTTGTTTATTAAATGTTTTACATGTTTCGGATGTTCCATCAGTGTTGAAGATAGTTTATTTCTTAGTCCAAACCTCCCGCAGGACGAAGGGGATGGGAGCGGGCAGGGTTTGACGGTCCAGCGCGCAGCCATCCGTAGTGACGTGTGAATACCCACTTGTTCTCCCCAGCCCCCTTTCTTGTTTTTTCGTGGGGTTACTATCCGCAGAAATATTAGAGTGATCTTTCCTTTACTTTTTGCTCGTCCAAACTGTTGAGCAAAGAAGGGAATGATATAAATAGATCGATAGATATGTGATTAAAATATATTGTGCAACAAACACTAAAGATCCTGTACTATAGTATTGCGGTGCTAAACTGCTAACAAATTTAAAGAAATATTTAAAACTTATAGCTTATCAACACATTAATTTTTGTACACCGGACACACCAAATAGCTAACTATTTATAGCCTTTTCCGCCATGCATGAGAATCTCCAATAAATCATGAGCTGATGTTATTCATTTATTATTGTCCTGATACTTTTGCTCTGACACCGCAAAGAAAAACAAATTTCATTATGATCTCCCCTGAAAAGTGCTCACAATTTTCTTTTAACATTGCGATGTTTCGGGTTATTTCCTTTGACTTGGAACAAGAATCTTGTTAGATATATTCGGGGCCTCCAAGATGTAGATCTATATCCAGCCCGTTGTCGTCGTCTCCACGCTCATGATTACATTATTTGTTTTATTATAATATTTATCATTATTTTCTTGTAACAAGAAGAATGTCGCGTATTGAATTAGCTTCGGGAATTCCCGAGACACGATTCGGGGTATCACAACAAATAAGAATAATTTCCCTAGGGGCTCCCAGACTTGTGAAGTAACTAAGTTAAATAAATATTTGTAAAGGCAAGCTCCTATGCAGGGATGTGTTGGGAGATTGGAAGTAATATCTTCACGTATACGTTCTAGAAGCAGTTGGCCGCAGAGCCAGTCCTTTTTATAAGATAATATAAGATAAGATTTAGTCACAATGCAATCAGATCACCTGCGACCCAGAAGTATTGTAGGTTTGGTCTTGTTGGTAAGACCACACTAGAAACAGCAGTGTCATTGCGAAGGCCGTTATGGGCAGTATAGAGGGACTTATGGAACGACAACTACGCTGGGCAGGGAAGGTTTCCCGTATGGGGGACGAACCTATGCCTAAAGAAGTCTTTTTTTTTTTTTGGTGAGCTTAAAGGCGTTCGACGTAACAGAGGTGCGCCATGGGAACGCTTTAAGGACCAGCTAAGGCGCCGACTTCCTTTAACTGACATAGAAGAAAGCACCTGGTTGCAGGCGGCTTCAGAACGAGACAACTGGAGGTCACTTACAACGGCCCCGGGATACACATTTAAGATCAAAAGAAAATCTACTGCCGATTTTTGACAGACGTAGACGGCGAAAAGAAAATCTAAATCGACCACCGGCGGACAATGGTTATGCCTGCACTAGATGTGGCCTAATATGTAGGATGCAGCTGGAGCTGCGTAGCCACGGGAAATACTACATTCCTCATTAATATTCGGGCTTGAAGACATTCCTTATTACTAATATATTCTTAGGAAATAAAATACAGTTTATTTGCAAAAGAAGAGAGGAGGATACAGAGAAATGTGGGGTGAAAGGGCAATGTAAGGTAACCAAAAGAAATTAAAAGCGAAAGACCACAAGAGAATTTGCAATAAACAGACAAAAATAACAAAGCCAATTTAGAAAGATCCCAGTTACCAAGTAAAAAAATACTAATCACTTTGTGCTGTAAGTGAAAGCACAGAGTAAAAATGTAATGTTACCGTTTTGAAAAGAAGCACAGAAATAACATGGTACCTTTAAGAATACATAGGGTATCAACACTTTCTATATTCCTTACTCCTGAAACACCAAAGTTGCTAGTTATTTAGTTTTTACTTAGACTTAGATCCTTCCACGCTGTTCGGCGCATTGGGTGGCAAGATGTCTCCATAAAGGTCTGTCATTGGCAACGTCTGAAGCTTCTTCCCATTCTGTGTCAGCTACTTTGAGATCCAAATTATACGAGGACGTCCTTGTTTGCGCTTTTCTCGTATTGTCGTCCATGTCATCGCAACTCTTGGTATGCGTAGTTCATTTTGTCGTAAATCAAGTCCCGCAAACGTCATGCGACGCTCTGTCACAATCTCATTGGATGGTTAAGTGGACTCCCAGTTCAACATAGGATTTCCTGTTTGAGACCCGATCTCTATAACTGACTCCTCAAATCTTTGTGGAGTCACGTTTAGTCTTTTCTTTATTTATAGTCAGCCGCTATTGGAGATTTTCACAATTAACTAACCAAGTTCAAGGACGTCTACTGAAACTTTAATAATGCTAACTAAATTTAAAAATATAAAACAAATTAAAAAAAACTAACTTGTAATTTTAACACTATCTGAATGCAGTTGATCTTCGTATCAAATCTCTTCCATTACCACACGTTTGTTGCCCTTTTGTTTTCAATAAGATGAAAGTTTAAGTTAAACTGCACATAGGTGTCGTCGCTAATTCGCGCAACAAACGGAAGAGCTTGATACATTTGATCCTGCAGTGCTAAAAAGGTGCAAAAAAAACATTGTCATTTGTCTTTTGAAACATAACTTATTAAGTTGACTTTATTTTGTACACCGGATACATCAAATAGTTTTATAGTTAGAGTTTTGCCGCCTTTTATGACAATCTCCAGTAGATGAAAATGTATATTACTTAAAGAGCCTTAAAGCCACACAGATTAATTATAGAAAATGAAAACTTGGATTGGATATTACAATATTTTGAAAATTTTTCCGTGTCAATGTGACCCTATGTGTTTAGGAACGAAACAAAAATGGTTTTGTTGTTGTTGTTATTATCCTATCCTCTGACCGAATCTCGTGACAAAGTCATAATAAAGCTTATGCTGTCAGACGGAATAATGAATAATGACCGAGTGTTGCAGTAGTGGGTTGCTAAAAATAAATATTTCACTTTTTAACAGATAACATTTTTTTTTCTACAAAGTTACCCTGAAAACATGATGGCGGTTAAGGTCGAAACGGTCTGAAAATAATCAACATTTTTGTTTGTTTGTTTCCAGCGTTAAGCAGAGAGAAAACAAAGCAGAGGTGTTGGGTAGCGGGAAGATCGATAGAATGATGCTATCTTTTAAAAGCGTTCCGATCATGTCCTTAGATTGATCTTGTTACCAGGATGAAGCATGCCATGTCATTCGATTAGTCACAAGACTAAATCGCTGAACTGACTATGTGACTTTGTCTACACGTACCGGCGGCAGACGGTGGAAAAGGGGCAAAAACCAACAACTTAGAATTTCCATGAGAATGCTCAACAAATTTAAGTTGTATGTGTTTGTATTTATATATCTGTGTTGGAATTACTGCAAGTGGTTTGTGTGTGTGTGTGTGTCTGCGTGCGCGCGTGTGTGTGTGTGTGTTAGAAAATAAAGCTACATTCAATGTGTCAATGTGGATGACATGATGCGATATTGAAAGACAAAGGAGACGTGGAGACTTGGCCGACAGCTGATGGAATGAAATGTTGTGCTGTATTAGGTTCAAAGTATTATCTCCAGAAATCAGCATCTAGACTAGTTTTTACAATAAGTTTATTTTTGTTGTTATAGTGTCATGGATATTGTGCATATTCAGAAGTTATATTTATATTGTGTTTTATGCAAATTATTTGTAACTGCATTCATGGTAAATTGAAAAACGTGATTATTTGACTACATGAGACTATTAGCATGAAGCACTCATTACTATTGTCAAGTTTAACATAATTGTAGTTGTTTTTTCCCATAGTCTGTTGAACCGTTCGGGTACCACACATGATATGTCGCCAGTCTTTCTCCATTCCTAACTTCTTTTACCAGGTATAGAGTCTCTTTTATTGACAGGGCTGTGTACTCCCTGATGCCCTCCCATCGCTTCCTTTGTCTGTCTATCCTTTTTCTTCTTGGTACTGTTCTTTGTAGAAAGGTTTTATCGAGCCTTATGGATCTTGTGGCATGGTTGTACAGTCTTAATTTAAGTTTTTAGACAACGATCAGAATGTCATCTTGGCCCAAGTGGCATTGTCATCCTGTTTCAGATTTCCTCATTCATTGTAACTTACATTACTTCAGCGAAAAAAAAATGATAATACAATTTTAAAAAGTATGCAAGGGAAGAACTCCACATTTACATCAATACTGTGAGATTTATCTTCTTTTTCGATATTAAACAAAATTAATTAAATGCAACTTTTTAATTTACTTATTGTTTTTGTTTGTTTGTTTGTTTGTTTGTTTTTCGTATTTTATTATGTTTCAATTTGATCCGAGAACTGGAAGTGGAAGAAATATTCTTGAAGTCCAATTCCTTATTAAGTGAATATATATTACAAATAAACAAAACTTTAAAAAAAAGAAACGATGCAAGCACGTCCCTAGTTCTCTGGTAATACTTCAATCTGTCTTTCTGAAAGGGAGGAAAGGGAGGTAACGTGTAAGGATACCATACAATATTCAACATGTTCGCAGACGAGCTAATCCCCTACTTTTTCATCTCAGTGACATCTGAAGTCCTGCAAGATTGTCAAAGTTCCTTTCCTTCATTCTCTTTGGCAGAACTTGCAATCTGACACCAGCGGACGTTAAACTCATTTTAGATCTGGGACAGTCCAGAGAGATTTCATCACACAATTAAAAGGAAGGGAAGAAATTAGTCACGACCTGTGCATATTTAATTAGAGACCTTGACATTCTGAAGGAGAGTAAATTACTCTTTTGTTGAACGCTAAGGCAAATCTCAATCTTTGTGAGTTTCGAAAAAGGTTAAAGTCTACAGGACTTTTTATAAACATATATCACTTTGAGATGTCTGCACAACTTTATAATACTTGAATGCTGCATAAGTCTGTTAATTATTGATTGTAAAAAAAACTGCGACCAGCTTGTCAGATGTTTGAGCTCGGAAAGTTCTAGTTTGTTGCCTATTTAAAATTAATGAAACAGAATGGTGTATGTCCAACTGGTGTACGTGATACAATTAGTTTTGGTAATGATAAGGAATGTAACCATGATTATGTTTGTAATGACTTAAGGTGAATTAGAAAGTATTTGAGAAAATAACCAAAAAAAAATATAAACAAATACTTTCAAAACAACAAAGCTTATATTATATCCATTAGCTTGAATCAGTCATGTAATTAAATGTGTAATATATCTAGACTCTACACTAGCAATAAAAAAGCATTTATAAAAAATATAAAAAGGGGGGTAATGACCTGAATTCGAACTCCTGGCTCAAACCTTCTCAGGTTTCTCAACCACTCTGCTAGTGGAGAGCCTACGAACATTAAAGATTGTGTAGTTGTCTATTGCTTCTATAGTCTCGTCATATTTTTCATGTTGTGTTAACAAAGACTCAGACGACGACCTATAAGGGGGACTAATTCAGATTAGACTACCAGTTAAATCAAGTACAAAATCTTTTCTTCGTTTGACGTTATAAAAAATAATTTACTAATGATAGCTTACCAACAAATTGTTTTTTTTTTTATTTATTCTTGTCTTGTCAGGTAAAAGAAATAACTGTGAGAGATTTCAGCTTGATCTGAGATTGTGTGTCGGAGAAATAACATGTATAAACGTTTTACTAGACAGACAAACGGACAGAGTGAGTTGATATAAGCTTTGTTGAAAGAAGGACTAGTGAGACATTGGATTTGACAGACGCTAGATGTAAGAGACCTTTTCTTTAAAGATTGTTGGGCTAGAATGACGTTGGGCAATCTATTCGATGGACAAGAGAGAAAAGCGTTAGTCTATCTTGTGGATGGGTTGAACAACTTCACTTTATAGTTACACTCATGATATCAACACATTTCAGTAACTAATCGCAAGTAATAGTGACTGATTGCTGTTTAAGAAATTAATTCTTTCCTGCTCGTGACTCAATAAAAACTTTGTGCAAAATCAAACATTTTGTTGTAAATGAGTACACAGTGTCAGTGTGTTATGTGACGTAATGCTACGAATGATATCTTGAACGTGATGACGAAATACATGACGTCATAGATTGAGCAGAAAATATATACTTTATTTCAGTGTTTCCCAAACTGTTCCGCGGGGCCTGAATAGATGTTCCACGAACTATTGGAAAAATTAACTAGTAGCTTACCACGTGAATTAATCTCTCTAAAAAAATAAGCCAAGTGTTCCGATTGTACGAAGTGTTCCAGTAAGGAAACAGTTTGGGAAACACTGCTCTGTTCTAATTGTTCCTAATAACTATGTTATAACTATGTTATACCTTAATCTAAACTGTTTCACTGATCATTCCGTTGTTGTTGTTGTTGAACTGCATATTATTTTTAGATGTTAGTGATAGTATATCTATACAATATCCGATGCACTCACTTAAGTAAATTATGTGTTGGTACATATTTCGCTTAATCGCTTAAAGTTGATCAACCGGAAATCAGAACTACTGAAAATCTTTTATAATAGACCTTGTGCTGATATTTGTTCAATACAGTCTAACTTTCTAAGTGGGATATGATGTTAATAAAAATAACATGCGAAATACTTGTAGAATTAACATTCAGAAATTCTGAGCTGTCTTTTGTCAAGATTTCGAATTTATTTATTCGAAGAGAAGCTAGTCAAGTTTATAATCTAGGTTAGTGTATTCACATCTTGTATTGTAGAGTATGACGATAAACTAAACAATGTCAAGGACGCTAATTTGAATTTAAATATTGCCAATTTATAACAGCTACAATTGAAGGGCTTACAATTTTTTATTTTACTGTGCTACATAGTGCAGCAATCATATAACATTCAAAAAGTAAAAAAAAAATACTTCTTATCCTTTATTCTACACTCCGGATACACCGGAAAGCTTGCTATTTATAGTTTTTCAGCAATGTATAAATATCTTCTATATTCTTGTCTTGAATAAGATTTTGAAATGATTTAAGATCGAACTTTAAAAAAAAAAGGTTAAGTCAATACATACAAATAAAACAAAAAAAAAATATTTGACATTCTATACTAATCCTTCCCCAAGGGCATAATTTTCCCAAAATCCGAGACTTACAGAAGTTTCAATGAAGTTATAAATCAAAGAGTTATTCAAGAAATTGTTCACCTCTTTTTACAATGTAATTTTTCTTCATTTCTTTTTCTAAATATTGTTTCAAAATCTGCAACCGTATCGCATCGAAAACAAATACTCTAATGTTTGAATAGAAAGACAAACATTTGGGACTTGACATTTCCTTGTTTCTAACTATTTAGTTCTGTATATGCATCTATGTAAAGGTAGGTCTCGTGCATTAGTGAGCTCTATTTAGAGAGAGTTATTTTTTTTTTAATATTAATTTCATTCGAGTGGAAAACTTATATTTTAAATGAGAGATCTTCTTTAAAAAAAAAGATAATTACGTTGAGCTTTTGTTTTCAAGATATTAATTATAATCTCGTGTTTTTTAATGAAGCTAATTAGCACTGAAATATAATACAAACATTGTGGGATTGTACTCTTAAGGTAGTCTTATTATTCTGTCTGATTGTCTGTGAAACGTGTCGACGGTTGATAAAATAACAACGGAAGTTGTTTTGTTTCTTCCTACTATTCTGTCTATGGCGTACCGTGTTATAATCATTAACGTCCGTTTCCTCAAGTGTCTATGTGTCAGCTTATTCTTTTATTTGACTTTGGATGTTCTTAAAAGTAATTCGCGAGGCAATAGTTTATCTTTTGTTCTGTCCAATTCTGTGTCTATACTTATCACGTGACACCTAGTATTCAAAAACGAAGCCGCAGACAGAGAAGCAAAGAGAGCCCTAAATCATGCGGTATCAGGAACTCAAATTCCCTGCTCAGACCTGAGACAAAGTATTGCCACTGCCATCTACCAAGAGTGGCAGGATCGATGGGAGGCTGAGACTCACAATAAACTCAGGCAGATTGTGGCGGATGTCAGGTGGCGGTCCACATCTAAGGGTCTGACAAGGCGTGGTAGCACGACCATGTCTAGACTTAGGATTGGCCACACCTACATCACGCACTCTTTTGTGCTGAAGAAAGAAGAGCCCCCACTTTGTGAGTATTGTGACTCTCGCCTCACCGTGGAACATATCCTCATTGACTGCCCCAGATACCAGGATGTCAGGGGAAAATATTTTAGAGCCACTAATTTAAAAACACTACTCAATAATGTCGACCCTGGGAAGGTACTGGGCTTTATCCGGGAAGTGGGATTGTCTACGAAGATCTGATTTCTAAACTCTGTACTTTTTACATTATATTTTTACCAAATTATTAAATTTTTACTACCTCTACTATTTTAATTGTAAATAGACCTTGATTTTAATTATTTGACGGTATAGAATCTGACCTCTGTTGTGTGGAGGGAGAGTGGCCCTTGAGGGACTGCAGGCACGACATGGCCTAAATTGTGCCGATGTGCCCAAAACCAAAAACCAAAACCAAACCTAGTATTCAACTTGTGTTCTACTCAGACTCTTTTCTTTTGGCTAGTAACTTTTAGGAAAAAAAAAACTAGATATTTTGACTTTTTAAAAAGTTTCTTTGTAACTGGCGGATCAAGAAATAGCGCTAGATGATGTCAGGCCAGTGAGACAAATTGACGTATCGGAAATCAATAGATTGATTGATCTATAACTCTTCTACTGACCTCCACTCAAGGGGAATTAATCTTTTCCTCATCAGTATAGTTTCTGCACAAGATCTTCCACTTTTAGTTTGACAAACTGAGACCCGCTCAAACTTCTAGAAATTGAATGTTTTGTTGTCTGAGAAGACATTATGACAAATTGGCGGGAAGTATGTCTCTCGGTGTTCAATATTAAATGGCAAGAGAGGCGTGTATGGCGCCACTAGTAACGGCAGCCATGGTCTTAGTCTGGCGCCCTCAGCGCTTTAATCCTTATTAAATATGCTAGTGTCTGTTTATCCTGTTTCTGTGACGAATTAAAAAGAAAGGCTCATGAATAGGCCTTTGATCTTAATGTGTTGAATTTGGTCACATGACCTCGTGCAGTGAGCGCAATTAGATGGAACGATGAGCCGTTAACTTATTCACCACATAAACACTTCAAGTAAGTATGCCTCAGTGGCGTAACTAGGGTATGTGATACCCGGGGGCCGCTCCCCATGATGCCCTCCAAGAAGGAAAGGAAATAAAATCCAGAAATCCGTTATTGTTTTATATGTGTATACATTGTTTAATTATTTTTCTAATTCGAAAAAAAAATCAATTTTACGAAAAGATTCCTCTGAAGAATCGTATGTGCTTTCTTGGTTGCAAAACTATCATTACATTTTTCGAAACAAATTAGTGAGTCGTAAATTTTTGCAATTGTTGATCGTAAGTTTGCGAAGTTTGTGTCTGTTCATGTATAAGCAATGTGAAGTTTGTGTTTTGTTCATCTATAAGCAATGTGTAGTTTGTGTTTTGTTCATGTATAAGCAATGTGTAGTTTGTGTTTTGTTCATGTATAAGCAATGTGTAGTTTGTGTTTTGTTCATGTATAAGCAATGTGTAGTTTGTGTTTTGTTCATGTATAAGCAATGTGTTGTTTGTGTTTTGTTCATGTATAAGCATAAATTTTTTTTTCCTCAAAAGCTCACCACGACAATTCTTTAATTATTGAACCCATAATGGAAGCTCTTCAAGTATTGCGTCTCATTGACAGCAAGAAATCCGAATATAATTTTATAGAGCTGGTGAGAGCAGGGAGAAGACTAGTCCGATTTTCTTTTACACTCATACGCAGAGGAGGATCTCCTCTTGTCTACTTTGGCGATAATCTAGTTCTTATGTATTGAGACAGCCGGTCTCCACAGGGAGACGCATAGAGATCTTGAAGGTCTGTTGAAAACAATTAATGTCAGTCATGCGTGGTAAACTGCATATCAGATTAGATTGAATTCATCAGTGAATACAATATGTATTTTAAGAGCTTACATCCCACACAATTACTGTAACTCTGCTCCTTCGGCTACGCAAATCAGGGCCGGCCTTAGGCATAGGCAATTTAGGCAGCCTCCTAGGGCCTAAAATTAATAATTATTATTTTAAAAAATATAAGTGTACGCTAAATGAATATATGAAGATGCTGTGGCTGAGGGATAAAGCACTTGGAACTGGAAGTCCCGTGTTCGAATCCTGGTGAAGACGCTAGGTGGACCACTTTGGGGGCCGATTTTGAGTTTGTGTTTCATACAAACTGTCTTTGTAACCTTGTTTAAATTTCATTTGATGCCACCCAATTCACTTCGTCAAGAGCCTCCAATATCCAAGGCAGGCCATGCGCATATGTTGCGCACTGTTCAAAACCAGGGATGGACAGATATTGGGACGAACAAAAGAGACAGTGTATCCCGGCTAAGTTGTAGTGAAATAGACAAATCTTAGTGTTCTTTGGTTGAATAGTCTCTATTTACCTTATTTGTTAAGTACTGATTATTAAATGTGTGTATTATTATTTATTACCTTTCTTTGAGTGTGTCTGTCATGGATTAATTAGAACAGCGAGAAACAGTGGAACAAAAGATGTCAACTTTCTATTTGAAAAAACCAAATATACAATACGCTAATGCAGTACGTCTTTTTCTTTCTTATCTTTTCTTGTTATTTCACGTCTTTTGTTTCTTTCATTTCTTTGTGTTTCACTGTTGATCAAATGTGTGTGTGTGTGTGTCAAGTATTTGTTGATCTAGCCTGAAGTTCTGAATACCTTGCATCCAAGTTTCTCTAACATCGTCTCTTCATTGTTCTTCAGACACACACACACAAAGTTACTTGTCATTTCATTATCTAAATTTCCATGTTAGGTTAACGATAATTTGTGTGTTTGTCAAGCGACGAGATGAACAAATAACCAAACCTCCAGTGCCCCCCCGTGTCTGAGACGTTATCTTTCGGAGCACTTCCGATTGAATGGATAGATAAGTCTTCGTACTAGAGGGAGGCCGTTTGTTGAGAGTTGTTGACGATCTGACTTTTTTTTTTCTCCTAGCATCACACATCAACATCTTTCTCACGTCTGCTAACATCAAAGATGTGTGTGTGTGCGCTTATTTGTAGGTTTCTGGTTGTTTTGATAGACCTGGCATTGCCTCTTATTGCATCGCACTCGATTACGCCTTGCTATCGTTACGAACTTTCAACTTTAACCTTTCTGAACACCAACACAAAGCGAGTTTTTTCCCCCCCTGTAGAAGTGTTTATGTCTAAGACCGAATTCGCTGAACGATAAACATTTGTTTTTTCCTTCCGACAACATTGGTTACATACATGTTTAGTTCTTTCCTTCCGACAACATTGGTTACATAATGGTTTATTTCATTGTTTACTTCTGACAACATTGGTTACATAATGGTTTAGTTCTTTCGTTCCGACAACATTGGTTACATAATGGTTTAGTTCATTGTTTGACTTCCGACAAACATTGGTTACATACTGGTTTACTTCTTTCCTTCCGACAACATTGGTTACATAATGGTTTAGTTCATTGTTTACTTCCAACAACATTGGTTACATACTGGTTTAGTTCATTGTTTACTTCCAACAACATTGGTTACATAATGGTTTAGTTCATTGTTTACTTCCAACAACATTGGTTACATAATGGTTTAGTTCATTGTTTATTCTTTCACTTTAATCCTTATCTTAAAGTTTGCTAATCAGAAGGAAAAAAAAACCCGGCAAAAATGTGTCTTGATATTTTGTTTCGTTCCTCGTATCTATGTTTTGGGTCAATGTACTCTGTTCCTCGCATCTATGTTTTGGGTCAATGCACTCTGTACCTCGCGTCTATGTTTTGGGTCAATACTCTCCGTTCCTCGCGTCTATGTTTGGGTCAATACTCTCCGTTCCTCGCGTCTATGTCTGGGTCAATACTCTCTGTTCCTCGCGTCTATGTTTGGGTCAATACTCTCCGTTCCTCGCGTCTATGTCTAGGTCAATACTCTCCGTTCCTCGCGTCTATGTCTGGGTCAATACTCTCTGTTCCTCGCGTCTATGTCTGGGTCAATACTCTCCGTTCCTCGCATCTATGTCTGGGTCAATACTCTCCGTTCCTCGCGTCTATGTTTGGGCCAATACTCTCTGTTCCTCGCGTCTATGTCTGGGTCAATACTCTCCGTTCCTCGCGTCTATGTCTGGGTCAATACTCTCCGTTCCTCGCGTCTATGTTTGGGTCAATACTCTCTGTTCCTCGCGTCTATGTCTGGGTCAATACTCTCCGTTCCTCGCGTCTATGTCTGGGACAATACTCTCTGTTCCTCGCGTCTATGTTTGGGTCAATACTCTCCGTTCCTCGCGTCTATGTCTGGGTCAATACTCTCCGTTCCTCGCGTCTATGTCTGGGTCAATACTCTCCGTTACTCGCGTCCATGTCTGGGTCAATACTCTCCGTTCCTCGCGTCTATGTCTGGGACAATACTCTCTGTTCCTCGCGTCTATGTCTGGGTCAATACTCTCCGTTCCTCGCGTCTATGTCTGGGTCAATACTCTCTGTTGAATTAACTAAATATTTTTATTTTTGTAAAATTAAGAGTAAAACGTTTGTTTGTAAACTGTTTGACATGTTTCGGATGTTCCTTCAGAGTTGAAGATAATCTACTTCCTAGTCCAAACATCCCGCAGGACGACGGGGGATGGCAGCGGGGATGGTGTGAACCAGGGACCGTCGAGAAGTCCTAACGACAGTCCATCGCGCATACCACACGACCAGGCAGCGTTATTCAATTCCACTATCTATTTAAAGAAAATGTCCTCATCGTTATCTGAGTCAATAGCCGAGTATTTATTAAAAAATTTGCCTCAAGTCAATGGGGACGCGAAGGCTGAGTGGTTAACCGCTTTGGCGTCCGAACCAGTAGTCCTTGGTTCAAATCCCGGTGAAGACTGGGATTTCGAATTTTGTGTCCACCCAAGTATAATAAGTACCTGAATTTAGTTGGGGAAAGTAATGCCGGTTGGTCGTTGTGCTGGATAAGTGACACCCTGTTCTTTACCTGTTGGCCAAAGAAACAGATGATAGTAAAATCATCTGCCATATAGACCAAATGGTTTGAAAAGGGTGTGGGGTGGAACTACTTTTACTTCTTTCATTTAATTCAGTAGACTCGCAAACTAAATAAGAAGTTATACACTAGGTCTACGCAAGCATTCAAACTTCAGTCTTAAGTTCAAACATGTGGATTATCTGGGCATTGCGGTTGGTAGGTAATTAAAGAAATGTGCAATACCTACCCACCAACCCCAATTTTTACTTTCTTTTTAAACATTGTTTGGCCCATACCCGAGTGAGTCATGAACAATTTAAACTTTCAGATATTTTGTAAAGTGGAAAGGTGAGCAGCGGTAAATGGGAGGTAACTTGTGGCTTTCATTATTTATTTGTATGGTTATGGACTTAAATTTTCTGAAAGTGTAAATATAATAATTATTGCAAAAAAAATAAAAACAAAATACTGAAGAGAAGGAGAATTTAGAACGTCTGAGGAACGTCTGGAATGTTCTAGATATTCTTAAAGTATCACCAGCTAAGTTATCTTTCATAGACGCAGTCTTGTTTAGAGTTATCGTTATTTATTCTATGTCTAACATTAACCCTAATCCTACTAACCCGAACAAAAATGTGGCTATTTTGTCCTGTCATTGAATTGTTATCCCCCTCATTATTTGTACCGTTCCCACTTCAATTGAATAGAGTAATGTGTTTACAGACTCGGATACAAAAATAACACTTTGTTATCGCATTCATTTTTTTTTTTCGAATATGTTGTTAATATTCTCGGCAAGCGATATTTTTAATTTTGGGTTATCTCAAAAAATTACACACCAGAAACAAAAAATTCTAACGAAATTCAAGAAGCTCCTGGTATCTCAAGCCCCCACCTCGCCCCCTCCCCACCTCACCAGAGGTACTACATGAGCCAGAAAGTGCAGGATGCTAACTGCCGAAACGTAGGGGAGGGACACGGTGTTTAAAAGGAAGCACTTTAAATAATTGCTTGTGGCCACCTTACAGTACGTGCAGAGGACGCAGAGTCATGTAGCTTATGAACAGTTAAACACAGGATAGTGGCTGTAATTGGATAGTTAGAATTGATAAACCAAAAGCAGAGGAGATTTATTGGTGCTTGATACACTTTCTGACAGTTATTTGAATGTTTTAAAATCATGATTACAAAATATATTTAACACGCATAATTGAAATTATATATTAGCCATAGTTTCCTACAGTCACGAAGCGACTATGAATCATCTCCTAGAAATGAGATGAAATCTTGGGCATTAGCCATGGAACGATGTCGCCCACATCATACAGCAGATGCCCACTTTCCACGCAGCTTGAATGTCCGAAGGAAAGCCTGGGGAAGTAAGAGATCATTGCCGTTTAAGATTCCGGCTGAATGATGGCCCCACCGTGTGTGCTGCAAGGCTCATGTTTAAGTCCAATCGCAAGTCAGCAGAGGTTCTAATGTAAGGATCATTCAAGTACTCCCTTCATCTTTTCGTTTTAATTGCAGGCGTTTCTTCTAAGTCTTTGACGTCTATATATATAGCAAGAAGATTATTATCCTCTTGAACAAAAAAGATTACAACGTCCTATATATTGTATATAGTGGTCTCCTTCAGTCGTGAGATGAAATCTTGGGCATTAGCCATGGAACGATGTCGCCCACATCATACAGCAGATGCCCACTTTCCACGCAGCTTGAATGTCCGAAGGAAAGCCTGGGGAAGTAAGAGATCATTGCCGTTTAAGATTCCGGCTGAATGATAGCCCCACCGTGTGTGCTGCAAGGCTCATGTTTAAGTCAGCAGAGGTTCTAATGTAAGCATCATTCAAGTACTCCCTTCATCTTTTCGTTTTAATTGCAGGCGTTTCTTCTAAGTCTTTGACGTCTATATATAGCAAGAAGATTATTATCCTCTTGAACAAAAAAGATTACAACGTCCTATATATTGTATATAGTGGTCTCCTTCAGTCGTAGAACGACTATGGTTCATCTCGATCACTTTTTCATATGGCTGTGGAGCCCTATTTCGGAGAGACACTCCCGTCCACATATAATCAGGTCAAGGTGACTTTCGCTTTGGTGGTATATATATATATATATATATATATATATATAATTACGTTAACCCATCCTCTTGACCTTCAACTTTGTGCTCACATTCAAACAAAAAGGAATGCTTAAAAAAAATTTTGAAATGGAATAGACTGTAATTTAAGGCTGACAGTTAAAGCTCACTTTATCGATCTTCAAAGACATTGTTCTTGTGAAACATTTCTTACTAAAGTGCCAATGTTTTTTAATTGTCTATTGTTCCTTTAAGCAAGTGTCTTTTTGTTTGCAATGTTGAACTAATAGACTGTCTTTTCTGGGAGTAGTTTCATTGATTTCTCTCGTACTATGCACTTTAAAATTGGCATTTGAATGACAGCTCAGTTTTGTTGGTCATTAAGTTGTTTGTGTTTGCTATGATGTGCAGTGCTTCTTAGAGCTAGGTCAATGCTTGGACAGTTGGATTTCCAAATGGAAATTTTTTTTTTACAAAGTTTATAGCAACTCACTCTGTCTGTCTGTATTTCTGGTACAATTGTTGAACACGTTATTTCGCCTTCACCCATTCTCAGATCAAGTTGAAACTTTACACATTTGAACTGTGTAGGCTTTGTTGTGCTAGAACAGTGTTTCCCAAACTGTGTTCCGTGCAATCCTAGTGTTTCGCGAGGCCTAAATAGGTGTTTCGCGAGGCCTGAATTTGTGTTCCACGAACTTCTGGAATAATTAGCTAGTAGGCCATCACGTAAATTAATCTCTCTTTAAAAATGTGCACAATGTTCGTTAAAAAACTCAGAATGTACGAAGTGTTTCGTTAAATAAGCAGCTTGGAAACCACTGTGCTAGAACAAAACAGAGTGATAATGTCAAGGAAACAAACACATCGACATCGTGAACTTACTAAACTTGCAGTAAAACTATTTGAAAGCTTCATTCACTGAGTGGTGGATAGTTGTCTTCAGACTGCTGTGATAAGGTTCTTCTTCCTGTCAGTAACTGCCTTTTAGTTCTGTGACCAGCCGAACACTGGAAGGTCAGTTTCTCCCTGGATGCCAGGTACTTACATTTCATTATTCTCTCAAACTATCTCAAAGTCTTCCTTGAAGAGGAGATAAATCCTGTACTATTTTACACAAGGTCTGTGCAGTGAGGCGTGTAAAGTTTCAAAAATTAAAATTCGATTTTGTTAAACACTCAGGTTGAAGTCCATGCAGAACACACACATAAATATATTTTTATTTCAAATGTGACTCTTTACTATACTATACCTAAATGGCAACCAGTGGTCATCTCTGCACCTAATTCAACTATAGATGTACTGGTATTGTATTTGTTATTATTTCTTTACATTCTCTGTCTTTGATTTCACTTCTTTCAAGTTCTTGTCTTATACAGTGAAAAACGAAATGGGAAGAGAGGGGGGAGGGAATTAATTAGTGGATACATCTCATCCGGACCTCACTGAGCTTGGCTCGTTCTAATTCACTCCCGACACATGGATAAGTAGATAGAAATTCCGGCGGTTCAGCCGGACAGGTCTGGAGGCGGTAAACAAAAAAAAAATTTAACACTCGGCCACGCTGACACAAGTAAATTAAAGAATCTCGAGGAGTTCAAAATATCTGGACACGGACATTTAAGAACACATCTGTTTAAATGTCAGCCAAAAAATACTGAACTTATATCGATGGTAAAGTCTTATGTTTTACATGGTTGCAGTGGAAAGATAAATCTACCAAACTGTGTCAGTTAGCTTGATAATTATTTTTGTGAGTTAGCGTTTTAAGATATACTCATAGACTGTCCTTATGTAAGCAATATATGTCAAATTTTAACTTATGATAAATTGTACCCGACCAACATGGGTAAGGGGGGGGGTGAATTAAATTTGCAATAGCGCTTTTTTTCTTTTTTTTCTTTTTGTACAAAGAATGTCACAACAGAAACTACAGACGTAGCTGTGAACATAAATAATGAAACATTTTGATTTCAGTCCTAGAAAACATTTTTCTGTAGATACCTGAAAACATGAACAATTAGTACCTTTTACTTTGAAATGAAAGAGTTCGCTTTCAGAAGACCAAAAGTAGCCGTTGCACCTGTTCTTAGCATGCTACTTAAACTTATGACTTCAATAAGCGTTTTTCGTGTTAAAGATATAAAATTTACATATAGATATAGACAGCATGGTAGATGACGGACAGACAGATTGACTAATGACGCCTTTATCCCTTCTGTGGACCGCCAAGTATTACGAGTTATTTTTCCTGTTAAAAAAATCTGTTTACATCGTGTTTGAATGTTAAGATAATTTTATTGGTTCAAACAAATTCTCAGTTTGGCTATAATTGTCCACCTCAGCATTACAGATATAACAATATAGCTTTAGACACAAACAACATTCACATACGTGACATAAGCACACACTCGCACACGCACACTCACGCACGCACGCACGCACACACACACACGACAGCGCTTATTATCAAAGAAAAGAATGAGATTAAAGAACTCACTCCCCAATCTCTCAAAGCCCCGACTTAGATGGACTTGGATTTAGTCAATGCCTTTACCAGCCAGGGGGTTCATTCAAAAGAGAAAATAAAAGGCGCTTTGTCATCGTATTTGTGTCTGGATGAAAGGAACCGACAACATCATTAAGTCCACGTCATTAATATCTCTGTCGTCGGGTATGTTTTGTACAAGACACAAATAGACGTCTCTAGTTCCCTGGGATAGATCGACAACAACCAACAATAATCAAATGTAATTCTGAAGTCATTCAACATAGGTGTAAACATATCGAGGACAAAGCAAACTATTTAACTGTATCTATCACTAAATTTATTATTTTGGTTTCTTAATTTATACGTAGATACAAGGATAATTAGGAGACATTTACAACGTCCTTGCTAACGCCATTTATCTTATTTTATAAATTACAGATTATCCTATCGTGTCTTGCTGGAATCCATATATAAACCAAGTCGTTCATCTTTATTATCAAACTATCGACTTAAATTCTACTGTCATTAGTTTTCTTTGCTAATTTATGCTCCCTGCTTCAAATCTAAAAGTGCTTATAAACAAAGTTACTTATATGAATTAGTCCTAGCATATAGAATATGTAATGTGTCTTTATATTGGGTCTTTCTGAGTATTCAATTCTGTTTATGCATCTGTAAATTATGTTGTATGTGTTTGTTGTTTGATATTGTGACGTAGATGCAGACACCTAACCTAATCCAATCTACTCTGAAGTCTTATTACATACACATTGGAATAAATTTTGATATCATTCCATAAAAATAAAAGATGTCTAATATCTGTATAGTAAAATATACCAAATACAGTTATAAACACAAATTTTAAAAGGATTTTTGCAGCATGCGCGCTGGACTGTCGTTTGGACTTCTCCATAGGTCTTTTTGAACTATTATTTGTTGTACCTAATTAAACCTTAGTAATAAATTTTCAAAGCATTAGGAACAAAACAGCAGACTTAGAAATTTTATTAGAATGTGAGAAACCAGACATAATTGCAGGAACAGAAACTTGGCTACATCCTGAAATTTATAATGCAGAAATTTTCAATAGTAATTATGAAATTTTTAGAAAAGATAGGGCTTATAATCATGGAGGAGTTCTAGCAATAAAAAACACTCTTATAGCAGAAGAAATTACCTTACCTTACTCAAAAAATATAGAATCAACATTTTGTAAAATTAATACCACCTCAACATCCCTAATAATAGGCAGCATTTACAGACCACCAAATTCTAGTTTAGAATACATGCAGGAACTATGTAATCAGAGACAAATAAAAATGCAGTTTTTTGGATTATGGGTGATTTCAACCTACCTGATATAAATTGGAAAACACTAACCATAGATAAACACCAAAACCTTAAGGACATAAATGAGCTTTTCATAGAAACTTTACACAACCTAAGTTTAGATCTAATCATTAAAAAGCCAACTAGATTAAACAACACATTAGATCTCTTCTTAACCAAGAGACCTGGATTAGTAGTTGATTATGATATTATCCCTGGTCTATCAGACCATGAGATCATAAAAATACACAGTCAGATAAAAGCAGTAGCCAATTCAAAACCCAAAAGAAAAATCTTACTCTAGAATAAATGTAACCTAACACAACTACACCAAGCTGCATTAAACTTTCAACAAACATTCTTATTAGAAAAGACATTAACCAACCAGTCGATGACCTCTGGAATTTCATTAAAAACCATCTTAAAAGCATTAAAGAAAATCATATACCAACTAAATACACATCAAACAAAATAAATAAATGATGGTTTAATAATAGACTAAAGAAGCTTTGTAAACAGAAGGAAAACCTATATAGAAAATTTAAAGAAACTAAGGCAGAAAGAGTTTACAAAAGTATATACAAATTAAACACTTAACCCAAAAAGTAAGCAGACAGCTGCAGAGTGAATACATAAACAATGTAATATCTAAAGATAACAACAAAAACCTATGGTCATTCATTAAGTCTAAGAAAATGGAAACAACAGGCATAGCGCCATTAAAAGATGAACATAACATAATACATAATGATAATGAAAATAAAGCAAACATCCTAAACAAATACTTTGCATCAGCATTCTCAGCCCCAGGAGACAAAGACATATTTCTTAATTTGAACCAAGTAGACAACATAGAAGATATAGTAGTACAAGAAAATGGAATTCAAAAACTATTAGCCAACACCAAACCAAATAAAGCGTCTGGACCTGATGGTATTCCAGCTAGATTACTCAAAGAACTAAGCAATGAGCTAGCCCCAGTGTACAAAATCCTCTTTCAGGCTTCACTTAACCAGGGCAGAGTACCAAAGGACTGGAAAGAAGCTAATGTCACCCCCCTATTTAAAAAAGGAGAAAAATCTGACCCAGGAAACTACAGACCAGTATCACTTACCAGCATCACATGTAAAATCCTAGAACACATAATATGTAGCAACATCATAAACCACTTAGACAAACAAAATGTCCTCACACCATACCAACATGGCTTTAGGAAATATAGATCATGTGAAACACAACTAATAGGACTAATTGATGGTTTTTCTAAAGGTTTAGATAATAGTGAACAAATAGATACTATCTTACTAGATTTTTCTAAGGCTTTTGACAAAGTTCACCACCATAGTTTGCTTAAAAAATTAAAATATTTTGGCATTAATGGTCCACTGCATCAGTGGATTGAAGATTTTATAATAGGGAGAGAACAAACTGTAATAATAAATGGCTCTAAATCAACACCGATAACAGTAAACTCAGGTGTACCTCAAGGAACAGTCTTGGGTCCACTACTATTTTTAATTTACATAAATGATTTACCAAATTGCATTACTTCAGGAACAAAAGTCAGATTAATATATAGAACAATAAAAACAAAACAAGACACAGATATTTTACAAAGAGAATTAGATGAATTACAGAATTGGGAATCAAATTGGAGCATGTCTTTCCACCCAGAAAAATGTCAGTTGTTAAGAGTAACAAAAAAACTAAAATAAATTAATTCCACTTATTTTATTCATGGCAAACCAGTAACACAGACTAAAAACGCAAAATATCTAGGTGTTATAATAAATGAAAAACTGTCATGGAATCCACATATTGATGAAACTATAAAAAAATCAAACAAAGCATTAGGATTTATTAAAAGAAATTTCTATAAATCAAATAAGAACATAAAACTAAAATGTTATTTAACCTTGGTTAGGCCAATAATAGAATATGCATCCTCCATTTGGGACCCCTCAACTCAAGAAAACATTAAGAAACTGGAACAGACACAAAATAGAGAAGTGAGATTCATAACAAATGAATATTCACATTTGACTAGAGTAACACCTATAGTAAAATCACTAAATTTAGAAATACTTCAGGACAGAAGACTCAAAAGTAAAGTAGCAATTATACATAAAACACTGAACCATAATCTTCAAATACAAAATCAAAATTTAATAAAATACTCTGAAAGACACAAAGATAAAGGCACATTCCTCGTCCCATATGCTAGGACAAATTTGTACAAATACTCCTTCTTCCCTAGTGCTATTAGAGCATGGAATGGGTTGCCTGAGCTAGCCAGGAAAACCAGTGACTTGGCAGAATTTAAGTCATTGGTTAATATGCATGACTAAATGCATGATGCGTAGGACGTAATCATCTTCTTTTTTGAAGTAACGTCTGTATTTTATAAGATAAGATAAGATAAGATAAACATAAATCAATCAAAAAATTGACCAATCAATAATTGGTAATTATTTGATTTAAATCAATGAAAAGATCAATGTAACTTACTATTGAGAGAGGTGCCAGTAAATGAGGGGTTGTTTTCCTCCCATTTTTATCCTTTTTTTCACCTTATTCTCGGCATTTCGGCTAAGATTAAAGTGCAGCTGAAGTTTTAGATACTTTGTCATAGTCGATAAAAATACATGAATCAATATAAAAAATAACCAGCAAATTTTTTTAAAATAGTAAAATCAAGTTTATTCCTGCAATATTGAGAAATATGTCCTTGAATTTCGTTATTTCCTTTGCATAAACTTTACATTTAAATAAGCTTTTTAAATACTTGCTTGTTTTTCATATTGTTTGGTTAGTTGTTAGGGTGAAGTACTTAGATCTAAGTTTCTCTAAAATAAAAAAACAACTATGAATTTTAAAAAAAAAATGTTTGGCAACAGGGACTTTCACTAATTCTAAGTTTGATGTGTGAAAGAATGTCAGTTCGCAGGATTAAAAAATGTACGAGTAGCTATCGGCTAACAGTACATTTCGATTTTTCTCACTTTTGGGCTAAATCATTTTGTTATTCATAGTTGTTGTTGTTGTTGTTGTTGTTTCCCTATTATTATGGTGGACACATTGACACGCAAAGATTCCGACAGAAGATAATTACGTCCTAGTTGAAACGTCCTGCAACACAGACCATCACAACAAATTGCTATCCATTGAGTTACACACACACACACAACGATGAAACAAGCTTACAAAGACAGTCGGTGTGGAAACACAAACTGAAAATCGGCCCCCGAAGTGGTCCACCCGGGAAGGTAAAAAGGCAGGTTTCAATATTATCGGAATAAAATTCTATCAAAGACAAAAGACAGAAAATAATGGAGAACAAAAAGGCTAACAGATCTCGTGTGGTGCCCCAGCGGTCCAGCAGATCAAAGGATAGGTGAAAGTGAATGTGAAGTTAGATGTTAACCTGGCCTTAATGATGTCTTATAATGAATATCTAATTGATCTAATTGTTTTGTAAAGGGCCAATCTCTTATTCCTCAAGAATAAAACATTTCCGTAAAAAAAAATCCCCCCAAATTTTTTTTTTCTTGATTAGGTGTACCATTGTGTGTCTTATAACCATTGCAGTTCATGCGATAATATGAAAAACTACTTATTAATTGTTTTAAGTTTTTTCTGACTTACATGCATACTAAGTAGATTTTTTTGTCTTTAAAAAATAGTTAAAAAAAAAAATTTTTGTGTGTTAATATAGACTTAGTATAACAGAACTTATATAACTTAACAATAGAAATATAAAAATATTTTTTTTTGACAAAAAATCTACAACCGTTTGCATAAATGAGTTAAACATATGGTAATGTATTATCACCCCTAATAAAGAGCTTCAAGAGTTTGTTACTATTAATAGTGAATAGTTGTAAAAGTGGTGTATTTTTATGAAACAACTGCTTGCATAAGTGATTTAAAAAATTAGTTTTTTCACATATAGAAAAGAAAAAAGTAGCCATTGCATCAGAACTCTGAATGGACTAAAATATTATGATGTCGGATTTTCACTATCTTTTCAAGTTTACGAGATCTAAACGGGACAGACGGAATGACATTTCACACAAAACTAATAGCGTCTTTTTCCATTTCGGGGCCGCTAAAAATGATGAAGCAACTGATAGATTGACAAAATCCTTGTGTTATTTAGCCATTGAAAGCTTTAAAAACCTATTATAATATATGCTTTTTTAAAAAATAATATTGCCTGCTATTAATTTGATTAATATTTCACAAATCCAATATCACAAACTTCTAATTTGTATAAAATAAAAAGAAAAAAAAGCGAGACCAGGAAAATCCCAAATTTGTTAGCTAAAATTATTTCAACGGCCAGTAAAGCAAACATGTATTTAGAAATTAAGTTTGGCTTGGGAATTGAAGGCTTTTAATTCTTGGCATGTAAGGTTGCGATTGGAGTCGGAGATTCAGAGGTTGGGGAGGGGGGAATGACACGTGAAAGGTGGATAATGCTAATGACGTCATCCGTTTAGGGGCCCTGATTGGACTCCCCGACTCCTGAAGCCCAGGTCAGCGTCTGTAAATATTTCCTAATTGAATTGCCATCGATCTTCCCGCTCTGATGGGTAAACATCTACTAACTGTCACACAGAGGGGTTTTACCAGAGGAGCTGTAGAAAGACAGAGAGAGAGAGAGACACACACACAGAGATTCGGAGAGGCAGAGAGATACGGAGAGACAGAGAGAGACAGAGAGATAGAGAATAAAAGAGAGAGAGAGAGAGAGCGTAAGCTAATGAATATATATTGGACTTTAATGGGAGGTAAATGCTTATAGATGAGAAAAGGAGATACGAATAAAAATGAGGGGGAAGAACGAGAGAGCAAAAGAATGTCAGAAGAACGAGAGAGGAGGGGGAATCGAGTGAGAAAATAGTACATGCCCATACGATATTGAAATAACATTGCGAATTAAGAGATCTGAAATCGATGAATTCCCTGAAGTTTTCTGAAAATCCATATTTTTAACCAGGTCATGTTAGCCTGCCAGTGCAAACAAATTATTTCAGTTAGATACGCCATTTCTTCAAATTAAATTAGTTCCTTATTGTTACATTTTTAAATATCTCTCTGCGGACTAAACAATTTTTCGTTAAACAGAACATAAACCAGGACATCCATTTTTTTTTCAAACTCCCAAAAGATCCGAAATGCTTCAAACCTGAGGTCATTACGTTTGACCACTACCTGGTCTGTCGTATTACAAGCAAAAATGTTGAACCAATGATATCATTTTACTTAATGAAGCCTGAACTTTTTATTAATAACACTAAAAGATCATTAACTAAATGGGCCTTTATCATTTTTAGCAAATTAATTCTTTTTTCTTAAAGTCGTAGATCTGGATGTCTAAGAACTAACAAGAAGCCTGATCTTTAGAACCCTGTGAAAATATACAATGGAGGTCTCTTTCTTAGATTTCGAGATAGCATTCATTTGGTTCCAACCATGAAGTCCAATGAAGTGTCTATGACCTGCCACAGCCCAGTCTGGTGCTTAGTCCAGATCAGCAAACAAGTTTTTTTATTCTGTATAGTTTGTTTATTGTCGTTTTGTTTGTTTTTTGTCATAAAATATGCAAATTAGGCCTACCATAAGAATAGGAATTTTAAGTCTTCACAATTATCTGCTCTTTGTTTAAAGAAATATGTGGCATTTTCGATGCAAAGTTATTAAAGCAATAAAATACAAAAAGCGACATAAAGAAAAAGCGTAATATGAAAATTTGTGAGAGATGTAATATAATCGAAAGAAAATACCTAAGAAAGAGACAAAAATGAGGATTATGAGAAATTATGAAATAAAATAAAAAATGTCAAGGACGTTATATTAAAGAATCTATATTGTCAACTAAAAAGTATTAATTACTTTTTGCTTTTTCCAAGAAAGTACTTATACATTTGGTTCTACAGCAGAGAATTAATCTTAATTTTTTATAATACATAGTTTATCAATGTTCCCATGGTCTGCACTCTGGATACACCGAAGTTTCCATTTATGAAAATCCCTCTTAAATCAAAATCCATGTCAGAGCTTCCCCTACGTTCCTGAGTTAGAGACCTAGCCACCATTTCTTCGCAGGAGGTTTATTAATAAGGAAAAACAGATACAACATCTGGAACTCATGGGTCAAAAGTTAGATTTATATAAATATGTATATATCGTCCTCTTCATTAAGAAAAATGCAACGATTTAGGGCTATATGAATATATTCCTGTCAAGTTTATCAACATTAGAGGAATGTAAAAAGGAATGTTACATTATCGGAAGGCTCAAACATTTTAGATGACCAGCGTAAATAGGGACGTGAAAAAACACTCGTTCAGGACAGGTGCACTTGAAACTTTTGTCACCATTGTCGAGAGAACGAATCATGCTACCCGCAGTCCAGGAAAAGGTTTTGGCAAGTACGTAATAATCTTGCACAATAATAGGTCAACGAAACAGATGGACGAAATAGACATTTACACAGAAACAAAATCGGAATTGTTTGAGTGTTGTTTAAGCGTACATAAGCACATCTTGGATGCCTAAAGACAATGCACTCAGAAAACAAAACATTTTTGGTTTTTGACTAACATGTAATTGGCATTAGGCGTTAAGTGTCCAGACACACTTGTACACTGAAGACTATTCATTTTCATGTCCAGACACACACTTACATTGAATACTAAACATAGCGGATCCAGACATAAATGAGACATGGAAGACTAAGCATTTTAGTTTTTCAGACACAATAGTTCCACTGCAGGCAAAACATTATTGGTGCTGTACATGCCCTACGATATATGTAACCTGAGCCAAATGTTTAGGCAGACAAAATATTTCAAGTCCAGACACACGAAACGCTCTACAGAAAACATCTTGGCGTTAAGACATAAGCGCAATGTTGACGTCTCAAAGAGATGTCCAGAAGTACATGCACATTAAAAACATACCGTTTGGTTATCTCAGCAGCTCCACATACTGATATCTAGAAATACTCGGTGTCGAATGACAGGATTTTTGTTTATCGGAGAGACAGGTATTGGCCCGAGCAACTCTGCCCACACGTTAATGTCAGCGCAGCAACCTCATACCTTTCCGTCTCTGCTGTCTGTATCCGTAACTCGACCACGCCTATGCGCATAATTGCATGGAAAGGAATTCCCCTAACTTGCAGAAGCAGATGGCGATCTTGAATTCGGATCTCCCTGTTGGGACATTTATGATTAAGCAGACATGATTCCCCCCGCCCCCTATCCCGCACAGAGCAAATAGATTATTTGCTCTAGCAATCCCCTCTCTCAGGAGATAGGGACAAAAGTTGTGAAGTTCGAGGAGGAAGGGGTATATCTCTTATTTCCCAGAAGAGCGGCACTAGAGCAGGTTGGGCCGGTTCTTGCAATTATAGACTTTAAAAAAAATGTTCTTTTTATTCTTTTGTTTAGGCTGTGTTAAAAAGGAATAAAAGGTATTAAGCTGCTCTTTTTTCCCCCCTTAATCTAATTCATCATTATAAACATAGATAACTCACTAGTGATGTTGAGATATATCATAGAGTGAACTATTTGATCATAGCCATAAATAAAATCATTGTATTGAATAGGCAGTGGTGATGTTTTAATAGCCTTTAGAAACCAAGTGGCTGTATTGCCGTCAGATGTCGGCCAAAAGCCTAGTCATGTTAGATCCTGCACAATTCTCATGATGTCCAAACGTAAACATTCCTAATGATTGTATATTGCAATTTGGTTTCATTAACACCCGATGTTTGTCCCACTCTTAATATCTGAAACATCCGAATAAAACATTTCGAATGTTTAGCAAAGCTTATATCGACTGTCTGTCTGGTGAAAAGTCTGTACACGTTTTAATTCCCCGACATCCCATCTCGGATCAAGCTAAAATTTTGAACAATTATTCATTGGTGTAGACAATATATAAATCAATTTTTAAAAATAACCAATTAGTCAATTAATTACTGGTTATAAATTATTCCGTTTGATACCAACAAGGGAAATTAATCCTTTAGTATTCATAGATATTGCTAAATATGTCATTTTCATCTGTTTAAATAATTGTACACGTCACACCAATTCTCGAGTGAAGTTGAGACTTTAAACAGTTATTTACTGTACCTAACAAGACATGAATCAATTTAAAAAAAAAAAAAAACATTTAGTCGATTAATTATTTTGTATAAAGGAAATAACTTCTACATTATTAAGATCGTTCTTAGTGCGGAGTTCTTTCTGTTAATTAAGCTTCTATTTAAATAAAAAAAAAATTCTTTACTTTATTTAGCGTATGACAGTGTACATGTTTTTTTCTGTGCCATTGAGAGGCGAGGTTGTTTTGTTTTTCTTTTGCTACGTCATAATAAATGGCCAAAAAAAAAAAAACCACAAGAAAAACAAGAGTTGCTTTGCTTCATACTGAACACTGTCTCATACATAGTGACTGGAAAGGTTTTAGTTCCCTTGCCCAAAAAGTATTTCAGAAAAACTTTGGTTTCCCGCCACATACTCTTCTACGTGTAATCTACATAAAATTCAGCTTGAATGTGTGTATTTGTAAGTTAGAAGACCTTGATATAGAAGTGCTTCACTATTTTTAGCGGCCTCGCAAAAATATAACTGTTGTGTTTGTGTTGCCTGTTCGCCTGCCTGTTTGTTTTGTTTATCTTTTTAAAGCCCAAAGCGCTATCAAATATAAGATTTCAATATTGTCTTCAAATTGTCATTTTAGAAGTAATTTTAAGGGAAAAACATACTAGTAAATGTTGTCACGTGTAGTGTGCAAGTCTCTAGAAAACTCAGGGACCGCCTGTAAGTGTGTATGTGTGTTGTATGTCAAACCTTTCTTGTAAAACTTGTTTTTCTGTTGTTTTTTTTGCTTCGAAAGTGGACAATAATAAACTTACACGACGTTATAATGAAGAGATCGCTAGAGAAATATGTGAGGTGGCAAGAGAAGAGTGGAGCTTGTCTGCAGTATTTCAAACCTAATCCTTTGTCTATGTTACTTCGAATTCTATCTACGATTCTCTAATGCCATTAGCGGCTCTGTGTTCGCGTACGTACGCAGTGTTGTTGCCAAATGTTTGTATGAAATTGATTCTTTGGGTTGATAGCCAAGAAACGGCTGCAGGGTTTATTTGTTCTAATGTAGGGTAGATTTAATGTAATACACTCACATGGGCAAAGTTATTTGCGTGGAATGTTTCTCGTGTACTTTACGTTAACTTGAGGGTATTTGGTTGACAGGGCTTCGAGCGCTCGGTTTTTTAACTTAGGTTACCGAGCTGAAGCATTACGTGGATTATTAGATAATTCTTAGAACAACCAGCTGCGCTGCATGAGTTTTTAATGTCAGTGTGTCACAATCATCAATTGTGGATGTCAGATGTCAAGATATATGAAGATGCTATGATAGATGTCACGTTGAACATTATCTTGATCTATATCACACCATCAATGATCGTGATTGCCGAGGATCTTGAAATCGTCTTTTAATAAGATGATCGTATAGAAGTAGCTAGATCTAGTTGATAATACGATCATTCAGAATGTTGCCAGTTGATAAGAGGATCATCTAGAAGTTGCCAATCGCTAAGTCGATCTAAGTATGTTACTATATTCAATGAAGAAACTTCTCTTCGTCTAAAACAATTACTTTAATTCAGAACTTGAAAAAGCTATTCACAAATAATTACAATGGTTAAATGTACTTAAAAAAATAACTGATCTACACAATAATATAATTGAGCTCTAATACTAAACTCTAATACATGTTCTCTCTAACACGTTCCATACAAGACTGACTAAAAATCTAGAACCTTTCCCCGGGTATAGCGTTGTCACGTGTCTAACGCACCTCGTTGCAATGCCAACCAATAAATGCAGCTCAATGTACAAAAATTAATATTTCAAAACCAATCACATTTATTCTGACACAAATCCCTCCGCGTGATGGAACTTCCCGAGGTCGCTGACGAGCTAAATATAGATAATGTGTACGTGACACAGTGTATTGCCCAGAGGCTAGAAAGTCCACGACGCTCAAGTTCTACGTACTCCAACCTTTTTGTAGTTTTTTTTTTTAGTTTTGTTTCCTTTTGTGGTAGTTTCATGTTTGTTCCATTGTGTTGAATCTAAATCGCCTTCCTTAGCGGCGTTATCGCTTGATGACATTATTATTATTGTCGTATAATCTTTTAAATTACAGCCGTTACATAAAAAAAAGAAGCTAATTACGTCCTACACATTTTATGTGTCAATCTAGTCATGCATGTTAATAAGTGACTTAGACTCCCTGGATTTCGTCTACCGTCACGCCCTGCTGTCTGCAGGGAATTGTTCCATCATGTATGAATCTTACTGTCTGAAGGAATGTCTGAAGTCTGTATGTCAGTCAAACTTCGTTGGTACATACTCTTCACCTTCACCTATTCCTTATCTATTGAACCGTTGGGGCGCCACACATCATCTGTTGACCGTCCCACTCCATTGCCATCTGCCTTTCGCCTTGGGTAGAATCTCTTTCAAAGCGAGGCCCATCTTTTCTGTCACGTTGTCTTGCCATCGCTTTCTCTGCCTCTTTGCGAGCCCTGAGGACATTGTGTTATGGCCATAAAGTTTTAGTTTGCATGGGAAGCCTTGTTTGGGAAGTACCTTCTCATAAATTTTCCGACTCCAATAAAAGACTATTTAGTATTTTAATTATTAGTACCAGGTTAACGTAAAGGTCATCTGTTAAACACAAAATATTCACTAAGGAATTAACAAAATAAGCCTTTTTATTTAGATTTCCGATCAAGTTTGAATGCATGGAATATTAATCTATATATTGTTTTGTATTGGGGATAAGCGTAGAAAGAGACATCTTTGTATTCGTACATGCTAACAATGTTTCTTTAAAAAATTGTATATTAACTATTTTTTCCTTATGTTATTACTGCTGTTTCGTCTACAGTACCACCTGATCAGAGGATTCCCTCTTAATGAACGTGCTTAGATAACGTCTTTAAAGCAAGCTTCGTGCATCTAGCACTCCTGCAAATCTTATATGCGGGTTTGTTTTAATTAACAACAGAGCTTTACCTTCAATTAACACATTAATTATAAAGGTGCAACAACATTTTTTTAAGCTTGAAATTAACACACATCATTATCACTCTTTGATTGACCTTAAAGTACGCTTAGAAAGGAAAGAAGCCTCATACTTGTTGATACGTTTTAACTTTCTTTGCTAGTATAGTAATATTAATAAGTAAGATCTAATATTTAGAGTTACCATGTAAACAAAAACAAATGCCTTAGGAAACTATTTTGGTAAACAATTTTTTCATTTCAAAAGTAAAGTTCTAATGAATTAAAAAGAAAAACATACAAAATACTTTTTTATAAAAAAAAGTCAGAATCTCCTATACACAAATTATAGAGCGATTTTCGTCTCTTAATAACCACTGAAAGTTTTTTTTTTTTTAAAAAGCAAAATTGTTGAACACCCGCCCAATCCCTACCCCCACCATCTCCCCCGAGAAACAACTCCTAGTGAAGCGAATGTATCAATCAACTGGAGGAGGGTTTACGTCCTGCCTTTAAGTCGCTCAGCATACACAACTCTGCTCCAGCCTGGATTCGAACTCTAGCCCCCTATATTAGGGGGCCAAGCGGTTTCTCTCTTCGCGGTGGGCAGAAAAGTTCTAGTGGCGTCAAGGCCTTGGTATGGCCCGAAGTCCGTAGTTTCGACATCACTGGATAAGTTCAAACTTCAGTCAAGGCCTAATTACAATTTTAGTAACAAAGTGACTAAGCTTTAGACCTTGCACTTAGATTTCTAACTTTTCTGTCTCTAAGTCCCGCTCATACAGTTTAGACAGAAAGTATTCGATCACTGTTAAAAAATGGTTTCTGTTTCATGTTTTTTACATCATTAAAAAAAAAGTCAATGTAGTCACTCAAAACAAGAGTTTATCACTCCGCACGAGACGAGTTTTACTATTTGGGTAAAAAAGTAATTGGTCCCGTATAAATAGCTTTCTAAGCCAATAAATTATGAAAGCATTTATTTTAATGTTTAAAAAAAAAACACATAAGTATAAATGACAATATTGAATTAAAATTATATTTTAAGCCAAACTAGAAATATCACCTTTAAACCAACGAATTTATTTACTATCGTCTACTAATGTATATTAAATCTAGTCCCATCTAGGTAATTCTCAAAATAAAAATAAAAACTTTCTGTGTAAAGTCGTTTGCTGCAGTTGACTGCATAACCTGACACGTTAAATAGCTGATTCAGCCCTTTTGTAGTTCTAGACAGTCTCCATTTTACGTTTTTGTTGAATGAACCTTTTTGTCTTCATTAGTATGTCACGAAAATACAATAGTGTGCTACTCAAACAGTGTTTTTACTTTATAATTATATAATATACAAATGTGCCGCTGTAACCTCATGGCATATGTTTATGTACGTTAGCAAACTACAGTATTAAAACTTACAGGACAGTAAAAAAAAATCCGCTAAAAACATCTCAAGATCGTAAATTATCATTTCCTTTGTAAAACTCAAACTAGATCTCCGACAAGCGATAGACACAAATTAGTTTGTTGTTTTTTAAAACGGTTTCAAATACTGTTTTATTACATTATTATTATCTCTAGCTCTTTTTTTTTTATTGTTGTCTTGTGCTTGTTGTCCGTCGACCAAATAATTTGCTTGCTAGTTAAAAACATGGAGTCTGCTGCTTATTTCACATCATCATCATCACGAACGAGGAAATGATAGCAAAACAAAAATCTCCCGTTTCTGTCCTGTCCTGTTTGCTATGATGAATGTCTTAATAACATCGCGCCTGCACTTCAAGTTTCCATTAAATCTTCAAGCACACAATAATCATATCATTTTTATGTTGGTATCATCTGCCCGTCATGGCAGCGGGAGCCTCCTCCCACACAGACACGCACAGGTTTGCTCACACATTCCACCTCTCACTTCCCCTTTGTGACCTTCATTCTCCCTCTCATCTTCTTTCCAGCATTTCTTCAATGACACCTGCCCCCCCCCCTTTTTGTTTATCTATCGAACTCAATTTCATTTTTAAACAGAAAACAACAGAATTTACTGTAATTTTTATTTTGGCTCAAACAGTTTTAACAGAGAGAGAGACAGGCAGATTATGGGGAAAAAAAGATAACATTATGGCTGGCAAGATGAGGCAAATTTATATAAAATATTTTATGAATTGTCGAACAAGAAAAACTAATTTTTAGGAAAATCTTTAGAGCAGTTTCCGAGATCTGTGTCCACCCAGCCAGGTTTTAAGGTTTTAAAGTTTCCACTAACTTACCAATTGAATAGCGGTATTGGTATAAATTCACTGATGTCACAATATATGCCGTAGTTAATTTATCACATTCACGTTACGTGGATGTAATAAAACGATACCTCAAATCAGTGAACATTGATACTGACCATTGGGAAAACATCGCACTAGACCACACTAGATGGAGAGAGACGGTGACCAAGATAGCTATGGACAGTGACAAAAACATGGGCCTCAGCTCTGAAAGAAAAGCGTGCCATACGAGAAATGGCCAGCTCCTCTACCACCAAAGCGAAAGCCACCTTGACCTGCAATATATGTGGACGGGAGTGTCTCTCCAAAATAGGGCGCCACAGCCATATGAAAAAGTATTCGAGATGAACCATAGTCGTTCTACTACTTAAGGAGGCCAACAAAAAATTTACCATATACACTATATAATAGTCATGTAAATAATGTAAATAGCGTGTGAATAACGAATGTATAGATTTAGTAACAAACACCTTTTTATATTCCAATCATAAGCATTTAGATCTAGACTTAGAAGACACAAAATTTTCCTGAGAATTAATATATCAAACTCTTGAATCGATAAAGCCTTACATTCGTTTATTCCTGAACGCGATAGTCCATTCAAAAGCGATGTAGGATCTAGACCTAGATTAAAAGTCTCTTTCCCCATTTGCTTTTAATTATTTTTACATTGAAAAATTATAACTGTCAAATTAGAGTGGCCAACGAGCTAGTAATTCTTTTCTCAGCGATAACCATCAACTGTTAAATTTCTAAAAAAATCGTTAGAGCTGTTTTGAGATCAACTGTCTGCCCACCCACCCAGGTTTCTCAATGAAAAAGTGACTTGAATTGGGGTATTTAAAAAAAAAACTTATTATTTTCGTTTTTTATTCTAGTTAATTTTTCTCAGAAATTTCTCAAGTGGTTAGAGATTTACATATTTTACAGCTCTCAAAGCCTAATTGCTGTAAAAAAAAAAAAGGTTTATTCAACTGTTTAGATTTTTTTTTCTATCAGACTGTCATCATAATTTCCTATCTGTGTGTATAATGTTTTTAGTGCCGAAATGTGAATCTATTTCAAAGGAATTTCTATCAAAGGAGTTGATACATTACACAAATGGTGAACTCATTCTTTTTTAACAAATATTGAAACCATTAAATTTAATCTATTTTTCGAGCTGATGTTATTATTGAATAGCTTCATAAACAAATTAGAAGAAAAACAGAAGTGTTAAGAAAACAATGTCATCAAATGCTTTTATTCTACCCCCCTCCCCCAAATCACTTCCTTATTCACGATAATCCCTGTTTTTGTGAAAGGAAGCTAATTCAAAGTTTAAACCTCTTTAATCAAGTGCAGCGCTTTTCAGTGTATCAGTTGCAAATGCGTAGGGAATCTAAAAAATAAGAATACAATGGAGAAGCTTAATGTAGTATCTATAAAATTATAAAATTTTGACCTAAATAATATGGGACATAACTCGTATATATAAGACGACGCAAAAAGGAAATCGTGTGCAGATCACTGTGACCCCTGAATATATCAACAAACTGACAACATAAGAGTCACTAATTAATGAGCTCTGATTTGAGATTCCCACAAACACTCTCACTTCAGTGGACCTTACAAAACACGCGCGTGTAGATCAATCATTCGAGAGATACACGCGAAACAAGAGAGGGAGATAAACTGAGAAGGGAGGCGTAGAGAGAGGAGGTAGTGGGAGGAGAAAGAGGGAGTGAGATAAGAGAAGAGGTGAGCGAGAGAGAGTGACAGAAAGATGGGATTGAGAGAGAGAGAGTGAGAGAAAGGGATAGATTGAGAAAGAGGTGAGAATCTATAGAGAAAGATGAAGAGGGAGTGAGAGAAAGGGTGGTAGAGGAGAGAGAGGGGGGAGAAAGGTGGAAATGACAGAGAAAGTGATCGAGAATGAGGAAGAGATGAATGTAAAGGAGGAAGAGATGGAAGAAGTGTATCACAAAGAGGGAAGGAATGTGAAAAAGAGATGGCGTATTGGGACGAGAGTGTAAGATGGGGAGGGGGGAGGAGAGAGGTTGGTGAAAGAGAGAGAGAGAGAGAACAATGAAGTGAAGACACTGAAAGAGGCAGTTAAACCAAGTTGACCATTGCCTGTCATTCATACGAAAAGTACTATTAAATCAATACTATGATGGTATCAATTTTCCTGGCAGGGGCAGAGCCGCTTATTCCATACTTTGTTTGTTGTTCCAGACTAGAATGACCTATATAAGTGTAGAGTATGCAGATCGTCTCTTGATCGTTCACGTCTTTTTTTTATTGGCACGGCCCATAGTCAACATATCGCGTTCTGGTATAGTTCTTCTCGTTTCACAATCTACTTCCTCAATGTCTCAACAAAATTAAACCAGCTTTTTTTTTTACTCTAAAATATGTATACATCTCTTTTAATATATATATAGCAAATTGTAAGGAGTATGTATGTATGTATGTATGTATGTATGTATGTATGTGTGTATGTGTGTGTGGGGGGGTGGGGGGGGTGGGGGGTGTGGATGTCGGTGTGTGTGTGTGTGTGTGTGGATGTGGGTGTGTGTCGGTGTGTGTGGGTGTGTGGGTGTGTGTGTGGGTGTGTGTGTGTGTGCGTGTGTGCGTGTGTGCGTGTGTGTGTGTGTGTGTATTGCAAATAAATATCAAAACCATTTGACCAATCTTAATAGAACTTTGCTTAAATGTTCCTTAGATCATGGCAGAGACCGTAGTGTATGTTTAATGTCTGTTCTACACCGGAGGCCAATAAATAAAAATGTACCTAAATTTGTCTCTGTTAAAGTATGAAACTTTTTAATAAATCGGGTAATCCCGTTTTCACAGTATTTTAAATTTGGTATGAATATGTAGATGAAGGGGTAAACCCATTTTCACACTACTTTTATTTTCGTGGTAAAATTTAAAAAAATATTAGAAGAAAACATTCTCCATGTTTGACATAGATCTAAATACAATCCATTAGATCAGTAATACTCAAACTAACGCCCGCTGGCCGCAGGTCATTTTCTTCTAGTATTGAATATGTTTAAAGGCAGCACTAGGACTAATATTAAATTAGAGAATATGGTGAATTAAATATAGTGAAACAGCACTGACCAAGGTACGAACCAAGGAGCGCATGTTGCATTTCTCTTCTTTGATGTAGAATAAATGTAACACAAAGCCCCTTGAGCCACTTAACCAATAACTTCTGCCGCCGAAAGCTAGTAAATCAGAAACGTTTCGGGATGTCTACTCTCTAGATCCCGTGACATCTTTTCCAAGGCAGATGTCTGAGAAGCCTGAAGAAAACTTTTGAGTGCGTCTGATACTGTTTACTTATATGACAGAACCATCGATAAGAAGGCGGATCCTTTAAGTAAAATGTGGGTGCGGTGTGGAGAAGGCATGTTAGGCTTTATTCCCATCAAGGGTATACATTTCTGATCTCTAGTCTCCAGAGCGCCCTGTTTCGTATTCCTATTACCCTATTGAAGCATAACTCGGGGGTAGACTTCAAGGTGGTATGAATTAGCTTGCAAACACTGATCGGTACTCCTTGAACCTCAATATATGTTTCCTTTGGTCTTCAGCCATTGCTAACATGTAGCTGAACATTCCTTGTTTGTACTTTTAGTACAAGTTTCATAAACACTTGGTAAGTGGCCGTAGTGTGAGGCGCTAGTCGGACGAATAAAAGGTCACCACTTCAGTAAACTTAGCCTTGATGTCACACAAACTGCAGAGGCAACTTCATTTGTTGATTGGTAGAAACAAAGAACAAAGTAAGCGTTCGCTCCTCTTTGTTTCTGTAAGACTAAATCTAAATGTTAATACATATGTTTTCTTTCAAATCCTATTGCTTATTCTATGATATTAAAAAAAAAACGGATAGACTAATTACCGGAAGCAAGCCGTAAAGTCTAGAGTGTATAATTCCTATTTTGATTTTGATTTTGTCCTACTATTTCACGTGCTCTATAAATTGAGCTTTCCCAAACCATAGCCCCCATCCCGGTCTTTGCATTGTATGAATGAAAAGGGGATTGATTTTTTTTTTTGCTCCTTGTCTGGGCCATAACTTTGGATTAGTTGGCATCTGTCCGCCACGTGAAGTCTGATGGCCGCTCCCTTATATGCAAAGTCACTTCTCATATCGACTTTTGACTACCCAGCCTCGTTGTAACTTTTGCATTTGCCAACTAAGTTAGTTTCTCTCTTTTTTTGTTGCTGGACTCACTAAGAAATTAGTTGTACCATAATGCTGGCTTAGGAGTTAGTTAGCGTGAAAGCTGAAACATTGTTGATTTTTTTTTTGGTATGCTATTAGATGATATCAATCGAGATCTATAAAAGAAGTAAATTATTTTCTGTAGCTGTCAAGAACGACCAACTAATTGTTCAGTATATCAGCGGTCTCCTAAACGGGAAAAGTAGTTATTTGTACATCTTTCCGTCCGAATGTCATATTTGTATCTCAAAAACTAAAAACGCTACTAAATTTCCGATTTCACGACCTTCTGAACTGTAAAATAAGTGTCACTTTTTGCGTTCTCAATGAGAAAAAATGAATTTTGTTTATTTAATAATCTTTAAAAAGTTATATGAAAACCCTAAAGACGTGCTTTACGGGACATCAGCTTTTGACGCATCTCTAATACTATGCGTGTTTGTTAGAAAAAAAAATTGAATAGGCCTATTGTATGTACATACATGTACACCTTTTTTTTTTTACAAAGTTTATATTAACTCACTTTATCTGTCTGGTACAAATCCGGCGCAATGATAGCTACATAACTCATATCCTCCGGTCAAGTTAAAATTTCGCGCTATTACTAATTGTCGATAACTATAGATAAATCAATAAATCAAATTACCAATTATTTAATAAGTTAGTCGTAATCGGTAATTCTGTTTATGTAGAAAAGGGATCTCTACCTAGTAATATTAAAATATATGATTGCGATTTGTGCGGTCCTTTCACTTAGATAAGCTTTTGTTGTTCTTTTCAGAATTTTTTAAAATTTAGAATGTTTTAAACAAGATTGTATTTGCCATTCATGCTATATATAGTTATGCGTTAGTAATGAGATAGTAATGCCATTTGAATATTACCAAAAAAATAAAAGAACATCAACAACAACATCAACAACAACAGCTCAGATCTTTACTGAATACAAAAAGAATTTAAAAAAACAACATTTGAGTCGAGTGTAGAACTGACCGCGTGTTCAAACATTCAAAGACAAACTAAAGACAAGAAGAAGAAGAAAGCTGCTAATAGTTCAGTTTCATTTCTCCAATCATCTTCCTGCTTTTCCAAACTTCCAAAACCTACTTCTTGGTTTGATATGCTTACGAAATAACTCAGACGGACCGGAGTTCATAATAAAAACACAAACTCCCTCGGTTTACCTGTTGTTGTTTTTTTCGGAGTAAGCCAAAAAAGAAAATTACGATCTAAAGAATATGTGTAAAGATTGTTAACAAACAGTGAGTGATTGTTTAGGAAATGTGTTTACAAAAAACTAAAACATTTACCAGAGAAAGTGCCCCCCCCCTTTTTTTTTGTTACTCTTGCATTTCAATATCTTTTCATGTTTAAAATTACTATAATCAACATTTTTAAAAAGTATTTAATTTAAAGTATTGATCTATATACTTTTATAATGCTCGTATTAAACATCAATTCAAACTATCCATTCAAGCAGGAAAAAAAAAACAATTACAACCATTAAACACATTCCTTTATCTCACAAAGTTCCAACATTAACAATTAATTACAACTCTTTATGTTAGCTAGTGGTCTATTGTGCGTACACATGTGCAGCTATTAACATTTACAAAAAAAAAAAAAAAAAACAAACCAATCTCCTGTATTCTAATGTTGCCTACTTTCTATTGTGTCCATTCCGAATTGATGTTATCTCTAACCTCTAGACGTAAAATACTTCTGGAGATAGTTTCTATTCTAGTCACATTTCATATGTCTAATATTTTAGAGTTTGTCCAACGTAATTGTTCATCCCTGGACTCAAATAAGATGCAAACATGTACACACACACAAACACACTGGACTTGTGTTCAGAAATATCTAAAGTTATTCATGTACTCATGGCTTTCTAGGTCAATGCGCAATTGAATGACTTGCCACGAGTCTCACACCCTTTCCTTCCTCTGACACCATTGGTATGACAAAAACAAGTGGAACTAATTCGTCTTTACTATTGGATCATCCATAAATTTCTTATTATTCAAGGAACTAACTACAAGTGCAGGCAAATGAATGGTGGTTAATGACCTTGAAGTCAGTTATTTGACTAACACTTCTTTGTCTTGTTTTTTTGAAAGGCTAACAGCTGGCAAGTCTCTCCCCCCCCCACACATACACACGTGATGTACACCTCCCCATCCTCTTGAAACTTCTCCTATCGTCCGTTAAACTACATCACACCTTGTCAGGGCTCGGAAGTTCAACAGCTTCGGACTACTCTCATCCACACCAGCTACGAGTATCGATTTCGGTTTTGAATTGTTGTATCAATGTGGACGTTTCTAGTTCACGATTACCCATGAATTCTAGCCATGCCTTGAAACAAAAGAGATTTGAGTATTCAACGCAATAGAGAAGTTCGAACACATTCTTTTAAAACCAAAATACAAATACTTCCTTAAAGTTAACACAAGGACAATGTTGCTTCACTAGACATTTATAAGTTTTACTGTTTAAACAACAAATGTGTAGAAATATTACAATGATTCCTCAGTATTCGAACGTCTCTAGACTCGAACAATTCGGTCTTCGACCAAAATATTTGCGTCCGAAATGTTTCTGAACCTGATAGAGTTATTGGTACTTAAACATCCAACACCATTCTCGCAGTGATATCGACGTGCCGTTTTTAGTCTTACTTAGACTTAGGTCCTCCCGCGCCGTTCGGCGCTTTGGGCGGCAAGCTTTCACGTTTGCTGATTCTGTAGCAATTTTTTAATTTAAACATCTTTTTTAAAGAAGACTCGAATGTTGTGCAAATTATTTAATTATTTTTTTTGTTGCCATTTTAAAGATAAGATAACATAAGATAAGATAATTGTATTGGTCCAAATAAAAGTTTGACTACAATTGTCCTACATCAGGATTCAAAATTCCAAAGAAAGTAATCGGTAAGACAGTGAGACCGACTATTGAACTGAAGAACTAACATTATAAGAAGACGGGTTGCATGTTTCGGACCTTGCCTTGGCATGCATTTTGATTTAGAATATGCAAAATTGCAATGTATCTGATGAGTAGGAAGTATTTAAATCACTTTACATTAATTAGGTAATTTGGTAAAAACATATTTTCATATTCGAACAAGTCGATTCTGGAAGGAATTATGGACGAGACCCGAGTTACCACTGTTAATTTAAATACAGCCAATCTGTCTATACAGAAAAGCGTTGTATCGATTCTTGCATTTCCAAAATCCTACAAGAGCTCAGGGCACACACATGCGCACAAACATTTTTTTTTTTTGTATTGTATCCGGAAAAAAAACAATAACAAAAGGAATGAAGGGAAAAAAATGAGAAGCTCTCCATTTGTTATGGTGTAAATAGAAGGAGAAGCAGGGGGGGACCTGATGAACTAAAGGATAGCTAACAAGGTTCATTCAAGAGTAGATCTGGTGGTGTTCTTAAAATGACGCTTGATAGTTGGGAGGAAACCGTGAGGAGACTAGTGTCTGTAAAAAGTTAGGGTCAATGAGGAACTCAGTTTCTTGTCTCGATTGACTCCCTGCTATAGACAAAGGTCTATGAAAGGTTGGGTTAACTCTTTCTCTCCATAATTATTTTCCATGTTTCCATGGAATTCTCCATTTTGCTCTGTAGCATTTCACTCCCGTTCTGATAAGCTTCAATAATGTTGTTTGTTTGTTTGTTTGTTTGTTTGTTACTAGAAAATGTTTTGTTTGAATAGAACTAAAGGGGAATGCAGGCTCTTTTTAAATAAGACAAAGAAAAGTTTATAAAATAAACAATAATTTTATTTTATGAGTTTAAATCAAAGATGGTATAATCAATTAGGAGACAAAGAGTTAAAGATGGAGACAAAGAGTTAAAGATGAACTCAGTTTCTTATCTGAATTGACTCCCTACTATATACTTTGCAATTTCTATAGGCTTGTAGCATCTTCTAACAATATATAAAAGAAAGATATGCCTGTTATTGTTTTTTTTTTACCTTTGTTCAGTAAATGCTAGCTGAGCCAAAGTAGGGCTAAATTTTTACTTTAGCTGATGGATATTTTTTTAACTCCCCAAAAAATGCTAGTATCCCTAAAATCGTAAGTTCATCCGCAATGGCCGCCGACGATGCTATTAAAGAATGCTATTAGATTTTCTGCATTCTCGTTCTGCTAGAATCTTGCTTCAACAATTAAAACCCTGACCTACACATTTACCAACAAAGTTTAAAAGTCTAGTGCTACTTGCTTTAAGTCGTTAGTAGTCTATCAGCCATTGCTTGATAATATCGATAATAGGTAAAGATTGATTAGTAAATAAAAAATAATTAATTAAAACACATGACATATTTATAAAAAGCGTGATTGTTTATTAACAATGTCGGAAGAATGTCATCTGGTAGTCATGTCATTGACATTAGTAGGTGGAGATTGTTGTCATACTTAGCTTAACCATAATCATTTATACTTATAATATTTAAATATTCAATAGGTTTCTATTATATTATATATAATACAGACCTATGTAATAACTCTTACATAATACCACAATACTTATATATAGAGAGAGAGATTATCTTTTTTTTTCCAATCCACCCAGATGTTCGTTGTTGTTGTTTTCTGACTCAATACCCTAACCCTAACCCTAACCCTAACCCTAACCCTAACCCTAACCCTAGCCCTAACCCTAACCCTAACCCTAACCCTACCTAAACCACTAGATCCACCAGATCTTAATGCAGGACCAACACTAGACATAAACATGGAAGAAATAACAAAAGAAGAAATAAGGAATGCACTCAAACAAATAAAGACAGGTAAAGCGGCTTGAAGTGACAACTTACCACCCAAACAAATGAAGACATGTCAAGCTGCTGGAAGTGACAACATACTACCCAAACAAATGAAGACAGGTCAAGCTGCTGGAAGTGACAACATACCACCCAAACAAATGAAGACAGGTCAAGCTGCTGGAAGTGACAACATACCACCCAAACAAATGAAGACAGGTCAAGCTGCTGGAAGTGACAACATACCACTCAAACAAATGAAGTCAGGTAAAGCTGCTGAAAGTGACAACATACCACCCAAACAAATGAAGACAGGTAAAGCTGCTGGAAGTGACAACATACCACCAAACAAATGAAGACAGGTCAAGCTGCTGGAAGTGACAACATACCACCCAAACAAATGAAGACAGGTCAAGCTGCTGGAAGTGACAACATACCACCCAAACAAATGAAGACAGGTCAAGCTGCTGGAAGTGATAACATACCACCCAAACAAATGAAGACAGGTCAAGCTGCTGGAAGTGACAATATACCACTCAAACAAATAAAGGCAGGTCAAGCTGCTGGAAGTGACAACATACCACCCAAACAAATGAAGTCAGGTAAAGCTGCTGGAAATGACAACATACCACCAAACAAATGAAGACAGGTCAAGCTGCTGGAAGTGACAACATACCACCCAAACAAATGAAGACAGGTCAAGCTGCTGGAAGTGACAACATACCACCCAAACAAATGAAGACAGGTAAAGCTGCTGGAATTGACAACATACCACCCAAACAAATGAAGACAGGTCAAGCTGCTGGAAGTGACAACATACCACCCAAACAAATAAAGACAGGTCAAGCTGCTGGAATTGACAACATACCACCCAAACAAATGAAGACAGGTCAAGCTGCTGGAAGTGACAACATACCACCCAAACAAATGAAGACAGGTCAAGCTGCTGGAAGTGACAACATACCACTCAAACAAATAAAGACAGGTCAAGCTGCTGGAAGTGACAACATACCACCCAAACAAATGAAGTCAGGTAAAGCTGCTGGAAGTGACAACATACCACCCAAACAAATGAAGGCAGGTCAAGCTGCTGGAAGTGACAACATACCACCCAAACAAATGAAGACAGGTCAAGCTGCTGGAACTGACAACATACCACCCAAACAAATGAAGACAGGTCAAGCTGCTGGAAGTGACAACATACCACCCAAACAAATGAAGACAGGTCAAGCTGCTGGAATTGACAACATACCACTCAAACAAATGAAGACAGGTCAAGCTGCTGGAATTGACAACATACCACCCAAACAAATGAAGACAGGTCAAGCTGCTGGAATTGACAACATACCACCCGAAGTTCTAAAAGAAGGAGGACCAAATGCACAAACTATTCAACAAAATTTAGTTAACAGAAACACCTCCGGGTGAGTGGGAAAAGGGCTTGCTAATAAAAATACCAAAGAGTGGAGTTCTATCACAATGTGAGAAATGGCGAGGCATCAGTTTGTTGTCAGTACCAAGCTAGATTTTCAGCAGAATCCTACTAAACAGAATAAAGGGAGCATGTGATGAGCACCTAAGGGAAGAACAGGCCGGATTCAGAAAAGGGAGATCTTGGGCTGACCAAATAGCTACACTCAGAATAATTGTAGAACAATGTGTCAAATGGCAATCTCCTCTCTATGCAACATTTGTCGACTTTGAAAAAGCTTTTGATAGTGTCGACAGAGAATCTATCTGGACTGTAATGAGACATTACGGGATCCCCAATAAAATAATAACCATAATCAAGAACCTTTATGATGGTTTCACCTGCCAAGTTACCCACTGTGGCAAGCTGTCTGAGGAATTTCCAGTCACAACAGGAGTCAAACAGGGATGTCTTCTTTCACCACTCCTGTTCTTTCTAGTATTGGATTGGTTCACAAAAGAAGCCTACTCTAACGCAGGGAAAGGAATCCAATGGACTCTCACACAAAAGCTGGAAGACCTGGAATTCGCTGATGACATAGCCCTATTATCACACTGACTACAGGATATGCAAGAAAAGGTCGCAGCTTGAAGCGAAGTAGGAAAAAGAGTAGGCCTCAAAATAAACCACCAAAAAAACTAAAGTACTTAAAGTAAACAATAAACAAATTGGAGACATAGTATTGGATTCTCAAACAATAGACCAAGTAGAAAATTTTATATACCTTGGGAGTGTAGTATATCAGGTGGAACAGATGAAGACATTAAACGCAGTATAAATCTAACGCGTCAGACATTTACACAGCTAAAACCAACCTGGAAATCTCCTCAAATCTCAAACAAGACTAAACTAAGAATCTTTAACTCTAATGTCAAGGCTGTCCTACTTTATGGTTCTGAAACATGGAGAACAACTGAAGCCACAACAAAAAAAAAATACAGAACTTCATCAACAGATGCCTGAGAAATATCCTAAAAATACACTGGTACGACAAAGTAGAAAACACCAAACTGTGGGAGATGAGTGGGCAGAAAAATATAGAGGTGCATATCTTAGAGAGGAAGTGGAGATGGATTGGTCACACCCTTAGAAAAGATACCAGCAACAGAGCTAGGCAGGCCTTAGAGTGGAACCCCAAGGGAACAAGACGCAGAGGAAGACCAAAAAGAACATGGCGATGCAGTGTACTTGAAGAAGCAGAGGAGACCGGGAAGAGCTGGGAAAAGCTAGCAAGAGACCGTGGAGAGTGACGTGTTTTTGTCGAGGCCCTATGTTCCATGAGGAACTCAAAGGAGTGATGATGATGATGATGATGAATACCTGCGATAAACTAAAGCAAAACTACTTACTGTGGGCCTGGACATGGAGCTACCTCGAAGCGTCTGCGCACAGTGCACAATAAAGCTGCAAAGGACTGGACCCATTGGACATGATCACCTGTCCAGCATGTGTCTGAAATTATTTCATTGCACCCTCTTCAGCAAGTGGAACAAAGTTTGAATACCACTGAACTAAAGCTTTGCGTTGATAATCTTTAACATATTGTTTTTCAGATTATAAATAGCAAAAGGGGAAGTCACCAACAGATGTAGAGTGACCCGCTGTAATTTGCTTATAAGTCCAGTCCTCAAGTCATACTAGTGTTTGTCTACTGATGACAAAAGCTGAAATATATGTTTATAATGTTCAGTGGGGCATGTGGTGAATATATACATTTTATTTCACTGTTGATATGAGGGGCTTGAGTTAATGTCCCACTAAAATTAGTTGTCTGAATAATGTGTTGATTGGGGACTAAAGTTGAGACGTGTACCTACATTGGATTACTCATATTTCATAACCACTCACATTTGTACCTACATGTTGCAAAAGTACAATAAAAAACATATCACGAAAGAAACCACTCTCAAAAAAAATGTTGCTCGCCACCATTCCATTATATAAACATTCAAAGTAGTGAAAATAGTGTTGTAACCAAACTTATATCAATTCACTCTGTCTGTTTGGTACAAAATGAACACAATATTTCTTCCAAACCCATTCTCGGATCAAGTTTAAACTTCGTACTATTATTTATTGTACCTAACAAAACAGAAATCAATTTAAAAATTAATCAATTAATTAGTGGTTTGATTTTTTTTATAAAATGGAAATAAATTCTACCATACTGTGGGACATGTAAATTTGAAGTTCTTCCCTTATGAAAAGTTTTTTTTTAATTATCTTTTTTATGGTTTGCATGTTTTAATGCACTCAATCACTGGAGCAAACAGAAATCATGAAAATGTTCGATCTGTTTACATTAAGTCTTATGAGTGGGGATCGCCGGGTCTTTTTTTTTTCTAAGGCCTGAATATTACATGTGACCTTTTTAGCTAGACGGTGGCCCCTGGGTCAAGCAATGGACTGAAATCTTCATCACATTTTCCATATTGAGAGAAAGGGGGGGGGGGAGGGAATCTGCTTGCAGTTGATTTGAAATGGGACTATCTGATAGCCAAGAATGTAAACACGTTTTGATTGTTAAACAAAATGTGTGTGCGTGTGTCCGTCTGTCTTTCTGTCTGTTTGTGTGTCTGTGGAGGGGCCGTTTGGGTACTTGCACTCAGTTACCTCAGTAATGGGAATCGGTCAGAATTAAAATGTTGACACGTTTGGAGGGGACGTGGTCATTTGTTATTTTGAACTATTACAACCACATTTACTTGTTTGGCTCAGTTCAAATATTTTGTTACTACCAGGAAATAACATTCACATTTTTAATTATTAAATTTTTGACCCCCCCCCCAAAAAAAAAAAACCACATTTAAGCCATTTTTATTTATTTTATTTTTCCTTTTTGTTTTTGACATTGACAATTTCAAAACAGAAAACAAGAAAATATTTTTTTTCAACAATTAAAATAAGAACGCTTATTTAAGGAGACAAAACACCACATTTACAGCCATATCTCTTAATAAGTAAGGATAAATTTCCCTTTATTTGGTATCAAACAACATAATTAATTATCTGTAATTAATTGACTAATTGGTCTTTTTTTGTTTTGTTTGAACAATAACTAATTGTACAACGGTTCAACTAGATCCGAGAGCTGGAAGAGGGAGAATTGCTTGCTCACATTTTGTACCAGACAGAAGGAGTGATGGGAAGTAATCTTTGTACAAACAATTTGCAGTTTCTTTGTAGTTGTTGTTTTTTTAAATAATTTATTAATATAAATTCATAGATGACTCAGCTTCAAGGTCAGGTCGATCTCACGTTAAATTGTAACTTCCGTTTTTCTGAAACAATGATTTTAATTTTGTTTATCGCTACAAACTATTTTCTTAATGAAATAAAACAATGACTAAGGTTCATTAAAAAGATATTTTTAGACATTAATATCATAAATAAAATCATAACTAACTATAAAACAAGGTCTGACTTAAAACTCAATAAAATCATAACTATTATAAAACAAGGTCTGGCTTAAAACTCAATAAAATCAAAAAATATATTGGGATTATATCTAAACACGCATCTATATTTTTTACACTTCAGTTTATAACGAGGTGATCATTGTCGGGTGGTACATATAGGTGTTTTTTAGCGGCCCCAGAAAGTTGAATAGCGATATAATTTTTTAGTGGTCTGTCTGTCTGTCCGTCCATCCCGTTTAGAACACAGAAACTAGAAAAGATATTGAAAATCCGACATCATGATATTTCAGACCTTTCAAAGATTTGCATTTTTCATTCCTGAAAGCGACTCATTTAATTTTCATAAGTAAATATGCAAGCATATTTATTTAAATAAAGTACACTGTTTTTACAACTATTCACTATTAATAGTGAAAAAAAAAGAAAAGAAACTCGATACGCGAAAAAATATATGGAAATGATTTTGTTATTTTAAAAAAAAAGCATTTTTTTTAAATATTTGTATTACTTCATTAAATGTGTTCTGTTATATACGTTAGTTCAATTTTAGATACAATGTTTAATTTTATTTAAAAATGAAAAAATTTATTTAGCATGTATATACAATTGAAAACATCATCTAATAAGTAGTGCTTCGCATCATACACTACTAATGTTCGCACACTCTACGCGACATACAACATCAGAGGTAAGGGAAAACTTTCTTTCTTGTGACCTTGAATAAGAAAACGATGAATTAGATAATCATTCACTAACATCAGATTAGCCAGGTTCACATTGAGGCATACCTTCTCAATCATCAGTTCATTGAATATATCAAAATATTAACAATGTAATAATAATAAGATTAATATACGCTCGTGTCTCCGTATTCTGTGGTATCGTGACGTCACTGGGCCTAACAATAAAATAATAATTGTCAAATATGTCATCTAGTTCCAGTGAAGGAGATTGGGTTGGGAGTATTGATAGTCTTTGGTTCATAGCTCCTGATATTCTTGCTAGAATATTGAAAGCTGCCTTTTACCTGCCTGAGTGAACTACTCTTGGTTTCGATTGGAGATATACCCCGTAATCTTTGTAACCTTATTTTACATTATATGTGTTGCGTCAAGTTGTAAACTATTTAAATTTGTCCAATAAACCGTCTGCGCTTTCTATATTTAATAAGCAGGATATAATATTGTTGACTAATGGATGCAGCTATTGGCTGAAGTAAATGACAATAAAAAGGGGACACAACTGTGTCTATAACTCTTATTAGATGGCATTTAATTTCATCGTGGAAATTTAGAAATACAGAAGAGTTGTATTTCTTGAACTACTGCATTGCAATCTTCACACAATGCAAATCTAGTGATCAATATCATAATGTGACAATTGGAACAAAGTTCTGTGACATTCTGTTGTCTTGCATTCTCTCTCTCTCTCTCTCGCTCTCTCTCTCTCAATAATCGTTTATGAACACAGGACTAAGGAAGCGTGTTTTTAAGTGCATATGGATATTTGCTTTTTTTCTCCCTATTAACTAAAGAAAAACTCATTAATTTCGAAAAAAAATTGAAGAAGAAATAAAGACTCAATGAAAACGACGTGTTAGAAGTTACCAATTATCTAGGTCAATACTCAGCAGATTTTTTTTTCCAAGGAGATTTCTAGTTATATTTGATTTATTTTGAAAGGTGTCATGTTTTTTTTTAAGAAAATGTATTTTTAAAGAAGAGAACATCGAAAAATGAAATCAACAAATTGACTTTTTGTTTCGTACTTCTGCACACTTTGAAGCGGCAGCTAAATAATGTATACAATGATTTATAGAGAACTCTATTAGGTTTGACATCGTCAATATAAACATTTTGGCCATACCTCTTATTAGCTTGCAAATTCGTCATGGGTGGAACCTTGCCACGGATCTCGAAAACGGCTGTAATGATTTTCCTTGAAATTTAACAGTTTATGTATATCTTTTGGGAAAAATTACTACCTGATTGGCCTCACAAGGGAACTTTTGTTAGATTGGTATAATTTTTAAAATCATCTTAAATTTTCAGTTGGATCTAGTTTGAACACACGTCAACGTGCATTTTTTACCTTCATATTTGGATCTTGGGCGAAACTTCTATGAAATGTGCCTTGTTGGTCACAAACGTGAATTGTTGCTATGCTGGTCATAATTATTTATTATTCAAACACATCAACACCTGAAATGAGGAGACAGGAAGACGTGAGCAGTGAGACATGGAGAAGGAAGAAGTGAGACAAGGAGAAGTGACACAGGGAGAAGTGACACAGGGAGAATCGACACACAGAGAAGTGAGTAGTGAGAGAAGTGAGACAGGGAGAAGTGAAACAGGGAGAAGTGACACAGGGAGAATCGACACCCAGAGAAGTGAGTAGTGAGAGAAGTGAGACGGAGAAGTGACACAGGGAGAAATGAGACATGAAGAAATTAGACATGGAGAAGTGTCACAAGTAGAATCGACACACAGAGAAGTGAGACAGGGAGAAGTGAAACAGGAAGAACTGAGACAAGGGAGAACTGAGACAAGAAGAAGTGAGACAGAAAGAAGTGAGACAGGGAGAAGTGACACAGGGAGAAAGGAGACATGGACTTGGGAGACGGGAGAATTAAGACAGGAAGAAGTAAGACACAGAGAAGGGGGACAGGTAGAAAAAAGACATGGAAAAGGAAGACAGGGAGAAGTGAGCAGTGCGACAGTGAAAACTGAGAGTGGGCGAAGTGAGCAGTGCGACAGTGAGAAGTGAGACATAGAAAAAGTGAGACAACGTGAAGTGATGCAGGATGTCAAGGCACTGAGATGCATGGATACGGGCGTATTGATTTTTCGCTCGTCTGCACAAGACAAAACAAAAATTGAGCTAAATGATCTTTTAACAAAATTTCAATATTTTTCGCATTTTTAACACTTGGCTGATGCCTGCTCATCGATTGCCTCACATCTGCGCGTACTATTTTTTAATCACTTTGGTTGTTGAGAAATTGACGAAGGTGTCACCTTATCACAATCTTTACTTCATGAATTGAATGACTTTCTTTTAAGTTATATAAATCATTAGAATGTTAAGTTTCATCACAGTAATTTAATTTGCTCTGATTAGCACTTTGTTAACATTTTCAATTTACAATGCCTCTATTCAAGTCTCACCTTCGTGGAGGGCGAAAGCCGATTTTGAATACCGCTCTAACGATTTGCCTATTTTCCTATGAATTTTACAGTTTATGTATATCAATCAGAAAAGAATTACTAGCTCGTTGGCCATATAGAGACAACTCTAACTTGAGCGTTATATTTTTGCAAGTTGCTACAATTTATTGAAAAGTAAAAAAAATCAATATTCAGTTTGATCCAAAAAAAAAATTTTTATTTTTTTAAATATTTTATTACATTTTAAATTGTATAATGTAAAATGTATTTTTTTTTACTTTATTAAGATTCAGTTTACGTTCTTTAAGCAATATAATACAGTTAAAGAGAAAAAGAAGAGAACGCGATCTGAAGAAATGTGGGTACAATGTAATGAAACCTTAGGAAAAAGGTAACAAATTAGAAGAGAAATAATGAAATCATTTTGAAATGAACAACCCATCTAAGCTAGAGACGCTATATTGAAAAGTTGCTATTACCAGCTAAAAATATATAATGACCTTGTGTCGCAAGGTCAGAAACTCAGACCTATGATTCTGCAGTACCACAAAGACACTCTATGCTACGTAAAATAGCTTATCAACACTCCCATATAGTGCTCACCGGATACACTGTAGACAACTATGATGATGTTCAATATTCAGAACTGAACACCAATAATTACCATATGACAATGTTACTTTTTTTGTTTAAAAAAAAAAAGGGGGGGGTGAATAAACTCATCAAAAGTTAAAAATAAAATTAAAAATAACGCACATAAACGCACATAAAAAATACCACAAATTATATGGGAAGAGGGGTGGGAAAGTATTGAAAATATTGTTGACTTTCAAATCAACCGAAAAAAAAGTTAATTAAATTTTGAATTGAACAAGCTTTTTGTCATGTCTCTTATTTTATTTTCTACAGCTCGTCTTATCAGCTGGCCAATGCTTCATGGATTCAGGAATGTAAACATTGGAACCATATATTAACTCACTTCCGTCTGTCTCTCTGGGTGCATTCTTTTTGTCCTCCCACTTTCCATTCTAGGATCAAGTTGATATTGTGCACAATTATTCATTGTTATTCACAACATACGAATTTAATCCAAAAATTAACCGATTATTTATATAAAAGGGGAAATAAACTATTCAATATTGAGGTATGACAGCGATTGAAAGGTCGTCTCCCATCAGTCAATATAAGCTTTTCATTATAAGAAACGGTCGTCAGTAAATAGCAAGGCCCTGATTACTGCTGATTTTTTTATTTAGATTCGAGCCTCCTCGGGTTGAATATTTTCTAACGGCTGTGCCCTAAATTCCTGCTCTGAAAATGATCTGCAGAGCATCGTCAGTGATTTCTCAAGAGCATGCTCAGACTTTGGCCTTACCTTGCCTGCTCCAGGGAAAGCCTACTCGGATCCAAACATCAAGATAAATGGACATGAAATAAACTCAGTGGACAGATTCACGTATCTTGGCAACACACTGTGCAGAAACGGAAAGATTGATAATGAAATCGGCCTGAGTATCACCTAGGCCAGTGCATCTTATGACAGACTGTCTTAAAACGTCTGGAACAAACGATGTATAACCACAAATACAAAGCTAGGGATCTATCGAGCCTTCATCCTCCCTACATTGCTCTATGCCTCAGAAACGTGAGCAGTGTACAGAAAACATGCAAAGAAACTGAGCCACTTCCACATGACATGTCTAAGAAAAATACTGAATGCCAAATGGCAAGACAAAATACCAGATACTGAAGTGCTTCGAAGAGCGGGTCTGCAAAGCATCCACATAATCCTGATGCAGTCCCAGCTGCGATGGGCAGGACACGTATGCAGAATGGAAGACCGCTGCATCCCTAAACGACTCTTGTATGGCCAACTAAGCGAATGAAAGCGCTCGCAAGATGGTCAAAGAAAACGCTTCAGGGACACCCTCAAGGCTTCTCTGAAGGCGTTCAGCATAGACCAAGCCACCTGGTAAACAGAGGCACATGACGAGGCATCATGGCGTCAGGTAGCTGAGGAAAAAAGAACAACGCTGCCAGAGGAAAACGCCAGAGAAGAAAAGCAAGGCCAATGACACTAGCTCCAGCTGAAATAACCTGCCCAGTGTGCAGCCGAACATTCCGGGCTCACATATGTCTCACCAGCCACATGACGATGCATGGAACCCCAGTGCAAGGCCCTCGGCCCCTTGGATGACAAAGTTGTCATCGTCGAACCACGATAGACGAACTATGGGGATTTCCAATGCACACTGCTTCTATTAATTTATTCATTCATTTATTTTTAAACTGTGTGAAACTTGTACTTGGTATGATGTAACTTTAAACATCCTAGGTAGCGCTTCTTTTTCGATGACGCCTAGGCAAAACATCGCAGCTTAATTTTTAAAATGATCTATCCTTATAAATATATCCTTAATCCTTTAATAGACCAAAGTGACATAACCTTGTCATTATTTCTATTTCCTTTCCCCTCCCCTTTCCTCTACCTGGTTGACCTTACTTAAAGAATTCTCTCCCCTGCCTGATCAACATAATGAGAATAAGCGCACGAGCTGGGCGGTTTATCGTCTGCGACCTTGTCGTGTCATTGAACATACATACTTCTTTTCTTTTTAAATGTAAGTAATTAACCTTCCAGCCATGTTTAGAACATTGTGACTCAATTACAAGTTTGAAATGGGCGTAATAAAGAACTGATTGGGAAGGGAGATAAATGCATGCTACGACTAAGGTTTTATGGTCTTGACGATGGTTGGAAGATTAACACACGGTATGTGTGTGTGTATGTGTCATGTAAGCGTGTGTGTTTAAAAAGCCGGGTAAATATTTTAGAGTTGAATTAACATCAACCCTTACTCCCATTGTCTAGTGTTCACAGTTATCTTTAAGAAAGCATATTCACAATTAAACTTTAATGGATACTACATATTTTTTAAAACGCAGTTTAAATTACATTTTTATTAATGATTTGAAAGTATTTAACAATTCCCTCCAAGAGCATAATAAAATCCATTTAATTAGATTAACATCAGGATCCCTTTTATGACTCTGGAAACCCTCGAGCATCCTCTTAGACTTTATGTCGAGCTGACAAAATAGCCTGTTAATGAAAACTTTTTTGTTTTGTTTTGTTCGGTTGGTTTTGTTTTCGTTTTAACACTTTGTAAATGCAATTCCCATCGTAAAAACTAAACTTCGAGATAGAGATTCTTCATTATGATTATGAAAAGGCCATTAAATAATAATTTCGTTTTTTTTGTTTGTTTGTTTCACTTTTTTTTCACGTCTGGTTTGTCATTTCATTCGAGAGTTATCTGTTGCTTTTTTTTTTTCATTCTGATTTTTGTTTCTCCATCCATTTTTCTTTGTTTCCCAAGCGCTGGTCTATTCTAGATCTACTACATCATGTTTAGTGCTCGCTGGTTCAAACCCTTCAGTTATGCGTATTTTATCCATTGGCGGCAGTCCCTAAAAAAAATTTTGTTAATCAGATACAAAATGGAAAACATTTTTAAGTCAAGCTTTAAAAAATCGGAATATAGGAAAAATGTTTAGAAGTAAACGAATTTGACATTAATTAACAAACATTAACTCTTTTGTGTTTTACTTTAGGCAGAAAAATGTTGTCTATGTATTTTTTTAGCGGCCCCCGTAAGGGGAAAAGCCGTTATTAGGTTTGTGCAAAATGTCCGTCTGTCACACTCAGATCTCGAAAACTAGAAGATAAATGAAAATTTTTTTTTCACTATGCGATGCAGCTTGAAACGTTTAGGTGCAACGGCTATTTTTGGTTTTCTAAAAGCAAACCGTTTAATTTGTAAAATTAATTAATCATGCAATTGTTTCATAAAAATACACCAATTCTAAAACAATGACATACATGTAAGGGAGGCAATGCTACAAAAATGTTAACAAAGACAGACAATTATATGTGTATTTTCGTATCACAAAGTCGAATTTGTTTATAAAATGTTAAGAACTTTTCACAACAAATAAAAATATTAGTTAAAGATGTTTTCTGGTCAACTAGCTGCTAAAATTAAAAGAAAACATTTCTGTTTGTTTATAAAGGCTAAGAATGCACTTTGTAAATATCACGCACATTTTTTAAAATGGACTTTCGTGCAGTAGCGTGACAAGTAGCAGCAAAACATGGTACTAATCAGTTTCCTTCCCCTTTATTTATATGTGAGTTCTGCTGATCGCACTGGATGACATTTTTCGATTTCTTTCTAAAAGATAATTTTTTTTATTTGACATTAGTGTAATACTTTCATATAACAAAAGTCATTACCTTTCATAGAATAATATCATATCAATGGATCACATCAAGCAACTAAACCATTATATTTCATAAAACAATTGCATTCACAAGCCCTTCATATTTCTAAAACCTGTCCAATCCTACTTACAAGGTGTACACGCTTTCGAGGTCCAGGTCCTTAAAAAGATTCATGGTTAACAGCAGTGGGTTCGTTGAGGAAGTTCTTTCATATCAATGTTACAATCACAGCAGAAGTAAGGTAACAGTTTATCTCCTTTCAATATCAAATATTCAAATATTGGCTCTTTTTTTAAAGCCTAGTGTCAACGTTTCCCTGATGGCGCCACGTCTGGGCTGTTGGAATTGTTTCAAACGTTTCTTTTTGAAATAAAGATTTCATTTTGTATTTGTGTCTCTCAATGGTACTGCAGATCCTGGTAGGATTGTCAAAGAGCCAATGTTCATTTTCATCATCTTGATAAAATAATAGGAAGAAAGCAAAAAAAAATTAAATACAGAGAGAGAGAGAGAGAGAGACAATCACAAAGAGAGAGAGAGAGAGACAATCACAGAGAGAGAGAGAGAGAATCACAGAGAGAGAGAGAGACAATCACAGAGAGACAGAGAGAGAGAGAAAGAGACAATCACAGAGAGAGAGAGAGAGAGAATCACAGAGAGAGAGAGAGAGACAATCACAGAGAGAGAGAGAGAATCACAGAGAGAGAGAGAGAGAGAGAGAGAGAGAAAGAGACAATCACAGAGAGAGAGAGAGAGAGAAAGAGACAATCACAGAGAGAGAAAGAGAGACAATCACAGCGAGAGAGAGGGAGAGAGAGAATCACAGCGAGAGAGAGGGAGAGAGAGAATCACAGAGAGAGAGAATCACAGAGAGAGAGAGAGAGTACAATCACAGAGAGAGAGAGCGATACAATCACAGAGAGAGAGAGAGAATCACAGAGAGAGCGAGACAATCACAGAGAGAGAGAGAGAGAATCACAGAGAGAGAGAGACAATCACAGAGAGAGAGAGAATCACAGAGAGAGAGAGAGAGAATCACAGAGAGAGAGAGAGAGAATCACAGAGAGAGAGAGTGTAAGAGAGAGAGAATCTACCTGGTCAATTGAGTAGACATGAAGAAAGGGTCGTACAACGTGAAAGAATGAACCGAATTCGCTCTTTTCTGTTAATTGCTAGGCAAAAATGGAAGGAACGCGAACTGTCACAGCACCCCTACGTCTTCTTATCTTATCTTTTATATTATAGACGTTACCTCAAAAAAAAAAAGAAGATAATTACGTCCTACGCATTTCATGTTTCTATGCATGTCAATTAATGACTTAAACTTGCTAAGTCATTGGTTTTCGAGGCTGATTCTCCCTACGTAACCCCTAATTCAAGAGACAGGTGAGATCTAGTTGGATGTTGGAGGCCAGAACGATCTTTCTGGATCCATGTTCCATTTCATTCTTTTCTTTTGACATTCATTTCTTCCTGCTGATGCTTGTGTTGAACATCATTCTCTCCAGGAATCTGAAAGGACAAACTCGGTTCGGCAAGTGAAAAAGGAAATTTTACATCTATGGCAAATGATAAGGAAATTCTGAATCTATGGCTTATGAAAAAGAAATTCTGAATCTATGGCTTATGAAAAAGAAATTCTGAATCTATGGCAAATGAAAAAGAAATTCTACATCTATGGTTAGAGAAAAGGAAAGTCTACATCTATGATTAGAGAAAAAGAAAGTCTACATCTATGGTTAGAGAAAAGGAAAGTCTACATCTATGGTTAGAGAAAAAGAAATTCTACATCTATTAATAGAGAAAAAGAAATGCTACATCTATGGTTAGAGAAAAAGAAATGCTACATCTATGGTTAGAGAAAATGAAAGTCTACATCTATGGTTAGAGAAAAGGAAAGTCTACATCTATGGTTAGAGAAAAGGAAAGTCTACATCTATGGTTAGAGAAAAGGAAAGTCTACATCTATGGTTAGAGTAAAGGAAAGTCTACATCTATGGTTAGAGAAAAGGAAAGTCTACATCTATGGTTAGAGAAAAGGAAAGTCTACATCTATGGTTAGAGAAAAGGAAAGTCTACATCTATGGTTAGAGAAAAGGAAAGTCTACATCTATGGTTAGAGTAAAGGAAAGTCTACATCTATGGTTAGAGAAAAGGAAAGTCTACATCTATGGTTAGAGAAAAGGAAAGTCTACATCTATGGTTAGAGAAAAAGAAAGTCTACATCTATGGTTAGAGAAAAAGAAAGTCTACATCTATGGTTAGAGAAAAGGAAAGTCTACATCTATGGTTAGAGAAAAGGAAAGTCTACATCTATGGTTAGAGAAAAGGAAAGTCTACATCTATGGTTAGAGAAAAAGAAAGTCTACATCTATGGTTAGAGAAAAAGAAAGTCTACATCTATGGTTAGAGAAAAGGAAAGTCTACATCTATGGTTAGAGAAAAAGAAAGTCTACATCTATGGTTAGAGAAAAAGAAAGTCTACATCTATGGTTAGAGAAAAGGAAAGTCTACATCTATGGTTAGAGAAAAGGAAAGTCTACATCTATGGTTAGAGAAAAAGAAATGCTACATCTATGACAAATGAGAAATGAAATTCAACAGCTCTGGCAATGAAAAGAAAGTTCTACATCTCTGGCTAGAAACTCAACTATTCGGAGTAGTGTCTCACAGATTCCTTACAGGTCGAGTCACACTGAGGATACTGTACCCCCGGAACTTTAGACACTTGTGCAGGATATGTCCCCTTCAGTGTTGGCTACTTGCATCTTGATTTGACCGGAATCATGCAAAGTAAACGCCATAGGGCAAAATTATCTCATCAGATTCTGCATCATACATGAAACCTTTAGGTAGCTTTTCAGTTATTTAATTTTTTAGACAGCTAATACCTCATTTTTTTCTCTTTCTCTCTCTTTCTTTTCTCTTTCTTCCTCTTTTTATCTCTTACTCTCCTGTCTCACTCAACCTATCATTCTATCTCTCTCTCTTTCACGGACACATGCATTTAACATTGAAACGAATATTCACTCATTTTTTTTATCGCCAAAAAAAACAACAAAAAAGGCGTAAGTAAGTTTGAAAAGTGTTCCTAAACGTGAAGGTCAGGTTAATCTTTCTTTCATTGTCTGTGTCAAGTGGCACTGGACTGGCCTCTCCCTTTCTCTCCCACCTTCAACCCATTCCCACCTCTCGAGAGTTTCAGCTTTGCTTGTTTCTTGCAATAGTTGATTGTTTGCTGTTTCAATAATGGAAGGAATGGGGAGATATTGGCTGAAATATTAGAAAGAAAACTGAATTAAAATAGCATTTGTAATGCTTACATTTTAAAAGCTTATTTTGTCTGTATTACGTTGGGTTTTGTAGAATAATTAGATCATGACCCAGGCTGCTCAGCTACTTAGAATACTGTATTCCTCCATTGTATGCAAAGTGCGTTATATGCAAATAGCTCATTTTATCAATCATAGTGTCTTTGTTGCAAAAGTGGTGTTTGTTGTTGTTTTTGTAAACAATTTATTTATATACTTTCATAATACTCTAATTAGTTTACTAGTCAATTTTAATTGCTAATCAGCGACATGTTTGGATTTCCATCTAGCATTGTTGTTCTTGGATTCTAAGTTATGTGGAATTCTTTAAACTTCTTGTGAAACCCAGCTTACATAAAGTTTGAAGATCGCTCAATCTTGTGGTGGGACTGGACACGGTGGCACGAACAAGAACCAGTTTTGTTTTCAGATAATTAGCAATGAATTTCTTCCTCTGTCTCGGTTGTTATATCGCTCCTATGTCTCATTTGTACAACTTCCCAGTCAATGTTCTTTTTATATAAGAATATAAAAAATAGAATCATTGAAAGGATTTTGATAATGGCCTCTATTTAATATATAATCAAAATATTTAGATGTAAGTTACCGACATTGAAGGGAGATCGGAATAGACCGTGGTAAATTGTCTGATGTTCCGAAAGCTGCGTATGATCTTCAGTGTCACTCGGATTCGACCTGCATCTAGGCTGTGGGACACTTTTTGCAAACTTAGATACCAAATCAGAGTCGATAAAACATTTGTACAACTGAGGCTAGCAAACTTAGATACCAAATCAGGGTCGATAAAACAATTAAACAACTGAGGCTAACAAACTTAGATACCAAATATCAGGGTCGATAAAACATTTGTACAACTGAGGCTAAAAAACATAAATACCAAATATCAGGGTCGATAAAACATTTGTACAACTGAGGCTAACAAACTTAGATACCAAATCAGGGTCGATAAAACAATTAAACAACTGAGGCTAAAAAAACATAAATACCAAATATCAGGGTCGATAAAACATTTGTACAACTGAGGCTAACAAACATAGATACCAAATATCAGGGTCGATAAAACATTTGTACAACTGAGGCTAACAAACTTAGATACCAAATCAGGGTCGATAAAACAATTAAACAACTGAGGCTAAAAAACATAAATACCAAATATCAGGGTCGATAAAACATTTGTACAACTGAGGCTAACAAACTTAGATACCAAATCAGGGTCGATAAAACAATTAAACAACTGAGGCTAAAAAACATAAATACCAAATATCAAGGTCGATAAAACATTTGTACAACTGAGGCTAACAAACTTAGATACCAAATCAGGGTCGAGAAAACAATTAAACAACTGAGGCTAAAAAACATAAGTACCAAATATCAGGGTCGATAAAACATTTGTACAACTGAGGCTAACAAACTTAGATACCAAATCAGGGTCGATAAAACAATTAAACAACTGAGGCTAAAAAACATAAATACCAAATATCAGGGTCGATAAAACATTTGTACAACTGAGGCTAAAAAACATAAATACCAAATATCAGGGTCGATAAAACATTTGTACAACTGAGGCTAACAAACTTAGATACCAAATCAGGGTCGATAAAACAATTAAACAACTGAGGCTAAAAAACATAAATACCAAATATCAGGGTCGATAAAAAATTTTACAACTGAGGCTAACAAACTTAGATACCAAATCAGGGTCGATAAAACAATTAAACAACTGAGGCTAAAAAACATAAATACCAAATATCAAGGTCGATAAAACATTTGTACAACTGAGGCTAACAAACTTAGATACCAAATCAGGGTCGATAAAACAATTAAACAACTGAGGCTAAAAAACATAAATACCAAATATCAGGGTCGATAAAACATTTGTACAACTGAGGCTAACAAACTTAGATACCAAATCAGGGTCGATAAAACAATTAAACAACTGAGGCTAAAAAACATAAATACCAAATATCAGGGTCGATAAAACATTTGTACAACTGAGGCTAACAAACTTAGATACCAAATCAGGGTCGATAAAACAATTAAACAACTGAGGCTAACAAACTTAGATACCAAATCAGGGTCGATAAAACATTTGTACAACTAAGGCTAAAAAACATAAATACCAAATATCAGGGACGATAAAACATTTGTACAACTGAGGCTAAAAAACATAAATACCAAATATCAGGGTCGATAAAACATTTGTACAACTGAGGCTAACAAACTTAGATACCAAATCAGGGTCGATAAAACAATTAAACAACTGAGGCTAATAAACTTCAATACCAAATCAGGGTCGATAAAACATTTGTACAACTGAGGCTAACAAACTTAGATACCAAATCATGGTCGATAAAACAATTAAACAACTGAGGCTAACAAACTTAGATACCAAATATCAGGGTCGATAAAACATTTGTACAACTGAGGCTAGCAAACTTAGATACCAAATCAGGGTCGATAAAACATTTGTACAACTAAGGCTAAAAAACATAAATACCAAATATCAGGGTCGATAAAACATTTGTACAACTGAGGCTAATAAACATAGATACCATATCATGGACGATAAAACATGTGTACAATTGAGAGACTCACAATAAAACATTTGTACAACTGAGGCTAACAAACTTAGATACCAAATCAGGGTCGATAAAACAATTAAACAACTAAGGCTAAAAAACATAAATACCAAATATCAGGGTCGATAAAACATTTGTACAACTGAGGCTAACAAACATAGATACCAAATATCAGGGTCGATAAAACATTTGTACAACTGAGGCTAACAAACATAGATACCAAATATCAGGGTCGATAAAACATTTGTACAACTGAGGCTAACAAACATAGATACCAAATATCAGGGTCGATAAAACATTTGTACAACTGAGGCTAACAAACATAGATACCAAATATCAGGGTCGATAAAACATTTGTACAACTGAGGCTAACAAACTTAGATACCAAATATCAGGGTCGATAAAACATTTGTACAACTGAGGCTAAAAAACATAAATACCAAATATCAGGGTCGATAAAACATTTGTACAACTGAGGCTAACAAATTTAGATACCAAATATCAGGGTCGATAAAACATTTGTACAACTGAGGCTAACAAACTTAGATACCAAATATCAGGGTCGATAAAACATTTGTACAACTGAGGCTAACAAACATAGATACCAAATATCAGGGTCGATAAAACATTTGTACAACTGAGGCTAACAAACTTAGATACCAAATATCAGGGTCGATAAAACATTTGTACAACTGAGGCTAACAAACATAGATACCAAATATCAGGGTCGATAAAACATTTGTACAACTGAGGCTAACAAACATAGATACCAAATCATGGTCGATAAAACATGTGTACAATTGAGAGACTCACAAAAAAACATTTGTACAAATTAGAGGCTAACAATAAAACATTTATACAACTGAGAGGCTCTAACAATAAAACATTTGTACAACTGAGAGGCTCTAACAATAAAACATGTGTACAACTGAGAGGCTCCAACAATAAAACATGTGTACAAAACTGAGAGGCTCTAACAATAAAACATGTGTAAACAACTGAGAGGCTCTAACAATAAAACATGTGTACAACTGAGAGGCTCCAACAATAAAACATGTGTACACAACTGAGAGGCTCTAACAATAAAACATGTGTACACAACTGAGAGGCTCTAACCAACCCAAACGTATTGTTGTACGTCACTTTGGATGTTCCTTCCAGATTTTGAAGATAACTAAAAATCCTAGCCCAAACCTGCCGGACAACAGGGGATGGCAGCGGGCAGGGTTGTAAACCCGGGATCTTCAAAACAACCGAACGATTGTCCAGAACGCATACCACATGACCTGAAGCCAGGGAAGCACTGCACATATTTTTTTTGTAAAATAAATGTATTTTTTTTTTTAAAGAATTGTTATTACAAAGGAAGACTTCTTATCACAAGGAGCAGTTAGTACATGTGTGTACAACATTATATTCATTAACAAAAAAAACTGAGAGAGAAAGGGGGAAAAGAAAGAGAAAAATTTAAGAGAGAGAGAGACTCAGAGAGAGCTTGTTGTAAGTCTATATATTTATATGTTCAATAATAATAGAATCCAAGAGAAAGTAATTTTCAAGAGTTCTGTTCATTCTTTTAGAAACATATTCAATAGTCTGCCCAGACAAATGTCGATATCTTTATTTTGTTTTGCCGTCACGATTTACGAGCTGCTCAAAGTGATAACGCGCTCATTCATATCGGCGTCACTTGAAGTTTTTTTTTTTTTTTATGTGTTTGGACCACATCTTTATTCCAAGTAATGAAATTTCTTCAATAAGTTGTGCCAAACATTAAGTAAGGTCTATTGGAATTACTTACGGCTCTGAATTGTGTAGGTCTATTTGTGTGTGTATTTAGAATTATGAAGTAAATTCATTTTTGCATATATTTTAATAGTATTTTTAAATACTTAGAAAAATATTTACAGTAACGACATTCGGTAGGACAACCGATCTTGAGAATTTTAGCTATTCCATATTCTCATATATACTTTGTTTTTTTTTGGGGGGGGGTGAATAAAAAGTTAGCCGGAATAGATTTCTAGTTTAGAAAAAAGTAGGATGTCTTCTAAAACTCCAGATCAAACGGTTTCCTTGATTAAATGATCATTTTCAAAAGACAACAAAAAAAAATATTTTCTTATACAAAACTATGGACCAAATTTCACACCCGCTACTTATATCTGTTGAAGTACCCCTCATTTTAATTTTTTATTTGCAGTACTGAAAGCACAGCAGCAGCAGCCTCGGTTCTATTCAAAATATGCCGCTATAAACTTAGTTTCCTATGTTAGGAATATGTCCACAATAAATTTAGATAACATTCTCGGATTAGCACTTTCTAAAATGCTTCTCTATGTAGGGCAATAGATAAACTATTACAATAAGCTTGGACAGACAGAGAGAGAAAAATAAATTATAAAATTATATCAACTCACTTTGTCTGTCTGGTACAAAGTTTATATCAACTCACTTTGTCTGTCTGGCACAAAGTTTATATCTACTCACTTTGTCTGTCTGGCACAAAGTTTATATCAACTCACTCTGTCTGTCTGGTACAAAGTTTATATCAACTTACTTTGTCTGTCTGGCACAAAGTTTATATCAACTCACTCTGTCTGTCTGGTACAAAGTTTATATCAACTTACTTTGTCTGTCTGGCACAAAGTTTATATCAACTTACTTTGTCTGTCTGGCACAAAGTTTATATCAACTCACTCTGTCTGTCTGGTACAAAGTTTATATCAACTTACTTTGTCTGTCTGGCACAAAGTTTATATCAACTCACTCTGTCTGTCTGGCACAAAGTTTATATCAACTCACTCTGTCTGTCTGGTACAAAGTTTATATCAACTCACTCTGTCTGTCTGGTACAAAGTTTATATCAACTTACTTTGGCTGTCTGGCACAAAGTTTATATCAACTCACTCTGTCTGTCTGGTACAAAGTTTATATCAACTTACTTTGTCTGTCTGGTACAAAGTGTATATCAACTCACTCTGTCTGTCTGGTACAAAGTTTATATCAACTTACTTTGTCTGTCTGGCACAAAGTTTATATCAACTCACTCTGTCTGTCTGGTACAAAGTTTATATCAACTTACTTTGTCTGTCTGGTACAAAGTTTATATCAACTCACTCTGTCTGTCTGGTACAAAGTTTATATCAACTTACTTTGTCTGTCTGGCACAAAGTTTATATCAACTCACTCTGTCTGTCTGGCACAAAGTTTATATCAACTCACTCTGTCTGTCTGGTACAAAGTTTATATCAACTCACTCTGTCTGTCTGGTACAAAGTTTATATCAACTTACTTTGTCTGTCTGGCACAAAGTTTATATCAACTCACTCTGTCTGTCTGGTACAAAGTTTATATCAACTTACTTTGTCTGTCTGGTACAAAGTGTATATCAACTCACTCTGTCTGTCTGGTACAAAGTGTATATCAACTCACTCTGTCTGTCTGGTACAAAGTGTATATCAACTCACTCTGTCTGTCTGGTACAAAGTGTATATCAACTCACTCTTCCTGTCTGGTACAAAGTGTATATCAACTTACTTTGTCTGTCTTGTACAAATTTTGAACACGTTATTTCTCCTGCTGCCTTTCTCTGACCAAGTTTAAACCATTATTTATTGTACCTAACAAACATGAATAAATAACAAAAAAGACAATCAACTAATTGGTGAATGAATTATCGGTAGTTAACTATTTAATTTGATATCGAAAAGGGAAATAATCCCTCTGTATAAAAGGATATGCCTAGATATGTGGGTTTTTGTCACCTTAGATAAATGGTACATGTTGTTTCTCTGACACCCATTCTCGGATCAATTAAACAATTATTTACTGTACCTCACAAAACATGTTATATTTGTCTAAATTAAACAATTAAATATTTGGTAAATTATTATTTTGTCTGACATCAAAAAAAGGAAAATAGCTTCTGCATTATTGAGATATATAGTTGTAAGCGTGCAGTTCTTCCCCTTAGATAATCTTAGTTATTTTTTTAATGATTTACAGAGTGCTTGTTCTAGGCACCCATCCAGCACCCCCACACACACACTAGGGGTGTTGTTTTGCTTCCCCACCCCCCCCCCCCCGAATGCTACGTTGTAAAGACGTATGTTCACAATAAAAATTGTTTTCTAACTAGAATTTCTTACTATTATCTTACTCAGAAATGTGTCAACATTTTATATACAATTATTGTATGTTATTCTATTTAGTCTAACATGAATACTATTGCAGCGCTGCAAACATCTTATATTTAGTTTACAAACATCTTATATTTTGTTTAGAAACATCTTATATTTAGTTTACAAAGTTAAAATACTTATACAAAGACTCGAGTTCAGGTCGTTGACCCTCTCCCCCCTCCATTGTACTGTTCAAATCTGGAGTCAGGAAATCTTGAGCTATCGCTGAGTTTTACTGGCCATTAGAATTTAGAGATGTTATGGAAGTGTTTGTATACGTTTTTTACAAAGCTTATTTTAACTTAATCTGTCTGTCTGGTAAAATGTTTGTACACGTTATTTTTCCCATACCCAATCTCGAATTCAGCTGAAATTTTGCACAATTATTTCTTTTACCAGACAACACAATCTTTTTTTTTTAATTTAACCAATTAGTTAATTAACTATTGATAAACAAGAGAAAGAAAATGTACTTGACTGAAGTGGTGGTATAAGCTGAATTAGTCCCCTTTATAGGTCGCCGCCCTCGTTAACCTTAGGCCACAGAAACAGATGACCTTTACATCATCTTCCCTATAGACAGCAAGGTCGGAAAGGGGAACTTTACTTTTTTTTTATAGGTCGCCGCTCTAAATTGAGACAAACAATATATAACTATACAGTCTATTCTAGTCATAAGTACCTCACATGTAGAGTTGTTAGCACTCAGCCCGAGGAGGCGTTAGCCACGAGTTCAAATTCAGGTCGTTCGTAACTAAATTTCAATATATAGTACAAGAAATGTGCTTATTAAATCGTCGAATAACGCATCCTTCATACACACCCCACACCCCCACACACACCCCACACACACACCACACACAACTTTTTTATTTAAATCTAGAAACTAATTGACCCTCATTGATCTATCGAAGAATCACCAGAAAGCACGAGCGTTCAATGTATTAAAAGGAATTTCTGGTACAAGGTGATTCTTCTCTAATGATATCATCTTTTATCTTTGAAACAAAAAATGTGTGGGAGGGGGGGAGTGAAAATGCACACATATTATCGACTTTATTTGCCTATCCTCCTTACATCACGTGACTCGTTACATCTGTTTATCTCCGGCGTAAATGTCTGGCTATAAATAGACCTGAAGAGAGCGCTACATAATGGGGGGGGGGGGGGGGGATTGGAAATAAAAGAGCAAGAAGCTGGGTAGGAAGTGATGGACTTGTGGGAAGGGACGGACTTGTGGGAAGGGACGGACTTGTGGGAAGGGAGAAATTGTCAATGAAAACTTGTTGTCATTTTTCACTGGAAATTGTTCCGTTTGGTTTTATTAACTTAATTTTTAAGTCATCTTGTTATCGTCGCTCGTGCATGGAATGAATACAATCGACATCGAATAGTGTAAAATTTAGAGTTTTGCAAAACAGTGCCGGGTCTCAGTAAGTGGAAGCCCCTAGGCAATCATTTGTGGAGGACCCTATTCTTTTTTTAAATATTTTAATGACAATAAGCTGAATTTTTAATAATAATGGCAATGTCTTCGATCCCGAAGATTAAGAATAAGTGCAGTGTTTCACAAGACCATGCCAAACTAAGTTGCGACCAAAATATTTTTTTCACATCTAATGCAGACATATCGGCATAGCCGATAGTTTTTTTTTTCTTTTTTTTTTCTGCTCATGTCTTCAACATGTGAGAACCAAAGAATCTGAATTAGTGCTATGGTAATGAATCATTAGAGTACCTGTATATTTAATATTAGTTTCATTCTTATTTTCGCACTCGGTATGCATATTGACTATTTTTTTATTCTCTTTAGTTTGGGGAAGGGTTAAGGGACGGCTTCACTGTGTGGATTGCCCTAAATCCTGCCCTGATTGCAACCATTTTCCACCTGGAAAAGTGCCACTAGAATTGAGTCTAAGTCTGAGACTGTGTGATGTTGATAAGACATAACCTTCTCCGGCTTGGATAAAAGCAATTTTTCTTTCTGTTTGAGATGTTTCCAAGCAGGTGCAAATCTTTAGCACCTGTTGTTTTTTTCAAGGGCTGTTTCTAAGACACTGGACACTAGAAAGATAGACCGAATGCCGAGCACCCTCATCTCGTTTTCCTTATCTATACAACAACTGCGGTAAGGGTGTCCGTCAAATGGAGAACGATATCTTTTAGGAACAGTTTGCGAATTGTGACATGTTTGGTCAAACGTTCTTTTAGCCCCGCAAAGTCTTTTTTTGCTTCCTACTAGGCCTAGTCCTCTCCCCTAACGAACATTTCCCACCCATGTCGTTAAAATGTAAGGAACTGTGTAGTGTAGATCTGTATATAAGAATTGTTTATTTGTATGTTGGAAATTAAAATGTAAGCTTTAATTATGACACATCTTTAAGTTATGGAGGCGCGATGGCTGAGTGGTAAAGCGCTTGGCTTCCGAACTGGAGGGTCCAGGGTTTGAATCATGTTGAAGACTGGGATTTCTAATTTCGGGATCTTTAGGGCGCCTCTGAGTCCATCCAGCTTTAATAAGTACCTGACATAAGTTGGGGAAAAGTAAAGGCGGTTTGTCATCGTGCTGGCCACAAGACACCCTCGTAAACCGTGGGCCAAAGCAAAAAAGATGACTTTTACATCATCTGCACTATGGTATGAAAGAGGAACTTTATTTATAACTATCCTTAAGTTATATACTTTAGGAGATAAACAAATCGGTGCTCTTGAGATTTTTGCGTATCAAATAACTTGGAGAAAGCATTACTAAACATTATTATTGGTTTCATTTCATTGTAAAAAGTTACTGGTTGATATTTTATAGTTACATTTCTGTTACGTCTTGAGGAAATGACAAGATTACTTCCTTCAAAGCATGTTCAGAAATGTCAGTAATGAAACATTGTTACGATTTTTTTTTATTTGTTAAGATTGGAGATAAGAAAATAATGGAGTGGGGGGGGGGGGGGGGAGAGTACTAGGCGAACTTCTGGGTGGTGCAGGGAAAAGTGATATTGGCTGACGATGTATTTTAACTCTTTCTCTCCTAACTGACGAAACCAACGTTGATTTCATCAGAACGTGTTCAATAATAACGGAGATAAAGAGTTAAAAGGGTAAAAGAAAATCGTGAACGAAAAGGGATGGGGGTGGGGGGATCGTTAGCTTTAAAATGTTTCCTCAAGTGTGTGTTGTTGTTTTTATGTTTCATTAGGAAGTGGGGCTGGGGGAGTAGAAACAATGCTTTTAGTTTTCAACAAAATACTTTTTTTCCCACTCATGTATCTTAGAAGCAGTTTATGTGATGAATGATGAGAAATACTGAGACATTCTTCACCCAGAAGAATGCTCGCACTATAGATTATCTATCTGGCTCCTATGCCGACTTTGATCAACTCTTCTTTCGCTTTCCGGCATCATTTTGTTTTGTTTTTGTTTTTAGAAGAAAACGTTTGCACTATGGTCCAGATATGAAGTCTTTTAATGAAAAGCTAGCAAACAAAAATACATTTTCTTGTACGATCCAAAGCAAGCTCATGAAACACATGTTACAAATAAATATGTTTCTTTAATGAATAAACTTTTAGTCTTCTTTTTTCTTTATAACTACATTTTCAACAAAATAGCCAAAAAATAAGGCTCAATACTTTGTTTTTAAAAGAATGGGAAGTAACAATGAAAATATTTATGAATGCGACCAGTACCAGGAATTTCCTCCCTCTCTCTTTGAAAGCGCGTGATGTAAATTGCTGTGCTATCTCATAGCGCACCGGGTACCAACCTTTTTTTGAGGTATGATATCCTGTCCGATACGAGTATTTCTGACCGGATCTTCAATAAAGACAGAGCTTTGTGGTCAGTAGTTTTGTGGAGCTGGATAGTACCAAGCCATAAGCAGAACTTGGATGTCGATAGTCTAGTACTGGTCATAGTCTTAGAACTAGTTTTTATAGTACTACTAGCCGGACATTACTCGCGGCCTGCGGGCCTTGCTTTGTGTATTACTAATCTAGTGGACTGGATTGTCACTTTCAAGTTTTTCTCTTTCGCCACGAAAATGTGTTCACATCCATATCAAATATAAAATACTTTGGAAATTGATTTACCCGATTTGTTAAAAGCGAATAGAAACAACTTTAGCAATAAAAATGAAAGTATCGCGAGATGAATGGGTTATAAAGCACAATTAAAACGGGTTTACCGATTTTGTAATTAAAGGGGATTATAAAGTACGTCAGGACGTCTCAATTCGCAGATATAAGAAACGAATTTATGTAAAAATGCTTTTGAAACACAAATTTGAAGGTTAATTTTTGTAAATAATGAGATCAGTAGACTATAGTTTGTATCACCGTGTGTCAAAGTATACAACTATCTGTGCGAAGTGTAGCTCTTCATATTAAATCTAGATCTAGATCCTTTCGATCTTGTCTCTGTAAACATGGCCTAGATCCACGAAATAGTAGGCTAACACTTTCATAGAGTTGGGCAACTTTTTTTGTTTTTAAGGGTGTTCAGTTTGTTTTTTACGTCACCAGTTAGTACCCAAGGAACATTTCTGCCAAGTGTTATCAAGATTGGTCTCAAAAGGTTTTGATTTTTATGCGGGACTTACATGCATACATTCGCCTTACTTTCTACTTTCAAATATAGATTAAAGTTGTCCCCATCGGTCTGCATGTGTGGGTTTTTTTTTCGTTTCTAAATTCTTATTTTGTGTTGTTGTTTTTTAATGTATAATTTCTATGATTATTTTTGGTTTTGAAAAAAAAACAACTAGCCGACTCGGCACTTCTAATCTTGAGTTATAACTGTGGACATACACAAGAAACTCTTTCTTCAAAATGACACTATTGAGAAAGAAACGACTGAGTAATGAATGAACCATTTGTTTTCTTATTCAAATGAATTTATCGGGAGCGGCGAAAGTTTTTGAGAACTTATAAGACGATTTGAACACTGAGAAACTTGTCTGAGTTCTTGAGATCAAAGCAAAATTCTGTTAAAACACATCAATCTTTACATCTATATCTTTCTTTTAAACTGGTATTTTTAGAAACCATAAACTTTCGTTTTGTATCTATTTTAGAATAACAAATGTATTCTTACACCTCACAACAGTCTACTATTTCCTACTTTTAAGTTTACACTTGGATTGTTCTTTCGCCTAATCTTTCTTGTCTCTTCAGTTTCTCTCTCTCAATCTCTCTGTTTCTCTCTCTCAATCTCTCTCTTTCTCACTCTCAATCTCTCTCTCTTTCTCTCTCTCAATCTCTCTCTCTTTCTCTCTCTCAATCACTCTGTTTCTCTCTCTCAATCTCTCTGTTTCTCTCTCTCAATCTCTCTCTTTCTCTCTCTCAATCTCTCTCTTTCTCTCTCTCAATCACTCTGTTTCTCTCTCTCAATCTCTCTGTTTCTCTCTCTCAATCTCTCTGTTTCTCTCTCTCAATCTCTCTGTTTCTCTCTCTCAATCTCTCTGTTTCTCTCTCTCAATCTCTCTCTTTCTCTCTCTCAATCTCTCTGTTTCTCTCTCTCAATCTCTCTGTTTCTCTCTCAATCTCTCTGTTTCTCTCTCTCAATCTCTCTGTCTCTCTCTCTCAATCTCTCTGTCTCTCTCTCAATCTCTCTCTCTCAATCTCTCTGTTTCTCTCTCTCAATCTCTCTCTTTCTCTCTCTCAATCTCTCTCTTTCTCTCTCTCAATCTCTCTCTCAATCTCTCTCTTTCTCTCTCTCAATCTCTCTTTCTCTCTCTCAATCTCTCTCTTTCTCTCTCTCAATCTCTCTCAATCTCTGTTTCTCTCTCTCAATCTCTCTCTTTCTCTTTCTCAATCTCTCTCTTTCTCTCTCTCAATCTCTCTGTTTCTCTCTCTCAATCTCTCTTTCTCTCTCTCAATCTCTCTGTTTCTCTCTCTCAATCTCTCTCTTTCTCTCTCTCAATCTCTCTCTTTCTCTCTCTCAATCTCTCTCTTTCTCACTCTCAATCTCTCTCTCTTTCTCTCTCTCAATCTCTCTCTTTCTCTCTCTCAATCACTCTGTTTCTCTCTCTCAATCTCTCTGTTTCTCTCTCTCAATCTCTCTCTTTCTCTCTCTCAATCTCTCTCTTTCTCTCTCTCAATCACTCTGTTTCTCTCTCTCAATCTCTCTGTTTCTCACTCTCAATCTCTCTTTTTCTCTCTCTCAATCTCTCTGTTTCTCTCTCTCAATCTCTCTGTTTCTCTCTCTCAATCTCTCTCTTTCTCTCTCTCAATCTCTCTGTTTCTCTCTCTCAATCTCTCTGTTTCTCTCTCAATCTCTCTGTTTCTCTCTCTCAATCTCTCTGTCTCTCTCTCTCAATCTCTCTGTCTCTCTCTCAATCTCTCTCTCTCAATCTCTCTGTTTCTCTCTCTCAATCTCTCTCTTTCTCTCTCTCAATCTCTCTCTTTCTCTCTCTCAATCTCTCTCTCAATCTCTCTCTTTCTCTCTCTCAATCTCTCTTTCTCTCTCTCAATCTCTCTCTTTCTCTCTCTCAATCTCTCTCAATCTCTGTTTCTCTCTCTCAATCTCTCTCTTTCTCTTTCTCAATCTCTCTGTTTCTCTCTCTCAATCTCTCTGTTTCTCTCTCTCAATCTCTCTTTCTCTCTCTCAATCTCTCTGTTTCTCTCTCTCAATCTCTCTCTTTCTCTCTCTCAATCTCTCTCTTTCTCTCTCTCAATCTCTCTCTTTCTCTCTCTCAATCTCTCTCTTTCTCTCTCTCTCAATCTCTCTGTTTCTCTCTCTCAATCTCTCTCTTTCTCTCTCTCAATCTCTCTCTTTCTCTCTCTCAATCTCTCTGTTTCTCTCTCTCCATCTCTCTGTTTCTCTCTCTTAATCTCTTTCTTTCTCTCTCTCAATCTCTCTCTTTCTCTCTCTCAATCTCTCTCTTTCTCTCTCTCAATCTCTCTTTCTCTCTCTCAATCTCTCTGTTTCTCTCTCTCTCAATCTGTCTGTTTCTCTCTCTCAATCTCTCTGTTTCTCTCTCTCTCAATCTCTCTGTTTCTTCCAGTTACTTACCTTCTCTAACGTTCTTTCTCTGCTTTCTTTTTTAAGGCCTCTTATTCTGTCTCTCTTTCTCGGTCCCTCTTTCTATCTCACTCACCTTTTTTTTAATCACGTTCTATCTCTCTCTCTCTCTCTCTCTCTCCTTGTCTCTTTATCCTTTTCTCACTTGTTTTGTGTCTCCTTTCTCTCTTACTAATTGTCTTCCACCCAATAACTCTCTCTCTCTCTCTCTCTCTCTCTCTCTCTCTATCACACACACACACACAGTTCTAGCACCATAGAAATGTTAAGTTAAAAAAAGTACATCTTAGTTTGGTTTAACTCGAAAGTAGTTCCTCCGAGTTATACTAAGAATTTAGCACACAGATTATTGCGAAGTAGTACTTAGTGGTATAAAAAGCTCTCTCATTGAGGATTTCGGGTTCGAGCCCAATGCTGGGTGGGAGGGGGGTTATTTTGGGTTGAACCTTCTGTGTATATGATAAGTGCATTAAAGCAGGAAACGTCACAACTAATGTCCAAAAGAGCAACTGAACTAGAGCCAGTGTTTTTGTTTGCTTGACGTCACTGGGATCAACCAATCCAAAGGAACATCATTGATAAATAACAATGTCTGAGAATAAAATATGTTTTGAAGCTTATTCAATTACATTCCTGACGCAGTAAAGAAGAGATGGGTTCAATACACGATTAAAGGAACATTAATAGGAACAAAAAAAATATAGATTTTTCTTTTTGAAATGAGCTCTGTATCTGTGAAATAATATTTTGTTTCTGACATAATTAGATGTTTTTTCTCTGATCTTTTGGATACTTCTCTAAATAAGGTTGTGAGTCTGCTGAATTAAGTTGATGTTATTTATTGTCGCGATGTCTTAATATTACATATGATATGTACTACTTTAACAGATGAACACAAATACGTCCTCTTTAGAAATATAACAATTTACTCAAGCAAAAAGGGCGCAATCTACTGGCGTCAGATCTGGGGTAAAAATACATCCTTTCCTAAGCACCACTCCAAGATGTCTCCTTGTTGGTTAGTCTATCTCTAAGCTTTTTCCGTTCTAAGTTTTTAATGAACCGTCTCGTCACTAAGGAAATTCCCAAGTAGTCCCAACTTCTACGCGTCTATTAAGTCATTACGTCATTACAAAAGGATTTTCGCACTCTTGAAACTGCTAGGAAAGAGAAATGACAGCAAAGTCAGTAAAAAAAAAACAACTAGACTTTTGACAGTTTGCATAGGTACCCAAAAAACAAAATCAGCTTTATCTTCTGAAACTGAAAGCGTTTAAGGAGAATTCTTCGGGTGCATGCAGAAAAAGATTCTAGTAAACTGGATCTACGCATTAAAAATAGGGCGATGTGGAATAATAATAACAATTTATTTATAAAGCGATGTTAACAAACAAAATGTAGACTCAAGGTGCTGTAATAACATTACAAACACAATCACGAGAGCTAAAATGATAAACTAATCTAAAAAAAAAAATTTTAAACAGGTAGTTCTTAATGTTGTTCTTGAAAGTAGTGTAGCATGTTGTCTGTCTGAGATCAATGGGGGAGTGAGTTCCAAACCTTTGGTCCGTGCACAGGAAAAGCCCGCAGACCGTAGATTTTGAGGGAGAAACGTGGCACTACTAGAAGCGTTGAGTCCATTGAGCGCAGGACTCTGAGGGACATATGGAGTGATCAGTTCGCTGAGGAACAAGGGCATCTTATTGCTATATATACACTGATGACAAAGTGTGGCTACTTTCAAATCGATTCTCGCTTTCAGGGGAGGCCAATGGAGCATGCGCAAGAGCTTAGTTGCAGAATCTCGTCTTGTTTTTCTGAATACTTTGCAGCTTGGCTATTTTGTCATCATGTATACCTGCTAGCACGCCCAGTAGTCAAGGCGGGAGAGTATGAATGCACAGCTAGCGTTTTTGTTGACTTCGTTGTTAAATAGGGTCAGATCTGGCCTAATCTGCGCAGCTGCAAATAAAGACCCTTGCAGAGCTGACTTATGTGTGGGTCGAAAGATAGTGTTGAATTGAAGAAAACTCCAAGATTCCGCACTACATGGACACAAGGAACCTGGCAGTTCATGGTAAAAAGAGAATTTAGACGTTGTTCCGAGTGCCAGTCTTAATTATTTCTGTCTTGTCTTGTCTTTGTTCACCTTGAGCTTATTCTCAACCATCCAATCGCTCACCCTTGCAACGGTACCACTGATTGTCTTTGCTAGATGCGAAGGTACTGAGGAATCGTATAACTGAATCAGAGTCGATTGACCAAAACTAAGAGACAAAAACACAAATGCTGAGAAAAAACAATTCTGGGCCGCTTCTTGTGTTAGGGTTACAATGATTATGGTATTTAGAAGTTAAATCTGATGACACAAAATGCCATTATTTTTATTACTGATCAAAAACTAACAGAAGTCTCCTCTTTTCAAAATTAAAAACTTTAATTGTCTAAGTGACAATCATAAAACCAGAGAGCACATACTATACTCCGAGTAATAACGCATATAGAATTCAAATTCAATAATAAACCCACAGAAGTAGACTTAACAGGAAGCTTAAAACTTATAGACCCGAACGAACTGATCGGACTTGCAAGACAAGCCCCAAAAGAAAAGTACTTCCCCAACACATCCACAACTGATACAAAAAAAATCTCAATTTCTGGTTGCTCTTATCCTCAGCCTATTACACAGAGATCGACATTTGAAGTATGTTCTGCTAGCGGAAAGCAATCATCTCCCTTGCATTACTTACTCTTATATCGTGAAACTCGAAGCTACCAGGAGCCAATGTGTACAACTATTGTCTTCATACTTCTCTGACAACCTGTACACCCCTATGACAATTAAAACATATTTTGCTAAGTCTCCAAGAAAAGTTTAGCCTTGCTTTCAGCCTTGTCATGGATATCTCCATAGATAACATCTTTAGCCAGCGTCACTTTGTTTTATATCTGCAGCATGGACACAGAACTGATGTAGAACAAAGTTTCTTTATTGTCAATGACTAATTACTGTCTGGAGGTAACATGGGGGGGGGGGGGGGGGGGGGGGCTCAGAGCGTCGTCACAGGGAGACAAAATACAGGGGAAGAACATTAAGTTTAAAGACGGGAGAGAGGAAAGAATCAGTGAGGACACACCCACACAAACACTTAGTAACACACACATACACACACAAAAACACTACCTTTCCCACACAGACAAACACATAGTCACACACGTTCACACACACACACACAAACACTACCCTTCCCTTCTCTAACGCCTTGATGCAAGTATTTAAATGTTAATTCTTACCTTATCTTGTTAATTACTGACGTTCGTTTGTTTCTCTATGGAACTTTCTTTTATTGTTTGTATTGACTAAGAGACAGACGGAGAGTAATAGTATAGAGGTAGGTAGTGTTTTTTATGACTTTTGACGTAACTGGTCCGGGGTTAACAAAGACTTGTGTTTTGATGAATTGATTCGGTGAATTATATTTGTGTTTTAAAAAAAATGTAACCACTAAAGATAAATTGTACATCTGATTTTATGCCAGATAATGCGATTGTAGTTTTCGTCACGGTTCATGTCTTTTTTTTTTTTTTTTTTTTGCTAACACACATTTTCATACTCCGACACATGCATCCACGCAAATACACATGTACACACACATATAGACACATACACACACACACATTCGCCACAAACGCCAAAGGTAAGCAATGTTATCCTGTGACACTACAGAGGACTGTATCATTGACATTGACTGTTGACTAGACATCTACAGGTCAGAGTTTACTATTGTGGGCGGGGATAGTTTCAGCCGTTTAATAATTATGGTTTCACTATAGTGTCCGATTAAAGATCACTATTTAACAGACATATGGGGTTCTTATTAGGATGTGGCTAGCCATTCAATTATTATAATTATCTTTTTACTATGTGTCGATATAATGTGGATGTGCTTACATTTTGAATGTCAGTGTTTTATAATGTTTGTTTAAACCTGTAGGCTGTAGGGCCTTTATTAATAGCAGGAATAACTCTATCAGGTAACTGTAAATGATCATTAATCATAAAAAGCCGCTCACTTGTATTTCAAGAGCCTAAGCTACACAGTGTGTAAATAATTTTAGTTTACCTGTCTCATAGATAGATAGAAAAAAAAAAGAGGTAACCTTTTCAACTTTTCATACCTATGGAGGTGATGATGTAAAACTCATTTGCTTATATGACCAATGGTTAACTATAGTGTATTATGGTCAAGATAACCACCCGACGGTTAACTAGAGTGTACTATGGTCAAGACAATGACCCGACGGTCACATAGTGTGTACTATGGTCAAGACAATGACCCGACGGTCACATAGAGTGTACTATGGTCAAATACAACGACCGACGGTCACATAGAGTGTATTATGGTCAAGACAATGACCCGACGGTCACATAGAGTGTACTATGGTCAAGACAACGACCCGACGGTCACATAGAGTGTACTATGGTCAAGACAACGACCGACCACCTTTATATCCCCAACGTAAGGCAGGTACCTACGAGAGTCGAAACATTCCGAATCATATTTTAGCCTTCACACGGATTCGAACTTGAGACCTGGCTTTAAAAGCTCGGCCACCACGCAGTAGACGATAACAATCCTATATTATGATCTTGAAGAATCTTGAAATGGATTAAAATGTTTGGTGCTTCACAACTTCCGTGTTCTAGATCTATGACCTAGTTCGTTCCGTTTGTTATTATGTAATGGGATTGTATCCCATAGAAGTTAAGAATGTAAATGATTTAGATAGATAGATTAGATAGATAGATAGATAGATAGATAGATATTTTTTAAATGTGTCTTTACATAACTCATTATCTTTTTTATTTTTACCTGTACGTGCGCTATGTCTACACATTTGAACACATCTACCTGTGGAGCCCTGAAGGTTTTATGACATAGTCTGTGTTCTCCTGAAGTCATGTGTGACAAAGTCATATCTACTTCCTTGTCTTACTTCTTTTAAAAAATATAGCCAATCTGTCGTTTAGATCAACATTAAAAGTTTGTTTCTTTAAAGTTTATTGTATATGCTCTCCAAAGTACTTCATCAACAAATTCACAACTGATACAAAAAAATCAAAATTTCTGGTTGCTCTCATCCTCAGAGCATCCCTACGACACATGCCTAAAGTTTCATTAAGGATAACACCAAGGATTATTGATAATTTCGCTAGTGAAAGAAATTGATGATTGTTAGATACATTATTCTTGTTTGTTTGTTTCAGGTACCTGGAGAATAATGTGCGATGCCAGGCACCGGGAGACCTGACGATGTCCGACGATTTTGATGCCAACGATGACCTAAACACGTTCTCCAACTGGTACTCCCATTACCATGGCTACGTGTCCCTCTGCGTCTGTGTAGGCGGCATCGTCACCAACACGTTCAATTTCATCGTCCTGACCCGGAAGCACATGCGCACGCCCGTCAACCAGATCCTCACCGGGCTGGCTGTATCCGACATCATCACCATGCTGAGTTACTTGCCCTTTGCTATCCATTTCTACTGCATCCATCCAAGCTCTTCTCAGTCTCCTGAGAGGAACTCCAAAGGCTGGATGAGCTTCCTCCTTTTCCACATCAGTCTCACCACCGTCACTCATACCATAAGCATCTGGCTTTGCGTAGTGCTGGCCATCGTCCGTTACCTTCACATACGCTCGCCTACTAGGGCTAGTTCTATACGCCTCCGACGCAACATGCAGGCCAGATACCTGGTGATCGGGACGTACATTATATCCATTCTAGTCATGATTCCCAACTACTTGACTAATGAGCTCAAAGCCAAGACCATCCAGGATAGGTCTGGCTTGAACGAGACGCTTACCAACGAAACCAGGCCCAATATGACTTTCTACTACCTTGAGAACATCCGCTTAGGCAGCAACGACACGAACCCTTTAGTTCTGGCCAACGTCTGGATGTATGCGGTGTTGGCCAAGCTCATCCCCTGCTGCCTCATCACAATCTTCGGCTCGTTGCTTCTCTATCAGATGAAGACTAAGCTGAGGCAGCGGAAGGACTTCCTGAAGGTCTCAGCTTCCAACAACCACAAGCTGAACGAACATTCGCGGACGACTATGATGCTGATGACTGTCATCGTGCTCTTCCTGATTACCGAGCTCCCCCAGGGAATCCTAATCGTCCTAAGCGCCTGCAAAGAAGGCTTCTTCAACAGTGTGTACATGCCGCTTGGGGACGTCATGGACATTGGCGCCCTAGTGAACAACGCCATCAACTTTGTGCTATACTGCTCTATGAGTGCCAAATTCAGACAGACGTTCCTCAAACTCTTTTGCCGATGCGAAAGGGACTGTGACCTTGAAGAAAACGGGTACGTCCTTCGTGAGGATAAAAATGATTCATACAGTAATAATAATGAGTTGGAAAACGTTCTGTAGCTAACCTTTAACCCCGTTTACAAATTAACCCTTAATTCCCGGCGCCCAGTTAGAAACTTCACGCTATCGACAATTGCAGTCACCAGCCTACAGCATTTTTATTTGAATGGATAAATTAATGCAGACGTTTCCACGAGTTTTACAATGTAAATACTTTGCCTTATGACTTTATGTTTTATGCGCTTGACCTCTTGGTTCCAATCAATGCCATTGTGTGTGTGTGTTGATTATTTATTTTATTTTTTTTAATGTGTACGATGCTATTACCAACTTTTTTTTCTGTCAGTTCTCAAAATTTATCACAAAATGTTATACATGCTAGAGTGTGTGTTTACGTTTGTGTGGATTGTTTGTTATTGTGTGAAGGAAGATATATAAGTATTAGAAAGTGTAACAAATTGTTTCTCATTTGTCAGAGAATAGATTTTTGTATTAATCTAATCACAAATCATTTTAAAACTTGTATCATTCCTTTTTTTTTTTGTTTCAATTTCATTTACACTATTGATAGAATTTAAAAAGTTGGATAAACGAAAAGTATTTAAAGTATTATAAGAGGTATGTTCGTTATACAATCCACTATGATGAAGACAACGTAATACGTCAACTCAGTGATAAATACTATAGTACAATCTCATTTATCATTCCATATTCCACAATTATTACTCCATTTGTTCTTTTTTTTTTTACATAGTTTATATCAACTCACTCTGTCTGCCTGGTCAAAATTTGTACACGTTATTTCACCCACACCCAATCTCGGAGCAAGCTGAAATTGTGCACAATTATTTTTTTACCTGACAACACAAGAATCATTTTTTAAAAAAAAGCCAATTAGTTAATTAACTATTGGTAATAAATTATTTGGTTTGGTATTTATAATAAGGAAAAGAAATTGTACTTGACTGAAGTGTTGGTATAAGCTAGATTAGTTACCTTCATAGGTCGTCGTCTAAGGCTAGAGAACACAAACATGAAATAGAAACAATAGATAACTGTACAATGTTCCATATTCAAATGCTCTTCGCTAGCAAAGTGGTTACGGTGTCCAGTTCGATAATAGATAACCCCTTCTTTCTCCCCCACACTTTCCCAACAGGTCCAAACAAGTGATAGGATCATAGCGTAGTGAGAAAGCTAAAAGCATAAAATCGCGTTAAACAAAAACACAAGGTAAAAATATTTCTAATCGCAAAGATTTATCATTGTTAGTCTAGAGCAGTGATTCCCAAAGTGGTCTATAGAGACCCCCCAGGGGTCTACAAACACTTCCAAGGGGTCAACGAAAGTGGAAAGTGAAAAAGTAAATTGGGGTCTATGAGATGGACACGGGGGTCTATGATCATGAATCTCATTTCAGCTGGTCATGACTTTAATTTTATTATCGCGTTAATGGAATTATTTTATCCACACATTTATGATTTGTACCTTACTAAATGCTGGAATGAAAAATTGTTGTATTTAATTTAATAACTCTATTTAAATTGCTTAATTTTGTCATGTTATAAGTTTAACAAGAAGAAATGTAAACTGTACAGCGTTGAGTATTTCAAATTGGACTTCATGCCTTCCTAGTCCAACAAACGAGATGTTTATGTGACCTTTTTTATGACGCTCTAAATCAATTCAGCTGGAGGATCATTTGAGACGATGCCCTCCAATGGATAGTGAACTTGCAAACCTTTTAAACCAATACGTTTTCCAGTGTGTTTGATAATTGTAGGTAATACATAGGATCTAGTAGTTTGGTTTCAATCTGAATTTCATTAATACAAATATAATACTTTAAATGGAGCTGTAAATTACTTTTTTTTACCATTCGATTCACTGATTATAAATTAGTTTTAAAAAACGTAAAATTTGAAGTTAATGAATTTGCAAAAGATTAAAATATAACTGAAGCAGTGGGTCTACCGAAAACTGGAAAACGTGGCAGGGGGAACCACTGGTCTAGATCTATTACAAATTTAATTACATGATCCAAACTAATTGATACAACTATAAGCCTTTGTTTTTTGTTGTTTTTTTCTTTTTAAAGTATTTTTTTAAATTTTTCCTAATTACAAAATAATGTTGTGAGTCGTATTATTTTTTTGCTTGATATATTTCGTTCTGAAGTTTTCCTATGAAATAAAATCATATCATTGTGGACACAGCCTCAATACAATCATATCATTGTGGACACAGCCTCAATAAAATCATATCATTGTGGACACAGCCTCAATACAATCTGTTGACGAAAATGTATGAGTTTTTTCATCAGAAGAGACAACCTTCTTAAAATGATACTACTTTTTACTATAAAATGAAATTATGAGGAACTAAGTAATGAACTGAAACTCTTGTTTATAAGCGTATAATGAAGCTATTTTGAAATAGTTCATCTTTAGAGTTGCAATCCAACATTTAACATTGTAATTATCTAACACTGCAAATGTCAAAATCAACTTCATTTTTTTTTTTTTTACAGTTTCGAAAAAAAGAAAACTTTGCAAATTTAACAAATTGCAAGCTAAGAAATATGTACAATCTTCTGTAGATTTCTCACCTTTGCTCCTTTGTATGCTTTTAATTAATTGTTGACATATACAGGAAAATGAACACATAACTAATGACACTATTATATAAATACATATAAAAGGACAACATAGCTGCACAATTACGCTCAGTTCATTGTAATATTCTCACGAACGTTGGCCGTTAATGTGAAATGTAAGATATTTGATAAGAAATGTATTACATGTATTGTATGTATAGTGTACATTAGGATCGCCTTACGTTTTGTGTACTTTTGATATTTGATCAGTTTGTGTGACCTATTGCTTTATTATATACTGTACATAGTACTTCAAATCATAACATGAAATGTAAGACATTCATTTGGCAAACGTTTCCAATTTTATTCGTTTTAAATGTATTTTATAATTGTGTACATGTATTGCCTATGTACTTACGAGGCCTGTAGTGTATATATATTGCTGTGTGTAGTAGTACGCATTGTTTGATCTTATCTTCTCTATACTGCATTTGTAAACACTAGTTCATTGGATCAAAATAGGAATTTTTAAAACATGTAAATCACAAGGTCTAACATCTACTAACCCCTGGGTACAGAGCAGCTACTTCGCGACACTTCTTTGCTTCTTTGGTAAAAGCGTGAAAGCGAAAAACGATTTTTTAAAAAGCGAAACGGTAAAAAATAAGATAAGTTCGTTATTTGTGAAACTATCGTGTCGCGTAGGATAACAAAGGGGAATAAGAATGCTACTAACATTTTTGTTTTGAATCCATGATTTCTCTCCCGTTCTTTTTGGCACCTAAGGAGAACAAGGTTTTGATATTTATGCAATAGTCTACATTCATTTCACTTACCGCGTGGATTTTTGTTTAGGCTGATGAAATATTTAACGTAATGTTGTAGGCTTGAACAGGGCGTAAATAAACTAAAGACTACCATCTTCACGTACTAACTTGTAGTAGCCGGTCAAGACAGTCCAGTAGAGGCTGGAGAAACGGAGCAGAAACCAAAGCACACTGTCAATCAGAAACTAGAGAGTCTGTATCACTAGCGTAGCTTCATTTCCACAAATGTAGGAAAGTTTTATTTATACAAGGAAATTCTGTATAGGCCTATCACCTATCACGCTTATACTATGTACAGAAGGTGAACTGTTTTATTGCATTTTGCATTGGCGTAACGTCTGAAGATGGAGCTAAAACATAGCAAGATTTATGTCTCAATTTGACTGTGTCTTCTTTAGCTTCAGTCTCTTGAATTTCGTCTTGTGTTTAAGCCTTAGTATATTGAACACTTTGTGTTTTGGCGAAAGATATGTTTATTGTGGAACGTATTGCTCATATTAATTTATTGAAAACTGTGTTCGTGTGTAGATGTGTAAGGGTGTAGAAGTGTAAGAACGTAGGTGTGTAAGTGTGTTGGTGTTTCTGTGCGTGTTAGCTTACTGGCTGCTCGCTGTTTGTGTAATTTGGTTAAGTAAAAGTCTGTACATCTGAATGAGCGTGTACGTTGATACAGGCTTCGTGTTTATGTCGTGAGTAGCACTGAAGCAATAGTCAGTTCGGTCTTCGGGTCACATTAGCTGTTTCTTTAAACTATAGTAGATATCCTATAGTAACACATGTACATACGGCTTCATCATCTAGGGACATTTGCTGTGCATATAAATATACACATTGTAAACATAGATGTTTTCTCATTAGACATTTGTTTATGTTTTTTGTTTAATTTTTTTTATTCTTCGAGTGAACTCAAATTGTTGGATGTGTTTAGAAGCCTTTTATAACACAATATTTATTGGCTGGAATGCTGGTTTTTAAACTACGGATCCTGTCAGATGTGTAGCCCTAGTGAGATATAAGACAACACATTCCTTGACTGCATTATTTTCTATGGTTTATGAGATATTTCTGGAATGTAAAACTTCTTTCCAAAAAGAAGGCGAGATGAAGTCTCCAAAGTTCTGTCAAAATTTCTAGTCACTTCAAACATTGCTATAAAAATATTGCGTGTAAATCAGTTGGATCACGGTGTGTCATTCGAACAAATTGTAAAGGCAAGATTATTTTATTAGTATTTGCTTCTCATTGTGTTTAATCACCATGGCTGCTTGGTCGTATAGAATGCGCTTTAGACTGTCTTCTTCGAGGTCCCTGGCTCTAAACCGACATCTATACCCTTCATTATCCAGTAGGTGGGTGAGACTAGGATGTAATCATTTTCAGTTCTGATGGAACATACGAAACATGTTAAAACATAAAACAAATTTGTTTGATGAGTTTTTCTACCTGCAAAATGATTTAAATCTAACTTTCAATTGCTATTGAGAAGGGCTGAAGAAAAGTTTACACTTTACACTATACATTTCAAATAAAGAATAGAGTTGTGGTAGTCTATAAACATAGTACAAAATACCGTACAGATAAATGCATAGCATTCTTTAGAACATATTTGGCTTTTAAAATAATGTTATTTTATTAGTCAATATTAATAAGCATCCGTTATTATTATTATTTTTTTTTATTTCTTTTATTTATTTATTTTTATTGTCGACAGCCGAAAAAGTGAAAAATTAAAAAGTAAGGGGACTTAACCTTAAATAATACTTCTAACTTTCAAAGAATAATGTTCTATTGGATTTAACTCCCTTACTCCATATTTAATATGACGTGTCGAGTGCTAAACTGTAATTAATTTAAACAATAAATAAATAGTAATTAATTAATAATACTTTGATCTTCATAGTTAATTAGTAGGGCTGCAATTCAGTTCGATGTAAAATTTCATTTAGGCCATTCCATTTCTTTACAACAGTAGGCTCAGGATAATTTGATGGTAAACGTAAGGTTTAAGTAATGTGTACATATGTATAACAGTCAGACGGTTCCATAAACGTCTAATGTTATTCGATGTATGATAGTTTGTATATTTTCCTGCCAGTTGCTTCTAAATAATCACCAACAGTCGATATCTTACAAGCTTCTTGAATTTCTGTATATATCATTTCCATTTACTCTTCCTCACTTGTAAATATTTATACAAGTCACCATTTGTTTGTGTGTATCTTCAATTGCTTGTTTACATTATTAATGACCATCTTTGTTTATACCAACTGAATAAAATGTAATTCTGAAACATTGAAGTTTGTATTTTTTATCAAGTTTTTTTTTTCAGTTGTGTATATATATATGTCAGTGAACAATTTGATAGCTACTTATCATTAATTTCATGACAACTTGATCCTATTTAAACATACATCTTCACATTGAAGCAGATCAGAAGCCGTCTTTTTTTCTCCGCAGTAATGGGGGCTAGTCATCTGAACACTCCAATGTGAAAATGAGAACGAGGAAGAAGAAGGCCCCAGAATATGACTCACCAAAATGTATGATAACAATATATTTTGTATTAAATCTAAGGATATCAAAATTTAGCTAATAAAAAAAAAAGCTAAGTTCCCCTTTCAGACCTTGCGATCTGTCATCTGTTTTTTTAGCACAACGACCAACCGCCTTTACTATCCCCCAACTAATGTCAGATACCCCATAGGTCTGAGGTAGCCCATAGGTCTGAGGTACCCCATAGGTCTGAGGTACCCCATAGATCTGAGTGTATTCAGAGGAGCTCAAAGATCACGAAATTAAAAATCCTAGTCTTCACCAGGATTCGAAACCGGAACCTCTGGGTCGAAAGCCAAGCGCTTTACCGCTCAACCACCGAGGGTCTAAAAGCTAATGCGATAATTTGGTTCAAAACATTGGGCCGTATTTATTATTAACCTATTTCTGACGCAGATTTGTCTAGAATGCTCATATATTTATATAATAAATATGTAAAGATTCAAAGATCGAATTATTTGAATAAGCTATAAATACTTTTGGAAAACTGGAAATCAAATATTTAGAAAATATGGCTTGAGAGGAGTCTTAGTTTGGAGTTCAATTATTTAAAATTTCAGGTCTGGTTCAACTACTTTACAATACACACTAAAAGGTATATTAAAATTATCTAATACTGTAGAAAGTCTGAATGACAGTATAGGTCAGCCATCTTTGTTATTGTTTTGACTTTAATATAAATCTTGGGTTTTTTCTCAGTTTTGGGTTTTTATTTTCTTTTTCATCTAAAAAATTTAGACGAACTAGGTCTATCACCGAGACCTAAAGCCTTTAGACCTTACTACCAGGACACATTAATATGTTGATACGACTAGGTCATTTCTTTTGGTAACAAACGGTACTGAAACATATTGTTCATGTAGTTTACTCCTATTGTTATTTAAATTGCTATTGCTATTGTTTAGAGGCCTTCAAAATTATTTACCTAGCAGTGCCTAGCACTGAAAATCATATAAAACAAAACTTTGTATATCCTAAGAAAAAAAAAATACTGTATGAACTTGTTGACATGAGAACATGAACTAATAGAACTTTCTATTTCATTGTTTATAACGACTTCAAAAGAAACGAATTATATTTACACTAATTCATTAATTTACAAGAAAATAGCATTGCTTTGAAAACACGGGGGTTATGTAAACTCTTGGTATTTCTAAAGACACATTCTTGGGATTCATTTGGAACGTTAACATTAACGAAATAGTAACAAAGATGGCTTACCCATGCTTTAATTCAGAATTACCACTTTTTCAATAGCCGGGAAGTCTTTAAATCTTGTTCCAACTCACCACGAAGTTTTTTTCATCATACTTCCGCTTGACTTCTTTCTTCGCAACACTCAATGAATTCAACCTCCTGAAATGAGACAACTGATAAAAGTTGTTATTTGAAACCTGCAAATTGCACCCAGATGTCGTAAATGTCCTTAATTATCGTTAGTAAATTCGATTTTTTTGTTTCCTTAATATTGAATTAGTTCATTTACCATGTCAAAGTGAAATCTGAGAGCCACGTAAAATTTTTAAATATTTCAAATTCTGTAGACGCTATTTCTTTTTCAAGTTCTCAACCTCACTCGAAGATGTGTCTTGCACAATTTTTCGTGTAGTTCTGCACATTAAAGTATTTAGATTGTATTGAATTAAGGAACTTTTATATTTAAGGTTTTATATTTAAGGCACCTCTAACAAAGGATGTATTGATATATGATGCATTTTAGGAAAACAAAATTGTTCTCAGGGAAGTCTTGATTAAGAATTCCTAAAAATCCAAATATTTCGCCAATCATATTTGTGGCTTACATTGTTGTAATATTGTGGTTAACTTTCAGGGACATTTTTTATATATTTATTAGACTCTAGATGTAATAATTTTTCGAGATAAACTTTCAAAGTTTCAAAATACGTTTTCTTAAAATGATATGACAAACTTGAATCCTACATAGTTGAACAAAGTCGCCATTAGAATGTGTTGTATTACATTTGAGCAATATACAAAACTATAGAACTCTATAATGTTTGGAAAGATTTGACTGGCCGAGTCTTTTCGGAAATCTTCAGAATTGTGTTTTCTTTCGTCAACGGTCATGGATCCAGGTTCCGTGAAATTTTGACTTCAATAGAGCTATTGTAAACAGGCTCTTAGCGATGCATTTACTGAAGAGAAGCTGTCAAAACTAAAAAATGATGTACTGGGAATAAAGAGAGAAAGAACAAAGTTCAGTCATTTAGAGGCAAAGCAGTCAAACACTGTGTTCAGTCATTAAGAGACGTAGCAGTCAAACACAGTGTTCAGTTATTAAGTGGCGTATCAGTCAAACACAGTGTTCAGTCATTTAGAGGCGTAGCAGTTAAACACAGTGTTCAGTCATTTAGAGGCGTAGCAGTCAAACATTGTGTTCAGTCAGTACAGAGGCGTGGTAGTCAAACATGGTGTTCAGTTAGTACAGATGCGTGGCAGTCAAAGTGTTCAGTCAGTACAGAGGCTTGGCAGTCAAAGTGTTTAGTCAGCACAGAGGCGTGGCAGTCAGTACAGAGGCGTGGTAGTCAAAGTGTTCAATCAGTACAGAGGCGTGGCAGTAAAACACCTGCAGAGGTAAGGAAAAAGTTTTCGATGTGGGTAAATTATTATGAAACAGAAATGTAAAGATGAACTAATAGTCTTTATTTTTATATCTCAGTGGGATTATCAGTGTCTCTACTTCAAAAGCAACCACCTAACGATTTTTTTTCCAATCGGGGTGGGGGACTATTTGCATTTTTTTACGATCCAATATTCACAGTGAAATAATTTACCAGCGTCTGTAGTGTGAGTTACGAATACAGTTACGATTTTGTTTAGCGCAATATCATGCTTTTATCTTTCTCAATGCAATATGATCTCATCGTTTGTCTGGAAAAAGTGGAGAAAAAAGGAGGGGTTTGGGTGGTAGGGGGTTACCGTGATCGCTTTTTAAATACAAAAAAAAATTTCATTCAGGAAATAACCCACCTCAAGGGGACTAATTCAACTTAAATTACCAATTCCGTCAAGTACGATTTCTTTCCCCTGTTCGATACCAAACAAAATGATTAATTGCCAATAATTAATTATCTAATTTATTTTTTAATTGATTCTTCATTTATCAAGTATAAGAATTTGAACTTGACCTGTGGGAGAACTAACGTTTACAAACTATTTACCAGACAGACAGAGTGACAGACTGACTACACACAGACGTCTTGATCCTTTCCACGTTCCCAAGTGTTAATGGTCGGTTTTTAGTTTATTGCTTCAAACAGCTAGTACAACTAAACCCATGTAGGCGTATTCTATTGTAGTAAAATAAAGTTGAGATAACTTTAATAAACGTCTTTTGTGGACAAAAACTCAATATAACTTTAAATAAAAATATACACAGATTCAACTTAAGATGAGATATAGATTAATTAGATAAGAATTATATATATATATAATATATATATATATATATATATATATATATATATATATATATATATATATATATATATATTAAACAAAATCTCATTACAAAAACACGTTCTTTCTGTCTGGCTCTTTATGTCGTCTGTCGTTCTACTATCACAAACGTGACTTTCTAACAGAAATATAAATCATGGAAGCTTTGCTATTAAAAAAAAAAGCTATTTTTAAAGAACTAAGTTAGAATATTTTGTCAAACTATTCATTTCTGGTAACGTCATTCTATTTCCATGTATGCTGTTTCCTTCAGTCCTAGTTCCTCCTAACAAAATCTGTGACTCTAGTGTCAGTACGGCATATTCTTCTTACAGATCGTTATTAAAGAAACAAAACATTATTAAGTCACACCGGACGGATACTTTTGCAAGCTCGCGCATCCTCATCGTGGCGCCTCCGTGGAAACGTCCGCCCAAGGAAGCGGAAAGGCTAAAAACAAGAGCAAACAGGGCTCCTTGTGAGCTACCACAGTTCTGCTCCAGCGTGAGTGCATGCACGTGGTGAGTATGTAAGAAAAGCTTGCTTGCCCGTCCAAATCAGCTGCACCGTTTCCAAGCGGGAGGTGATGCCTTCTCCCCCATCTCAACGGAACGCAATGGTACATTATAGCAATATGGTGTTAGAGTTAAAGGCACATTCCTCGTCCCATATGCTAGGACAAATTTGTACAAATACTCCTTCTTCCCTAGTGCTATTAGAGCATGGAATGGGTTGCCTGAGCTAGCAATGAAAACCAGTGACTTGGCAGAATTTAAGTCATTGGTTAATTGGTTAATATGCATGACTAAATGCATGACGCGTAGGACGTAATCATCTTCTTTTTTGAAGTTACGATAAGATAAGATAGTCCCTTCGTGGGCTCGGCCTCCGGTCTCGTATGGGACGGGGGTGCATGAGCTCAAGGGAGCGTGACCCACTAACAAATGGACGTGATTATCTTGATGGGGGCCTTCAGAAGGGTCGGTGAAATGCCAATCCGTCATCCTGGCCACAGGATAAAATCCTTTCCCGGGTCAAAGGTTCCTAAAAGAGATGTATCTCGAACGAGTGTACTTGCACGTGGTAGACATCTGAACGAGTGTACTTGCACGTGGTAAACATCTGAACGAGCCCCCAGAACATTGTCTAGGAACCTGTAGACTGAAAGTACATTCGTGATGGAAATAGTTACGTTCCTAGTCAATTACAGTCTGTTTATCCTCGTCTGCAGGAACGATCTTTTTTATCCACCAGTGATATACAACGTATCATTTCTAAAGGTATCTCACATCTTTTGCTACCACTATTATATTATAAAAGTACAATCAAAATGAACCTATTACTATTAAAAACAAAATAAAGTCCATTTCAACAACTTCAATTTTTAGTGTGGAAAGAAATATATTTTCATGAAAACCATCTCTATTTCTCGCGACTGATCAAAAACTACCAGCAATCCCTTTCCTTCCGGCTCTCGTGTCTCCAGAAGTGCTAGCAGAAGTGGAAGACCTGGTTCTTGCTTTTCCACTTTCATACTTGACTGCACACGATCTCTCGCTCGTGAGCACACCATCTAGATCAAGTAAGTTCCGCCAGTTTGACAGACATATACAATCGTGTGGACTATCTATGTCGTCTGCAAGGTAAGTCCTATTGATTTATTGCCAAGAAAAGTTTTTTTCTGATGCGCTCTTTTTTTTTTAAAGTGGCCCACACACAATGTGTGCCAGCAGCTGTAAAATAACAGCACATGTTGATTGAAATCTACGGCTATAATATTGCATACAACTCTGCTTATACAATCGATATCTGGCAGCTGTCAGCTATAATTTAACGTCATTCTGTTAGGTTGGTAGGAAACGGAAGGATTAACCCTAGCCATCTGAATATTAGATTTGTCCAAGTTGTTTCTTATGTAGCCATCTGAATATTAGATTTGTCCAAGTTGTTTCTTATGTAGCCATCTGAATATTAGATTTGACCAAGTTGTTTCTTATGTAGCCATCTGAATATTACATTTGACCAAGTTGTTTCTTATGTAGCCATCTGAATATTAGATTTGACCAAGTTGTTTCTTATGTAGCCATCTGAATATTAGATTTGACCAAGTTGTTTCTTATGTAGCCATCTCAATATTAGATTTGACCAAGTTGTTTCTTATGTAGCCATCTGAATATTAGATTTGACCAAGTTGTTTCTTATGTAGCCATCTGAATATTAGATTTGACCAAGTTGTTTCTTATGTAGCCATCTGAATATTAGATTTGACTAAGTTGTTTCTTATGTAGCTATCTGAATATTAGATTTGACCAAGTTGTTTCTTATGTAGCTATATGAATATTAGATTTGACCAAGTTGTTTCTTATGTAGCCATCTGAATATTAGATTTGACCAAGTTGTTTCTTATGTAGCAATCTAAGTTCAGGTGACAGAACAAGCTAGGTGAAAGTGTATTGAATATAGAATCTAGAGTGTAGTCTTTCTTGTCAGGGCTAGGTCCATTGGTTATGTGCAAAACGTAGGTGGGCGTGCGGCAAGTCCATCCTCATCATTTAGTTTTATAGTTGAGGATAGTTTTTAACAAAACTATAATTACAATATGTAATAAGCAATACTATTATTGAATAGTTCATAGGACTTTGATCTTCCAGTTTGTTAGAGTATAAAACTTGGTAGACTATTCTGAAACTATATTTGGTCTAGAGCAGTGTTTCTCAAAGTGGGATGATCTTGTGAGAGTTCTTGTGAGAGTTCTTGTGAGAGTTCTTATAAGAGGTCTTGTAAAAGTTCTTGTTAGAAGTTTTGTAAGAAGTCTTGTAAGATGTCTTGTAAAAGGTTTTGTAAGACGTTTTGTAAGAGGCTCACTTTTGGACGTATTACTCTTTGTCCAATATTTTGACAACAGCTAACAAAATGTGAAATTTTCACTTTCAGTATTATTGCATCCAATTTTTAAAGGCCCCCGTAAGGGGAAAAAGCCGCTATTAGGTTTGTGCAAAATATCCGTCTGTCCGTCTGTCACACTCAGATCTCAAAAACTAGAAGAGATATGAAAAATATTATTTCATCATTAAATCCGTCTTGAAAAGTTTAGGTGCAACGGCTACTTTTGGTTTTCTAAAAGCAAACCGTTTAATTATAAAATTAATTAGGCAAGCGATTTTTTCATCAAAAAACACCAATTCTAAAACAATTACGTAAATGTAAGGGAGGCAATGTTGCAATATGCTAACAAAGATGAATAATTTTTGTGCATTTTCAGTATCACTAAGTCAAATATATTTATAAAATGTGCAGGAAATGTTTACAATTATAAATAATACTTTAAGATGTTTTTTCTGGTTAACTAGCTGCTAAAATTAAAAGAAAACATTTCTGTTTGTTTATAAAGGCTAATAATGCACTTTGTATGTAAATATCACTCACATTTTATAAAATGGACTTTTTAAGCAGCGACTTTCGTGCAGTAGCGTAACGTCTCATCATGTACAAATATGAAACCAATTCCTTAAACTTTTTTTAAAAATCAGATTTTATTTATTTTTTTGTTTAGTGCCCCCATCCGAATAAAAGAAGCTTATTTTTGTGCGTTTTGTCTGTTGGTCGGTCTGTCCGTCACGATTAGATTAACAAATAACACTAAAGGATATTGTAAATCTGACTAAACCTTTAATTTTTCATTCAGGAATATTGCAATAGTTTTAAGTATCTCTAAATGATTGTTCCGGATGTTTTGTGAAAAACAAATCAATGCTAGCGAATATTTGTTTGCTCTTCTAACTTATATTAGATTTTATTTCCATGCTTAAACGTTGCAATAAACACATGATCTTTAATACATTGTTCCGTTTTTTTTAATGTAAATATCATATAAATGCTAAAAAAAAATAAACTACACTGATTTATATTTCATTAACTATAAAGTTGTTTCGGATATTGTTTTATAAAAAATAAATTATGTCAAATGACTGTTTGAAATCGCACAATTGACTAATATTACACTTACATTCTTTGACACATACGTCACTATAGTTTATTTATCAATACCAATTGTTCCGAATTTTAAACTTAAAACAAATTTATGCCAAATGACTTTTTTTTTTCAAAAATATCGACAATAGGTTATTTGGGATTTTAAAATAAGAAAGTAATTTACTAGAAACGATTATTGAAAATCACTTTTTAGACATATTTAACTGTTAATTTTCTTGCCAAAATATAATAAAAGTTGTTTAATCGGTAAAGAATGTTCCGGATTTTGTTTCGAAAAAGAAATCGACCTACATTACCTTAATTTTCTTACAAATGGTCGCCAAAAATGATCCGAATTTAAGCTGAAAAATCTAATAACGCTAATAAATGTTTGAAAACTCTCTTCTAATAAATAAAACAAATAATTTTCTCATTTACGAAAATTGGTTGTTCCGGATTTTTTATAAAAAAATTTTAAACTCTATTTATGTCAAATCGCACTTCTCTCTTACACTACATTTAACTTTCTAGCTAAAGCGTTAGGAAATCTAATTATGGTTAATATTATGTTCCGATTTTTAAGGAAAACAACTTCCTAACACCAAAGTATGGTTTGAAAATCTCTCCATAAGTCTATGGTACATCTAATTTTTATAACAGACCATCCCACAAATTTAATGAACGGTATTTGATTAATCTGGAATTCTCATTTTCTCTCACTATAAATATATAAACATCCGGAACAATCTACTGTAGAAACTTAAAACTAATGCGATGATTCGAAAGGGAAATTAAATTTAAATCAGATTTTCAATAACTTTTAGTCTTTTTTTTTCTCGCTATTAACATGACGGACAGACAGACTGACAGACAAACAAAAATTGTCTTTAATATTTTTATATATATGTCATATACATATTTAGTCTAACTAGCCCATCAAATGAAATGCTAAAAGAACAAACTCGGTGCAACAATGTCTATGAACCCTCGAGAAGCTGCTCGTATAGAAGACATTTTTTAGTCTAACTAGGACGTGTGACGTAATGGAATTTTTTCCTTTGACGTCATATGGAGTTAATTCTTTAAATGAAATGCTTAAAGATCTCACTCTGTGCACCAATGTCTATGAACACTCGACAAGCTGCTAGTATAGATGACATTTTGTAGTCTAACTAGGCCGTGTGACGTAGTGGATTTTTTTCCTTTGACGTCATATGGAGTTAATTCTTTAAATGAAATGCTTAAAGATCTCACTCTGTGCACCAATGTCTATGAACACTCGACAAGCTGCTAGTATAGATGACATTTTGTAGTCTAACTAGGCCGTGTGACGTAGTGGATTTTTTTCTTTTGACGTCATATGGAATACATTCTTTAAATGAAATGCTAAAACAACTCGGTATAGTAATGTTTATTAAACCTCGTAATGTGACTCGCATTTTAAAAAGACATAATAGCTAGATGTAGATCTAATCTAGATTTTTAATACTAGATTTAGATTTTTTTTTACACTAGAGCTAGATTTTTTACACTAGATCTAGATTTTTGTTTTACACTAGAGCTAGATTTTTATAACTAGATTTATATTTAAGTTCTTATTAAAATCATTGTTACATCTAGATCTAGAATTTCTTGATCTACTTTAGAAATGTTTATAGTCTTACATGTTTCGGATGTTCCTTCAGAGTTGTAGTCCAAACCTCCTGCAGGACGACGGGGATGGGAGCGGGCAGGGTTTGAACCTGGGACCATCAATGAATCCTAAGGACAGTCCAGCGCGCAAACCGCACTACTAAACAGCCATGATTTAGACTATATCAAGATCTATAATTTTAATTTCTAGACTTAAAGTGTAGATTTTTTATTTCTAAAGTCTAGATTGTCAATATGTCAATTTTGCAATATTATAAAATACTAAAACTAATGTACTATTTAAAAATTTAATATTACGATTACTCTATTAATTGATTATAATTATCTAGTGTGTTGTTGTTTTTTTACATAAATCTTATCTAAATTACATCTACATTATCCCAAATTTATATTTTATATCTAGATCTAGTAGATATAGATATTGAAAGTGCTAAATTAGAAGTTTAATTTAGGTAGATCTACATCCTTATTCTATTTCCATTGAAATGAAAATGCTCAATACCAAAAGATTATCTAAAATCGCTTTTCTGACATATTGTACGTTTCCGGTAGTTGTCATTCCGTAATGTGTAGGTATATTATCAATAATGGTCTATTAGTTTGTAACCAGTTTGTCATTAGGTTAAGAGCAATGCCTGGTCGTGCGGTTAGCGCGCAGGACTGATTATCTCTACGGTCTCGGTTTCATACCCTGCTCGATGCAACCCTCCGTCGACCAGCAGAAGATTTTACATTAAAAAAAATATTTTTTACAACGCCAAATGAATCTTTGAAACATTATTACTTTTAACAATCAAAACAAAATAACGTCTTGAATATTTTTGCGAATATGCGGATCTGACAGGGATCCGTCTCCCACGGGGGCCGCCTCTGAGTTTGTGTGGCAACACAAACCCTCTTTGTAATCTTGTTTTTCAATACTTTTATTAAGGATATTGGAATAATTAGAATTTATGTAAAATATTAAAATAATTTAACATAATTTAAGTAATTTTTATATTAAACTAAAATTAAAAAAATAAACATAACCTTGAAATAATGATTTGGCCTCCCCTTACGTTCGGCCGCCTGCGTGCAATGCACACATCGCACAATGGATAGCGGCGGCCCTGTTCTTACACAACACTTGAGGCTAAATCATGTTTGTAAAAGTGGCCTATAAACACAATAAGTATTTGGTTTCAGATTTTTACCTTGCTTGAGCTTCAAACTCACAGGTAGGTCGTAGTGTCTGTAAGCTTACAGTGTGTGTTTAGTTTTGTTCCCGCGTGTCCGTGTGCGAAGTTTGTGTGTGTGTTTGGTCACGTGTCGTTAACCTTCGTTTGTCCATTGAACATTCGATCCATTGTTAATTCGTGCGCGTGTCCTGTGCACGTCATACAACGGAAGCTTCAGACGTCTCGGATGATGAGATTTGCTCAAGGTCAAGGCTACGAACGTTTCAAGTGGCTCGAGACACACAAAATCGACAGTTCTGCATTGGTTCTGTGTAGACTCTTCACTTGAGTTGTCCGATTCGGATCGATAGTTCAAAAGTCCAAACTTCTTAGCCAGGAACTAGAATTTATATAGATAGTAGACATTCACTGCTCATTTCCCTGTCATTGACTTTTGTTCATTACAAAGCTAATATCAACTCACTCTGCCTGTGTATGCAATCTTCAATAGTCATTAGCATCTCACGAGCAACGACGAGGAGCCGCAACTACATGGCTACGTAAACAGGCGAGCCGTCAAAGATGGTCCTAAACGTAAATATGGATAACATAAATACTATGTCGAGTCTATATCCCTCTTATCATTGTTTTGTCATCGGCTTGCACAAAATGGAACTCATCTTTCGTGCAACCATTCTAAATTATATATCTCTCAATACTGCAGGACTTATTTCCCTTTTATTTAAAAGCAAAAAAATAATAATTTAAAAATTAAATAAAAAATTAATTAATCAACTATTTGGTTAATTTTTTTTATTCATGTATTATCACTGAGTCATCGACAATAAATAGCTGTACAAAGTGTCACGTGTTCAATTTGATCCTAGAATGGGAAGTGGGAGAAAACAAAACGTGTAAACAAAAAATCCTGCCAAACGGACAGACGGACAGACGGAGTGAGTTAGTGCTAATATAAATAAATGTCACTATTCATTCTTCTTCTCGTTGGACTTAAAGACAACCACAACCGATCAATGAGCTTATTATTGGTCTTGTAACATGTGAATGAAATGTTAACTCCTAGCATCCGTTACATTCTTGGTGTAAATTTGTGTGTGTTTGTATAACCAAACACATATGTCATTCTGCTGTTCATTGATTGTCCAGCATTTACGTTCCATTCTATATAAAAATGTATGTGGCCATAAAAAAAAAAAAACAAGAATTATGAAAAGTATCAACCGAATCAAGTTTTACATTAATCACTTTTATTTAAATCAGTATTCATATTAAAATCAGTATTCATATTAAAATCAGTATTCATATTAAAATCAGTATTCATTTTAATAAGAGAAGATCCTCATTTCATTGCACTGTGCAAGGTGTAGAGTTACCGTGAGACTAAATTAAACATAGGGAGTGTTTTTATGTGCCTTTTGTTGGCCTTCCAATCAGCTGTAGGCCCTTAGAGAAATAATTTGAAAGGTACCGCAGTGGGACACTTTTAGCGGAGCCTCTTCTCAATCAATTAGGTAAATCAATAACTGTTGCTACCTTTTTTTTTTTTATCTATTTCTCCCAAATAATGAAAAGTGAAACTGTAATAAGAGAACAAGCTCGCGACACTAAGTCAAGTTTGTTCAAGGCTCTGTAATCGCATTCTAAGCCTTTAAAAGGACACGGTTAAAAGATGGTTTGTGTGGAAATACAAACTCACAATCGGCACCCGAGGTGGTCCACTCAGGCAAGTTTTAACATTTTCAGCAAGACTATCAGAGGATATAAACTGCAAAATATCAGCTATATGTGAAAGTGTTGCTGATATTTTATTGTTAGGCTGACTGACGGCATGATACCAGAGAATAAAGAGATATAATAATTATTTTATTACATTTTTAATATCCAATTTTTATGTCAGTGTGAATCTGGCCTAGTTGATGTTATTGAATGATTATCAAATAAATAGTTTTATAAAGGGCCAGTATCTCATTCAATGCCCCAAGGATGAAATCATTCCTTTTGGTTAAATCCCAAAATCAATAGTTGCGCATAATGTATAACATGACAAACTGCTGATTGAATGTTTTTTCTAATTATATTCGACATATACAAACACTATATATATATAAATAAATAAATAAATAAATAAATAAATAAATATATATATATATATATATATATATATATATATATATATATATATATATATATATATATATATATATATATACTAGACATATGTTACCCGCGACCCGCGGGTCTTTGTTTGCGCATTACTGTCGATATAGTCACAGAGTGTTTTGTAAACAATTAAACGAAATAATAATGTAATAAGTAAAGCGAATGTGTCAATGTAAAAATAGTGTGAATGAAGCTATCAAATCAGAATAGCTAATAGGCTTAAATCCATTTTTTCAAATTAAAACATTTGCTTGTAGGCCTACATAAATTTGATTAAAATTTAAGATGAATAGACTTAATTTTGTTTGTTCATGTGTTACAGTATAAAGTAGATCTTTAGGTAGACATAGATCTAAATTTACACTAATCTAGAGTTAAAAATTGGCTTTTATAGAGTTCATTATGTGTTGCGCATGCGTGACCTTTTTTCATGAATGAATATCGGCCTATCTCAACACGGCTACGCAGCTTTATTTAGCGAACAGCGAACGAATGTATTAAAAATGCTTTAGAAAAACAAATTTGAATGTAAATTTGATTAAAATATGAAATGAATGAACAATAATTAGTATGTTTATGTGTTAAAGCATAAAACTATCTTTGCGAAAAGAAGTTTTATCATCTTAGAGTTCAATAAGAGTTTTAGACCTAGGCCTAGGAATAGACTTAGTAGAGAGATGTGTTAATCACTGTTAATGTATAACCATTTGGTAATGTCTAATGAAAGGATGTTCGCCAGACATTACCCGCGGCCTGCGGGTCTAAGTTTGTGTTTACTAATCTAGTGGATTGGATTTAGATGTATGTTAAACTTAAGTAATGATCCTTTCAAGTTTTTTCTCTTTCGCTACGAAAATAAAATTAGGTTTGCGAAAATGGGATTACCTGAAGCGATACATTCATATCTATTAAAAACGAAAAGAGCGATAGCTTTGTTAAATGAATGGGATTATAAAGTGAACAATCAAACGAAATAATTTTTAGTACATGATTCATGAATGAATATAGATCTAGGCCTATCTCAACTCGGCTTCGAAGCTTTCGTAAACGAATGTAGCTTTAGAAAACTAAATTTGTATGTTAATTTGATCAAAATATGAAATGAATGGACTTTAATTAATATGTTTATATGTTAAAGTATAAAACTATCTGTGCGAAGAGAAGTTTTATCATCTTAGAGTTGAATTAGAGTTTAGATCTAGGGATGGGATTATAAAGTAAACAATTAAACGAATTAATTTTTAGTACGCGATTCATTACGGTATTGTCTAATGAAAGAATGTTCGTCAGGAAATCTGTAGTTACATATATAAGGAACTAATTAATGTAAAAAATGCTTTTGAAACACAAAATTGAAGGTTAATTTTATTATATAATGAAATCAATGGATCTTCTTTTGTATTTTCATGTGTCAAAGTAAAAAACTATCTGCGCAAAGTGTATTTCTTAAAATTAGATCTAGGTCTAAATCCTTTCGATCTTTTCTAATGTCAACATTGTTAACCATGGCCTAGATCCATACAGTTTAATTTTTTGAGGGTCTTAAGTTTGTTTTAGGGCTACAATACATACACTACGGTCTAAATTAGTACCAAAGGAACATTCCTGCCTAGTTTTATCAAGATTGGTCAAGCGGTTTTGATGTCTATAAGTAACATACATACATACATACACCTCACTTTCTACTTTATAATATATATATAAAAGAAATAATTACTGATACTGGTGTTATCACTAATACCAAACTCGAAGTAAGTTGTTTCCCCTACATCCCGCCGTTTTTAAAATGTCGAAGTTTGGCTTGAACCGTGCGAATTCTGAAGCAACGAGATATTGTCTCGTCCTGCACTGAGCTATAATAAATAATAGCAGCCTCCACCATGGGAAGGCGCGGTTAGGGCGCTTCATATTCTCCCACGATCCGTGGGCTTTTTGGAACCTGTCCATAAAACTGTTTCAATGGTAAAACCTTACAGAACAAAGAAACTCAATGAAAAGTTTTAATATACAACACAAACACCAAGCAATCAACACTTGTCCTACATGAAACGTAATCGATTCGACGTTCTTTAAACCTTTAATTTCGTTATTAGCCATATTGTAACTTTGTGTCAAATTTTAGATTGCACTCGCTAAGCTCAGGAGCGGAAAAAAATAGAACTTTTTAAAACGAAACAGAAAATGGAAAATAACCAACGAAAAAAACGTCAATATGGCTTAAAGAATTGAGTTTCCAAATGTCGCAAAACTTAAAGATCAATCAATATGTTTAGACATTTGTTACACCGTAAAGAGGAAGGAAAGTGTTGGGTGTAGAGAAATGTGTTTCAATTGAGAAACCAGTTGACGTCACCCAGTGGATCTCATGGCATGAAAGTTACTGTTTACTTTCACGGTGAGAAGAGTGACTACAAATGAGTTTGAATTCCAACTGCATATAGTTTTAATGATGTGTGTGTGTGTGACAAATTCACTTAGGGGCGGTATAGTTTTTAGAAAAAGTCTCAAGAATACTATTCTTCTAGGCTAGCCAATGAACTCAGGAACGAACCCACTGTGATGAAGTGCTATATTACTTTTCCGTGATACTCAATACCTTGTAAGAGGCAAGAATGAGGTCTAAACAGTGCTTTATTTTATTGGAAATCTAGCAGGTCACAATAAAACGAAGTCTATTTGTGCTCAAACTTCTTTCTAGTAGTATGTACTAAAAAGAGCCTGAATGTTGTACATGTTTCGGATGTTCCTTCAGAGTTAATTTACTTCCTAGTCCAATCCTCCCGCAGGACGACGGGGGATGGGAGCGGGCAGGGTTTGAACCCGGGATCATCGATAAGTCTGAACTACAGTCCAGCGCGCAAACCGTACGACCAGGCAATCATCTCAAATAGATAGATCACCTCGAAGACATTATTATTGTTACTGTTTTAGTTTTTTAAGCGTTTCTATTACATCTAGTTACTATGCTTACTGAGATCTGGTCTAGACATTTTTGTTGTCACGTGCGAGTTAGGGGTATCCGAGACAAGGTTTCAGTGATCTAAAAAAAAGTCTCGACTCAAAATTAATTTTTTAGTTGTTTTTTTTAAATTAATTTTATAAATCTAGTCTCCTTCAGGAAATAACTCTGCCCCCCCCCCCCATCCACACACGTTTTTTCAATAGCTGTTAAGAAATCGAACCTAATCAATACCAGCATGTCTCTTATTTGAATATCAATTATAGACTAAAGAGCTAACAAATAATTTATTGCCCGATACTGGGTTGTTTTTATTGGAAATTATTTATTTCCATCTTCTTTTTTATCCACATTCCACGGTATATTCACCCTTTAGCTTGACACTCATACAGTCACCATGAACTGAATATTCACATGGGAGGATAATATACTTTTTTAATATTTACGGTCTAAATGTATAATTTTATATTTCTAAAACAATTATAATGTAACACAGAATGATCAATGTAGTGTGTACGGAGAGTGATAGTTATATTGCTATATACTATAAAACTTCTAAAATTAATAATAATAAAATAGGTAAAACAAGTTGTGTGCATGAAATCGTTACGTTCATCTTTTTTTTTTTTAAAGTTGCACATTTTTAGGTCATCATCGATTCTCCTTTCTCTGGAAAATTATCGAAGACATTATCCATCATATTAGCGTCTTCCACTGACAGTTTATTTTTAGATCTCATCTTGGAGACATTTTTGTACAAGACATAAAACTGATTAAATGTCTGCAATTTGAGAACCTTATTGATTGAGATATATCGAACTGAAGTCTAGTTCAATTTCTGTTTTTCTTGCAGCTGCAGCGATAGTAATATTTTTACTGTGGATTTTATTAAAATAAATAAATTCCCCCATAAAACACAGACTAGCTGTTGTGTACCTTTAGCTTGGTAAGTCTATGTTTCTGTAGTATTTGGTCATTTTTGTGTGATAGGCTAATTGTGACTTCAACTTTGTCTTTAAAGAACATTATTTTTTTCACTTTATATATTGGATTAGTTGACCACATTCTTAAACTGTGTTGCTGTCGTGGTGAGATCTGTCAGAAGAAATATCCACTACAAGATGTACAGGACGGATGCTTCAAGTAATATGTGATTCAAGTATAAGTTTGTAGGGACCAAATGTGAAAGATTGGTGACTCCTTATTAAATTTGTATTGATTATTTTGTTGAATGTAGTTATTGAGATAGATAAGGTGGCTATTTAACCCACTTCATTCAACCATTGATTGAGTACTTGATTTCTCTCTTTAACTAGACTGAGTATGTCTTCAGCCAGAAACCACATCTAGAGGCAGACTTTTTGGTTCTTTCATAGTCTCGTGTGTTCCCCCAGTTACCGTTAAATTATAAATCACTGTCTGAAGATCAAAGGAAGTTTGCTGAAGTTTATGGTGGCGATAAATAATTATAATCATAATCTTTATTATTCATTAGGAAATTGCTCTTACAAATGATTTCTATATTAGCAATTAAACTATAGATCAATAAGGCTAAATTTTAGAAAATAAATGCAGAGATCTGAATACTTATTATAATAATTTAAAATATTCATACAACTTAAATTTAATTCATGACTATTATTTTGTACAATTGGGATTGTGAAATCTCATTATGAAGTCTCATATGTAACAGCTAACATTTGGGACAGTCAGGATAAGAAAGTAAATTGTACATACTTGTATTTTTGTTGAATTTTCTCTTGATGTATTAGATGTCTGCGTGGGATAAAAAGTCAGCGTGATTTTGTTGTTCACATTTACAATATACCAAATAGAAAATTTAGATCATTCACTTAATTCCACAAGACATTCTACATTTTGTGGTTCACATTTTTTTTTGATAGGGTGGTTGACTACTCTTGCTGTTGTAGAAAAAAAAAGCAAGTGGATCTATGGAATTAAGTGGCTAAACTTATAAGCTATTTGAACATTTTCCGATACTTTGAGATTACGTCAAATGTAATTGAATTTACCGAGAAATGTATGTCTTGACGCGACAAAAATAAAATAAACTTAAACCCTCTTTGGAAGACAGCATCAAACAATAGACAGCCACATGAATGTTGAGTGGAGAACATTTACAAATATTAAGTAGTTGATGTCAGCGGAATGTTAAGTTTTACTGGATACGCTATCTAAGCAAAAATAAATATTAAAAAACCCGTGATTGAGTGGAAGATATACAGCAAGGTTTTGAATTGTCAACAGTGCCTGATGTATCACTATGAACGTAAAGAATCGTCATAGCCTTAGAAATTGTCTAAATTTGAGAACATGTTGTTTCCATAAAAATCTACAACGTAGCAGAATTTTGTACCTTCAACACGGAAAGAAAATGTAATTATTATTTTGTTTTAAGAATCGGCTTCATGAAAGAGAAAGAAGTAAGATATGAGTTTTGGAAAAAAAATTGATTTAAAATATTGTTCATTCATTTCATCTTCCCTTTCTCGAGGTTTGAACTAGGTCCTATTTGAACTAGGTCCTATTTGAACTAGGTCCTATTTAAACGACTAGCGGATCTAGAGCTTTGGTGTGGGGGAGGCGATTTTTTTCCAAACCCTAACCCTAACGCCCAGTAAACCCTAACCCTATGCATAAACGTGCGTATAGCACACACACACACACTTATATACATATCTTATATTATAAAGTAGAAAGTAAGGCGTACGTATGTATGTATGTATGTTACTTATAGACATCAAAACCGCTTGACCAATCTTGATAAAACTAGGCAGGAATGTTCCTTGCGTACTAACTTAGACCGTAGTGTATGTATTGTAGCCCTAAAACAAACTTAAGACTTAAACTTAAACTTAAGACCCTCAAAAAAATAAAGTTGTCCGACTCTATTAAAGCTATAGTATTTATGGATCTAGGCCATGGTTAACAATGTTGAGAAAAGATCGAAAGGATTTAGACCTAGGTCTAATTTTAAGAAATACACTTTGCGCAGATAGTTTTTTACTTTGACACATGAAAATACAATTTCATTATATAATAAAATTAACCATCAATTTTGTGTTTCAAAAGCATTTTTTACATTAATTAGTTCCTTATATCTGTGACTACAGATTTCCTGACGAACATTCTTTCATTAGACATTACCAGTTGGTTACACATTAACATTAACACATCTCTCTACTGAGTCTATTCCTAGGTCTAGGTCTAAACTCTTATTGAACTCTAAGATGATAAAACTTCTTTTCGCAAAGATAGTTTTGTGCTTTAATACATAAACATACTAATTATTGTCCATTCATTTCATATTTTAATCAATTTAACATTTAAATTTGTTTTTCTAAAGCATTTTTAATACATTCGTTCACTGTTCGCTAAATAAAGCTGCCTAGCCGTGTTGAGATAGGCCGATATTCATTCATGAAAAAAGGTCACGCATGCGCAACACAGAATTAACTCTATAAAAGCCAATTTTTAACTCTAGATTATTGTAGATTTAGATATATGTCTACCTAAAGATCTACTTTATACTTTAACACATGAACATACAAAATTAAGTCTATTCATTTCAAATTTTAATCAAATATATGTAGGCCTACAAGCAAATGTTTTAATTTGAAAAAATGGATTTAAGCCTATTAGCTATTTTTATTTGATAGCTTCATTCACACTATTTTTACATTGACACATTCGCTTTACTTATCACATTATTATTTCGTTTAATGCGCAAATATATATATATATATATATCAGAATCTAAAAAAGCAGCATTTCTAAACCTTCGGCGAAAAACAAAACAACTGGGGCAGCGCTATAAGGTTCACTTGTGTGATTCGGGGCGAAGCCCCGAGGACAAAAGCGTTTTCTTGCATTCTTCACTGCAGAAACGCATTCTCCTGACAAGTACAGCTCATTATTTATAAATGGAGTTCGGGGCAAAGCCCCGACGCCATAAGCGTTTTCTGCATTCTTCATTGCAGAAACGCATTCTCCTTACATCTACAGCTCATTATTCATACTATTTAAAAAGGACCTTTCGAATAATGTTGTACTTGAAAAATATTCTAACATGAATTTATAGGCCCTTATTACATTGCAAATAAAACCAATTTGTTCCTTGAGATAGGATACTCCACATATTTAGATTTTGGCTTTGAGGATCGCCGCCGAAAAAAAAATTGTTCGATAAATAGTATTCAGGAACATTGTTGTATAAATTGTGAGCTATAGTCCCAAATTTATTTAACTAGAAAAATATCAGATTGAGTAAAGGTTGGGAAAAGGCAACTATGTAAACATTATTTGGGTTTTTAACTCATGACTCTTATACTGAAAAATTTCGTTTGAATTCTAACTTTTCCAATGCAAAGTCTTTCTTAAAATAATTATGATAAATTCATGTGATACTACATAAACTCTGTCTGAAATGGGAATGGCGGTAGAGTGAAAACGATTAATCCTCGCTCCTTAATAATTTCTGCTAAAGATTGCATTTGGCATTAAAGAATAGGGATGGGGCGACTCGATATAAGAATTTAATTTATAGTATATATAAATTATATTAGTGACATATTATTTTAATTTTGTAATTTCTTAACTATAATACAAAAAAGAAAAAGTATTGGTTTGTCCGATGGAGGAAAGGCGATTGCATGTATCGCCCCCCCCCCACCTGGTATAACCCTTTTTCATTTAAATTTACTAATGATATAATTTGAGATTAGAGTGTGGTACGACATAATATAAAATGGGTCACATATCAATACGTAGTTTATATTACATAGATATTCAACTAATTTTGTTCACAAACTATAATTCTCCACAAAAATAGGACAGCCCCCCCCCAGCACTCAGAGGGCTAGAGTGGGGAGGGCTGTACATGCAATCGCCCCCCCCACACCCCACCGAATCGGCCAAATACCAGAAAGGGAGCGACATAATATAAAATGTATATATTAATTCAACGAATTTTGTTCACAAACAATGATTTCTCCATTAAAACGGACCGCCCCCCCCCACTCAAAGGGTTTAGGAGGGAGGGGCAGTAGAGGTATTCGCCCCCCCCCCCCACACCAATCGTCAAACAGAGAGCGAAATAATATAAAGATCGGTTAAAATATCAATAACAAGTTGTAATGATATAGATATTTAATTGATTCTGTTAGCAAGCTGTGATTTCTACAAATAAATTGGACCGCCCCCCCCACTCGAAAGTGTAGGGGGGGCGGCATTGATACCATCGCCCCCTCCCGACAACACCAAATCGGCCAACATACTAGAGGGGGTGGCGAAATAAACTAAAAAAAAGGTTGAAATATAAATTATTAGTATATATTTTTAACAAGTAATAAATTCGTATACAAATTGTGTGAATCCTATACTAAAATTCGTCCACCCCCACCCCACCCCCCAAGGGGGAGGGGTCGGCCGAGTGGGGGGGGGGGCATCGCCCCTACCCCCCTCCTGGATCCGCCAGTGATTTAAACTAGGTCCTATTTGAACTAGGTTCTATTTGAACTAGGTCCTATTTGAACTAGGTCCTATTTGAACTAGGTCTTTTTGAACTAGGCCCTATTTGAACTAGGTCCTTTTTGAACTAGGCCCTATTTGAACTAGGTCCTATTTGAACTAGGTCTTTTTGAACTAGGCCCTAGGACATTTGGAAACAACGTTCGATACGTGTCAAACATAGAAACATTTATAGACTAGAAAAATCATTGACCCGAATGGCTTCTGTACAACCTCTATGATGGGAATCTTCCGCCTTTTGTAGGCTATATATTTTGAAAACAATGCTGACTAGTAAAATTTTTCTTAAATATTACATTTACTTCCAGTACTAGGCGGTAGTAAATCATTTTTTATTAAAATGGAGACTTAATTTTAGAGCCCATAAAGCTGTATGTATTTTCTATGTTGAAGATACTATAGAACAATACATACTTTCCCCTACTGTGCTCTCTGCCTGCTATTTAAAGTGCTTATTTTCCCATTAGTTCTCTATCTCCCAAAATCATTCTTGCACATTCCATGTTTACTCGTAGATAACGCAATTTATTAGATCTGTCCTTACATCTAGACACCTTGAAATCTCTTAATGTGAAAGCGATTTTATGGGAAAATTGGTCTCCCCATCGAATGCTCTTCTATTGGCCAAGATTTGTGTTTTCTCAAGCAACTGATTATTTCCCTTTCCTCACTTGCCAACTGTAATCGATCCTTTGTATTTTTATTTTTTTTTTGTCTTGTGAAGCCAGCGAGCCACTCACTGCTCAGACGGGGGGAGGCAAATCTGCTACAAAACTAAATTACCTCCGAGATTAACGAGACCTGGGGTTACATTCACATTTAGTGGATTTTCACTTGGAAGTAGCCTGGTGTTCGTTCTCCTCATGTTTTATTTCGCTCATATGTAAGTAGATCCTTGTAGTCATGGATACGATTTAAAAAGGGGGGGGGGGGGGGCAGGAGTTTCTGTGTTCAATGAAAAAAATATTTCTTCAAGTGTATATTCATAATATTGTATCTATAAATTTGTAGATATAGTTCTGAACTATGAATGATTGACCTTACGTCCTAGTAACTGGGGCTATAGTTTCAAAACAAAGATCCAATTCTTAGTTCTATAGCTACGCTAAAATACTAAAGCGATCATGCAATTAGTAAAGATATGAACGCCCTGCAGACCTTGCGATTTATGGGGATCAGATGATGTAAAGGCCGACGGTTATCGAAGGTGTCATGTGGACGGTACAACGACCAACCTCCTTTTCTTCTTCAACAATGCCATTAGAGAACTCGGTGATCCGTGATTCGAACTCGGGATCCCTCAGCTCGGAAATCGACCGCTTCACTACTCAGCCACCAATCCCCTACATTCGCGATAAACTGAAACTTGATGTGTTTAAATATTGAGTACCTTATACAATAATTGTGATACACTGAACATTCTTAGGGTATACTAATATAGACTAGTATTGTCCATTATTAATGATCAAGTGAAGTGTTGGCGGGGTCTAAACACCTAGTCTTGATTTATAATAAACTAATCTAAAAAGTTTTGAACAGCTAGGTATTAATTCTTTCATGACCTTAATGACCTTTCATGACCGCAGCATTATCATAGCCTTGACCCTTGCAGTCCATGATGTCTAAGCCATCCAAACGCAATTTCTCTAGAATCATCTCAGCGATGTCCTTTGTGTCGATGAAGTCAACAAAAGACTCACGAACTTGTCAGGTTCTTGTGTTTTATTGTATCTATCATAGTTTTAATTCAATGTGTATTATTGTTATTTCTTTTTCTGAACTTATAATATTTTGGTCCAAGTTCAGCCTGACAAGCACACCACACACATATAGTTGTACTAAATTACTAAACTCAGTGTGTAATGTTAAATAACAATAAACATTTATTAAAGTGATATATTTACAAATGAATTGATGTATGATGAATGATAATAAAAATATCAATGTTCAATTATTTGAATAATATCATTACCTCAACATATTCATCATAAGTTGTTCAAACATTCTTTCAACGCAACAACTGGGAATTCACATAGATATAGTCTGTAAATCCAATACTGTTCACTGACGATAATTCCAAAGAGTTCACAATTCACACTGCAACATCAGGTCTGACCAAGGCAACCCGCAATCTGGAATCTTGAACCTCAGACTCATGAAAAAGTCAACTTGAACACCAACGACTAATTGACATTAGTGAGGTGAAGACCTCAGTCCTGTAGACTGTAGACCTAGAGTTGTACTCTCAATAAGAAAAATGAGACTGGATAAACAAGTCTTGACACCAAGACTTGACACTGAGTCTTACACGTAGACTTGACACCAAGCTAAGATCACTACTTAGACTTGACGCCAAAAACTTGAAATAGAGTCTTGACTGAGACTACGACCAAAACCTAGACTTGTCGCTAAAACCCCTAAAGAAGATAAAAGAAAAGGATTCTCCTAATCATCTAGATCTAGTCTAAATATAGACTTACAAATACGAACGGATTCAAATAGAAAAACCATACCATAAAAATAAAACTCACCCTAAACAGGGGTCAAGATAATCCAACAAGAAATGTCCAAGGCAAACGTTAAGGCTATCCAGTAACAATAACCAAGGAGAAATTCAAGAGCTCTCAAAACATGTCTTGCCTCTATACAGCACAAGATGGAGAGACTGAACTTGACGATAAATGACGCAAATCACACACACACACTAACTTTACGTCACTAGAAGTTGTGACAAGCAATAAAATTTCCTTCTCCTAGTCTACACAAGAAATAGTGTAATGACGTCATCAATATAGTGAACAACGCCGCACTATCAAATAGAGAAATAATTCTACTATACAGTTACATAGATAACTGCGACATTCCCCCTCCTCAACGAACTGGCAATTTTGAAAAAAAATTCCAGTTATCATAAAAAACTGCAAGAAAATTCTCCAGAAAATCAACTTCACCAAGATCGATATAACAAAGATCAAAACTGCAAATATGCTTCCAAGAATTACAAGAAGAGACTTCAAGATCTCACTGAGAAAAACAACTGAGAAATCCTCAACAACCAATAATCATCAATGATTACCTCAATAATAAAAAATCTTCATTATACACTTCAATAGACAAAATAATGTTTGTCTCAAAAATTTACAGTTAAAGTTACAACTGTTTGCATGTTACATAGTTACATTATCAAAATTGATCAATATCAAAATTAATACAACTTAAGTACATGATTGCTCAAATGAACCAAAAAAAATTATATAAGTCTTGAACAAACATCAGCAAAAACATTTAATTCTCCCTTCAAATGGACAGAATCAAAAACATAATCCTGCAGCGCCAAACACCATCTAGTTATTCTTTTGTTACTATAACTACTATTAGTTATGAATGACAAGGCTTTGTTATCGGTCTGGAGATGAAACTTCACTCCTGCCAAATAACGATCTAGCTTTTTGATCGACCATACAATGGCCAGTCCTTCCCGCTCAAGGATAGAGTATTTCTGTTCACGTGGCAACAACTTGCGACTGACAAACTTCACTGGATGTAACACACCATCTCTCATCTGACTAAGTATACCTGAAATGCCTTTATCTGATGCATCTGTCTGCAAAAAGAATGAAAGAGAAGGATCAGGCAATCTCAGAATAGGATAATCACACAAATAAGTTTGTATTCTTTTCAGTGCCACAACACACCCGTTACTCCAATCAATTCTCACAGATTTCCCCTTCTTCAATAACTCTGTGAATGGAAATACCAAGTCTGAATAACAAGGTATAAATTTAGAGTAATAGTTAACCAACCCAATTAATGATCGTACTTCCTTCTTAGTACTGGGTGGTTTAAACTCCAGAATCTTCTGAACATTTCTACTGTCTGGTTTCACTTCTCCCCGACCTACATTATGTCCCAGAAATTTAATGTTAGTAAAGCCAACCTCTAATTTAGATGGTTTTACAGTAAATCCATGACTTTTCAATACACCGAAAACATTGTGTACATCTCTAACATGAGTCTCCCAACTTTCGCTAAATATACAGATGTCATCAAAATAAAACAATACATTCTCAATATCTCTTAAAATACTCTTTAAAACTCTATTGAAATGGTTAGGAGCACCACTTAAACCAAATGGTAAGAAATGAAACATGTAGTGTTCCCCCAGAACCCTAAAAGCTGTATACTCCTTACATTCTTCACTTATAGGAATTTGCCAATACCCTTTAGTTAAATCAACTAACGTAAAATACTTAGCCCTGTAGAGTTTATTAAATAACTCTTCTTGATCTGGTATTAATTCAGCTGGTATTTGTGTAACCTTGTTTAACTTGCGGTAATCAATGCATGGACGTAGTGTACCATCACGTTTCTTAACAACCACAACAGGAGCGGCATACGGTGAATCTGTGGGTCCTATGATACCCAACTTTAACATACTATCAATTTCCTCTTTTAATTTCTCCTTCATATTTATTGGTACAGTATATGGCTTTAATGCTATAGGCTTAGTGTCCAGCAACTTAATTTTAAATTCTTCCACATCTGCTTTACCTGGAATGTCAGATATCATATCCTTGAATTCATCCAGCACCTTCATAATTTCACATCTCTGATTATGGTTTAAATCTGGGTTAATCTTCACTTGAGATAAAATGTCTTCATTCGTCTGATTGTTATTGTTGATTTCTAATGTCGGAATGCTTGGTAAAATATCTTCATTTGTCAAGTCTTCATCAAATTCCTCCTCATCATCCACAACAGACACCATATTAGCAGACAAAATATTGTTCTCATTTTCAATATTAGTAACAGTTTCACTTGTATTGTCTTTACCTCTGCTATGGTATTTCATCAACCTATTGATATGGTAAAGTTTCAACTTATCTCCCTTTTTCACTAGAAAATTGAATCTTGATACCTTCCGTATAACTTGAAATGGTCCTTGCCAATAAACAGATAATTTGTTTTCTCTTTGAGGTTTAAGTATTAATACACAATCACCTTCATCAATCTTGCGCATTGTAGAGTATCTATCATACTGAATTTTGTACTTTTGCTTTTGAACCTCACTATTTCGGTTGGCAATTGATGTTACATGAAATAACCTCTTCTTCAAATCCATTAAGTATGAGTAAACATTCCTGTATTCATCTTCCTCCTCTTTGTTTACAAATACTTGTTTCAGAATGGCCAATGGTCCTCTCATCTGTCTTCCATATACCATTTGAAATGGCGATATTCCTGTAGTTTCATTTGGGACCTCTCTATAGGCAAAAAGTGCAGCGCTAACCTTTCTATCCCAATCCTTTGGACTCTCTTGTGTCACTTTCCTTAAAAAACTTTTCAATGAAGAATTGAAACGTTCATTCATCCCATTTGACGAAGGGTGGAAAATAGTTGAGTGCACTATTTTAATATTGTAGAAGTTACAAACTTCTTTGTATAAATCCGCAGTGAACTGACTTCCGTTATCACTTAGTACCTCATGCGGTATACCAATTCTACTGAAAATTGTGTTTAATGCCTCAATTACAGTTTCTGTAGTAATATTTCTTAAAGGTATTGCCTCTGGCCATCTCGTAGCAATGTCAACAAGTGTTAAAATAAATCTGTTCTTGTTCTCGGTAACCTCCAACGGACCAACAATATCTATTGCCACTTTGTAAAATGGTGTTGTTACTATATTCATATTTCCAAGTTCAACTCTGTCACATCTTCTTGGCATTCTACACCGTTGACAAATATCACAACTCTTAATCAAATCTTTAACATCTTTATCAACTCCTTGCCAAAAGAAATATTGGTATATTCTTCCCTTAGTCTTTCTCACTGACAAATGACCTGCAAATATACTTTCATGTGCTGTTTTTAAAATTACTTCCCTTTTTGACACTGGAACCACGAGTTGTTTCTCTTCCTGACCTATTTGACTTTTGAATACACGATACAATAATCTATCGAATACCTTGAATCGAACACCTCCATTTTTCTTATTATCCACACTCTTCTCCTTCTGCCTGTTCCATAATTCTTGTAATGTAGGATCACTCACTTGTTCTCTCAAGAAATCCTCACATGATCCAAACAACTTATAACAATCCTGAATAACTTCTGAATGTTTCATAATATCGGCCTCATTCTCTTTTTGTTTCATTGCTCTCGTAACAGCAGCACCACTATGTTCACAATGTTGTTCATCTTGTACATTCCCTATGATTAAATCAGCTACTGGATATCAAAACAAGCTACAATATATTTCCCTGTGATATAGTCTGAATTGATGTCAACACATGCCAGTGGATATTCCTTAATAGTACCATCAATCAATTTTAATTTGTAGCTACCTGGAATTTTGTCTGTGGATTCAACTAACGAATTTCTTACCCCAATCACACTAGATCCTGAATCACGCAATATAGACACTATTTTATTATTTAATAATCCTTCTTCAAAACGTAATTTACCTACAGACTTTTTCCTCAATTTCTGATCAACAATAGACATAGTTTCTTTTCTACATGGAGTAAAATATTCTATTTCATCAGCCAAATTAGAATGACAACAACTTTGAATTTTACGTGAACAATTTAGTCATCTCTGTGGACCTGTCTGTTTAATTTTCCTTGGCTTGTCTGTGTTTTTCTCCTTAGAATAATCAACACTTGAATAATTCCTTCTGTTATTTCCTCCACCATGGTTCACATTATTGTAGGCTCCTCTCCAGTTTCCTACATCCATTCTCCTTCCTCTAGTATCAAACTGCCTCCTGTAAGTTCCATATGACACATTCCTTGTGCCTGACACATGTCTTGGTCCATCCTTATAATATAACATCTGCCTTGGTTTTACTCTAGCTCCACCCACATAACATTCCGTTGACCTGTGACCTACTTTTCCGCACTTAAAACAAGTTATGACTTTCCCGTCACTAACATAGTTCTGACTTGTAGCTTCAGCAGCTCCCACTACATACACATTTTCCTCTTTACATAATGATTTGGTTGAACTTGCAGTCTTAAAGCTTTCAATTACTTTTAACATGTCTTCTACATTATCACTTTTATTTAAGATAAGTTGACGATATACTTCACCTGAAACACTCTCTAACAATCTGTCTGTCACAATCATATTCTTCATGCCTTCTATGGTCTCCTTTACTTCTGCCATCTTCATCCAATTATCTAGTGCCCTTCTCAATTCTGCTACATATCCCCTGAAATCATTTTCTTTAGGTCTGATTTGGTGAAATTTCTTCCTACACGATTCTCCATTTATATCAGCCTGCCTCATTAACAAAACCTTCACTTCATCATAATTTTCCCTTTTAAACAGATCATCTTGTAGCATGAAATTCTTGAGTTTTGAAGTCAATTTGTAAGATAACAACATAGCCCAACTTTTCTTATCAATACAACATCTTGTTGCTACCGCCTCAAATAAAGTCAAAAAGCCAATCAAATCCTCATCTTCCTTCATATTCTGAAAACTCTTGTCCAACTTATCAATTATATGCCTTTGTTTATCCTGGATCTTAGCATCTCCTTCTTTGTTTTCAGATTTGACACCAATTTTCTCCTGAAGTCTAGCCAATTCCAATTCATCCTGCCTCTTTTTAGCTTCCACTGCTTCTCTTTCTTTCCATCGTTCATGCTCCTCCTTCTTAAACCGTTCCTCCCTATCCAATCTTGTCCGTTCCTCCTCCTTCTTAAGCTGTTCTGCCTTGACATATTCCTCCTTCTGTTCCTTCACATAATTCTGTAAGTCAACTCCTGAAAAACCCAACGCCTTCCCATCTGCTATAAATTGTGAATTTATAGAAAACCTAGTCTCCATCCTCAGAATTTCCAAACAATATAAGTTCCAAAGGTCAAATCAGAAAAATCAACTAGAGCACAAGATATATTATTAGCAACCAAAAAAAAATACACTTAGCTGTGCTTTCTCCTGCGAAGATAGAATCTGCCTCAGCACCAGGAAGATAGAGTAGTGATGACAAGGTACAGCCAGGTACACCAGGACAACTTGAGAATCCCAACAAACAGATCACAGCTCCAATTTAAGTCCGACACCAATCAGTTTGGCATGTAACAAAATTATATCTTATTAGTATAAATTTAAAAAATATTATATATAAGATACAATGTTAGCAATGGCGATATAATGGTACCATTAAAGTCTCACACAAAAAAATTAATACAGTGCTTTTCTTGAGTAATAAGGTACAATCACATGGTACTGTGACACAAACAGGTGTCTAGAATCTGAAAATATACTTTTACAAGTACACAAATCTAAACAATAAATTATGACTAAGATTAACTTTTTAGACGAGCCCCAAAATACTTGTCAGGTTCTTGTGTTTTATTGTATCTATCATAGTTTTAATTCAATGTGTATTATTGTTATTTCTTTTTCTGAACTTATAATATTTTGGTCCAAGTTCAGCCTGACAAGCACACCACACACATATAGTTGTACTAAATTACTAAACTCAGTGTGTAATGTTAAATAACAATAAACATTTATTAAAGTGATATATTTACAAATGAATTGATGTATGATGAATGATAATAAAAATATCAATGTTCAATTATTTGAATAATATCATTACCTCAACATATTCATCATAAGTTGTTCAAACATTCTTTCAACGCAACAACTGGGAATTCACATAGATATAGTCTGTAAATCCAATACTGTTCACTGACGATAATTCCAAAGAGTTCACAATTCACACTGCAACATCAGGTCTGACCAAGGCAACCCGCAATCTGGAATCTTGAACCTCAGACTCATGAAAAAGTCAACTTGAACACCAAACGACTAATTGACATTAGTGAGGTGAAGACCTCAGTCCTGTAGACTGTAGACCTAGAGTTGTACTCTCAATAAGAAAAATGAGACTGGATAAACAAGTCTTGACACCAAGACTTGACACTGAGTCTTACACGTAGACTTGACACCAAGCTAAGATCACTACTTAGACTTGACGCCAAAAACTTGAAATAGAGTCTTGACTGAGACTACGACCAAAACCTAGACTTGTCGCTAAAACCCCTAAAGAAGATAAAAGAAAAGGATTCTCCTAATCATCTAGATCTAGTCTAAATATAGACTTACAAATACGAACGGATTCAAATAGAAAAACCATACCATAAAAATAAAACTCACCCTAAACAGGGGTCAAGATAATCCAACAAGAAAATGTCCAAGGCAAACGTTAAGGCTATCCAGTAACAATAACCAAGGAGAAATTCAAGAGCTCTCAAAACATGTCTTGCCTCTATACAGCACAAGATGGAGAGACTGAACTTGACGATAAATGACGCAAATCACACACACACACTAACTTTACGTCACTAGAAGTTGTGACAAGCAATAAAATTTCCTTCTCCTAGTCTACACAAGAAATAGTGTAATGACGTCATCAATATAGTGAACAACGCCGCACTATCAAATAGAGAAATAATTCTACTATACAGTTACATAGATAACTTGCGACAAACCTGCACCCCGTCATTCTCCATGACAACATACCGTAAAATTTGGGAAATTTGATCGAGCTTTGAGATGCCAGGTGTACTGTCAAAAATAATAGAGAAATATTTGGCTTGTTTTACTTGCTGTATGATTTGTTTTTTAACGTGATCCCCCAATATTGTAATAAATTCATTTAGTATTTGTGGAGACATGTATGTATTCGGTCTGGAACAAAGCTTAGTTCGAAGCACATGCTCCCTCAAGAGTGAATCGTACTTTGATAGTAATTTTACTAACTCTCCAAGTTTTCTTCTCTTGTATAATCAAATCTTGGACCTTGTTGTCAATATTGTTCCCTACTCTCAGGCGAACTTCAAGTTCCCTCCAAGCAAGCGATGACTGAATGTGAGCTCTGCTGGTCTCATGTTTTTCTATTTTCGGGGATAACCTCCACCACTCATTGAATCCATCTTTGGATTTAAATAAAGATTTGGTACTTGACCTTGTTGAGAAGAGTGTGCAGAGGAAGCAAAATAAGGATTCTTATTTCTGGCGAATAACACATCCACTTTCTAAGAACTTTCTCGCCGTTTGACATTTGCCGGAAAAGCCAAGCCTTTGAAAGCTTTCTAGCCTTTCCTTTTGCTGATTCTTGATGTCTATACGCCTCTCTGAATTGACTGTCCATACGCTGAACTGTTTCAGATCCATGAGTGACAATGTGTATACGAATATTATCTGTGATGACATCAGGCCAATCTCCAATGTCGTTCAGTCTAGAGCTTATTATCCTGCTTTCTGTATTGTTTACACTGTCTGATGGTTCAGCTTCTTCAGTATGAATTTTTGAGGACATGCTTGTGTGCTGTCCTTTAGTCTCTAGAACCTGCGATGTCGGCCTCATCATTTTTTTTCTGGATTCAATGATAACCGTCTCATCTTGCTTTGTTGCTTTTAATTCTTCAGTTAATTCATACCCATTAACAGCTCACCTATAGTCGGTGGACTCTGGCAATGATGTGACTTGAAACTGTCTCGATGCTTCTTTAGACTTTAAGAAATTTAAGAAAAGCACCTCACTTCGGTCAAAGAAACTGCTTTATGCGGATGACATTGTCCTCTGGTCAACCGGCAAGAAAGCCGACCAAATACAGGCGGCATTACAAGCAGACCTCCAAACCATCTCCTCGTATTGCGACAAATGACAGATTCAGATAACTGTTGCCAAAACGACCTGGTCCCTGTTCAGCCTAGGGATCGACATTCTTAAGGCTCCATTCGAGGTTCAACTCGGTGGGCTGCGACTCCAACGTGAAAACACGAAAAATATCTAGGGGTAACCCTGGATAAAAAGTTGTCAATGCTCCAGCACGTCCAGAAAGTTGAAAGAAAAGCCTCGGAGAAGTTAGCGCTACTAAGAAAGCTGGCCAGCACAAAGTGGGGTGCCAATGCTTACATGCTACGCACATTGTACTTAGGGGCAGTCAGATCACAAATTGAGTACAGCTCAAGTATATGCTAGTAAAACTGCCCTCGAATCACTCGACCGAGTACAATCACAGGCACTAAGGTTCATTTGTGGCACCTTTCGGACAAGCCCAACAAACGCTGCTGAAATCTTAACAAACGTGGCCCCTTTACATTTCAGGAGGGAGTGGGCGGTACTTACGGCCTACGAGCGCTATAAAAGGGGCGACTCTAGGCTACCCACCTCAATATTAGTGCGACAGTGGAGAGAGAGGAACCGGATAAAATGCGATCGTTCCTCCACATTGCGGCCAATTTGTCAAAATCAGCTGGGCTCTCCACTGACAGAATCCCAATTAGAATAATTAGTACTTGCCCTCCGTGGAGGAGAAGTCGGCCCCACAAAAAAGCATGTCCCTTATAGGGCAAGAGGGAGCCACCAAGAGGCGATTAACACCTGCCATACTCCAAAACTTGGCATCAGCTACATTAAAGTCCTACCCATCAGATGCCATTTTCTGTTATACCGATGGGTCGGTAATAAGGGACCCCGATAGATCTGGGTATGGGGCCCTTATAGTCTACCCAGACCGGACAGAACCAGAGATGCCGATTTCTTAAAAGGGTTTTGAGGCGCCAGCCAGACTAGTCAGTCTTGAGCATTGTTCATCATTTTGTTTATGTTACAGTATTACCATTAATTAGTTAGTTAAAAAAAAAAAAACTCGTAGAAAACTAAGGTTAGCCTATTTTAAAAAATTGACATTACAATAGAATTATTTCCAAAATTAAACTATAAAGAATCATAAAGAAATGAATAAACTAAGACAATTGTTTAGAGCTAGAGTTTAGAAATATATTTGTAAACTCAATATCTAGATTAAACCAATGGACTAAACAATGAAGTAAAAAAAGGTTGGCCTATCTTCTTCTTCTTCTTTATATTACAGAGCATTGATCAGTGTAGTAACAACAGGTACCGTGTGTCCGAAATAAATGTAGTAAATTAGATTCAAACTGTTCTATAGCTTACATTGTATGGAAGAAATAGTCAAGGAGATGAAACAAAATAGCGACATTACTAGTTTATAAATCGTTAGTTCATGTTTAAAATACAGTAGTTTATGTTTGTTCGTGTCCATACAATTAGTCGTTTTTACTGAAAAACTCACGGAAATAGGAAATTAATACACACTGGAGGAATATTGGTGCCCCTCTCCACTTGGTGCCCTGTGCGGCCCAGACCACCCGCACATTGGTAGCTACGCCACTGCGTAGGACTATTCGTGCAGTTTTGTTATGAATTATATATATTTATTCTAGATGTTAAGTTCTACATTTTAAGTTCTAGATAAGCTCTAGATGTTATGTTCTAGATGATTAGTTTTATATGTTATTAAGTTCTAGATTTAAAGTTCAAGTGTTACGGTTAAGAAGTTTATTTTAAGTTAGAGGTTAGGGTTAGGGCTAGATTAGTTTAAGTTCTAGTGTTGTGTTCTAGATGTTTAGTTTAAGTTTTAGTGTTGTGTTCTAGATGTTTAGTTTAAGTTCCAGTGTTGTGTTCTAGATGTTTAGTTTAAGGTCTAGTGCTGTGTTCGAGTTCTTGTGTTGTGCGATACTGTATAGATCCCCAACATTCCAGAGCTTACTTCGAGTGTTGTCTTGCAGACGATTGTATGTCCAGATCATTGATCAGTCCCCACTAAATGGCCAAGCCAGCCCAAGGGTCTGACAACATAATGGCCACCCGTGTGCCGGTCAGCGTCTTCCGATTGCGGTATTAATTATCGAAAGTGGCTTGGCCCACTGACCAGTCACGAGATTAAGTCTTAGCACGTGGTGCCTCGTTGCCGACATCGTTGATGTTGGGGGGGGGGGGGCAGAGAGTAAAGACATTTTTAAATGGTGACGTCATAATAAGACAAGATATTGGTTTCCTTTGTAAAGACAAACAAAAAGCTGTTAGTCTCTTTAGTGTTCGAGTCACTATAGTATTGATTTATGCCCACTCTTGTACCATATTTACACCACAGACTGGTCTGTGATGCATCAAATATAAAGTTAGGGTTTTAAGCAGCCCGAATGTTTTCTTTTTCAATTTTTTTTTTTATTTACTCTGAGATATTCAAAAGTGTCACTCTTTTTGTGTGCTTTTTAAATCAACATGGCGCGCTATCGTTTAATAAACTCATCAGAAACAAAATGTGTCGACTTGCATTCAGTTAGGCCAAATATAAAACAGGAACAAAACAATATGCTGATCTTTATTGAGTAGCGATAGACATTTACAATAACCTGTGATGAAATAGGCACGAGAAGACTTGCTCCTTGACAAACTTATAAACTCTGAATAAAGAACGTGTTCGCTAAAGTATGAAGTGTCATAAACCCATGTAGAAGAATCACAACAGAGCAAAAATATTTACACTTCTTGGATCTATAGTTCAATAAATAAGTCAGTTCAAGTTGGAAACACATTATTTTTATTTTTATCTGAGTGTTATTCTTTCTAGGACAACCAACAAATAAAAAAAGGGGGTAGCAGTGGCGAAGAATGTGGGGGGTAAAAGTAAACAAATTCTAAGTGATATGATGAAAAAAATAAAAAGCTATTGATGATGATGTATATATAAATAGAGAGAGAGAGAGAGAGAGAGAGAGAGAGAGAGAGAAGATGTGAAAAGACAAGGGAAGGGAAAAGAGATTTTAAAAATGGAAACTGAAGAGACATACAAATAGACCGACAGAAATGAAAAACGAAAGATTTAGTCTAACACAATAGAAAGAGAATACAAAACAAGGTTACAAAGACAGTTTGTGTGGAAACACAAACTCAAAATCGGCCCCCGAAGTGGTCCACCCAGGCAGGCTTCAATATTTTCAGAAAGAACATCCAAATGAAATTATATCAAAGACAAATGAGAAAGAAGGTTGACAGATCTTGTGTAGTGCCCCAACGGTCCCGCAGATCAAAGGATAGGTGCAAGTGAATGCAAAGCTAGATGTGAACCTGGCCTAACTAGTTCCATTTTTCAGACCTTGTGGTCTATAGGGCGGATGATGTAAAGTTCATCTGTTTTTTTTGGCATACGGTTAACGAGGGTGTCATGTAGCCAGCACAACGACCAACCGCCTTTACTTTTCCCCAACCAATGTCAGGTACCCATTAGAGCTGGGTGGACTCAGACGCGCCCAAAGATTCCAAAGTTGAAAATCCCAGTGTTCACCAGGATTCGAACCCGGGACCCCCGGTTCGGAAGCCAAGCGCGTTAGCGCTCAGCTACCGCGACTCTCCTGGCCTAATTGAAGTCCAATAATTGATGTAATTTTTTGAAAAGGCTCAATCTCTTATTCAAATGCTCAACAAAAAAAATGCATCTTTACATTAAAAATTTTTCACGAAAATGAAGTTTACAAGATTAATGTTAGTTTTAATTTAGGTCTAATTTATAATGCATACAAATTAGCTTTTTCTCTTTAAAAAAACTGCTTGCATAACTGATTTTAAAAATTAGATTTTTTGCTTTCAGAAAAAAAAAGTTGCTGTTGCATCAGAACTTTGAATGGTCTAAAATATTGTGATGTCGGATTTTCAATATCTTTTCTAGTTTACGAGATCTAAACGGGACGGACGCACAGACGGACAGACATTTCGCACAAAACAAAATTTGCGTTTTTCCCCTTTCTGGGGCCGCTAAAAATGTCGATTGCACAGCAAACATTACTAAGATAGTTTCAATGATAACACAAACTCAGAGGAAGCCCTTAGACGGATCCGCCCATGGACTAAGAATATTTAAGCCATGGTCTTGTTTTGATTAATCAACTAATATCGTAACACTATAACAACAGCCTAGTCCTAGTTCATAAATAACACGAACCTGTGTATTGTGTCTTCTAGATTCTAAACAATAAAAACATACAAAATACTGTTTTTAAAAAAGCTTATATTAAATGTAATTGTATCCATTAGTTTCGATCAGTCGTTTCAATTTTAGACATAATGAACCGAGACATAAAGGATTTGTGCATTTAGAAATATTTTTACCAGTTGTTTTTGTTTAGCTTTTAGCATTCTCAATGTGCTATGATCCTATCACTTGTCTCAATGTGCTATGATCATATCACTTGTCATAATGTGCTATGAGCCTATCACTTGTCTCAATGTGCTATGAGCCTATCACTTGTCTCAATACGCTATAAGCCTATCACTTGTCTTAATGTGTAATGAGCCTATCACTTTCTCAATGTGTTATGATCCTATCATTTGTCTCAATGTGCCATGATCCTATCACTTGTCTCAATGTGCTATGATCCTATCACTTGTCTCAATGTGCTATGATCCTATCACTTGTCTCAATGTGCTATGATCCTATCACTTGTCTCAATGTGCTATGATCCTATCACTTGTCTCAATGCGCTATGAGCCTATCACTTGTCTCAATGTGCTATGAGCCTATCACTTGTCTCAATGTGCTATGATCCTATCACTTGTCTCAATGCGCTATGATCCTATCACTTGTCTCAATGCGCTATGAGCCTATCACTTGTTTCAATGTGCTATGAGCCTATCACTTGTCTCAATGCGCTATGAGCCTATCACTTGTTTCAATGTGCTATGATCCTATCACTTGTCTCAATGTGCTATGAGCCTATCACTTGTCTCAATGTGCTATGAGCCTATCACTTGTCTCAATGCGCTATGAGCCTATCACTTGTTTCAATGTGCTATGAGCCTATCACTTGTCTCAATGCGCTATGAGCCTATCACTTGTCTCAATGCGCTACGAGCCTATCACTTGTTTCAATGTGCTATGATCCTATCACTTGTCTCAATGTGCTATGAGCCTATCACTTGTCTCAATGTGCTATGATCCTATCACTTGTCTCAATGCGCTATGAGCCTATCACTTGTCTCAATGCGCTATGAGCCTATCACTTGTCTCAATGCGCTATGAGCCTATCACTTGTCTCAATGCGCTATGAGCCTATCACTTGTTTCAATGTGCTATGATCCTATCACTTGTCTCAATGCGCTATGAGCCTATCACTTGTTTCAATGTGCTATGTGTGTCTGGACCATTTGTGAAAGAAGAAGAAGGGAAGAAGGGTGGGTCTTTAAGAATGCTTACATGATCGATTTTAAATGCATACAAAAAAATGTTTACTCAAGGCTCAAGAGTCCTCAAGGGGACTGATTCAACTTATACCATCACATCTGTCAAGCACGATTTCTTTTCCTTGTTCAAGATTTTAAAAAAAGAAATCACCAAATAATAATAATAATAATAATAAGACTTGTCTTCGAGTCCGAAGATTATTGAGGAGTGCAGCATTTCCCTTGGCTACGAAGCCCCAACTGTGACCTAGATAATTCGCCACATACAGCGAAGACATAACTATTGTTTGCCGGTTGTCGATTTAGATTTTCTTTTCGCCGTCTACGTCTGTCATCGTCAACGGATTGTCTTTTCGTCTCAAAATGTGTATCCCGCTGTCTTTGTAAGTGACCTCCAGGCACATCGAGGCCTAAGCTGGTCTTTAAAGTGTTTTCGTGGGGCACCTCGACTACCTTTTCAGCTCACCTAAAAAAGGTGCTTTGGCATACGTTCGTCCCCCATACGGGATACCTGCCCTGCCAAGCATAACTGGTCATATTAACTAATTGGTTAGTTTTTTTTTTAAATTGATTCTTGTGTTGTCAGGTAAAAGAAATAAATAATTGTGCAAAATTTCAGCTTGATCTGAGATAAGGTGTGGGGGAAATAACATGTACAAACTTTTTACCAGACAGAGTTGATATAAGCTTTGCAGAAATGTTTGTGGTTAAGTCAGAATCGCGATTTTAAAGAATCGTTTGGCGTTACTTTTTCAATAAAAATCAAACAGAACTACCTAATATCGATAATGAGACTTATTGGCCAAAAGAAATTGATGTAATGTAAGTAACAACAGTATCGATAGTTAATTTTAAAAATAAAACTGGTCGCTTTCAGGAGATAACAAGTAGACGCAGCACCTAATCATTGCAAGCTACAAAATAAATTGAAATCAAATATTTTGAATGGCTTTTCTACTTTCTGCAAACCTTACAGACAGACCAAACAAAATTAATATTGGCTTTCTCTTTGTGGGAAACAAAACCAAATACTAAGTATTCGAGCCTCTTATGGGACTAACGGAGTATATTGTGCATGTACCAAGCCCGCTACTGCCCGAAACACTGTCTAAAAAAATGACTATTCTAAAAGATGTATGTAATAGATAACTTACATTGTGCATTCTTTCTCTTTATAACCGAAATCAATATGTTATTTCTGAGGGGAGAAGGCTGTTAGTAGCTAGTACCCGGAAAATACACATTTGTTTTTCATTTATATAATTTATTTTACATTTAACAATATTAAAAGTGTTGATGGAATGTCATATTATGTGAAGAGTTGTGCCCATGCAAAGGGGAAACTACTCTAGTAATCAAGATGGCTGATTAAACTTGTTTGTGTTTACCTGAGATTGTTCTTATGTCAAGTGTATTTATATTTGAGTGTCCATCGTAACAATAAGGATACATGTTTTAAAAATGTATAAAAAATTTTCATACTTATTTTTTAACTATATTGTCCTTCAAATGTATGGATTGTTTTAATAGAGGTGTTGGTTTTTTTTTAATGAAAAAAAAAAACGACTTGCATAATTAACTTTTTAAAAAAAGTTTCACTTTCAGAAGTCAAAATGTAGACATAGCAGCTAACCTTTGCAAGACACAAAAAATGAACTCAGATTTTCAATAGCTGGCTCACAGACCTATATATATTATATCTAGATTGGAAAACGGAAAAAAATTCTTATCCGCGATTGATCAGCTCACAGGCCTATATATATATTGCCATGTATTAATCACAGAGCTATAAGATCACGCAAATTCATGAAATAATGAAATAAAGCCACTTCCTGTTATTTTCTATTAAGATAGCATTTTAAAATTATAGATTGAAATAATTCACGTCTATTGATTTTAGTTATCTTTTGTACATTTAAATAGATTGATTACCTAAATCTTATTACATTATTTATCTAAAAATTGCAAAATAATAATTAAGAGACGAGAGTGCTCTTTTTTTGATGTTCAGTTACTAGATCTAGATAGATCTAAACATTAAATTATATGTTACATAGATTAGGGTTGGACAAGTACAATTACTGTGCTTCTTCACAAAACAACGCCTTGTTTCAACTTTTAAAAAAAATTTTCATGACATTTTTGTAGTGTTAAAAGATCTCCATGCCCAATCTAGATATAATATATATATATATATATATATATATATAGGTCTGTGAGCTGGCTTTTTGAGACTGACTACACGAAACTTATGGCGGCTTACAAATGACTGTTAATTCTATCAAATTGGGAGATATTCCATTAACCATAATTTGCTGCACCAATTTTTCTCTCAACCCCTCCCGGCCTGTTTGCCCCCCCCCCTTTTACTCGCTTTTCTCCCCCTAGTGTCCCTACACACTCCAGCCAAGTGTTACTATGGCCTTTTTTTTTGTTGACATTTATCAAGAGAACTCCACGGGGAGTCATGTCCCGATTTCCCAACCTCTAGTCACGTGACTAACATAGTCATGCGTAGTGCGTCAATGTTAACAAAATGACTCTTCTCCCTTCCAAATGGTTCCATAAGACTACCTATAATACACTTTTTTCTTTGACAAAGCTTATATCAACTCACTCTGTCAATCTGGTACCAATTTTGAGCAAGTTATTCCTCACATTTCCCAGTCTCGGATCATGTTGAAACAATGCACAAATGCACAAATATTAATTGTATCTAACAAAACAAATCAAATAATTAACACACAATTTCTTTTGTTAAATAGTGGTTTATTAATTTATTTTTTGCTTATTATCAATATGAGCAAATAAATCTTACAGAATTAAGAGTATAGCTTTAAATATGGAGTTATTCCCCTTAAATATTTTTTGAATGCTGCTTGTTTAAGTGTTACGTTAGCAATCAGTATCAGATGGCTGCCGTGTCGTGAGGTAAGCGCTCTAGACTGTCGTCTCGGTGGTCAAGGGCATAGAGGGAAGGTTTGGGCTAAGATGTAACTATCAGGGCGGACGAAGGCCAATGCAACCTATGTTGTCGCAGTGGGCCCCGCACTTTCATCGGCCCCGTGCTAATTCCAGGTGTAAATTATTAAATTAAACCATTTTATAACTTATATATAATAACAGGATTTCCGCGGTCTCCTCATTTTCTGCAGCCTCCTGTAAATGTCCTGCAATTGCAAAATATACGAAGAAGTTCTGGAAAACTGAAATTATTAAAAACTGAAAACTCATAAAAATCTCTTGAAAAATAGACAGTATTGTCATTTTGGGGTGCCACTCCTACGCGCGATAAATGAAAAAAAGGCATTGTCTGTTTTCATGTAATAAACATTTATTGCAAAGGCTAATGTATTTTCTAATACAAAGTCTTAATTTTGACATTATGCTTATCCTACCCAGACTGGCAATCCGTTTCGCAAAGGGCTCCACAATTGTTAGATTACCGGCCCTGGTAACTCTTTTCAATTCTGAGTAAGATGATTTAAATGACCTTATTTCCTGTTCGTACTTTGGATTTTCTTTGAACACTTTCTTTCCTCTTTTTATAAAAACATCTATTCACGTGAGAATGTCTTGGAATGTGAAAGGTGGAGGGTGAAACCTGGACAAGGATTTCAAAACGTCTGAAATGATTTTCTTAGAAATGTAACAGTTGCTGTATATCGCTGAGAAAGGAATGGCTAGATTGTTAGCCACACTGGAACAACTCTAGTTTGACCGTTATAAGTTTTCAAAGTAAAAAAAAACAAAAAAACATTTGGCTTTAAAAAACATGGCGTAGTCAGCTGTACTGTAGCGATAACTGAGTTCTTTATTAAAATTTATTCTAAAACTGCTTTCAGTTTATTGGTAGATTATTTAGGCTTTGCTTATATTTAGAATCTAAATCTTATATACATTACATCTAGATTTTAGATCTAGACTAGATCTTGAAGAGTTTAAATCACAAGTCTAGATCTAGATCTATTTCTAGACGTCTATATAATTAAAATACCAATAAATAATTACACAATGATGTCTTTCTCTCTCGCTCTAACTCTCTCTCTCTCTTTTTCCAAATTTCTCTCTTACTCTCTCTCTCTCTCTTACTCTCTCTCTCTCTCTCGCTTTCTCTCTCTCTCTCTCTCCTTCAAACACACACAAACACATGTTTTCTTTGTAAGCAGCCATTCTAACGTAAGTACTGAATCTTCTCACCCTGTGATATTGTGGCCCAGACCTAATTGACTTGCAGACCTGCACTTTACCTCCACGTGAGAGACACCCCCTCTCCCTCCCGGTCACCCTCCCACTCCATCAGTCCTCCCCTATCTCATGCCATCCTTTCATTCAGCGATACCGCTGAGTATTCAAAAAAAAGGAAGCAATTTCCTCGTTTTACGCAAACACTCTTTTCATCTTCTCTCTCTCTCTTTTTTACCTTTCCTCATTATCTCTATTGTGATTCTATTTGTTCATATTTTTCATCCCTTTTTCAGTAAGCAGCTTTTTTTCTCACAAATACACACACGCATAAGACAGATAATCACTCTCCCAACTAGACTGTCACACATAATGATTAGAGTCGTACACACATGCATAGTCTCACTTACATTGATAAAAAAAGACTGTCAATAGTTGGGGGGGGGGGGGGGGGGGAGAGAGGGCCGACAAGGGAGATAATCCTTTTGCCCTGACACACATTGTTGATGTTGTTGCGCTATCGTCCTAGTGGACACTGCTAACCAGCTTAAAGCTAGATATTGGTTTATATCTTTTTTTTTTTACTGATTTCAAACTGGTATCGCGCTGGTCAATAAGCTAATAATATACTTTGTCTCAAACATTTAGCAGTTTGTTTAGCTGTAGTTTTTCTTTGTTTTCTTGTATTTATTCTTATCATAAATAGTCTCTACCTTACTCTTCTGAAACTGACGAAGGAGTCAAATGTTCAGATTTAGACGTGAAATGTTCTCTTAGAGCTCTAGATCTATTTTCATTTCTCATCTGAGAGACTTGGAATAGGGGAAACAAAACGATCCCCCGTGATGGTAATCTGTAGACCTGACCTACATAAGATCAAGCAAAGCATCACGTCCGCTTGTCAGACAATGCTTACTTATTACAAATCTTGTATTATTTCACTCCGTCTGTCTGTCTGTCTGTCTGATACAAATTTTTTACACGTTATTATTCCCACTTAAATGAAGTCGTCTGGTCAAAATATTTTACAACTAATTTCCACACTTTCCATTCTTGAAACTTTGCACATTTAATCATTTTCGATGACAAGACATGAATCAATTCAAAAAATTTACTAGTTAGTTTATCGATTAGTCGTAATTAATTATATCATTATAAGTACACGCAGCCGGCGAATACCAACCGTAGGAGGGCGACCCGTGACAATAATCACGCACAATCGCACCCCAATAAACAGCCTTCGAACTGTCAAATAAAACGGTTTATCATTTTGGACAAAAAAAACTATTTTATATTGCTTGTATATGTTTAACTATCAGTCAATACAAAATATTTAAATTATTGATTCTAAATAATTGATGTAATTTCACTCAATTTGAGCAATGTTTTCAAACTAGTAACATTTCTATATAACTTGTTTAAAGATGCGCTGAATGGCTAAATGAAAGATACGAGCTGTAGGGCGATTTGTATTTAAGGATAGCTCCAAGAAGATCAGAGAAGTTCAACTTGTTCAGCCCGATCACATGTAGCCTAGCGTGTGAGCTCCATTGCTGCCAACTACGCTCTCACATGTCTCGGGGAAATAATTCACACGTCATATGCTTATAGCTGTGTAGGTAGCATGATGTAGCGATAATAACATTGTCCATTAAATGTAGCAAAACAATGAAAAGACATATGAACATGATTAAAGCTACTTCGTCCCCAACTAAAAACACCACATCTAGGCCCTACATTACCATTTTATGCAATGTTAAGACTACAGATTAAATTTTTAAAACCAATTAATGTGGCCGGAATTTGTTGTCGTAAAGCTAACATAGAATTCTGGAATAATTCCCTATCAGTGACCTACACGGAGAACATTTTGGTCCGGTAGATTGCTAGCCCTGTTTAAAAAAAAAGACCTTACGGAGGACGGCAACATCACTGCTGAAATCTGAACTCATTATAGGAACAGATAGGAACCGATGAATGTGGCCAGATATTGGTGTTCATACAGCTAAAGTAGAGCTCTGGTATGACGGTTCCTGGTCTTGCGGTATATACACACTGGACTGTCGTTCGGTCGTCTCGATGGTCGGGGTTCATACTCTGCCAGCTGCCATCCCCCGTCTTCCTGCTGAAGTTTTTGCCAGGAAGTAGATTATCTTCAACTGTGAAGGAACATCCGACACATGTAAACAAATGTACAACAATTCTCGATCAATGGCTTCGTTCCACACAGAGAAATTTTAGTCTGGTCGATCGCTAACCCAGTCCAAAAAAAAAATCCTCACTGAGACTGCAACCTCCCTGCAGACTTTTGAAATCATTATAGGAACATGAATGAATGAATTTCCTCGTGTGCGCTGATTGACCGATGGAGGACGTCTCGATGTATTGCTATGGCCCAAATCCATAATGATCTTGACCATCGAAGAACGTTCACAGAGAAGCGGGAGATAAAAGACCTCTGAGAGAAATCCTTCTCAAAGACCATAGAGTTTTGGCGCAATTCCCAATCCTTAACGGACTTCATTGTAGGTCTGCTCGATTACTGAAGTCTTTTTTTGTCCAAAGGTCTTCATGATTTGTCCAATGTTTAGGAAAATCGTTCGAATTTTTGAAATAGAAATATGTATGCAAATATCTACAGAAAAAAAATATGGCTAAATAATCAAAGAGAGCGAAGTCGGATGTAAAAAAAGAAACAAAAATACGATTTTAATCTATACTTTTGATAGTAAGTCTCAAAGGTGGGTTTCTTTTTATCCGAGTTTCGATCTCATTGTAAACATATACTGTTTTCTGATTAGATGAATCTGAACCCGACATCCTGTCAACAGTTATCTGTTATTACTAAAACATAAACAGCAACCTGACAAGAACAAAATAAACTGTTTCAATAAGTAGAATTAGATCACACTCTGGGTGTCATGCCTACCTAAAACGTATGTTTGAACATTTGGTCCTAGGTAATTATAGTGTAATTTTAGCAGGTCCAGACAGCAGAAGAGCGATTAGATACTTAATGCCTAGATTGGCAATATAACACTCGTCAGGCATGAGTATCGAACTGTTTGACCCCCCCCCTCTCTCTCTCTCTCTCTCTCTCTCTCTCTCTCTCTCTCTCTCTCTCTCTCTCTCTCTCTCTCTTTCTAGCTCTATGATTGCGTGTCTATATAATGTCTTTATTTTTGTGACAAAATCCAAAGCTAAACAGAACTCTACGAGAAACAGAAACCGTGTCTACACGTCACTATGACGAGGTATAGATCAATACGTCCAAGAAGAAAAAGAGTTGACTGACCATAATAATGTGCCTAAGCAGTAAACAAACATTATCTGACAGATGATCAAGAAAGTCAATTGTTTCTAATAGCAGTTTGACCCGTCAGATGCTGGCTACTCTAGCCAAGTTTTGCAGTGTTGATCTATTCGTAGGTCAAAGGGAGGGCCGTATTAGGCCACTGCTACCTATGTGGCCGCTGTGGGCCCCGCCCGGCGCTAATTCTAGGTGTAAATTATTAAATTAAATCAGTATAACTGAAATTATTAAAAATCGTTTGAAAAATAGACAAAATTGTCTTCCTTATGGCATATCCTACAAAATACCGTCAAAACCCCGGTAGAAATTTTAGCTTATCTGTTCACTAATGAATGATACACTACTTTCCTAAACTACTTCGTAGCACTCAGAATATTTTTAACAATACCCGTAACTGTGGCATCTGGTAAAAGAAACTTCTTGCGCCTCAAACTAATCAAGAATTATTTGAGCTCAACAATTCACGAAGATAGATTGAACAATTTGGCAATTCTTAATATTGAGCATAATCTATGTAGGAATCAGAATTTCGATGATATAATGTTTTGACCTTGCTACATGCATAGCTCGTAAAGTAAATTTGATCGGAATTTAGTACTTAGTAAAGTTTAAAGAATGAATAAAATGTAAAGGTACATTTATTTTCTGATACTAAATTTTAATTTTCCCTTATTACATTTATCCCAACCCAGATTAGGGGGGGGGGGGGGGCGCAGTGGCGAAGTGTTTAAGCGCTCGGCTTCCAAATCTGGGGTCCTGGGTTCGAATCTCGGTGAAGACTGGGATTTTGAATTTCGGGATTTTTAGGGCGCCTCTGAGTCCATCCAACTCTAATGGGGGAAAGTAAAGGCGGTTGGTCGTTTTGCTGGCCACATAACACCCTGCTTTGTAACCGTTTGCCATAGAAACAGATGACCTTAACATCATCTACCCAATAGATCGCATGATCTGAAAGAAAAAAACATTTCTTTACTTTTACTACCCAGACTGGGCCCCCCACAATCCGTTTCGTATAGGGCCCCGCAATTGTTAGGGCCGGCTCTGATCAAAGGTCACTTCTTAACATGCACACAAATGAAATAAATAACAAAATGTAAACACAAAATTAAATAAGAAAGCTCAACTATTTCGACAGAGTTACTCCATTTTTAACAGGTTTATTTTGTATGCACAAACTAATTTCAGACTTGAGTAAGTCAGAAGAATAAATTGGGACTTCTTTTAGTGTTCTTTTAAAAATTGAATATTTTTACAAACGGTGGTTGAAAATAAATTCCGATGATAATTTTGTGATTTTAAAGAGGGAGTCTCGAAAGTGGATTTTTTAAATATAAAATATAACACAAAGGATATACAAATAATTATAACTGGATCAGAGCCGATCCACTCTGTCTGTCTGTCTGTCGGTCTGGCCAGTTTTGGCACATTAGCGACACACATGTAAAGCTTTTAAGCGTACATCAATGATAAGTCATAGATCCAGTTATAATTATTTGTATATCCTTTGTGTTATATTTTATATTTAAAAAATCCACTTTCGAAACTCCCTCTTTAAAATCACAAAATTATCATCGGAATTTATTTTCAACCACCGTTTCATCTACATTTAGTCGAGTGCTCTTCGAGAAAATGATTTCAGCCTAAATCGCACAAAGAGAAACATGCACAGCTGTTAGCACGCCTCTTCCATAGATCTGACTGCGTTGCCATAACATGTTCTTTCTCATCAAGGCTCATTTGGGCAATATTCTAAACATCGTCATAGTTCAATTCAAATGTCAAACTCTCCATTAGTTGGTTTCGAGTGATTGGAACAAGAGACTTTGTTTACGTTCCAGCAAATTTTGAGTGCGATTTTTAGCTAAGTAATTTGTGTAAGTCTACAGTTTCTACACCCTTACTTAACTCTTTCTCTCCTAATCAACGATACCATCGTTGATTTGACCTCATTAAATTAAATTAATAATTAATTTTATAAACTTGATCTCGTGTTATATAAAAAGAGCATGCATTTCCCTTTAAACAATTCCAAATAAAACATTTTCTGTTTACATATGACAAAGCTATCGAAGCTTTATCATAACAGGGGTAGTGAAATAGTAATGAGCCAAAATGAAGAATTCCTTCGAAACATGGAAAAATAATTACGGAGAGAAAGAGTTAAGAAAAACATGTAAGTCACTTGGAAAGCCACTATCAACTAATTCAGGCAAACAGTGGAAATATCGATATATCCTTTAGATAAAAATCATTTTTTTTTTAATCCTTAAGATCAGCCGCTTCTTGATCATTAACATAGAGTGACGTAGACAGATTTTTATTAACAAATTCCTTTACTCAAATGGCTGTAAAAAGGTTTCTCAAGTTGGCACAACGATACAAAAGGACAAAAAAAATAGAAATGTGCTGTGTCTGTCAAAACGATATTATTACATTATTATTATGTTAAAAAAATAATTAAATTAAGGAAGACATTGCATTTTCCTATTTTTATATTGTATTCTCGAGAGTTCTGCAACAAGATCTCTTCAAGTCGTTCTTTTGAGGACATTTTACAAAAGTTTAAATACGTACTGACCAATGCAATTATTGAGTCTTTTACAACAAAGCTTATATCAACTCTGTGTGTTTGTCTGGCCGGCTGGCCAAAAGTTTGTACACGTTATTTCTCCGACACCCAATCTCGGATCAAACTGAAGTTTTGCACTATTTCTTTTACCTGACAACATAAGAATCAATAAAAAAAAATTAACGAATTAGTTAATTAACTGTTGGTAATAAATTACTTTGTTTGGCATCTCAAACAAGGAGAAGAAATAGTACTTGACTGAAATGAGCTGAATTATTCCCCTTTTATATTTAGTCTACGTCTCAGGCTTAGTGAACATGTACATGAAATAGAAACAATAGATAACTCTACAATCTTCCATGCTTAGGCCTATAGGCTCTTCGCTAGCATAGTGGTTACCGCGTTAGCTTGAGAAGCCTGAAAAAGCTAGAGTCACAAATTCGAATTCAGGTAGTTTTTTGTATGTATTTTTATAAATGCATTTTTATTGTGTCTAGATCTATTACAGATTTATTTATATGACTGATCCAAACTAATAAACATAAGTACCCTTAATAGAAGTGTTTTTTTTAACTCTTTCTCTCCTAATAGAATATGCATCCACCGTGTGGGACCCCTCAACTCAAGAAAACATTAAGAAACTGGAACAAACACAAAATAGAGCAGTGAGATTAATAACAAACGAATATTCACATTTGACTAGGGTAACACCATTAGTAAAATCACTAAATTTAGAAAGCCTTCAGGACAGAAGACTAAAAAGTAAAGTAGCAATTATACATAAAACACTGAACCATAATCTTCAAATACAAAAACAAAATTTAATAAAACACTCTGAAAGACACACAAATAAAGGCACATTCCTCGTCCCATATGCTAGGACAAATTTGTACAAATACTCCTTCTTCCCTAGTGCTATTAGAGCATGGAATGGGTTGCCTGAGCTAGCCAGAAAAACCAGTGACTTGGCAGAATTTAAGTCATTGGTTAATATGCATGACTAAATGCATGACGCGTAGGACGTAATCATCTTCTTTTTTGAAGTAACGTCTGTATTATATAAGATAAGATAAGATAAGATAATCGACGAAACCACCGTTGATTTGACCTACATAAATTAATTTAATGTTTAATTTTTAAAACTTTACGTTATATAGAAGGAGCATGCATTCCCCTCTAGTTCTCTACCAAATAAAACATTTTCTGATCACAAAGATATTGAAGCGTGATCATAATATGGCAGTAAATTAGTAATGAGCTGAATGAAGAATTCCGTCTGAATGTGCAAAAGTAATGACTGAGTTCAACAGTAAAAAAAGGATTTTTAAAAATGTTTTCTTGTTCTATCTTGCGTCAGAAAGAGTGAGGTAGCACCTTTCTGTTGACTTCTTTTGCGTGAAGAAAACATCCCGCATCAAGACACTACCTACACGAGGATGATCTTACGATAATCAAACTTCTAAAAACTACATGATTTGCTGCAAATGCGCCTTACGGGATTGCAAGTGGAGCAACCGCCCAATGTCCGGTGCTATAGGGCGGTCCCGCGATAAAGAGAATCAATTGTTACCGTCATCCCATACGTGGCTCTGATGGGACACTCACCAGGGCCCCGCGCTCTGCTAAGGCCACACTCAGTTTTCTGCTCGAATGTCACTCACTTGCAGTATTGTCCCGTCATTTTTCGGGGGGTTCAAAGAGGTGTCAAAATAAAAGTTTAAGAAACTCGTCTCAGTTTTAAGTTGAGTAGTACTTGTTTGTATCGCTCTTAGGATACACGACATCAATGACATTAGCTAAGTACAAACTGCTACAATCTTCATGTAGTCAGATCATTTTTATCATATCACATTTTTTTGTTGTTGTTTCGATATTGGAACTTCTATATAGCCATGTCTATTTATAATTCGTCCATCGTGGTTCCTTGATGACCACTTTCGTCACCCAGGGGTTGATGGCTTTGCACTACAGTTTTGTGCCTTTCCATGCGATTGTTGGGTCCAATTGCTGCCAACTACGCTCTCGTTTGTCTCAATGACTTTTTTAAAAACTAGCGGTAGTAAATGATATTTGGTACGAAGATCAGCGGCCATGTATTGAGACATTATGAAACTTTTAGTTCAGTTATTATTTATTTAGTTGGAAACTGTGAAGCTTTATTTGGTGTCCTTGACATTGCTAAATTTATTCGTGAAAATTTCCAATAGAAATTAAATACATTTACAACAAAATGCGTAGATATTAATACTTTATGGTATTGACCTACAATGTGTACGCTAGGTGAAATTTGTCCTGAAATATGTTCTCTCTCTCTCTCTCTCTCTCTCTCTCTCTCTCTCTCTCTCTCTCTCTCTCTCTCTCTTGCTAGAATCTTTACAATGCGTTCTTTGTTTAGCTCGGAGAAAAAAAAAAACTAATTCAGTTACCCTTTTGAGATAGCCGTAAAATGCCGGGTCTCGTGACTAGTTTTCTATTCAATATATTTCCCACGTTGGTCAAATTTCTCCATGTCTCACACATTTCCAAAACAAAGGCTTCCATTTTTTTTTTAATACTTTGTTTTGTTTTTCAGCCTGTCTCATTTCAAGGGTTGTATTTTTCCGGGACGAAGTAATAAGTCGATTCCGGAATGGAGCGGAACAAACTAAATGGAGTTAACACGGTCCCATTGGATGACTACGGCAGTACGTCCAACACAAAACAGAAGGACGACCAGATCCACATCATGACAGAAGACCAACTGGTATGTGGATTGGTGGTTGTTGTTGTTTGTTGCCACATGCAAAAAAAAATTGTGTACTTTTAATTGTTGTGCTTTATTCAGGGCATTTCTTTAGGGCGTCTTAAGTGTTCATGCATGGTTTTTGTTTAGGCGTCTAAACTGTACTTGGTTTATACAGACCTTTTGTTTAGGCGTCCTTATTGTAGCTCTAGTTTGAGATATACAGACCTTTTGTTTAGCACCTTAGCTGTAGGTCTAGTTTTGATTTATTTATGATTTATACAGACCTATTATTTAGGCGAGAGAGAGGCTTTTCCATTTTGTTATTACCTTACCATAAATTGTCTATTTTTCATTAAAGTTTTCAAAAGGTTGTTAGAGCCTCCACATAAGCCCATCCTTGGGCTTCCACATACTTAAGTCCAGCACTGCAAAAAACAATTGTAATTAATTAATTTAGTAGATAACTTTACACAAAATTACACACACACACACATACATTTCTTTGTGCTATTAATATCAGTGTTATTATCAATCCAATTTAGACCTGAAATGTCATGTTTCGTATATTCAAAGGTAGCCAACGCTACGACCAATTCTTCAATATCAATGTGTTTAGGGAGAGGGGAGAGCAAAGAAGGATAACTGATGGCTTTATATCCACTTCATTAGTATTATCGAACATTATTCTCCATGTTTCGCGCTCTCTCTCTCTCTCCTCTGAAAGCGGATTAAGACGCCATGTTAATGTTAATATCTTAGATTATATAAAGGCAGCAAATATTGAAGGTAGATGTTTACAATGTTGCTGATGGCGTACAGAGATCTAGTATTTATTAGCGGCCCCCGAAAGGGGAAAAGACGCTATTAGTTTTGTATTGTCTGTCTGTCCGTCCGTCCCGTTTGAAGCTCGTAAACTACAAAAGATATTTTAGAACTTTCAAAGTTTCGTTGCAACGTGTACTTTTGTCTTTTCCGAAAGCGAAAATTTTAATTGTTTAAATCAACTATGCAAGCAGTTTTTTCATAAAAATACGCCAATTTTGCAACTATTTACCATTAATAGTATCAAACACGGGATGCTATTTAGTAAGGGAGAACACATGTTATCGTATTTTTAGTACATTTGGGCAAACAGTTTTAAATTTTCTGTAAAAAAAAAAATAATTTTAAATTGTATATCCTTGAGGCTTTAAATAAGAGACTGATCCTTTACAAAAAAAATTGTCTTCTTAAACTCTCTCTGCAAAATGCAGACTCGTGGTGCTACCGGAGCTTCTAAAAGATTGCCTTAACTGCTTGATTATAATAGCAAAGACTAAATATAGTGAGAAAGTTGCGGGACTCTGATCAAGGGTGTTATATTTCGTCATTCTAAGGTTGGAATATTATTTTATTGTCTCTATAGTGAAACCAAAGATAAAGCCTATAGTATTTGTATTTTATCCGAAGCACTGGGGTACAGAGGAAGAGAGAGACAGAGAGAGACAGAGAAAGAGAGTCTCTGTGTGTTTGCGCGCGAGAGAGAGACATTGAGAGAGAGACATTGAGAGAGAGACATTGAGAGTGGGAGAGAGAGAACGAAGAAAGACTACTAACAAGAACTTTTTCATCTAAATGGTGCAGTAATTGTACGCTATCTAACAGATGTATTATTGATTTTTCTATTAGCTCAATGTCTGTGTCACGATTGTTTTAGCCAACGCTTCCCTCTTGCCTTGTTTCACATCACTTTCTCACTTAAGTGGAAATGACGTTTATTTGGTTCAGTGCTAGAAGTGAACACAAAGATGCAGGTATCAACCTTGTAGGTGAATTACTGAAGATCTTTTTACAAAGCTTATATCCACTAACGGTCTGTCTGGTACACATTTTGTACACGTTAGTTCTCCCATTGCCCATTCTCAAATGAAGTTGAAACTTTACTACACAGTTGTTCATTGTCCCAAACAAAACACAAATTAATCAAAAAAGTAAAGAATGTATTAATTGTAATTATTTTGTATAGAACAATGGAAATACATTCTATAGTTTTATGAATACGGCTATAAATGTATTGTTTTTCCCTAATATGTGTTGTTGTTTTTTTTGGTTGTTGTTTTTTTTTTTTTTTTGTGAAAATTAATAAATATTTAGTATGCCAAAAGCTGTTTTTTTTTGGTGAGCTAAAAGGTGGTCGACGTAACAGGGGTGCCACACGGAAACGCTCCAAAGACCAGCTTAGGCGCCAACTTGCCTTGGCTGACTTAGAGGAGAGCATCTGGTTGCATGCGGGTTCAGAACGAGACAGCTTGAATCACTCACAAAGGCCGCGGGATACACATTTGAGACCAAATGAAAATCCGCAACCGAGGACGGATGCTGACGTCGATAAAAACATCTTAGTTGTCAACCGGCGGACAATGGTTAGTCCTGCTCGAGTTGTGACAAAATATGTAGGCTACAGCTATGGCTGCGTAGCCACAGGAAATACTTTATCACTTTGTAGTGTTCGGACTCTAAGAGAAGCCTTATTATTATTCATGCAACTTATTAGAGCTTATCAGGTTCGCATTATTGACTTGCAGTGGCGAGGTAATAAAGGACATGGTGTTATGCCCCTTTACCCGTGTTGAATTTTTTAAAAGCATTAAATTTATTTCTTTAGAGATAGGGATTCTATATAGAAACAATAATGTCAAGTTAATTTCTTTCAAAAGGCCAACGGTAAACGATTGTGTTTTGTGGACGGCACAACGACCAACCAATTTTATTTTGCTCATCTAATGTCAGATATTCAAGGGAGTTTGGGTGTCTTAGGGACGCCCTGTTGATCCCTGAACTCTAAATCCCAGCCTTCACTCTTCACCCCACGGTTCGAAAGCTAGGCTGTTATCTCTCATCCCACATGCCATATACTTCTGCTAGCCTCTTTCCGATCGTCTCCAGTGCCACACCACCAAACGTAATCGCAAGGATCTGCCAAAAAAAAAAAAACAATGAGGGGTGGAAACACTATAGCGTCACAGCCAAGCTGAATCCAGGCCCTTGTTGATCGCACAATTTGATTTCTACACTGGCCGTGTTGCCTAGGATTGGTCATTGGCTAGTTGCTGGTCTCTGCACACGTGGTTGGACATCGGTCTGTTGTACCTCTCTGTCCTCATGTGGTTATTTGCATCAATCCAATCATGTCACCTTACCCACATTCCCCGTTAGCCATCAGCTATGTTGTTGCTTTTTAGCAGACATTACTCAAGAATATATTTAGAAACGCTATGGCAGTAAAATAAAATAAAATGAAAATCAGTTATCATCAGAGGCTTGGTGAGCAGAACGTGAGCCCTGGGCAAGAAACTTTACTGGCACCCCCCCCCCTCATTTTCGATAAACATCAGATAGAAATATAGGCTTATAAATAAAAAGTATTTAATAATGATATACTATAAATAGTCTTAGAATGTATAACCTAACTAAAATATCTACAATAATTTTTTTTGGTTCTGCGTGTGGCCCCCCTGAGGGTTGCGCTCGGGGCATCGTGTCCCCCTTGCCCCCTCAGACTATCTGGCTATCTCGAGTCACAATCTCATTATTTTGTTCCTTCACAAGCTTGTGTTATTGAGCACGTAGATAAATGAACGATGAATTTTTTTTCTTTTTGTTGTCTCACCATTTTTCAAAGGCGATCCGAGAAGGCAGTCCACCGAGGGGTGATGCTTGAGGGCGCTGATCTTGCTGATGAGGCTTTCTTTTATCCAGATATACCACAGAGGATCTAAGTTTCCCTTTTGACTCACCCCTAATTAGCCTAATATCCCTTTTATGGACTTTTATTTTAATAAAGACTTGTCCCTGATGAAATATTTCTATGGAATTAAAAAACTTGAAAGTAACATGTTTGTCATTATTCCGGCTGTATCGTCAAGTTGACCAGCTGTGTTCAGATTTCAAAAGTTCAGTTTGTAATAAAAAACATTTTACGTCTACGTTTTCCAATATAAAAAACTGTTTCATATTGTACATGCCATTGGTATGTTCTAATCTAGAATGTTGCTTAAATAAATTGAATAGGTAATCATTTTAATACAGGTCTAGAGATGTTTGACTAAGTTTCTGTATACGGTAATTCTTTGAACTCGTTGACTCGCCTCGTTTGGTTTCTCTTCCAAAACATTTATTACCTAGTGAACCGTGGAGTTAGCCATTAGACTGCTAACGTAGACCACACCAGCTACTATCTGGTTTAAGATTTCCAGAAAACTCCAGGGGATTAAGAGGACCATGATTTTTTTCTGTCTATATTTTACACTTTTTCGGAATTTTCTTAAGAAATGGAGTTTATTATGTCCTAGCCCCTAGCATAGACCTCCTGCAGTGCGGTAGGGTAAGGCAGCGGGGTGGGTTAGAACTCGGCACCATCGTAACAACACTCCGAAGTGCATACCAAACCACTAGGCAGACATGATTTGATGCTTTGAGCCCAGGTCATTGCCCCTGACTTTTCGACTTTCAATGCACAAAACACCCGTCACACACCAAGTTCATATATGCTATATACATATCTTGGAGGTTTAAATCTACGTGTATCTTGTCCATCGAGAACACTAGAGACTTTCAAACTCTACTCAAACATGTTCCTCCTCTGTTTCATCGACCTGTTTTTCCAACTCGGTAAACGCGAAGTGTTATTACGAAAACTGCTAATTCAATGATGCCACCAAAGACCTAGACATTTATACGAGTTGTAAATTATTCAGCATACGATTAATTATCGTTCACTTTCGGACAATGCCAGGAAGTTTAATTAAATCGTTCTTACTCTACTACTGCCATCGTAGTAGTGGTGAAAATGTCAGTGTCATTCGGTACGCTGAGACTCGATGGAATACTTTTAAACGTTTGGTACAAGTCCAAGTTATATGTATTAATGTTGGGTCTACAACAAACGAGGTGGTGCGGGGGCTTAGCGGTAAAGCGCTTGGATTCCGAACCAAAGGTTCGAATCCTGGTTTAAACTGGTATTTTTAATTTCGGGATCTTTGGGCGCCTCTGAATCCACTCAGCTCCAATGGGTACCTGACAATAGTTGGGGTAAAGTAAATGCTGTTGGTAGATGTGCTGGCCACATGACACCCTCGTTAGCCGTATGCCACCGAAACAGATGACCTTTACATCATCTGCCCTATAGACCACAAGGTCTAAAAGGGGAACTTTACTTTACTTTACAACAAACGAACGACTTGCACTTTATATAAAATGTGTAAAAATTGTCAAGTGAATACTTTTTGTGATGTTCATCATTCTTGGTACTGAAGCGTTCAAGAAGCACATTAGACACAAATATCAAAATCTTGAATTCGGTACATGTACAATCTTGATTGTCGATCTGTAAGTGATGCATTGTGAAGATGACTATTGTTAGGCGCTTCCACGCTGTCTTATTGAAGACAAGCCTAACGGAGGTAACACTAAAATAACGAAAACAAATAACACATGCGAAAGGCAAACAATAGTAGCTAGTTGACGCTAATAGCGAATGTTGAATAAGATGATTAATAATAACGATGGAACTGTTGAGTGTTGTCCAGCTAAATCTCTACGTTCATAAAACAGGCCTCTCTCTAAAGCTGTGAAAAGTTTCTAGTCTGTTTACGTTTCACAATTCTTCCTCAAATCGTATTCTTGTTTTTTAACAGTCGCGTCATTGTCTCTAAGTCAAAATTTTCCCTTTCTATGAAACAAATAACTAATCGTGCCATACCACTATTCTAAACAGATTGTTATTTTACGTTTAGTGGTCCTTGCAAGAAGAAAAGCCGCAATAAGTTTTGTTTAGTCCGTCAGTCACGTTTAAATCTTTACAAAATACAACTAGAAAATCCATTGTAAATCCAATTTCACTATATTTTAAGGCTTGCTAAGTAAAGGGGCAGAAGGTACTTTTTTCTGAATGAATCATTTTGTTTTTAAAAGATACATTACGCTTTATGTCCTTGAGACGCCTGGCTCTTGACCACAGGGAAAAGATCTTCAGAGGCCAGTAATGAGAAATAAGATTCTTGCTAAACCCTCAGTTTGTATAAAGAGAGAGAGAAAGAGAGGGTTGAGTTTGTTAACACTTTGAACTTTATAGTTTCTCATTATCGGGCAGCAATAGTGCCTTTTTACCTGTCTTGCCTACCAAACATCGGACCCATGGGGCGGACCCGTTGGTAGCTGAGATGAAAACAGAAAGTCTTTTTGTCATTGTGTTTGTTAATATTATTGTAAAAAAAAAAAAAATTTCAATCTCTGGCATCATTGAGCTTCTTTCAATGGAAACAGAATTCATTGTAGTCCCTTAACAGAGGACTTTGTTGGTGATATGGCACGTCAACATTGTACTACTCTATGACGGGTGGCTTAAAGCTTTACAAGGAACTTTAGGGTCTCGAATGTGTCTTCGAGGTCAGTATACCCTAAGTTAGTTAAGTTAGTATAATAAGCAATATCATTATTTTATGCTATATGCAAAAGCTACTAAATCTGCACGCTAATGCTTTCATATTTTGTTATTTTGTAACTTTCAGTTCTTCTTGCATTGTGAGATGCTGGTACTGCGATGTCAATGATGGTTGTAAATTTGTCTTTTTGTCAATCAAGAATAAATCTGGTCAATTAAAATCCAAACTTCTTGTCAGTATAGTAGATAAAGCAACATCAACATCAATATCAAGTTCAGTGGAATCGCCTCAGATTCAGTTTTGATAAAGGAGAAAACTAGTTCATTGCTATAGGCGTGGAGTTATGATTTTATTTGGAAAACTAATGTCTTACACAGTTTGTAAATGTTCTGCAGTCCAATGTCTCCATCCTTCCAATGCAGGTATAAACGTATAGTGGAAGACTTGGGGTGCAAACGCGAAATTTGGTTTTTCGTGCACTTTTATATGTCGGTCAATATCATGAAGATCAGTGTCCCTCCATTTTATGACACCAAACGTGTAAGGAAGTACTGGGACGGCCCAGCAATTTATTGCAGTGTTGACATTCTTGCCAGACAAATTTTTGTTGAGTATTTAAGTTAATCTTTTTTATATCTAGAAAGAAAGTCCTTTTTTAGTTTTTACCATTAATTGTGGCTTTCTGGTGAATTCCTAGATATTGTTACGATTCTTTCCTAATCAGGCCTTCTGTAAACACTGCTAAACGCAACACAGCACATCTAACACATCAAGAATTTGACAACACAAGCTCTGTTTAATCTGGTACTTTAATAATGAGTGAATAAGTAGATATTAGCCAATACTAGACTATTAGCAACACATCAACAACTAAAATGTTACATTGTACATCACCTTACAAAACTCTACTGTCTCTATCACTACCTGGACACGTACATAACACTTGATGACTTGATGTTTTTATAGCCTCGTCATATTGTTCATGATCTGTTTACTATGACTCAGACGACGATCTATAAAGGGGACTAATTCAGCTTGACATCAGTGAAGTACAAATATTATTTCCCTTCTTTGAGATACCTAACAAAATAATTTATTTCCTATAGTTGTCAGCTTATTGGTTTTTTTTAATCGATTCTTATTTTGTCAGGAAAAGGAAATAATCGTAAAAATTTCAGCTTGATCCGAGATTAGGTGTGAGAGAAATCACGTGTTCAAACTTTTTAACAGACAGACAGAGTGAATTGATATAAGCTTTGTAAAAAAAAAATTTTCCCTGCCGCGTTTAATGTTTTTTCTTTATGTACCACATATCACCCCTATATCTCTACACATCGCTTCCTCTTTTTTTTTCTACATTATTGTTTTTATTGGAAAATTTCACAATGAACTTAGCAATGCCAAGGATGCTAAATTAAAAAACTAAAATATTTCTCACTCATTAAAACAAAATAAGCTCAAATGGGGATTGTAATGACGTCATTTTGTTATTGAATGCACTGGCCTATATTTTTAAAATGTACTATTCTATCCGGGGGTTGCCCATTTGTTTTGATTAAGTTTATGTTGCGCCACTGTCATAGAGAGAAATTTTAATGCTTACTTTATGTTGATTTTTTTTTTTTACGACAAATGGAAGAGTTTAGATAATTGACTTCTGTTAAAGCTGTTAAAGCACAATTAGGAATTTTGCGCGAAAAGTTAGTTGTTTCATAGAAAGGGAAAGTTTTACTAAGAGACTGTGACATGACTAGGATTTTGGAGGGGCGGCGAAAGTAAACAGAGATAAAACATCTGGCAGCTCTAGATTAAGGTTAGGTTTAGGTTCTAAAGTTAGATAGTTAGATAATACGACATTCGACCGTTTCCTTCATTAACTCTTTCTCTCCGTAATTGTTTTTCCACATTAAAAAGGAATTCTTTATTTGCGTATTACTATTTTACTATCCTGTTTTGATTGGGCTACAATAGCCTTGTTTGTAATCAGAAAATGTTGTATTTGGTGTAGAATTAAAGGGAAATGCATGCTCTTTTTATATAATTCAAATTCAAGTTAAAAAAATAATATTAATTTAATTTAATTAGGTCAAATCAACGATGGTATCGTCGATTAGGAGAGAAAGGGTTAAATATTAAACTTCTTCGACATCGTTTATCAGCGTCGACTACCTTTTGCCTTGTGTTGTTTCGTGTTTTTTTTAGTGTTTCCTCTGTATAGACTTGTCTCCACAAGGCATTGCGCAAAGGCGCCTAACAGCAATGCCAAAAAGTGCCCAAGAATGATCACGTGGCCTAAGTTTAAAAAAAAACAACATAACCAATCAGCACGTTTCTTACGTTGTACACCTAAAAGCTCTGGCTATTTATAGTTTTTCTGCGATGTATGAAAATCTCAAAGAGCTTCAATAATGTAAAACAAATCGCGATATTTAAACCAATAGATGACACAGTTTAAAATCTTGCATGAGAATGAGAATCCCCTCGCCACAAAAAACACTCCAAAGATTTCTTCTTCTTCTTGTCTGTGCCCATGTGCTTTTAGTAGGAGTTGTATCCTTGCGTTGGTGATGAGTTTCTGTTCTGTTTGCTGATATTGGCGGGATGCAGTAAAGACAAGTTATTATTAGTGCAACGAAAGATCCATTTATTAACTTTGATCATTGCAGAATGCCTCGGGAGTGAAGACATTTCCTCTAGACAGCAGCCTGTAGGGGGAAACTCAAATCCAACACTTCCTCCATAGAAAATCTTAATTGAAATTTGCGCTGTGAGATGTGTGGTCTTCTTATCTTATCTTATATAATACAGACGTTACTTCAAAAAGAAGATGATTACGTCTTATGCGTCGAGAGGTTTAGTACGCTAGAACTTCGCTGGCTTGAAAGGGCTCTAGGCTCGACATCCAACTCGAGCTGAGTTGTGTTTACAGAGCGCCTAAAGGCAGCACGGACAAACCTTGTCCCAGATACCCTCTCCCCACACTAGTCCACAAATGGACCATAGCATGCTATAAGCATGGAAGTAGCACTATATAAAGGCTATAATTTAATTTAATTTTAATTTTTTTTATACGCGCATATATCCACAGAATATACAGAATTGACCGGCTACTTCTAATCCTTAGTCTGTCATTTCAACACGCTTGAAGACATTATTGTCTTATTGATTTCATTGTCTTGGCCCGTGCCGCCTGTATCTGGGACATGGCCCTGACAATGGACACAAGACAACAACAAATAAAAAAGAAAAACTTCCTCTCTTAATGCCAGGCATACACACATACTCAAAAGCTTTCATCAAATATTCACTCATTGATTTATTGCGTTGGCTTCTGACACGCTGGATATGTTAAAGGTGTGTATCTAAGAGAGACAATCTTGTCAGAATGGTGGTTTAGATGTGTTTCTGACAGATTAGGAATTCAGATTGTTTTATTCAGACGTGTTTTGCAATTGTGTGTTCCTTATTCTTAATGAAATAAGTTCTTCTCGCTCTTTATGGAACGTTTGAATAGAATGGACCTTATTCACCAATCGTAAACAAACAACATTTAGTCACGTGATCTTATTGATAAAACACCGAAAAAAACTGTCACGTGACAACCATCGTGAATTAAACATGAGATCGTAAATTATATAGAAGAGATAGAGCACCGCGTGGCTAAATATTGTTTGTTTACAATTGGTGAATGAGGTCCATTGATTTATTGTTTAAAATGTTTAAAAACCTGTCCTTAAAGATACACAGTACTGACTGTTCGCGTACCACAGAAGTACTTTAAACAGCATTGGCTGATCGCGTACCACAGAAGTACTTTAACTTAAACAGTATTGACTGATCGCGTACCATAGAAGTACTTTAATTAGTATTTACTGATCGCGTACCACAGAAATATAGTTTGTAATATCGAATAGATAAAGACCCTCGTGTTTAAAATAAACGCTTCTCTAAAGCAAGTGCTTTGAAACGACATCTTATCTCAATACTTCCAACTGTCAATGGACCTCATTCACCAATCGTAGACAAACAACATTTAGCCACGTGATTCTCTATATCTTCTATACAAATTATGTGATCAATAAAGGCAATCACGTGATACGTATTTTTCTTTGTTTTATCAATATTATGACGTGGCTAAATGTGTTTATTAACGATTGGTGAATGAGGTCCGTTTTAAAATACGATAGATTTTAAATTATATCAATTCGTTTATCTTTTCAGTTATGTTGAAATTAAAAATCAAAACATTACCAAGTCATTTTCACAGCTTATTCGGCAAACACTCCTAGGTTTATTTGAATCAAATGACAACAAAGAAATAATTCCGGATTGAACTTCGAGACCCTTGGTTTGAAAGCTAAGATGTTATCCCTCTGCCGTCATCCGGATTCCTTAGTCTTTATGGCTACCTAGTTGATATTTTTATATTTGTTGTTGATGTTCTATTGTTGTTGTTGTTGTTGTTGTTGTTATTTGTAGGAAATGGCAACTATAAGAGAATGTATATCATTCAAATGTTTTCATTAAACATTTCTTGGAGCCGCGAACACACACACGCACAAACACACACACAAGCGCAGAAACATACAGTCAAACACATACAGACTATTCAGCTTTAACATAGTTCGTCAGGGAGAAGGATGACTTTTGATTCAAGGGAAATTCATCGATGAAACTGGAACATTTGAATAAAATGTCACGGAAGAGACGAACATAATTGACTGTTTGATCGTCTGCTAGATTCAAGATCGTGGAACATTTTCATTTATTTCTGTCGCCAGACTTTTGGGTATCAACTATGTATACTAGCAACAAATCTTCATCCGATGACATACTGTACAGACTTTTAACTGAGGTAAATACTGTTTTAATAACAATATGAGAATAAAATATGGTTCTAAGCTAATTATGAAAATTTATATCCTAGATATGCATCGCTTCCCAGTTGCTTTATTTAACTTAACTTGTATTTAGGGAAATATATCCCACCTCCACTTTCGATTAAAATAAAAATTCAAAATTACATTTAACATACTCTTGGAACAAGGTCTATTCTTAGCATCGCCTCACCAATGTTGTCACATGGTATTGTTTGTATATTTGCACCATATAAATGTGTGCTTACTATATAAATCTACTGAATCACTAGCAACTGGTGATTGATCTAGGAACTGGCTAGAAATGACCTTTCTGCACCTAACAGAACCCCCAGAACGAGGTTAAGCATACGGCAACGTTCATGTCCTAGGGCGCACCCTCTAGCATTCTGGGATATTCTTAAGGAATGACGTCAGCAGCGCAGTATTGAGGCGAGACCATTCGTTATAGATAGCCTGAACACTGACCTGCAACGTCACAACTTGTGGGCATTGAATACCAATATCTCTTTGCCACGTCACGGGGCTGTACCTTACCTTCTTAATGGAATGGTCTTGATTGGGGCCGATATTGATGTGTTTTCTCGCAATTAGGTCGTACTATTCTTCTTATTTAAAAAAAAAACACTTGTCAAATTAAGTCTAATAAAGAAGGAGGCAGTACTGGCAAATACTTTTATGCGAGGGACATTCGGGGTACATAATTGACCTGGAATGTCCCTCGCATACCCAACATATTGCGTAGATTCGTCTCTAATGAAACAGATCGTCGTAAGATTATCTTCATGTTATGTAAGACGTCTCGGCGCTGACCTTTTTTTTAAGTTTCACAAAAGCCGTCAACAAATTAAGTCGGGAAAATGTCCGACATACGAAATTCGAAAAGAATCAGGTTATCGGAGACGTTTGCCTCCTTCAAGAATGTTGAAGTCGATATTGTTGCAGACGCCACTCACAAAATAAGGGTCGACATTTAAGAATGTCCTTATTAGAAACGAGATGTCTTACTTCAACTATTGATTTCAAGATGTCAACGATGCTGTAAAGTTCTTTGATTTGGTTGTATCGTATATTACAGTTTGCAGTGACAGTGGATAGTGAGAGTCGTTACAATACTCACTAATCTTATAACAACTCACTCTGGTAAAAAGTTTGAGTCTTAATGAACACAAACCTGAAAAATAGGTCGAGACTATAGAAACAATAAATAGCTATACAATCTTCCATGTTCATAAGCTCTCTAGAGTAGTTGCCATGTTGGCTTGAGAAGCCTGAGAAGGCTTCAGGCATGACTTGTAATTCAGGTCGTTCCTCCCTTTTTTCATTTTATAAATTCTTTTTTTGTTTAAGTTTTGATCTATTACAAATTTAATTACATGACTGATCCAAACTAATTGAAATAAGTACCCTCAATATATAATGACAAATGAGTGTGACAAGTGATTTGCGCTGGAATTTGGATTAAAGTGAGGAGGATTCGCGCAACACGTCGACCTCACTCTCTCGCCCTAAAGCCCGTCCTTTTCCGGAAGCAAGATTTGGTCAAGACGTCCGGGGACAAGTTTGGGTGCAGTGGATGACAGAGACTTTCTGTGTGTCTTGTCCTGCTCTTGAGTACTCCACAGCACTGTGCTGGTACTTGCCTTTCTATCCGATTAGTCAAGTTTTGTGACGTTACGCACAGGCCGCAAGTCCAGACTTCACATGCTAGGTTTGACAGAACCTCAGTGTACTGAGTGCCATGGACACGTCAGATACCCTCTACCTGATTTAGCCGGCCAGTCAAAGCCGTTTCCGGGTTGTGGCCGCTATGCATGCTACAGCTTCTGGGAGCCACAGGTGAGAGTTGGGTACCGAGTGGGGACCAAGAGTGAGCCAAGCTACCCTCAAAAGAGGGTACGACTGCCTGTCCACTAGAGGTGCTAACCCTCCTAGATACCCCATACACCCCAATACACGCTCAATATAAACTTCCTTTAATTTTTAAATCATTGGTAATAATGTAATTTTTTACTAGGTTAATATTCAACCATGACTGATAACTTTGTTCCTTTAACAAATACATTCATTATGACGTTTCGCCTCCCTTGAGAGGAAGTATTGGACGCGCCCACAGTTTGAGAAACACAGACATAAACAACAACAAAACACGCAAACACGCAGACCATTAGGACCAAGTTTCCGCCTCTGCAGGTCAAAGTTCAATTCGTCGAAATCAAATCAGGGTAGCTAAATGTGACACCAATGGAAACACTAAACTGATTTACAAGAAAACTTGAACCCGTAGGTTTCAGTACAGCAAACATGTGTCAGTGCTAAGCGCGCAGCGGATTCGAATGTGGATGTGGACTTCTCAGCTGGTGCGAGCAAGAGTGTTTGACAGATTTAATAATTAATTAGCAGACGTGAATATCAGAGAGTCTTTCATCCGTGTCTTTGTGTTAGGTTGACACTATACAATCTGATGGAATTAATTCCATATTCTCACTATAGAAACAGACATAGAATTGGTGTAAGTGGTTTAACATAACATTGGCTTGCTGCAAGTCAGACTTTAAATCTAATATAGACAATGTCTATTTGTCATTGGTTTGTGTGAATCAAGCTAAGTGTCTCATAACCTTTTTATTTGTGTTGGACGTGGGCGTGGTTCCAAATGAAGATTCATATGAGTCTTTGAAGATTTAACGAGGCGACATTTTGTAGAAACCTAGATTGAAATTAAAAAGAATATCAATGTCACTAATATTTCTATTGAAAAATGTGGTAAAATAAGTGAAAAATACAACATATAAATATATGTAGAGCGTTCCCCCAGACCTTCACTAAAATGGGGGGGGGGGCGTAAAGGTTTTAGTCGGGGGGCGTTACTACTAAGCTTTAAAGAAAAACTGGGCTTAAGTAATTTACTCGTAACTATTTGTTTTGTCAAAGAAAAATGTTATTGGTCTGTGCCATTTTGTTGAAACGGCAACACTCACACCATACCAACCATCGTGCGGATGTATTAACAGACATGCACTGAGTGAGTACCGATGCAGTGCAAAACATTTTACTATATCCCTTCATACCACCTTCGTTCCATCCTCTCTTTTTCACTCCCCTCTTCTCTCTCTCCGCCCCCCCGCCCCGCCTAAGGTTTAAAGCAACACAGTCGTACCGAACAACGTGAGGCGACTGCGGCATTGCCATTGACCTTACACGTGAACGCCAAACATGTGTCGTCATGTGTGAGTAAAAAAACTGTGACCTGGGTGTGGAGTGTGTTGTCGCGTGATGTGAGTCGCTTTTCGCCCGCCCACGTGTGTGACACAGTGTAAGCATGTGTGTGTGTGTGTGTGCCCTTTAGAGTCTAGAGTTTATCAGCGCCTAATAAGAAGAGAAGTTAAGGACTGACAGCACAAGACTGGACAGAACTGGACAAGCTTTGATTTACTATGAAACGTTGAAAGAAATGTTTTACCTGCTACATAGCTTGGCATTTGAACAGGGCCGACTTGAGTAATTGGAAGACTAGGCGAAGTGAAAAGGGTGGCCCTCAAATGTAATAGAAAAACAAAACATGAAGACCGAAGACTACGTAATGAATTGAAAGACCTTCCTGTTTTTATATCTTCATCAACAAATAAGTTCAATTCATATTGGGCCGATAGCACAAATCTTATTCGTGGACGATTCATGAATCACCAGACTAGAAATAACGTTTCTACTTTTAAGGAAGAAGTAAATGGTCTTCGAACATATGTAGTCTAACAAGCAGATCTAAACAATGGTCTTATAACATATGTAGTCTAACAAGGAGATCTAAACAATGGTCTTCGAACATATGTAGTCTAACAAGGAGATCTAAACAATGGTCTTCTAACATATGTAGTCTAACAAGGAGATCTAAACAATGGTCTTCTAACATATGTAGTCTAACAAGGAGATCTAAACAATGGTCTTCTAACATATGTAGTCTAACAAGGAGATCTAAACAATGGTCTTCTAACATATGTAGTCTAACAAGGAGATCTAAACAATGGTCTTCTAACATATGTAGTCTAACAAGTAGATCTAAACAATGGTCTTCTAACATATGTAGTCTAACAAGGAGATCTAAACAATGGTCTTCTAACATATGTAGTCTAACAAGGAGATCTAAACAATGGTCTTCTAGCATATGTAGTCTAACAAGTAGATCTAAACAATGGTCTTCTAACATATGTAGTCTAACAACTAGATCTAAACAATGGTCTTCCAACATATGTAGTCCAACAAGTAGATCTAAACAATGGTCTTCTAACATATGTAGTCTAACAAGGAGATCTAAACAATGGTCTTCTAACATATGTAGTCTAACAAGGAGATCTAAACAATGGTCTTCTAACATATGTAGTCTAACAAGGAGATCTAAACAATGGTCTTCTAACATATGTAGTCTAACAAGTAGATCTAAACAATGGTCTTCTAACATATGTAGTCTAACAAGGAGATCTAAACAATGGTCTTCTAACATATGTAGTCTAACAAGGAGATCTAAACAATGGTCTTCTAACATATGTAGTCTAACAAGTAGATCTAAACAATGGTCTTCTAACATATGTAGTCTAACAAGGAGATCTAAACAATGGTCTTCTAACATATGTAGTCTAACAAGGAGATCTAAACAATGGTCTTCTAACATATGTAGTCTAACAAGGAGATCTAAACAATGGTCTTCTAACATATGTAGTCTAACAAGTAGATCTAAACAATGGTCTTCTAACATATGTAGTCTAACAAGGAGATCTAAACAATGGTCTTCTAACATATGTAGTCTAACAAGGAGATCTAAACAATGGTCTTCTAACATATGTAGTCTAACAAGTAGATCTAAACAATGGTCTTCTAACATATGTAGTCTAACAACTAGATCTAAACAATGGTCTTCCAACATATGTAGTCCAACAAGGAGATCTAAACAATGGTCTTCTAACATATGTAGTCTAACAAGGAGATCTAAACAATGGTCTTCTAACATATGTAGTCTAACAAGTAGATCTAAACAATGGTCTTCTAACATATGTAGTCTAACAAGGAGATCTAAACAATGGTCTTCTAACATATGTAGTCTAACAAGGAGATCTAAACAATGGTCTTCTAACATATGTAGTCTAACAAGGAGATCTAAACAATGGTCTTCTAACATATGTAGTCTAACAAGTAGATCTAAACAATGGTCTTCTAACATATGTAGTCTAACAAGGAGATCTAAACAATGGTCTTCTAACATATGTAGTCTAACAAGGAGATCTAAACAATGGTCTTCTAACATATGTAGTCTAACAAGTAGATCTAAACAATGGTCTTCTAACATATGTAGTCTAACAAGGAGATCTAAACAATGGTCTTCGAACATATGTAGTTTAACAAGGAGATCTAAACATTGAGTAATAAATCTCGAATCATAGTAGAGACTTGGAGCTTAGCTAGTGGACATAGAGCAATATAGTTGTGCTATGCTTGAAATTTGATCATGTTTCGCAATTTCTTCTCTAAAATAGTTTAGAAATTTTTCCCTCGGCCACCGCACCACCATCGTAGAGAACAATTTCATTATCAATAAATAAGACACAATGTGTTACATTTCAATTTATAATGTCGATATTAGCAGAGGGATGTAGCCTACCCATGTGATGCCCAAAATTTAGTCGTGGCTAGCTAGCTACAATGTCGCTTACATTTTAAGTAATAAAGCCATAATATGACTCGTAAAAAAAGACTTTTAGATATCACATGAATTTACGTAAGTACTAGATCCACAGGTTTCTAATAAAATTGTTTCAAGTCCATTTCATTTCGTTTGTGTATCTTGTCGGTAATGTGGCCCGTGACACTTGTGTCGGAAATCGAAATGGCCCGCAGGTCAAATTAAGTTGGATATCACTGGCCTAAACGTCTGACCTTTCTTTGATAGCATAAACTGCTTAAACGTGGAAATGAAGGTCTTAAGTTTGAATCCCCATCAGACTAGAATGTCTAGATTTAAGTGAGTTTTATATGATGAGCATTTAAAACCTTTTTTACAGTTCTGAAACATTCTCACCCCCCCCCCCCAAAAAAAATATATAAAGGGCTATTACTCTTTAAAACAAACATCCTAACGAAATACATAAATACAATGAGTTTCTGATGTTATACAGGTTCTACAAAAGTCCCATAGACTACAAACACGTGACTTTTTGCCTCGTGTTCTGCTGAATTGTTTACAAAGTAATCACTTAACTGCGACATTTATCAAGAGCCACTGATATTGACCTAGTAACATAGACTTAATGAGGAAATAATAACATAGACCTTATTAAGCATATTAAAACATCAATTGACAACACCACTGGAAACATGTGAATTGAGCATGTTGTACAGGGCTTAGAAAGAATTTATATAAAAAGAAAATTATATTCACTTCGGAGACAATAAAGTCTTAAGAACGCAAACAAGATTTAGTAACTGAAATTTAAAAAAAAAAAGATTTTACAACGACTTCATGTTATGTAAAAATGTAAAAAAAAATATAAGAATTTGACATTTTCTATTCATCCATATTGGAAATGTGGTAGTGATATAATTACATAAGCTCTTGTCAATTAATATAAGATTATACACAAAAGAGAACTAACTCTGCACACAGAGAGATTCATTGAGTGACTACATCACACAGAAATCATAATCTTTTCCACTTTCCTTTGTCAACAAGTAAGGGCGCTGATACAGAGAAGTAACAATTTGAGTTTCTGTAGCGTTCAATTGTTGCCTTATTTAATGAAAAGAACCCCCCCTCCCCACTTATACACGATGTCACTTAGTTATTGTAAAACAGATACAAGTTTTATTGTAACCATGTTTCTGGCTTTGTTGAGTTATCTTTGCTCAAAGAGTCTGCCGAGACCATTCATTATAGAAGGCCTTACAGACCTGTGACTTGGCACGAGCTATTGGTCTACACTGCCCACCTACAGGTTGTGACGTTGCAGGTCAGTTTTGAGGCCTTCTATAACTAATTGTCTCGGTCACGCCATATAGGCCCGCAATATCGGGCCATGCTTGTGACGTCGATACGCTCTTTTTATAAGACTCTTTATTTTGATATTTTATGAGTGTACAAATTAGATTCTCCCTGGCACTAGTGACTAGTGTACAGGTGTAGACATATACGTTTAATAAATAAGCTACTTATCTAAGTTGTTATATTAAGATGAATATCCATAACTAGAAACGACAAAGCGCTACTATGTTTATTACTAGGGATTTTGTTTTGTTTTACCAAGAAGGAAATATAGGTGGAAATGGTAGATATGCCTGACAAAGGATACCTCTGGGTTGTAACGGTGCGACAGGTGTGAAAATTGTTCTATATAATTTAATGGCTTCGCCTGAACCTCGGATTATCGGGTTCGAATTTCAATTGTTCCAGTTGTAACGTCAAATGAGTTTTTCTCTAAGTGGGTGTGCTCTTGTGTTCGTGTGAGCGGTAATGTGTCATTAGCACAGGTGGTGTGTTGCTGATTGTATGATCTGTTAAAGTGTGAACGGTGCGAGGAACAACAACAGCATCAACCCAATAACCGTGTCGTTGTTGTTGTCAACCTGTGGTGTTAACTAGTACAGGGAATCGACTCCCAATAATGGAATATTGTGATAGCCAGTTGGTTGGGATTGTGTTATTCCCACTGTTTTCTCACTTTCCACGTCTTAAAGAGTTTCAGCTAATAATACAGTGTTACTCATTGTGACATACAAACTGCTTAAAACAGGCTAAGGGTATTATAGTCAACTCATCAGGTTTAAATCGTTTATCCATTAGAATCAAAGAAAATTTATTGCTTTTGACATCGTACACATTGAACTGTTGCTAGAATTTCTAGGAAAACAAACCTGTGACTGTGTGAAATGACGTGTCTGAGGTTGTCAGTAACTATGTTACTATATTTTGTTTCAAACATCTATTAGACGTAATGTTTTAAAAAAAAACACGAACTATTCAATTCTTAACCAATGATTCTATAGATACAATGGGAGACAATCTGTACTCCACTAACGTTGTTGTTTTTTTCGGCAATAAAAGACAATGAAGGATTGGATATAGTATATAACATTCTAAATTCCTACCTGAATACTTTTGCTTGTGAAGATCTGACACCTTATCATAAATCCAGCTATACCTAGTTTTGCCACCTTGTCGTTTATGTATTGAAATCTTGTTCAAACATGAGATCTAATACCGATGCTTCTGTAATGATGATTGGACTGTTGAAAGAAACAGCATTGTTCAATTGATCTTTTATTACATTTACATTTTTTTCCAATTCTGCCACATATCTGCTAAAGAGCTTAAAGCTCAGCTGTCAAAAGCTGTCTAGAAGAAGAATATTATAACATTAACACTATAATTTTATATACAATGACAAAGATGACGATAGAGTAATAAAATAACATTTTATTTGAGACTAAGTGGTTACTGTACATATTACTATAATAAGTTTTAAAATTTATTTAAAAAAAAAAAAAGGAATATACTCTTTTGTTAGCATTGCGTTAGTCTTTGCAATAATGACCTGCTAGAACGACCATAATTAAAGTATGGATTAAAATGGCATGGTATGGACTTACTGGAAAAGTACTGGCTTGCCCTTAGCTACAAGACTATGGTGAACCAGCCTGTAGAAGACTCGATATGATCAAAAAAATCAAATCGCTAGCAACAAAATCAAAATCCCACCAAGAGAAGAAGTCGATGATTACACGTTTTAAGGAGGCAACGCATTTATCAAGCCCGGAGAAAACGTCAAAACAGAAGAAAGAAACATTGCTCAGCATAGCTCTTAAATATCAAGCCAGCCTCAAAATGAAAGAAGCAGCCGAGAAATTAAACAGTGGCGCTGAAATGGCGTCTTCCACAAGGGAATGGGTGAACGAATCTGTAGAGCAACCGAGCACTATAGACGAAACAAAAACTACAACCAGAAAGAAGAGAAAATTGCTGCCAACTCTCTTCAAAGGCAAACGGACTTCTTCCAGTTCGGATCAATTGGCAGGACAGGACAACGTCATGGAGCTCCGTGATGACGGGAGAAAGGTGAACGGTTCAGTGTTAAGTTCAGCAGTGCGGACCCGATCTACGCGAAAAAGTTTAGAATCACGGGGTAAAGAGGCGTCAACATCACCTTCACAAGTAAGTATCAACAAATTCTCTAGTTCATAGAAGATGTGTGTACAGAAAGGTGTACAGGTTTGTGTGTTTATTGGATGTATGAGATTTAGTCTTTAAGTTAAAACTAGCAAAATCTATTTTTAAAAAAGAGCTTATGTAAGGAAAGAAGTGCATATGTCTGTAAATACTGCAGAATTGATCTCCCTTTTTATATAAAATTGATTCGTGTGTTGTAATTGACAATGAATAATTGTGCAAAGTTTCATCCAATGACGTGTACAAGATTCGTACCTAATTAAACCTAAAAGTGATACGAGGAAGAAGAGATATTTTAAAAGAAGATTCAGTATCTATGGTTTCTTTCAATAAGAACTTCGCTACTCTCAGCTACCCATAAATTTATATATATACTAGCCATATGTTACCCGCGGCCCGCGGATCTTAATTTGCATATCACTGTTGATAGAATCACTGAGAGTGTTTTGGAAACAATTAAACGAAATAATAATGTTATAAGTAAAGCGAATGCGTGAATGTAAAAATAGTATGAATGGAACTATCAAAATAGCTAAACTACCTAAATCCATTTTTAAAATAAACACATTTGCTTGTAGGGCTACAGATATCTATATTTGATTAAAACATGAAATGAATGGACTTTATGTTCATGTGTTAAAGTATAAAGTAGATCTATCATCTTTGAATTAGATCTAGAGATAGAGATAGATCTAGAGTTAAATATTGACATCGATAGATTTTATTCTGGGCGTGCATGACCTTTCCGTCTTCTCTAATGAAAGAATGAATGAAGCAATTGTTAGATGTACGCGACTCATGAATGGAACTATTGAAATGTATGTGAATACGGCTTCGCAGCTATAGCGAACGAGTGTAGGAAAAATGCTTTAGAAATACAAATTTGAAAGTTAATTTGATTAAAATATGAGATGAATGGACTATAATTAGTATGTTCATGTGTCTAAGTATAAAACTATCTTTGCGAATAGAAGTTCTATCATCTTAGAGTTGAAATAGACTTAGGAATAGAGAGATGTGTAACATTTCGGTCTTGTGTAATGTAAGAATGTACTTCAGGACTTCCAAATTGGCAGATATAAGGAACAAATTTATGTAAAAATGCTTTTGAAAGTCAATAGAATATATTTAATATTTTCATGTGTCAAAGTAAAAAAATATCTGTGCAAAGTGTGGTTCTTAAAATTAGATCTAGATCTAGATGCTTTCGATCTTGTCTCATATAATCATGGTCTAGATCCAGGAAATAGTATTACTTTCATAAAGTTGAGCAACTTTTATTTTTGAGGGTCTTAAGTTTCTTTTAGGGATTCTATACATACGTCACAGTTCCAGTTAATAACCAAGGAACATTTCTGCCAAGTTTTATCAAGATTGGTCTCAAACGTTTTGATTTCAATGCGGATCATACATACATACATACATACGCCTTACTTTCTGCTTTATAGTATAGATAAGTATAATATATATATATATATATATATATATATATCATTGATAGCGGTGTGTGCCGTATATTGAGCGGGGCCTTTCTGTCGTAGGAAGTTGTAGGCTATGTTACGAAGCGGGGAAGTTTAAAGATATAGGGTCGATCTTCATTATGGGAGACCTTCTAACATGGCGGAAAAACAATAAATAGCTAGCTCTGTTGTGTATCCGGTGTACAAAAATAAAGAAAGTTTTTCTTTAAAGGTATATGATAACTTTTTTTTTATTAAAATTAATAACCGAAAATGTGAAAAAGTAGAAACGTTTCAACATTTAGGAAGCATGATATATATGACCTAATGTCAGAAGTAAAGGAACGGCAGAGCTTTCTATAATACACAACACAAACTTCAAACCAAACTTATATCTAAGAAAACAAAGACAACCATTAACAAAACCATCCTCAGACCTGCAGTCATATATGCAAGCAAAACGTGGACGCTGATAAAACCCACAGAAAATCTGTTAAATACTAAGGAAAGAAAAGTCCTCAGAAAAATGTATGATGCCATACATGAAACCGGATGGATGAGTCGCACCAACCAAAAATATAGGCCTACCAGCTCTATGAAGACGCCCTCCAGAAATAGAAAGGAGCAGATTACGTTTGGCAGGTCACCTCGAAAGAATGTCAGAGAAATGAGCAAAGATTGTTCACCGGCAACAAACACAAAAGGCAGGCGCCCCACAGGCAGACCACGAGTACGGTGGCTCGATGACGTAGAGGCAGATCTACAACAGCTAAACGTCCTGGCATGGAGACGTAACGAATAGAATAGATCAGAATGGAAAGTTGTGCTAACGCGGGCCAGGAACCTCCAAGGGCTGCATTGCCACTGAGAGGGAGGGATACGATAACTTTTGTGCACTTTTTAGCATTAGGTAATCAAATATTTTTAAATCTTTTTGTTTGTAGCACCAGGGGCGTAGTTAGCGATTTTCCATCATCTGAGGGCCCGGAGGGGCTTGATCTCTTTGGGTGCCCTGCATTTTGCGTAATATTTAATGTTCACTGACATTTCGTTCACCGACAAATCGTTCACGACTTTTCGTTCACCCAACAATTCGTTCACTCGACATTTTCGGTGGAAGAATTGTCAGTGAGCGATTTGTCGTTCTAACAGTCGGTGAACAAGTTGTCTGTGAGCAAGTTGTCGGTGAGCGATAAGTCAGGTGAACGAGTAGTCGGGTAAGCAAATTGTTCTCTGAATAAAAAAGAATTATCAATTTGGTTTTATTTACTGTAATCGTTTGTCTCACGCATGTGAATCTAATAGCTAAAAGACAATAGATCTCTTATCTTATCATTCCTTGCTCTCTTTCTCTCTCCCTCTGTCTCTCTCCTTTCTCTCTCTATCTCTCTTTTTCTCTCTCGAAAAAAAGAAAAAGACTTGACATCTATCTTATTAATGATATGGTAAAAGGATTGTTTTGTTTTTTATTTAGATCGCGTCTAAAAGAAAGCAGAAATGACGTAAGGCCTATTTAAAATGAGTAGACTTGGGTCAAAGAAAGAATTTGCTTTAAAAATACGGGATTGTCACGCTATCTTTTCAATGCTTTCTAAATATAGCCTGCGGCCTTCTTTTTTTTTTTTGTGGAAATACCGAAAATAAAATACAATAGTTTGATAGAAAGTTTGAGGTTTTTCGATGATCGGGTAGCGAATCTGTCTAATCCTGTTCTTAGTGAGCACTAGTAAACCCGGCACAGTCTACATCTTCATTTGTCTTCTGTATGCTAATTTATTGTAGTGTTTCTATTCACCAACAATGTTGACATCAATTTGTTTTGCTCTGTCTACCAGGATGTTGTTGATGAACAGACCATTAGAGTCCATTTGAGAAATGATGACCGAGGACTTTACTTCAACGATGGCAAAAGAAAAATAGGTACCGGACTTTGTGTTTCACTTAGTACTTCGTTGTACTTTGAATGGAGATGGTTTATATATCGTCATAGAACTTCAAGGGAATCCGTGTGGGCTAATGCTAGTCTAGCATTGCAGCATTTCATTTATTTGGCCGATACAAAAGCTACTGACTACAAGTAGATTTCATTTTCACTGAAGCACCTACAGACAATGAGTATGCTATATGACTGGTATTACCATCGTTTTTAACTTTTTCAATTGGTGGATACTATAGTGTAATGGGGGAACTTTAGTTCTTATGACCATTAAAATTGGAAATCTCGGAACAAAATTATCGACTGAATTATTTCCCTCCAAAGTTTTTTTTTAGAATCTATTTTTCAATTCCTATTATTAGTTCACTCTTTTTTCATAGTCAAAAGCAGGAAGCTGGTTTAAAGACACAAATCAAAAACACAAGTAAAAAAAAAAATGAATCAATTATTTCAAGGTAAAACTTTACACATAGTGGTATGGCTGGTTTGCTAAGTTAACAATAACACAAATGTCCAGGGCTTCTTCTTATCTTATCTTATAAAATACAGACGTTACTTCAAAAAAGTAGATGGTCACGTCCTACGAGTGTCGCTAGGTCAATCTAGTCATGCATTTTAATCAATGACTTAAACTCTGCCAAGTCCTTTTTTAAATAGGGGGTGGGGGGTGACGTTAGCATTGTTCCAGTCTTCTAGTACTCTGCCCCTGATTTAGTGATGCCTGAACAAGTATTTTGAACACTGGTGCTAGTTCATTGCTTAGTTCTTTGAGTAATCTAACTGGAAGATCATCAGGTCCAGATGCTCTATTCGGTTTTATGTTCGCTAATAGTTTTTTTTTGTTCCTCTATATCTCCTATGTTGTCGACTTATTAAGTCAAATTAAGTAATGTCTTTGTCTCCTGGCGCTGAGAATGCTGATGCAAAGTAGTTCTTTAGGATGTTAGCTTTAGTTTCAAGATTGTTATGTGTTATGTTATCTCTGTCATTACACTCAACACTTTTTTTTTACTTTATATTTCAATGACAAATAAACTATGAACATTTGGTCTGATATAGTTAATTTATTTGAGCATATTGTAGGAATATACTTTTTAAAAAGTATATTACATGTCTAAACTTACTTTTCAGTATTTGAAAAGTAATTATTTTGTATTAGAAGTTTTATTAATTAAACCCTAACGTAAGTGTGTGACCTAGCCAAGAGCTAAAGTTTCTAGAATATATATGGAATTGAGAAGAAACACAATTTCTAGAAGACTCAATATCGTCAAAAAAAACAACAAACTCTTGTGCAGGTTCTTTATCGGCCTAATAGCCTACTAACTATAAAATTAGAAATAGTTCTCTATTCTAAGTAGTACATGAACAAGTCTCCACTTAGAATCATAGACTTTACGACACTGTTGAAAGTCATTGAAGTTATGAATAGCTTCGTAATAAATTCTAAGTAGACAGAACTACAGTAGCATAACTCTCTCTAACTCTTACAAAGATGAAGAGAGAGAGAGAGAGAGAGAAACAGAGAGAGAAAGATGAAAAGAGAGAAAGAGAAAGAAAGAGAGAGAGAGAGAGAACGAAAAAGAGAGAGAGAGGGAGAGAGAAAGAAAAAATATAGACATTCTAGTGTTGATTATCCATGATTTAATATAACCTTTGACATCTATTACTAAACTTGTACTTTGACCTTTTCAAGTCGTTTTGCTTGATTCATAGTAATTCCTGAACAGGCGACAATGAACACATTACTCAGAATAGGCCTACATTTTCACAAAGCTTATATCAGCTCCACTCTGTTTGTCTGGTAAAATGTTTCTACACCTTATTTCTCACACACCCAACTCTTGGATGAAGCTGAAATTTTGCACACAATTATTTCTTTAATTTGACAACATAAGAATCAATTTTTTAAAATTTCCAATTATTTAATTAACTATTGGTAATTATTTATTTTGTTTGGTATCTTGAACAAAGGAAAGAAATAGTGCGTGACTGAAGTGGTGGTATAAGCTAATTAGTCCCCTTTATAAGTCATCGTCTGAGGCTTAGTGAACACAAACATGAAATAGAAACAATTGATAACTATATAATATTCCATGTTCATAAGCTCTTCACTAGCAGAGTGGTTATCTTGTTGGCTTAAGAAGTCTGAGAAGGCTTTAGCCCACGAGCTCGAATTCAGGTCGATTCCTTTTTTTTTTTTAAATACATTTAAAAAACGATCCCCTAGATACCCCATTCTTTCTTCCCCACCCCTTTCCAACTGGTTCATACAAGTGATAGGATCACATCTTATTGAGAAACCTAAAAGCATGAGATTGCGCCAAACAAAAACACAGATTTATTACTGTTAGTCTAGATCTAAACAAACAAACAAACATCTATTACAAATTTAATTAGGCCTACACAACTAATCCAAACTTATTGATACACTTAATATAAGCTTTGTTTTTTTTTTTTTTTTTTTTTTTTTGTTACTTTTGTTTTCATCAATGACCTGTTTCCTTAATATTTTGTTTCGAATCCATCCACAGACTTTATTTTAGTTTTCGATGAACAAATCGAGACCAAAAAGTCTGCTTCAGCATCGGAGGAAAAAATTAAAAGATGGCGGCAGAAATTTTTGAAAAATTTAGAAAAGGCGGGATTGAATACCGAACAGGTCAATACACCATAAATATCTTATCAATCGACTATCATTTAATTGTATTCTTATTTTGTTTGTTGGTTATCGAAAGTAGTATGTAGTAGGTCGAGTAGGTCTGGATGAACCAAAATAAACTCAACAAGGTGGGCAGAAACCAATTTATTTCTTTTGTTGTTCTGCTTTTAATTATGCTAGATAAGTGATGCCCAAAATACGGCCCGCGGGTCGGATCCCGAGGCTCCATCCGGCCCAACGAAACGTCGACACAAAGTGAAGAAAATCCCCCCTCCGAAAAAAAAAAAAAAAAAAGGATTGAAAAATATATCGTAACCTACAGTAGGACACTCATATTTTCTCTGATGACCTTTAACGTTTGTGCGTTTATGAACAAGGAATCTACCAGGAAAAGTGAACGGATCTTTACTTGTTTGCGGAACATGATAATAAACCAACATGTTTGTTTTATAAAGATAGTGTGGCTGTTTAAAAAAAAAAACAATATATATATATATCAGCATTATAAAATAAATATGGCGCATCCTTGTTTTGAACCACGACTAAAAGATTGATTAACTACAACTAGAAATTGGAGGATCGATGGGAGTAGGCCTATTTATCAAAAGAAAATGAGTCGGTTTTAAATGCACCTACACTGTTGCTAACATTTTAGGTAGAGAAATGAAGCTGTTTTCTGACGCGTAAAAATATAATCGTCAAATATCACATGAATGTAGCACTACATCTAAAGGGTTCTGGTAAAATAGTTTCAGAACAATTTCGTTTAGTTTCTGTAACTTTTCGGTCATGTGGCCCTCGAGACGAGTGTTGGAAATTAAAATGGCCCGCCGGTCGAATTAGGTTGGGCATCACTGTGCTAGATAGATCCCTTAGCCAGTGACATAGCAAGGTCCCCCTTGTCCCGGGTTCAAGAATATCTTGGTGGGCCCCACTTCCCCAAATAAGACAAACTTAGTGTGCGACATAAAAAAGTGGATAAGTGTGGTACATGACATATTGAGATACAAGTCAGGTATATCGGTATATTTACCAAAAGACTTCCAATGCAAGTATTGTACCCTTTTTGATTCTATTGTTTAAATCGGCTTTTACAAAAAAGGAATTAATATTTTCCCAGACCTCATGTGGGCCCAATTTGGACACGAATGATGTGCCCATGCTCAATGAAACCCTTTGCGCCATGGTTGGTACGCTTCAGGCTGAGGGCCCCTAGTGGTCGTGGGCCCTGATTCATTGAACCCCTTCGCGCCATGGATGCTACGCCACTGCTCTTAGCTTGTATCAGCTTGTATGGTGCTTCTATTTATTTTGAATTTTTATTTAACATAATGTAAGCTTAAAAAATTATGTTTCTGTATGTTTAGTTTGGACATCGCATGTGTGAACATGAAGTGCAAAAGGAAACATTTTGTGTCTATGTGTCTTGCACATCTTTGTCTACAGGACGTCAACATCTGTGTCTATGTGACTTGCACATCTTTGTCTATGTGTCTTGCACATCTTTGTCTACAGGACGTCAACATCTGTGTCTATGTGACTTGCACATCTTTGTCTACAGGACGTCAACATCTGTTTCTATGTGACTTGCACATCTTTGTCTATGTGTCTGGCACATCTTTGTCTACAGGACGTCAACATCTGTGTCTATGTGTCTTGCACATCTTTGTCTACAGGACGTCAACATCTGTTTCTATGTGACTTGCACATCCTTGTCTATGTGTCTTGTACATCTTTGTCTACAGGTCGTCAACATCTGTTTCTATGTGACTTGCACATCTTGTCTGTGTCTTGCACGTCTTTGTCTACAGGACGTCAACATCTGTGTCTATGTGACTTGCACATCTTGTCTGTGTTTTGCACATCTTTGTCTACGGAACGTCAACATCTTTGTCTATTTGTCTTGCACATCTTTGTCTATGTGTCTTGTACATCTTTGTCTGTGTGAAGTCACCATCTTTGTCTACGTGTCTTGCACATCTTTGTCTATGTGTCTTGCACATCTTTGTCTATGTGTCTTTTAAATTTTTTTGTTTATGTGACGTCCACATCTATGTAATTTGCACATCTTTGTCTATATCTCTTGTACATGTGTATGTGACTTGCATAAATGTGTGTACGTATCTCACACAAATGTTTGTCTGGTACACTAATCCTCTTCTAAAGCCGTATTGTATTTGCGCAGGAAGTGGTCGAGAACGAGAAGAAGCTGATCACTTTTGTCAAACTCCATGCACCATGGGACGTCTGCTGCGCTTACGCTGAGAATCTGAGCATTCGAGCACCTTTACAGGTAAAAAGCTACCTAGCATTAACGAAGTACACCTATGTACAATGCTTAGCAGGAATGGTTTTTCTAGACTGCTCCCTTTTATGTTTCGGTCAAACCATTGTAGACAAAACAATAGAAAGGTTCTCTTAGTCTTTATTTAAGGTCTCTATTTACAAGCTTCTATCAACTCACTATGTCCGTCTGTCTGTCTGGTACAAATCTTCTATCAACTCACTCTGTCTGGTACAAATCTTCTATCAACTCACTCTGTCTGGTACAAATCTTCTATCAACTCACTCTGTCTGTCTGGTACAAATCTTCTATCAACTCACTCTGTCCGTCTGTCTGTCTGGTACAAATCTTCTATCAACTCACTCTGTCCGTCTGTCCGTCTGGTACAAATCTTCTATCAACTCACTCTGTCCGTCTGTCTGTCTGGTACAAATCTTCTATCAACTCACTCTGTCTGTCTGGTACAAATCTTCTATCAACTCACTCTGTCTGTCTGGTACAAATCTTCTATCAACTCACTCTGTCTGTCTGGTACAAATCTTCTATCAACTCACTCTGTCCGTCTGTCTGTCTGGTACAAATCTTCTATCAACTCACTCTGTCCCTCTGTCTGTCTGGTACAAATCTTCTATCAACTCACTCTGTCCGTCTGTCTGTCTGGTACAAATCTTCTATCAACTCACTCTGTCCGTCTGTCTGTCTGGTACAAATCTTAGGACACGTGATTTCTTCCACTTCCCATTACCGGATCAAGTTGAAACTTTTGCACAATTATTCATTGTCGATGACAATACAGAATCGATTATAAAATAATTAATCGATTAATTAATTAAGGTCAGGTATATACTAGCGCTCCTGTTGTCTTTTAAACTTCTGATTTTATTCAAATACTAAAATACTACTTTGCCCTCAACTTGCGCAGAGTATTTTTAAAGCGACAACTGTAAAGAAAATATCTTATGTCTTCATTGAATTTCATTGTTTTATTTATGTATGATTTAAAATTAACTTGAACTACTTTTTTTTTCTCACAATTAAAAGTACACTTTTTTCTCCATTCTTTCTCTGCTCTCTGTTAATTCTCTTATTATAAATATTTAGCATTTTTAAATACCACATTATGGCTTATGTGTGTTTTAACATTTGATTTCAGCAACTATTGATATTTTAAATTATGCTTTAACATAGCTCCATATTAAAATAATCATGCTTTTAAAAAAATATTTCTGTTTGATACATAAACAGCTATTTACACCAACATTTAAATCTTAATGTTTTCACAAAGCCATTTATCTGATATGTCGTTATAAACTCTACACCTCCGAGTGTTGACTATGCACATATTTATATATTTTGCTTGTTTGAATGATTATAAATTTCATTTTATAAACTATGTTATCGTCTGCACGCTTAACAGGTCGTCCCCGATAGCAAGGTAGGTGGTTTCCCCTTTCACGTGCTGAGTATCACATAGTCATTCAATGCTGCATATAAATCACAGTGTCTCTGCAACGTTAGGGACTTGAATGTCATGGGATATGGTTTGCATTGTTCACGCACACTATAATTATATATCGGTTTCAGCTATTGTATAATCAACAGTCTACTGGATAAATGTTGCACTGTATTCTTTAAAACAAATTGGGAAGGCCTAAAGCTTTTTAAGCAGTATAATTTAGTACTGCAGAAATAAGACTTTTCAACATTGCAACAATGCATAATGAGAAAAAGACATCTTTATTTTATTTTTTTTTTAATTAGAAATAAAAATAATTGGTCAACAGATGATTCATGTTTTAATTTCATAAACTATATCGTTTATTTAAAATTAACACATCTTTTAGATAGATCTTTTTCTCATTTTTCAATTAAGTTAGTCAGTATTTAAAAATTATTAAGCAGTTAACTAATTGGTTTTCACAAAATCTGTTGTATATGAGTTCACTATTTCAAATTTGACCTAAATACTTGACCAGGATGATGACCAAGTTCCGGTCCCTGTAGATCCTCATAGCGTGTACTTCTGCGAGGTAACCCACATGTTCTTTCCCACCGCCTAATGTTTGTCTCTAGACGATTCACCAGAGGCTCTCTTTTTTTTTTGAACGTTTCTCAAGACTTTGTCTCTGTGTGTGTGTGTGTGTGTGTGTGTCCAAATAAAAGTGTTCCGAATAGATAGAGAGTTCATCCTCATTGGATGATTCCCCTTTTCCCTTACACGCGTTTTTTTTTTTCCTATTTGAATTATAGGAAATTTTTTAAAAGTGTATTTTGTAAAATTTATTTCTAAAATATCTTTAATTTAATTGAAACAAATACTACAACCATTATTACAGGGTTTTTTTTTCGGATACCTCAGCATTTTTAGCTTTTGACTTCAGTTGTCGAGCTGTTTACAGGGGTTCTTTCCTAACAATTAAAATGGATGACTCTATATTTAATACACAACTAAATTTCTACAAAAATATGACATTTTATTAACAGTTTAGAAAAGGTAGCAATGCATCCGAATGTTTTTTCCACCTGTTTAACAAATTCACTTATGCATGTTTTTTGCTGTTGTTAATTTTTGTACTCAAGTGAATAATTACTGTTCATTAAGTGTCATTTACGTTGTGTCCCGCCTTAGACCTGTTCACCTTCACCCATTCCTTAGACTGTTGAACCGTGAAAAGTTAAAACTCCACTTACCATCTGTCGACTGTCTCCGTTTTTCTTTTGCCGTGAAGAGAATCTCCTTCAATGTCAGAACCGTGCATTATTTTATGTTGTCTTTTTCTGTCTGCCTCGTCTTCTTTTCCCTGGTGTTGTTCCCTGAAGGAAGGTCATTGCGAGCCACGAGGACCTTGTGGTATGACCGTAAAGTTTGCGGATTTCGACAGTGGTCAGCAGATCATCGTGATGCCCAATAGCTTTTGCACCTGATTGGCTTTACATACTTAAAATGCAGTCTACGCGATTTTCATCAAAAAATAGCAGATTAAAAAAAATAATTTTTGACGATATTAATTTGTAATTATCCAGTTTATGGACAGATTTTGCTTGTACTTGGGTTGTACAATTTTGATTTTGTATAATTTTGATTGTATGTTAAAAAATTATTACTAGCCGGAATAAAGGACCAATGGACGCAATATTTAACTCGTTTTTAATGTCAGATGATAAGTTGAAGAAATGGAATTTAGGGTTAATGTCAGATGATAAGTTGAAGAGATGAAATTTTAGGATTAAGTTGTTGCTTATTTTAAAATTCGGTTCTAGTGTCACTCCAGTGATCAGAACCTTATACCCTTGGATAGCTGCCTGATCCGGAATGTCTTACCGATGATGCTTGATTTGAATCCTTCCCGCCTTTTAGGTTTAAACGTAAATATTCTTAATGGGACGTCTGAGGGGGGAAAAAAAGGAAGTCACTTGACCAGTTACTCACCCCGCCCCGCTCTTTTTTAACTGCACATCATCTTTGTAACTTTGCACACAGATGCACGCATACTACTAGACATACATATTTAGGCTAAAGCACGATGTGAGTACTGCGGACCGCCAGATGGCGCTGATCAGATGACGTATTGGCTTACATGGCTTGCCTTTTATTTATTTTGTTCTATAGCGCCTTTGCTTATGACTGAACCGTGCTTCCCAAATTATAGATGTAGTAACCTTATAGAACACTACGAAAACATGTTTTTATCATTGGCTTTATTACACAAGAATGACAAAACAGTTCACACACACAAACAAACACTTACACAACTGACAACACAACAAGCCGGTTTGACACACTAGTACAGATATTAATTGACAACACACAAGAAACATAAATACACAACGATAGATTTACAGACTTCCAGTGCTTCTCAAAATATAGATCTACAGACTTGTTGTTCTATGTTTCATCGCTAGATTGCAAAATAATTGAATTAACACAATAATGTAATGCAAAAAGTTTCTCCAGCAATGCCGGTGAAGGTAAACGCTTTAAAATTCGGGATGTTAGGACGTTCCTGGCTCCACCCATCTGTTGTTAGGGAACCTAACTATAAACAGCAGTATAGTGTGCTGGCACCCACTTAAGCCGTTAATTGTAGAAACATGAGTTGCCCACAGCACCATAGGTCTCCAAAGAAACAGTAGGCTACCATAGGTCTCCAAAGAAACAGTAGGCTACCATAGGTCTCCAAAGAAACAGTAGGCTACCATAGGTCTCCAAAGGAACAGTACCATAAGTTTCGAAAGGAACTTTACAAAATTTAAGATCTTTAAAATTAATTTCAGTTACATGTTTATTTAAAATAAAATGTCATTAGTGCGTTTTCCAATCGTGCTTACTTAAAATCTTTTTTTAGTTAACTATGTGAATCAGATTAAATTCGTTTACATAGCCGCTTATTGAATACAAGTTAGTAAAAATATAAGTCAATCATTGCCATGATTGCCAACTTTCGAATCGGGGTTGAAAAATCGTAATCGAATACATTTTCGGTTAAGGAAACTTGCACTTCAGAAAAAAACTCATAGCTCTCTTTGCATTCTGGTACAAGCTCTGCTCTCTTGTTTATTTCATTGGTGTTTTTATGAGAAGATGGAGAGTAAAAAATACAATCTCTTATTCTCAATTATAAAATTTGAGAAGCACTGCCCGATCTAAAAATGCGATTATGTTGACACAGGTTCACAATGTTTATCATCTTCAATATGCTTATTATAGTCTTTTCTTCGCTGATCAAAATATTAACACGTTACCAAACTACACCTAAAATTGCCTAAAGTATAGCTTTTAAAACTAGCAGCTATTAAACATAGACTTTACAGCACAATTAGTATAGCTATCTAATTATACCAGTAGATCCAAAAGTACAGTTGGTATAGCTTCTCAGATAAGCAGCTATCTAATTATACCAGTAGATCCAAAAGTACAGTTGGTATAGCTTCTCAGATAAGCAGCTATCTAATTATACCAGTAGATCCAACAGTACAGTTGGTATATCTTGTCAGATAAGCAGCTATCTAATTATATCAGTAGATCCAACAGCACAGTTGGTGTAGTTTGTCAATATCAGACAAGCTGCTAAAAGAAATGTTAACATCTTAATTAACTCAAAGGTGAGTTTACCGCCCAGTGTAAACGAAACACCTGCTGTGAATCCAAACATTACCAGATGATTATTCTCATAATTTTTTAAAAAGTAATTCAAGTTTAAACATTACGATAACTTTGAGCTGGCCTTAAGCTTTTATTGATGTATATTCTCAGATAAACCTGCCCTTATACTAAAACGTAAACCAATCGGTCAGTGTAAAGGACCTACAACAAATTAGGTAGTATAAGAAATTGAATCTTAATTCTAAATTTTAGGTCGAAATTATCGTCTTTTTTTAAGGAACGTCTGTAGCATAGACGATGAGATAATTTCTCATTAAGGATAGAACAATAACAAAAATTTATGGATTTTGCCAGAGCAAAGCCAATGAAGACATCATCAAAAGATAACATTCGTAGTTGGTCACGTTCTAGCCACTGTTGGATAAACTATCAATTGAGTTCTTATTGCTCTAAATTCGTTTTTATCCTCTTCAGCTAAAAACAAAACTTTCTTCACTGCAAATTGTAAGCATCATACTTAAAATCAAAATGAATATAGGCGTCAGGTAGGACAAGTTGTTAAATATTAATCTTACCTCTAAACAGATCCTGATAAGTAAGACTTTTAACTTTTAACGATGTAAGTTCAAGCCATACATTGCCTAGCACAACGCCAATGACTAGTTATTAACTTAGTTTAACTTAGCCTACATCTGCTAACAGGTCCTGATATTAAAAAACCTAGCATACTGATAATACAAGATTCCATCTCAAAACAATGTTGATGGACCATCGCGATGTAAAAACTACACCAAATGTTTCCCAAACTTTTTCTTTCACGGAACACGTCGCACATTGTGAATATTCATTGGCACTCTTTGCTTATTTGTTTTAGAGAGATTCATTCACGTGGTGACCTACTAATTAATTATTCCAGTAGTTCGTGGAACACATTCAGGCCTCGCGGAACACGGGGGTTCCCGGAACACAGTTTCGAAAGTATTGCTACAACAATGGACACTTTTTTTTTTCTTTTAGTTGTTTGTCATTTTAAGTAGACTAACATGTTTTGTTTTATTTGTGTCATCTGTTGTCATACATAGCTATAGAGATTTCTTATCTTAGCTTTGTTGTTCTTATCTTAGCGTTTTTGTTATTTAATATATATAAATGTGCATCTCACTTTGGCAATATTTTCTTTTCATATCAATTTATTTATCCATAATGCACTTAGTTTTTTACTGCTATGTATTGAATACCTCACATCTGTACACATTAGAAATATTTCCTATTAGTAAGAAACAATGTTAACCAACACAGACTAGTTGCACATGCGCATGAAGTTGTATGAAATAATCTTTTTTTTTTCAGAGACCAGCATGATTAATCCAGAGATTCTTTTTATAGCATCTCTACTATTTTTTTAAAATTTTGTGATGTTTTAATTAAAGACAAAAAAAAATCCAAATTAAAAAATGCTTCAATAATTTTTTTGATATTTTAATTTAAATTTCAATGTCTTTAAGTGTTTATCTAGCCAATCAGAATTCATATGGTGTTTTCTTGTTTTAAAAATATTTTCTTTTTAATTTAATGGTTTTCACTGAGATCCGATAGAATTCGTTCTATGCTCATTATCGCGTGTGTCTTGTCTGATGATTATACATGCCAACATCACACCATTTAATTCTCTAGTATTATATTATAAACCATAGTGTGTGTATATATCTATAAGCCTTTAAGCAATACTTAACAAATAGACTTTTTTTTTTCTTATCAATGTCATCTATGAAGATTCTATCGATCTTTTTATTTTTCGGGTTGTTTTTTTTTTTCTCATTTCTGTTTCAATGGAGTGTCTACTACTGTGTAGAAATTAAGTTATAGTGCGCCTCTCTCTTTGGTCACGTGTCAGTCTCTAGAGATTAAGAAAGACACAAAGATAAAGGCACATTCCTTGTTCCATATGCTAGGACAAATGTGTATAATAAATGCTCCTTCTTCCCTAATGCTGTTAGTGCATGGAATGGGTAGCCTGAGCCAGCCAGGAAAACCAATGAATTAGCAGAATTTAAGTCATTGGTTAACATGCATGACTAGATTGCATGGGCGCCCGCAGGATTTTTTGCAGGGGGGTGCAAGTCGCCACTCATGGCTCAAAGTCGTAGCTGCAAATTTTATTACAAGGATATTTAAGAAAAGAAATGGTGCACCACGCAACGTCGCCACTTATGCGATATTAAGGTCACAGTAAATATTTGTTTCATGAACAACAAAAACGAACACGTGAACAAACTATTGACTGTACACTTTGGTCAGTTGATCCGTGCGGCTCATGCATCCCAACGGTTGATCAAACAAAAAATGCAAACTCTGCCAAAGCTGTCAATAACTTTACTACTGAATTGCTTCTCGTCGCGATGGACAAGCAGGCGATGAATGTTTATCTCCAGAGCTGATATTCTTCATAATGTTGCAGCTCTTGCATCATTTTAGGATGTAGACAAAACAAGTTGAACTGAGCATTGTGTTAGTGCTTGAATAGTGAGACGTTCATGAAGAAACTAACGACCAAAGTGACGTCATGTAAAGTCACGTGTTCTGTAATAACTCCCGAAATCCAAACACATGTTTTTTTTCTCGGTGTGTCTGTCGACTACAAATTCTCGGTAGCACCAACTCAATACCCCGTTTGCCTGCCAGCAGTCTCGCCTTCCTCAAAATGGCCAAGTTGGTATTATGTCATTAATGTGACTGCTGATTTGCTGTTAAGCGGCCACTTATGCTAAGATGGACAGACTGCAGCATCACGGAAACTGGTTTCTGAAAAGATGAATAATTGACAATTAAAAGACAAATCAGAAACACATGAGAAGCAGGCACAGATGACACATATGCAGTTTGTCAGGTTTCACTTACAGCCGTTATTTTAAAGTTCTTTTAAAATGTGTGACTTAAAGCGTGAATGAATTCGTATTTCGTATTTTGGTTTCTTGCTGCTGCCAGTGCTCCGTCGATACAAATCAACGTTTTGACTCGGGTGGTAGAGGAAGAACTTTTTTTTATATTTCTTCTATCACAAACTGGTGGACGTGTTTAACCTGCTATTTATTTTATTGAGCGCTAACACTGACGTAAATACATTTATCAAGACGACTGCACTCTTCAATCTTGTTCAAAGAAACATTCTCATATATCAAATCAAGAAAGCTGGAAAAGTTTTTTTACTCCAAGACAAAAATAGTACTTTTATCATATCCTAGGTCTTTACTAAATATAATAACTATTAATTATATGCAAATGAAAACAAATCGTTACGACTAACGTGCTATAGAATATTGAATTGCAAGCGTACATGGTCCGACGTTAACTACAGATTAGCTTGTTACAGTTTATTACAACAATAGCTTATCCTTATTAACTTTATTTTAATGGAAGCACTACGTGTTAAGTTTCTTCCTAACAGAAGTTGATTGATTTGAAGGTGTAAAAAAACTGGCTAAAATTTGACTACCCAGAATTCAGAGGGGTACACGTGAATGGTCAGTCATCAATGCCTTATAAGCATAGGCTATTACAACTGTACTACAGTCACAAGTGGAAGCACTACTTGTTCAGTTGCTACTTAGATTTTAATTGATCTGATGGTGCAAAAAAAAGTGGCTAGAATTTGGCTACTCAGAATCCAGGGGGTTGCAAGTGCACCCCCTGCGGGCGCCAATGAAAGATTGACCTAGGAACACACGTAGGGCGTAATCATCCTCATTTTTAAGTAACGTATTTTATTAAGATAAGAAGAGTTTTGACAGTTCTTATCACATTAAGAATTAATTTATCTTTACACTTTTATCTTCTAGAGTCTTTTTCTTTTCTATTTATTTACTTATACTCATATGCCTCACTTCATTATTTATTCGCATAATAAGCAAAACAAATATTAAGACAATGTTAAGTTTTTGTGTTTCTTTTCTTTCCAATTACAATTGTTTGCCACGCATGCGCGCACGAAACACTCATTTCACGGTTGTAATAGACAACAGACTTAATGCATGTATCAATATCTATCTTTAGGCACACCCTAACCCAACAAGTAACTGGTCTTCCAAGCTGCTGGAGACACTCCACATTCCCAACGCTCTGGAGCAGGCTGTCCCCAACACGCCTCTGGACTACTACACCTGCCAGTTTAAGACGTCCAAACTAGAAAGGTAACTCGTACAACCTTTGACCCTCACTTAAACATGTATAATATAGGCCTATTGTCAGTTTTAACGAAAATCAGTGCGTAGCTACATAGTGTGTGTGTATTTCTATGGTGACGGTGGGAAGAGGTTGAGGATTGGTTGTGAATGATGCAACTTAGATGACATTGTCTTCACTTGGTCTTCGTTAGGAGAGACGACTCCAGAACGTGAGACTGAAAGGCTGTGTGTTATTACTAAATTCTACTACGTTTATTTCATTTGATCACAAGTTGATTTTGTTTCTATTATAAATAAAGTTCTATTTAGTTTTGTTCACAAAGGGAAGTTATTCACGTTTTTTTTTTGTAGTTTTAGTAGTTAAGATATATTACGCCTACAACGGTGTAGTTGTCTATCAGCAGTTTAGTGCTTCAAGTCAACGACCAGTAACAACAAGGAGGAACTATGTCTAAAGGATGAAAAAAATGAAGGTCTATGTCTATGTACCTTCGAATCTATTAGCGATACAACGAAACAGACATTAAATATCCACAGCAAAGATCTTGTGATTTAATGGGTCGTTAACTAAGACATATCTCACATATATGCTGTAATAAACTATGACTAGTGTGCTATAACAGACCTTAAATCATTAAAATTGCTATTAGTATTTGTATTGGGAAAAAAGGTAAAACTAATTTAAAAACAAAGGCTCCAGGAGAAGGCAAGAAGTTTTCAGATTCTTCCCCAATCGTCTCTTATGGCAGTAGGACAGTAGGACATGTGTCCTTGACTGTTTTCTATAGGACATGTGTCCTTGACTGTTTTCTATAGGACATGTGTCTTTGACTGTTTTCTTATGTTTGTATCGATAACGTTAACAACCTTTGACCTTTGTCAGATTTCTAGGGAGTGACAACCCGGATACTTTCTTTGAGGACATCCATCGACACAGAATCCTCTGGGAGATTCTCTCCACCACATCCTACGGCAAGAAAAAGAGGGCGGAAATAGGAATTGAGCGACTGTTAGACGAGAAGGCTTTTGTGGCAGCTTTTCCCCTGCACGACGTAATATACGCTTCTTTTAGAATAGACTTTTGAGATCTAGATTTCATTTTGTTTTATTTTCTGAAAAGCTTATGTCTACTCACTCTGTTATTTCTCCAATGTTTTGTTCTTGGATGAAGTTGAAACTAAAAAAATTAACAATACAGTTAATTAATTAGTGGTAATTAATTTAAATTTAGTTTTGTACAGAGAAAGGAGATAAATCTTGCAGTATTGAGCTATATGGCAGTTTTTGTGCGGTTCTTTCCCTCACATACCCTTTTTTTTGTGTGTTTTATTTTATAAAGATGTGCGTGCAGGGCCGCCGCTACCTATTGTGCAATAGCACGCAGGCGGCCGATTTTAGTGGGTGGACAAATCATTATTCCAAGGTTACTTTAAAAAAAAAAAGTTAAATAAAAAAATAAAAAAATATTTTATCTAAATTCTAATTATTCCATTATCCTTTAAAAATATAAACGATATTCGTACATAAGAAATTATTTCGGAAACTAGAACAAAAAAATAGAGCAGTATACGAGGGAATCCCACGGGTTTTTCCATAGGCGCTTACTCATTTCTGGCCTTCAATTTTCGAGGGTTGTTTGTAATATTTGTTTGAGTCAAATAGCCCGCTCTGTAAGTAGATCTATTACCGGTAATTAAAAAGTCAATTTTAAAATCATTTTCATTTGGGGGAGGGCAGGGCACTAATTCCTCTCATGTGGACTGGGGAGGGCTCAACATCTTGACAAAAAGGAGATGTTATGGAGTGTGTGTGTTTCCTAGGCGGCGGTAAGAAGAGGTGAAGTGATTGATTGGGGGCTATGCAGTAACGATGATAAAATAAGCGTGCCTAGTGAAAATGTGAGACGATCTGAAGACATAAAAGAGTACAGACTTTATTTTTGTTGTGAGCTAGATTTGGTTTAAATATCATCTATTAGATCTATGTTTCATCTCTAGTTAAATCGTAAAGAATAACAATTATATTGATTTTTGTTCACACAGAATTAGTTCAAGTTATATAAAGTTTAGTTATTAACAAACATAAAACGCCTACATCGGTTCAGTTGACAAGCTATCTTGAGCTACAGGCCAACAACCGACCAACAACGAAGGAGGGGGGGAGCAGCGTAAAAATGTTCAGACCCTTTGCCAACTTCAGTCTAAACTTGTCGTATCTTCAATTCTTCTTTAGGAGGAACAAGGTTTTTGTGAAATGTCATGACGTTAATGTGGTGTTCAATTCAAGAAGGCGAAATGAAAAATAAAACCCAAAAAATTTGACTTTTCTTTTTTATTACATTATATAAAAAGGAAGAAAAAAAAAGTCGCAGAGTTCACTGTGGGAGCCTACATTGCTCTTCTGGGCTCCAGCTTGTAATAGGATCTCGAACGAAAATGTTGTTACCTAGGGAGTCGCCTACAGGAAATGTGAGAAACACTGCCTTACTGTTTTATTTCAAGTCATTGTTTAAGTGACTTATACTTTGGATTATTTACTTTGTATTAAACTCATGAAAAACATTCAGCGCTGAGTTGCTTCATTTGTTGGATAAATTTGTAGGCAAATCTGAATCCGTGTTTGTCAGATGATTGTGCATACAGTGCGCATCTCTTCAAAATACAGTCGTGATAATTATTATGAAAGTTTACGAAACGTTGACAGAATTTCTGTATATATTGTATTTCAAAAACAAACACGTGAACATATCCACGTCCAGACCATGTAACACTGTTGAGCTGTCAAAGTTATCAAGAAATTGTATATAGTTCATGATCATTTACGCTGTTCATTTTAATATACCACCGCAGCTCATCCATTAAAATCGTTGCACATAAAGGAGAATAAGTGATTAGTCAGAACGAGATCAGTTTTTAATATTTATCACAAAGAACCAATAAATCAGATTTCTGTAGGCAAGTATATTCGAAATTGTTCCTAGTGCGTGGTTCATAGTTGTAATTCACGGATACAACAGCGGTGCCAATATGCAATAAAAAATGGAATGGTCTACAAAATGGATTTAAATCAAAGGCCACTTTTAGAACAGTGTCCAGCTCAGTCTTCATGGAATTATTCTTTAGAGAAAAAAAAGAGGGGGGGGGGGTGGCGGCATTTTTTATTTCGCACGCAGGCGGCCACAACCCTTACGACGGCCCTGTGTGCGTGACTACATAAATGTTGATAATGATACTAATAGTTTAAATTATGCGACAGTAAACCTTGTCAACTTTCTTTGTGCCATTATAATCCTATTATGTTCGGGTTAGCTAACCCGCTAATCCTATCGTGAACTGTATAGCCAATGTCCTATTTTTGAACCAGTATCCCAGTTTTTTTTTCAAATTTGTATCTGTGACTCCTTCCTAGAGGAAAAAAAATGTTTGCCATTCCCCCTTAGCCATCTAGACAATTCTAGAGGTTTGGAAAAGCCCTATACGCTTCCCCAGTGGGTTTCAGAACTTCGGCGTGAAGTGTTTCCCTGCCTTTTGAGCTTTAGAAATGCATAAATTTTGCGTCAGAAATGTGATATTGAGATAAGTAAAGAAAAAAAAAGCAGTCAAATTAAGTCAATGTAGACAGTGATACTGACCTAAATTAAAATGCGAGCAATATTTGAGGTACATAGGCCTACATCGTTCATTCGTTTGTAATGAGTGTTAGCAGTGTAAGATCATATTATTATTTACTTTATTAAAATTTAAATATGGAATTGTAACAACAGATTGGGCTATTTTAATGTTTAGGCTATATGCTGGAAAAAAAAGTAGTGTTTTAAATAAGGGCCTACTACATTTTTTTTCTTCAAGCTTGTTAAGGTTAGTTTAGCGATGAAATTTAAATCTTTACTTCCAATCAATGTTTGAACTTTGTAATTTGAACTTAATAATTACAATGTCGCAATTGGGATCCTGTAGAAAATACTAGCCTATTATCTGGTGCATAGACTTTGTCAGGGCCTTAAACGTTGTAGCCAAGTTGTAGGGACATGCATAGATCTATTAAGTAGATAGATCTAGGCCTCGCATAATTTCCATTCTGGGCATTCTCATTGCTTTATTTTAATGACTACAATAGTATTATCATGTAGGTCTATATCTAATTTTGAATTCTAAGCGTTCTTATCTTCCTTTACACAAACGTTACTGGTCCTTAAGAAACCTGGCAAAAAAAAAAAAAAACACATTAAAACATTAAAATATTTTCTGTCTTTAAACTAAAATACTCTAAATCTACATTTTATTCTGCATCTAAACCTAGATGTCATGCTATGTCACTGTTTAATTAATTCTACTAAATTAGGGCTCCTACAAGTGTAAAAATGATGACATCAGCCCAGAGAAATTAAACAAACGCCAAGTGTTGTACAAGTATTGGGCGAGATGGGGCTGTTGGTACAAATATCAGCCTTTAGACCACATACGAGAATACTTCGGGGAAAAAATAGGCATCTACTTTGCTTGGCTGGGTAAGTCAACTAATAATCTAATGAGCTCAAACTCATAGCAAGAATGAATAACAAAGTTTGATAAGCATTAAGCAGGTATATAGATCTAGGTTCCACACAGAGTAGATCTAGATCCAGAGTAAAGTAAAATATAGATCTAGACATAGTAGCCTATAATAATCATAGCCAGATTATGAGATGAGAGCTACACATACAAAGTGTAATTAGATAAGATTTTTTTTAGTACTTTATCTCTATAATCTTTTTTCTATCTGATGCTAGATAATTTATTTAATATTAGTCTGTAATTATTGTATATTTTAAGAGTTGGACCAGATGGATTACTAATTATGTGTCAGAATATAGGGCTAACTAGAGTCTATATCTAGAAACCTCTGGAATTTCATTAAAAACCATCTTAAAAGCATTATAGAAGATCATATACCAACTAAATACACATCAAACAAAATAAATAAATGCTGGTTTAATAATAGACTAAAGAAGCTTTGTAAACAGAAGGAAAACCTATATAGAAAATTTAAAGAAACCAAGGCAGAAAGAGTTTACAAAAAGTATATAAAAATTAAACACCTAACCCAAAAAGTAAGCAGACAGCTGCAGAGTGAATACATAAACAATGTAATATCTAAAGATAACAACAAAAACCTATGGTCATACATTAAGTCTAAGAAAATGGAAACAACAGGCATAGCGCCATTAAAAGATGAACATAACATAATACATAATGATAATGAAACTAAAGCAAACATCCTAAACAAATACTTTGCATCAGCATTCTCAGCCCCAGGAGACAAAGACATATTTCTTAATTTGAACCAAGTAGACAACATAGAAGATTTAGTAGTACAAGAAAATGGAATTAAAAAACTATTAGCCAACACCAAACCAAATAAAGCGTCTGGACCTGATGGTATTCCAGCTAGATTACTCAAAGAACTAAGCAATGAGCTAGCCCCAGTGTTCAAAATACTCTTTCAGGCATCGCTTAACCAGGGCAGAGTACCAAAGGACTGGAAAGAAGCTAATGTCACCCCCCTATTTAAAAAAGGAGAAAAATCTGATCCAGGAAACTACAGACCAGTATCACTTACCAGCATCACATGTAAAATACTAGAACACATAATATGTAGCAACATCATAAACCACTTAGACAAACATAATGTCCTCACCCCATACCAACATGGCTTTAGGAAATATAGATCATGTGAAACACAACTAATAGGACTAATTGATGATTTCTCAAAAGGTTTAGATAATAGTGAACAAATAGATGCTATCTTACTAGATTTTTCCAAGGCTTTTGACAAAGTTCACCACCATAGTTTGCTTAAAAAATTAAAATATTTCGGCATTAACGGTCCACTGCATCAGTGGATTAAAGATTTTCTGATAGGGAGAGAACAAACTGTAATAATAAATGGCTCTAAATCGACACCAATAACAGTAAACTCAGGTGTACCTCAAGGAACAGTCTTGGGTCCACTACTATTTTTAATTTACATAAATGATTTACCAAATTGCATTAGTTCAGGAACAAAAGTCAGATTATTTGCAGACGATTGCATAATATATAGAACAATAAAAACAAAACAAGACACAGATATTTTACAAAGAGAATTAGATGAATTACAGAAATGGGAATCAAATTGGAGCATGTCTTTCCACCCAGAAAAATGTCAGTTGTTAAGAGTAACAAAAAAAATTAAACAAATTAATTCCACTTATCTTATTCATGGCAAACCAGTAACACAGACTAAAAACTCAAAATACCTAGGTGTTATAATAAATGAAAAACTGTCATGGAATCCACATATTGATGAAACTATAAAAAAATCCAACAAAGCATTAGGGTTTATTAAAAGAAATTTCTATAAATCAAATAAGAACATAAAACTAAAATGTTATTTAACCTTGGTTAGGCCAATAATAGAATATGCATCCACCGTGTGGGACCCCTCAACTCAAGAAAACATTAAGAAACTGGAACAAACACAAAATAGAGCAGTGAGATTCATAACAAACGAATATTCACATTTGACTAGAGTAACACCATTAGTAAAATCACTAAATTTAGAAAGCCTTCAGGACAGAAGACTCAAAAGTAAAGTAGCAATTATACATAAAACACTGAACCATAATCTTCAAATACAAAAACAAAATTTAATAAAATACTCTGAAAGACACAAAAATAAAGGCACATTCCTCGTCCCATATGCTAGGACAAATTTGTACAAATACTCCTTCTTCCCTAGTGCTATTAGAGCATGGAATGGGTTGCCTGAGCTAGCCAGAAAAACCAGTGACTTGGCAGAATTTAAGTCATTGGTTAATATGCATGACTAAATGCATGACGCGTAGGACGTAATCATCTTCTTTTTTGAAGTAACGTCTGTATTATATAAGATAAGATAAGAAGAAACTAGATATCTAGAATCTAGAAGAGTTGAGAATTTAAGTAGGCCTACATTTCATGATTTAATTTATATTTGTCAAGACAATTTGGATACTAGTCAAAATTGTGGGCACCTACCACTATATTTTTGAAGTTGCTTGTAGCATTTGGCACAATTAACTTTTTAATGTCATAAACGCAGACTTCATTGATGATAACTGATGAGTAAATTGTTCCTATATTTAGAGACTTCTAAAATTAAAGAGCAATAAAACTTATTTCATTAGTGTATCACCAAAAGGCTATAGATGCATGTGCAATCTGTAATGTATTTACTGACATATTACTTCAATGTTTTACATATACAGAAAGTTATTTTAAATAAAATAGATCTACCAAAAATAATCTACAACATGTTGATGTTTTTTTTTTCTCCTCAATTTTCTAAGGTTTTTATACTGCCTGGCTACTTCCTGCTTCAATAGTTGGTGTACTTGTATTTCTCTATGGACTGATCACATACAATGATAACATCCCTGCGTGAGTTTATTTTTCTTTTAAATCACTCTCTACATAATCAAAATGGGTCTTGCTAGTTTTTCTCACTGAAATTATAATTAGGTTCTTTGTTGTTGTTTTTCAGACAAGAAGTGTGTGATAGTGGCCAGCAGTATAAGATGTGCCCTGTTTGTGATGAAGACATAGGCTGTGAATATTGGTTCCTAAGTGATGTTTGCTTCTTTGTCCGACTCTCTTACCTGTTTGACCATCCAGGGACAGTATTCTATTCTGTCTTTGTTTCATTTTGGGGTAAGACATATCCTGCATGCTACTTAAATTTGCAAGAGAGGATTTAAGCCTCTAAAGCCCTCACTCAAAAGGAGTTCGATGATGATGATGATTATAATTTTGTAGACCATCTTATTACAAAAAATAATAGTAATAAAACCTTTTAAAAATTATCTCTTTTAAAGCTGTCACATTCCTGGAATATTGGAAAAGAAAAAATGCAAGTCTAGCTCACCACTGGGATTGCTTGAACTTTGAAGAAGAGGAGGTAATAATGTTAGTTGTAATTGAATTGAACAATATGATTCAAGAGAAAGTTAAACTTTTTCTTCTGCATTGACTAATGGGACTTTTTCTTTAAATTATTTATTATTCAGGAGCGTCCAAGACCTGAATATGCTGCCAGAGCTCCAGATTTAAAAGAAAATCCAATTACAGGAATCAACGAACCTTATTTTGATCCTAGTAAAAGAATTCCAAGAATTTTATCAGGAATTGCGGCTATAGTTATTATGGTAATTGTTTTTCCTTAAGCTATAAATGTTTCTTAGTATTACACCCAAACCTCCTGATTGACAGCCTTAATTCATGTCAGTGAAATTTGAGCTCTAGACAGTTTCAATCACATAAATTGTGATATATATTAAATAATGTGATAACCATGTAAACTTTATCAGTATTTTCTTTGTCCATTCACAACAATCATTAATACAAACTTAACTAGAGTTAATTAGTAACAACTATTTGTTAAAGATCAATTAGTCAAGAAAGTCATTTCAATAATGTGTTAATATGAAACTACGATTAGAAAATTATTTAAACATCACTTCTTTAAGCCAAGTTTTCAATTAATATGAATTTGAAGTTTCCATTAATATGAATAAAATGATGATTTAAAGCATTAATTTTTTTTTCTGCAATTATGTAAAGCTTAGTGTGTTTTTTTGTTTCTTTACTTATCCTTAGATTTGTTTAGTTATCATTTTCATCATTGCTGTCATCATGTATCGAGTGCTGATCAGCATTCCACTATTTGAAAATGCTCAGCTGAGATCCAGAGCCTCCACTATAGCCAGCATGACTGCTGCCATTGTTAACTTGATCATAATTATGACACTGGGAAAAGTCTATGAAAAGCTGGCACTGAAACTCACTCAATGGGGTTAGTTGTTTTGTGCACACACATTTTGTAACAAGAAAAGAAAAAATTTCTTTAAAACAAAGCTTATATTAAGTGTAGTTATTTCAAAGAAGAGGTATATGGTTGATTGCTTTTTAAATGTATTTATAAGACAAAAGTGAGCAACTTGAATTCAAACTTAAGTGCTAAGGCCTCTTCAGCCTCCTCAAGACAATGTGATAATCATATTGTCAGGGAGCTGTTTAGGAAAATAGGTTTTATAGTTATTTATAAACTTTTCTTTCTGCAAACAATAAAGGGTGGTAATTCAACTTATACCACCTTATCAGTCTAGTACAATTTCTTTCCCTTGTTCAAGATAAACAAAATAATTAATTACCAATAGTTAATTAACTAATTGTTGTTTTTTTAATTAAATCTTGTGTTGGCATGTATAAAAAAATAATGGTGCTTAATTTTTAGCTTGATCCGAGATTGGGTGTGGGAGAAATAATGTGTACAAACTTTTTACCTGACAGACAGAGTGAGTTGATATAAGTTTTGTTAAAAATATCTAAAATCCTCAATTCCATAAATCTTCTTGTAATCATCACTGAGTAGTGAAAATGCTTTGGTAAATAACTGAGATGCTTATAGTAAATATTACTATTACTTCTGGTTTAATTAATTAAACCCTACTAAGCCAAAGACTATATTTATTTTAGGGATTTGAAGAGTTTCTTATTGTAAGTAATTCTTATGTTTGCCTGGCATCTCGTAAAGAAAGTAAGCACAGAACATATAACTATATATTTTAATTGTTTTGGATGACATTGATTGTTCATTTGCCAAAACTGTCTCACCCAACCATTTTGTTTTACATTCCCTTTTTAAATTGACTGATAAGTTTGTAAAAATTTGCTGAATTTAATTTGAATCACTTATTGCTTTAAGTTTATAATTCAGTTGTGTTTAAAAAATTAAATAATAATCTCAATAAAGAAAAAATATAAATGTATTATCAAATTGATCTTGTTTCTAATTTAATTATATTTTCTTTCAGAAATGCATCGAACACAAACAGAGTTTGAGGATCAACTTACTTTCAAAGTTTTTATTTTCCAGTTTGTCAACTTTTACTCATCAATTATTTATGTTGCTTTTTTTAAAGGAAAGTAAGTTACATATTTCTTTACAAAGAAGTTTAGCTATGAACTATTTATCTTCAAATCTTTTAGTCTAGTAAGTTTGGCTTCTAATTTATGTTTTCACTTCTGCAAAGGTTTGTTGGATATCCAGGTCACTACAATAGATTTTTTGGATTGCGAAGTGAAGAAGTAAGTTTAACATAAAGACTATTTAGTTGAACATAAAAGATTATTTAGTTGAACATAAAAGACTATTTAGTTGAATATGAAAGACTATTTAGTTGAACATTAAAGACTATTTAGTTGAAGATGAAAGACTTTTAAGTTGAATATTAAAGACTATGTAGTTGAACCTGAAAGACTAGTTTTTTGAATATGATGAAAGACTAGTTAGTTGAACATAGTTTAAAACATGTATTTAGATAAGACGTAATAATCATTTTGTATAGACATTTTATTGACAAGATCACTGTCTATCTTTTTAACTTGTCCCCTATTGTAAAAAAAAAATGCTTTTCTTTAGTGAATGGTTTGTCTTCAGTGATTAAATGTCTCATTGAAGGTTCTGTTTTTTTTTTTCAAGATCTTATGATGTACAGAACTTACATTATGTTTCAGTTAAAAGATGAATAGACTTTACTTTTCTTAACAAATGTCAAGTGATCATAGTGGGACTAAAATCTCAAATAAAAAAGTAATATTAATATTAACTATTCTCCATCTCACTTGAATACAATACAATTATTCTGCCATGTGCTCTATCATTTAACACATAACTCCCTGTTTGAAAAAAGTGATAAGTTTTAGAATCAGCAAAAACAAATGTTTCTTCCTGAGCAGGTAAAAAAAAGTTTGAATGTGTTAGGACAATGTAATCATTCAGCACTTATTGAAATATACCTGTTTTTTTTTTTTTAATGAAACCGCCTAATTTTTCAGTGTAACAATGGTGGCTGCTTAATAGAGCTTGCCCAACAGCTGGGTGTTATTATGATAGGAAAACAGATCATCAACAATGCACAAGAAGTAATTATACCGTAAGTCCAACCTTTCTGCCTGAGAACAAATTTTACCATTTGTTAAGATCATTCCCTACTGTCTAATTGAAATGTATTTTATATTTGTAGGAAGCTGAAAGGATTTTGGCACAGGTGTCAGACTAGACTAGATCAGAAAGTTGGTCACTCCAGGTGGGAAGATGACTTTGAGTTAATAGAGAATGAAGGACTCTTCCAGGAATATTTGGAAATGAGTACAAAAACACTTTCTTTTTTTTTTCAGTTAAAAAAAATTGTAGTTAAATATAGAATTGCTTTAAGTTTTTAAGTCTGTTGTGGTTAATAAAATATTTTTAAAATCTCAATAAAGAAACAAATGTAACAAATTAATGCAACAAATCGTATCTAGATTTAATATTTAAGTTTGTCAAAACCAGCCTATTAAAAATAAAAATATTATCGCCCTCTTATAAAATTCAGTTTGACTATTTTCAGTTCTTCAGTTTGGCTTTATCACCATATTCGTAGCAGCTTTCCCACTAGCTCCACTCTTTGCACTATTAAACAACTGGGTGGAGATTCGGTTGGATGCACACAAGTTTGTTTGTGAAACCCGCAGACCTGTGGCAGAAAGAGCTCAAGACATAGGAGTCTGGTTCACAATTCTTGAGGCATTGGCCCAACTTGCTGTCATAAGTAATGTAAGATATACATATCTAAGTGTTGTGTGTGTCATTTCCCTATCATTCCATTTTAAACAATTAGATCAAGACTACAATTTTAAAATAGAGGCACATCTCATTACATGAGCTTAAGACTATTTCAAAGTCTCTTGATTTTAATAGACTTTTGTTTTGCCATTCATTACACAATACTAAATGTACTCTATACATTATCCCCAGGCCTTTCTTATTGCCTTTACATCAGAGTTCCTACCCAGACTAATATACCAGTATCAATACCAGTGGACTCTGCATGGCTACACCAACTTTACACTAGCTGTATCACCAGAGAATACACTAAATCAAACTTGCAGGTTTGTACTTACATTCAATCTAAATCAATATCTGTTCCCATGAAGTCTTCATATTAATACACAAGAACATATATGTATAATAGTTCGTATATGTTGGTTCGATGATGAATTTTTAAAAAAGAAATTTAAAAGAATTTTTTTTTGCTGCATCTAGATTGATTTTCAATTATTTATGAAAAAAAACAAAAAAAAAACTGTAGGCTAGACAATTATTCATATCTAAGGATTCAAAACGAATATTTAATTTTATAAATTTGTTTTTCAAACATAAATAAATAATCTTGTTCAGGTATAGAGATTTCCGAGAGACAGATGGGAACCATACCATGTTTTATTGGAAGTTGTTAGCAGTTCGCCTTGCATTTGTTATAGTATTTGAGGTAAGTGGTTGTCATTGTGATTTGTTACTTTGTGATTCCCTGTTGCATTGTCATGGAGGCACAAAAGGGAAATAACTCAGCAGTAAACATCTTTCTCCAGGTCATTCAGTGCCTACTATTTAGCTCAGCTTTGTGTTTCTTCTCTCCCTTATTTCCCACATTCTTTCCCTCCCATTTTGTGTTTCCATCCTTCCTCCTTTTTTTATCCTTTTTCTTTTCAGGCGTGTAAAAAAAAAATGATTGTAATGGGAAAGATAAAGGCACATTCCTCGTTCCATATGCTAGGTCAAATTTGTACAAATGCTCCTTCTTCACTAGTGCTATTAGAGCATGGAATGGGTTGCCTGAGCCAGCCAGTAAAACCAGTGACTTGGCAGAAATTAAGTCATTGGTTAACATGCATGACTAAATGCATAAACGCATAAGAAGTAATCATCTTCTTTATTGAAGTAATGTCTGTATTATATAAGATAAGAAGTCTTAGTACTTGGTCTAAATATAAATGTTAATATACTTACAGCTAAAGATCAAATAAATTAAGGTCTAGTTAGACCTCAACTCTAGCACCAAGTGAACACAAGAAATAAAATAAATGTTTTTTTTTTACCTCTCTAGCTTATAGTCAGGACACAATATGACGTCTTTATTCCTTTTTTTGTTACATTTGAGCCATTTCTATATCTTACAAGGATCTGTCAAAATTTGAACTAAGGATAAGATAAAAGTATTAAGTCTTATTAAGGAGAACTAACTGAAGTTCTCTTGTTTCAGCATGTTGTGTTTGGTATATGTAAGATGATAGACATCATGGTGCCAGATATTCCTGAAGCCCTGGAACAGAAGATTAAAAGGGAAAGATATCTTGCCAAGCAGGCATTGGCAGACACAGACACTATACTCATGGTAAGAAATTGTGAACTATAGTTTCTGTTGTGTTAACATATTTGAAGCTTGAATTATTGTTTATGTTTGCCAATTTCTGATTGGACAATAGTCAGGACTGATGTGCTTATCAAGCTGATGATGTCCATTCAGTAAATTGTTTTCTGTTTTTTTTTCTTGTCTGATTTTTTCCTCACATTCTGTAACTCTCATGTTGAACAAATAAAATCTAATCAATATTCAAATACACTAATTATTGTTAATACAAATATAATTGTTTTATAACTAACCATGTATTAAGGAGAAGACCCAATTTGAAATACAATTTTGACTTTAATTTAAACTTTATCTAGCCATACACAGTCACATTCACTTTCATTTGGTCTGTACTTTTTAATTAAAAAATATGTTGTTAAATATTTGACTTCACTTGGATGAAAATACTTGTCAGGACATCAGTATTAGTAGTTATTATGAGACAGCACTAAAATAATTATTCTTATATTTTATTTGGGGGCCAATAACAATCATGTATTATCATGAAATCCTGCCATGTGACAATGACATATCAAACAGAAACAATAAGAACATCAGGCATTGTTTTTTATTCCCAATAATACATCTTTATTATCCGTGAGGTAATTTGTTTTACAATTGTGCATTACAAAAAAACAGTACATGATTAGAACAAACATTTGTACAATAGCACACAAGATAAATGTTCATACCCCAGTTTCTCTTTAATTAAGTATGCATCCAATATATTTTATCACATCTTAAGCAGATTAATTGCTTAATTTACTTAGAGAAAAAAAGTACATAAATGTTCATAAATCTTTTTTTTTCCCAGTAAATCATTCACAATCCTGCTCCAATAAAAAAATATATTTTTGTACAAAAATAACAGTTACCGGTAATTATCAAAGTATTTGTTTTGAAATGAATAATTCTTTTTTTTCTGATGTTTCCAGCAACTTTTTGTAAGTACTAGCATGTCCATAGCAACTAAGCATGGCTAATTATGTCTTAGAGCTTAGGAAATGATAATGCAGGCACTAGAATGGACTTCACAAATGTTTTAGTCACATGATAGTCTTGTGTAATTAGATTACTACTTTGCTTTTTCCCTTTTTATTTTATTCTTGAAGTAGCAATTCTGCTCCCTACGACTCTTGTTTCTCTGCTTAGATTAGCTACCTCTCATTCATATGATTTAGCATTTTTCTTTAGGACTGAAACATATCTACAATCATAAATGCAAATGAAGCTCAGTCCTGATGAGCCTGATTAAAGTTAATGTTTGTTAGCTTACAGTTGTATCTTCTAGTTTAGACTATACCCTGTTCATCCAATGATTTGGCTCCCTCCCCCTTCCATTCTTTTTTCTGTGTTGATCTACAAATGCCCGTTACTTTTTGTAGACTTTAAACTACTGATCCCATAAGTTAAAATTCAGGTTGAAATATATTTTTTTAACCCTACATTTATGTACATTAGTATTATTTCAATAAAAATGAACTAGCAGCAGGTTTTTGTGCCAATGCATTAGAAAGAGTTTATGTAAATCTATTTCCCCATTAGATTTCAAAACACGGAATCTGCATCATAAAGCCCTAACCTTTTAAAATATTATTCACTATTATTATTACTGTTTGTTCTAAAACTGAGAGGGTTGTAAAAATAAATTCAGGAAGGTTCTGGACAACAATATGTTTAAAAGGTGTCTGGCACAAATAAAATCTTATAGTAGACCTAAATTGTTTTTAAACCTTATTGTTCTAATGACTAAGTTCTTTCTCAGGTTCTCAAAGGAGCATTATTATACTAATAACTCTCAAGGTGTATAAAGAGCTTCATTTCAACAAATAGGAATAAACTATTTTCAGACTTGTACAACTTTTGTATATGCTGCTTTCACTTGAAACATTCACTGCACCATCTTTTACATAAAATACTTAATTTCTTGACACCAACATAACAGCCATCACAAAACCTCCATTTTTACAGCTTCTCCACACATTGCCCGCTTCCCAAATGCACACACAATCATTACATCTGAGTCTAATGCTAAGTTTGTATTTTCTATGCTATCATAAAAAGAATTTTAAATATCCAATAATAACAGTCTATTATGTATGCTTAGAGAAATTCTACATGTATAAAAAGATTCTACTACTTTCAAGTTCAAGTATATTCACTTTTTCTTTAATAAGAATAAATTCTTCACCTAAACATTTATGTATCTACATTAAAAGAATAATTTGCTATCAGTGTTTATCTTCTTACTTTCTAAATTCAACAGAAGTACTAATGTGTGTCCATTTAAAGACATGATGAGAATCTGAAATGAGCTCTACATATTTTCTTTTCTTGATTGGTGAATGTGCATTCCTTGCTTAGCAATTTATTTGTCTTTAACTTAATGTTTAAATTTAAAGACTTCTCAATGAAAACAAACAACTACAGTAAATTTAATTTTGAAAAATGTTTAATGTGTAAATTTTAAATAATGATCATGTGTGACAGCATTTTTTTCTTTATATCATGAGCAGATCTACTGAAGAGTAGCTTAACACTTTTATAGGTGGACAACCACAATAGTCCCAATGAGGTCATCAATTGCTTAACCTGTATTTTCTTGTCCCTTGTTACTATCATGTCTCTCAACCATCTAAGCCAGTGTTTGCCAAACTGTGTTCCGCGTCACCCTAGTGTTCCATGAGACCTAAATAGAATTTCCATGAATTACTACTAGTAGACCACCACATGAATTAATCTCTCTAAAAAAAATAAGCAAAATATTCCACTAAATACTCAGAATGTGTGAAGTGTTAAGGAAACCATTTGGGAAACACTGATCTAAGCAAAACAGAACTGTGTTGAAACTAAACATTTTGTCCCGGCTGTTTTTAGATCATATCCTCAACTGTGTGTCTTTCTTTTGATCCAACAGATGGCAAGAAGAAATGAAGGAGATGAGGAAGACAACATAGATTTCAGCGCAGCACCATCGTCACAGTCAAAGGCATCAAATGCTTAATTACAACTTCATTCATTTCAATAACTCTGCTCCTAACAGGCATGGACATGTTCCTTATTTATATGGACAAGGCTAGTTCAAATAGATTTTGTCATCTTTTATAACAATTGATCAACTTTTTACATTTTCTCACAGTTTCTTGTTTTTCTTTCTGGATTTTTATGAATCATTTTAGTATTTGCTACACATTAACGTCTGGACCAGTTTCATTTGTAGTCATTACTTTGGCTATATAAATCAGAAGTTTTCCCACATGTCCACTAACAAAACATCATCTCACATTTATCTTGAGGTTTTGGAATTCTAGTATTTCAGATATTATATTCACATTATTTTGGATGTGTCTAGAATTATATGACTAAAGCTGCTGACCAAGGGGAGAGAAGAACATTCTATATTATCTGCTAATATTTTACCTAATATATACTACAAATGAAAAAAAAGGCCAATAAAATTATTTTGTAAGGATGTTTTAAAAAGTAAAAGTATCAACAAAGTTGATTTTTTTTGTGATAAAAAAAAATTGGTGCATGTTTTATATCCTTCCTTTTGTGAGGTAAACAATAAAAAGATAAATAAAAAAATATCTGTACATTCGACAGGTTATCTAATTCATTCATAATTAAATTATATTCTGTAATGTATTCTTATGATCAGGAATATGTGATTAATGTTTCCTGACATTCTTAGACAAATTTTAGAAAGATTTGTTGAGGAAAGATATAAAAAAACAACTTCAATGTTAAAATTATCCTTTAAATTATTACTTTTTTTTTCTCTTTCAAATGTATATATAAATAAATATATATATATATATATATAAAAGTATTTTTTTTCTTTTTCTTTTTTTTTACTTGCTCATAACTGTTATTGTACAAATGTTGACAATTTAATCCTCTATTTATCTGTGATTCATACCATTCCTCAGCTATCTCATAACCTGTTTTCTATCTACTGTTTTATTTATTTTGTATGTGATGTTTATGTTTCAATTTAATATGTGGGGCCAGCTAAACCCTCGGCAAATTTTCCTGTTTAACATTCTGATAGCATGAGAATTTTAAATTTTGTTTCTTTTGTATATATTATATTGTATTTATTAATTTCTGGCTTTATGTATATATTTATCTGTTCTTAGATAACTGCACATAAATTATATTGTATAGTTTTATTGACTCTATTAAATATTTCATCTTGCAGCCTTCTCTTACCCAACACCCTTTTTCACTTGTATTCAATTTTTTTATGTGATATTATAAATAATCCATGTATATTTTTCCAAACTATTAGTGTTATCTAAACAGTGCAAGTTGCTGATGCCGTTTTTCTTCATGTTTGAATATATACATTCTCAAAGCCACCAATTATCTTGCATTTTATTGCAGTTTAAATAGATCATGCATTTAATAACTTGTGGGGTGTTAGAATTGTTTTATATGCTAGTAGCAGCGATAACACTTAGCTCTTATGTATATATATTATTCTCTTCATGGCTCAACAGTTTGGACACTGAGAAGTAAAGAAAAGATCACTTTTATTTCTACAAGTCGGACGAAAAAAAAAAAGAGGAGGGGGTGAACAAGTAGTATTCAGCTGTCACTAAATAGCAGGGCTGGACTTAGCCATTGTGACCAAGAAGTCATGGAAAGATCACTCTTGTATTTATTTCTACCCCAAGTAACTTTAGCGGCGAAAAAAAAGAGCGGGGGGAGAACAAGTAATCTACTCTGTATTCAGCCGTCACTAAATAGCAGGGCCAGAATCAACCGTTGTGGGGCCCTATGGGAAAGGGATTTCACGGGGTCAAGTTTGGGAAGGGATACGGATAATAAGTGAAAATTAAGAGTTTGTTAATAAATTTCTTTGCATTTTATTCATTATTTACTACATACAGAATTACTTTACGAGCCTTGCGTGTATCGAAGTCATACAGTATATCATAATAATTCTGTTACCTACATAGATCACGGTCAATAGCAAGAATCACCAAATGTTTCAATCTATCCACAAGAATTGTTGACCTCAAGTAATACTTCATTAGTTTGAGACGCGAGAAGCTTTTTTCACCAAATTCCACAATTATGGGTATTGCATAATGCCGGGGGTTTTTTTTATCACAGGAGTGGCGTTTTCCATATTGAATGACACCCCAAAATGACAATTTTTGGTTGTAGATTTCAGGAGTTTTGTACGAGTTTTCAAAAGATTTAATAATTTCCAGATATTTCCAGGACTTTTTCGTATATTTTACAATTTCAGGAGGTTTCCAGGAGCTCCTGGTAAATCGACAGGAGGCAGCGGGAAATCTGTTATAAATTATAAAATGGTTTAATTTAATAATTTACACCTAGAATTAGCCCGGGTCCTATGAAAATGCGTGGCCCACTTAGGTTGCAGTGGCCTAAGGCCGGCCCTGCAAAAATAGCGGCGTATGGGTCGACTAGTTATCTTATAAATGACATCAATACTAAAATGTATTTACAAATTGAAAAAAAAAAAAAACAAGAAAAGGTATTATACTAGTACAACTGTGTTTTTGTTTCTTATCTTCAATTCTGGTCCCAAGAAGATAGGAAATAAAATATTGCTAGAGATTGATGCAAACTATGAAACCTATTTGTCCATCATGATAATGTGTTAAAAATGTTTAGCATGTTTGTGGAAATCATGAAGTAAAATTGGGTGAGAGACAATAAATAGTATTACTTTTTAGTTATGGATTTTAAATCGCTACAAAAATACATAAACAAAAGGAAAGCTCATTGTTTGATAGTATATTCATCCTGAATATATATATATGAATACTTTCAGATATTGCTTTAGCCACTTTCTATAGGTTGGCTGGACTAGTGTTATCTGATTGGCCTTGAAAGCAAGTTAATTTTACCTGCTAGTAATGATTGAAAGAATACTTTATTGCTTTAAGAGAACTAGACCTACATGTTAACCCTCAAAGTGCTGAGCTGTTTTACAATGAGTGCATAGAAAATGGAATTACTATTCTGATGTTTAGAGGCTAAAACTACCACACACGTTTTAAGGGTTAAATTTTAAATTATCTCCACAAACAGCTAAAATGAGATGAAAAGATGTTTTAGTTTTTCAAGAGAACTAGTTGCTATTTCCAAAGACTGAAAACTATATTTGCTTTTAATAAGATTATATGTCAATATGTCTTGTTAAACTGAGGACTTTAGTTCACATACAACTCATACATTTTAGAGTGGGTGTGGCATAAAGATCTACCACATTTTGGAGTGGGTGTGGCATAAAGATATACCACATTTTGGAGTGGGTGTGGCATAAAGATATACCACATTTTGGAGTGGGTGTGGCATAAAGATCTACTACTTTTTAGAGTGGGTGTGGCATAAAGATCTACCACATTTTGGAGTAGGTGTGGCATAAAGATCTACATTTTGGAGTGGGTGTGGCATAAAGATCTACCACATTTTGGAGTGGGCACTGTATCCGAGCTGTAGTGGTAGTAGAGAGGCAGAACAGGTCTCACTCATAAGGCAAGAATCTACCATTTTCAATTATTATAACAATCTCTTTCTTTTTCACAACCCATTATGAATTAGACTGGTGCCATAACGGAAGCATATGATGTAAACAGCATATCTGTAGGGCATCTTTGTGCTCAGTTGAAATGCATCACACCCGAAAATTGATTCTTAAAACCCATTAAAACAAAAACCTGTTGTTTTTTTTAATGTACTTTTTATAAATATTTTATCTTTGTTTAGATAGTTGGGTTATTTTGGTAGATTCATTCAAAAAGTCAGAGATCTTTATAGCCCACCCTGTATAGACATACAAGATTACCCTTGTGAATAACAATAACTTTGTGGCTTAAGTTTCAATTAATCCATTTCTTTTGTGCCATGTGAATGGTTTTGAACCTAAAGCCTTGATTTACTTGTGGTAAGACCTTTTTAATGTATGTCTAAATTTTAGGGTATAGCTTACTTATGTACAAGGGGAAATTCATAAGTGATTAAGCTAGTATCGTATTTAAAGTTATATGAGGGGTTTTAGCCTCATTTTACCTTAGGCCTTCTCTACAGGTCTCAGAAGGGACTTTCTCCTTTCCTTCCTAACTAAACAGCCTTATGAACAAGTGTTTTGTGACCTAATGCATTCATCATATTTTTTCCATCTGGTTGTTAATAGCTGATTTGAGTGCTTTACATTGTCAAATCTTGTGAACTTGTAAGTCAGAAATAAAACAGACTTTTTCTATAACAAGGAAACTGAATCATGGATTGTGAGTCCCAAATTTACAAAACACATGAACATTTTTGTACACACAATTTTCCTTATGATTTTGTTTTTATGGGATTGCTTTGTGTTACAATATCTTCCCCCCCCCCCCTCCCCATATATAAGTGAAAACGGCTAATTTACTTACTAGTACCTTTCTTATATGTGACATATTCCTTAAATATACAGTGACCATTATGCTAAAGCGACAAATGTCTACATATCTATAAACTAAGAATAAAAGTAATTATAAAGTAGCTAATAATTGATAATAATAGTGTACTAAATCTATCTTATTTAAAAAGGAAAGTATAGAAGCTATGTTTATCTTCCATTTTTAAATTGTGAAATTGAATTAAGCATCGAAAACAAAGTTCTTCATAGAGCTATGAACCCTACTTCTTATCACTTGCATTTGTAATCTACAATTATAATTATTATATTTATTGAATCTGTAATAAACTAATTTCAAACCTTTGTTATGTTTCATTATAAACTTTGTTATGCTAATTGGTATAAATAAATTTTTGAGCTATATCTGAAAATGATTATGTTGTTTTTGTTTTATTGTGACTACAAAACATGTAATGTGATGATGTAATTAAAACAAAATAAGGAAATGCAATATCTCAGAATTGCATCGTCTCAATAATCCCCCAGTTCTAACCATGCCAGGAACAATCCACACAGAGTTTTGAACTAGCATTTAATAATTTAACCCATCCCCTGCTATCCAGAAGGAGGTTAGGGCTGAGACGTAATGTAATCTTCAATTATGAAGGAACATTCGAAACAAGTCAAAGTAAAGTTGTTCCCCCCCCCCCCTTTTAGACCATGCGGTCTATAGGGTAGATGATTTACAGGTCATCTGTTTCTGTGGCCCACTGTTAACAAGGGTGTCATGTGGCCAGCACAACGACCAAACGCCTTTACTTTTCCCCAACTAACTTCAGGTACCCATTACAGCTGGGTGGACTCAGAGGCACCCAAAGATCACAAATTTAAAAATCGAAAACAAACTAAAATTAATGTAACAGCTCATGTTAATTCTGTCTGGAAGTGGCTGAGCATTGAATTTCAAGGTTTAAAAAAATAATATTTGAACTTAAGGAAATAAGGAAAAAAAATCCTTTTTTTTTCTTTCAGTGTTTACTAAATGTAGCACCTTTCTCATTTGAAATGCAAGAGAAAGTAGAAGTAAAGTATTAAGCTATATATTTGAAATATATACACAATACAATCTCTTAAAATTACATGAAAGACTTTCTTTTTCAATTCAGGCATCACTGGAGGTTACAAAGAAGATGAAAATAATTCAACAAAACTTCAACATGCAAGCTATTGTTACACAGGTGAAATTTCACTTGAAAAAACAAACTAAAAAACTCTTCCAGTGCAAATTTTCTTGGTTGAAAACAAATGGAGTTTTTCTGGACAAACACAAATCTCCAAGTTACTAAAACCAACATAACTTTTTTATTTCATTATATAATCTAACTTATTTTATTTTTTTTAAAGGAAAATGAATTTGTCTACAAAAGTGTTATGAATAAAGAAAAATAATTAAAGAAAATATTTTTAAGTTTAAACTGAGCTTGGAAAAAGGAAATGTATAAAAAAAAATTCATAAAAAAATCAATATACTGAAAGATTTAACTTTTAATTATGCATTTAATTTATAAATATCGAAAAATCACAAAAATTTAACACATTTTATTACTTCAAATTTCATAATAGATGAACAAATGAATATTTCAAATTTTAATATTATTTACCTTTTTTTTAATTTAATTTTTTGGGTTCTGCGAAATAAACTAAAGAACGAAATAAACTAAAGAACGAAGAATCACTAACACAATGTTGTCTTTTTTTTTTTAACCTGTTGTTCCTGCACTCACCAAAGCTAGCAAAGTTACTCCCTGAGAGTAACACTGCACTGAAAGAGTTAAAGATCACAGTGTCTCAAAACCAAATTTTTGATGCTTTGAAAGCTACAGACTAAATAGTCAGTAGAGTAGCTTTCCAGATAACTACCATTTTTCTGTATGCAAATGACAGCCATGAATAAATATTTAAAAAAAATAATAATAATAAATTATGCTCATCAGTGTGGAATGTTTCACTTACAACTACACTGATCCATCTTCTTGAAGACAATATTTAAAAGTGTAACACTATGTCAAAAAACTTCAGCTCCTTTTTTTATAACAAAGTAATGACACATAAGCTATCTAATCAACAATCTACAATACAAGTGTCAAGACATGATGAGACAATGGCATTAAACCTATTAAGTCACTGGTACAAAGTTATTAGGCAAAACAATTAAGAAGAATTGTCAACTTTCATGTGATAGCATTTTTTTTGTAAGCTGCCAACTTCAGTAGTCAATAGTAGTAGTACAAATAAATTCAACCCATTGGATCAGCTAAATGAAAATATTTGGTAATTAATGAACAAGAATATTTCTGTTCTAAACATAAGAAATTTTTTTTTGTCAACCTATGATTGGAACATAGAAAGAGAGAACTCTATTTTCATCAGTATATGGTTGTAAACAACCCACACACAGAATCTACAAGACTTTGTAATCATTTGATGAATAAGGAATCTTCAATATAGTTTTAGCAACAAACAGTCTTCAATATAGTTTTAATTACAAACAGGCTTCAATATATTTTTAATTACAAACAGGCTTCAATAAGACAGCGCTTACAAAAAAAAAAGTTAAAATTAGCAGCTGTTTTTTTTTCTCAATTAAGTCGAAGAAAAGAATCATGGTTTAAAACAATATTCTTATAAAAGAAAAGCTTTTTAGGATAATAAAAAAAAAACTGTATCCATAAAAACAAGTATATGAAGATAATTTACCATACCCAAAGAATTCAAACCACCATTAAAACTTGTTCAGTGTTTGTATGAGAGGAATGTTACAATGAAGCAGAAATGTTAGTACTAGAAAATCATCAGTCCATTCATTACAAATGGCAAATCTTTAACTAAAGCATTAGTTTGTTGTTGATTTAAACTTAAGCAATAATACAGCAGCTACACAAATCTTTTGTTTTTGTTTCTGTGAATAGAAAACTTTTTAATTGATACAATTTTCATTACAACTTTAATAGTTGTTTTTATTTAATTTATTTTTGGGAGGAAAAAAGAAAAAGGAAAATCCAACAGTCTCTACAACTTGGTCAAGAGAAAGGCTGTAGTTCGATTGCTAAATATTGTGAAACAAATATAATGAAGAAATAGAAAATAAACTTTACAAAGCTATTTCCCGTTATTTTGACCAATTTAAAATTTTAATGTATGTTTATAAAGATTTAAAAATTTATTTAAAAAACAGGAATATGTTCAATGTTTTCGGTGATGATGTTTTAAGATAACAAATCTGTGTACTGTCTAACAATCTTCAGAATATTAACCTTGTAAAGTTGCATTTGTCATTAATTCTCTCCTAGTCAAAATCAGTTCCAATTTTTTTCAACCAGCCAGGACAGTTAAAACAAAAGTAAAAGTCTAAAGGGCTGATGATGTAAAGGTCATCTGTTTGTGTAGCCCACAAGGGTGTCATGTGACCAGCACAAGAACCAACTGACTTTACTTTTCCCCAACTAATGTCAGAGCTGAAGTGGACTCAGAGGCACCCTAAAGATCCTGAAATCCCAGTCTTCACCAGGATTCAAACCCAGGACCCCCAGTTCGGAAGCCAAGTGCTTAACCACTCAGCCACCACGCCTCTAAAAACAAGGGTATTATAATTCTATTCATGCCACGTATTTTCAACATCAGAAACATAAATATACCATAAAAAAACATTATAAACATTGGTAACAATTTATGGATTTCTTGAAATTATGTTTGTTGAGCTGCCGTTTATTTTACTCAACCTCATGCATGTTAAAATAAGTTTTAACAATAGGCATTGCAGGATAAGTGAAATACCACAAAGACAATGATAAATAAAATACCACAAAGGCCATCAAGTGACAGATTGTTCACAATAGGCAAGATTGCCAAAACATTGATCTGATATACAATGGTGTGATAAACATGTTTTTAACTATTATTCTAATACCAACTACAATTATCTAAGTTTGAAAAAAAAAATATTTACATTCAATTCCAATGTATGTGCTAGATAAAAAATCTTGTAAAATTTACGGAGAATTATTTTGAGCCTTCTTAGGACAAGGTTGAGAAGAAAAATCCTAATTTCCAAGAACTTTTTCTTCTGTGCTGCCAAAACTCTTTAAAGTTAACAAAAACTGGTCAATTTTGTAATGGGGGAATAATACAACTAAGGAATCTTCTTCAATTTTCAAGATTGAGGATGAGTGCAGTATTTCACATGACCACGCAAACCCAGCTGTGACATGCATTTTTGCCACATATGTGCAGATTCTGCCTGGGAATCTATTTAAGCTTTTTTTTTTATCTACACCTGTCTTCAGCAAAGGGCTTTTCTTTGGGGAGGTAATACAATAAAATTATAGTCAACAATTCATCATTCAAGGTCTATTTAGTATCTGGGGCTTTTAAAAGAGAGGTTTCAAACCTTTCAAAGAGTTTGATTATGACAGTCACCATGCAGTTTCATCTCAATGTTCATTTATCTAATGTAAGGTCAAACACAGAAACCGCCCCAACCCCTTAATCTCCAAAATGGTTACAGAAAGAATTAAAAAAACAGCTTTACCTGACTAAGGCATGGACCATAATATTTAGAAACATAATATAATTTTTTTTTTAAAGATTGGGATGTGAAATAGTGCAATAATGCATGTAAACCTAAGAATATACAACACATAGATTCATAATGTTATCATAGAAAAGACTTTTTGCATAAGTATTGCAACAATTGTTAAGGTCCATATATGGTTCAACATAGAATGGCTCAACAAAACCTGCACAGGCTACAAAGTTTTAATCCATGGTATGGCACTGTGCTAATCGTAAAAATATCAATGCTCTGCATTCCAATTAGATACTTTTTATCATGTGGTAAGGGAGGCTTCCATAAATCAGTCACAGACAATTCGTTCACTTGATAAATGGTTCACCAGTTGTCAAGAAACGAAATGTCGGGTGAACAAGTTATCTGAAGATTTTTTCAGTGAACGAATTGTCTGGGAATGATTTGTTGTGTTCCTGTAAGAGAGTTAAAATGGGATCATTTGAAATGAGCTTAATGTAAGATATTCAATCTAATTTAGGAAGCTTCTAAGTTCAATTCACCAGTTCACATAAGTGTTCACATTTAGAGTTACTCAAACTTTTGTTGCATTCAAGATCCAATTACTTAATTATAATTTTAGATTTCCCCAATAGATATAAAAACAAATGATTTATGGAAACAATTACAAATAAATATATATTCTGGTGAGAGACCAATATCACAATTTTGAAATTTGGCTACAGTTTAATCTCTTACAGTAATATAACACAGGCACCATACAAATAATTTTTAAAAGAAGTGAAAATGAGCAATCAAAAAACTAATTTTTGGTTAATATTAATCATGAATGAAAAACAATTATTTTGATTTATTTTCATCTGGGTACTTTAACTAAAGTGTTTTATTGAAAAATTTTTATTATATTAAAATTGATGTTTTTCAGCAAAAATATTTTGTTGCATTTTTTTTTCAAACTTTTTCATGACCAATGATAAAAAGAAGAAGACAGTATATACACCATTCAAAAACAAAATAGAAATTCATTTCTTTTTTCTAAATTAGTCTTTATAATATAAATTAACAAAGTATTAATGTCTGGCTGCATCCATAGAGTTGATACTTGTTCCATAGTTTATATTTGGATTCATGGACCCTGTTACTTCCTCTTCCTCTACGCTGTCATTACCTATACGTGTATGCATCACTTTTAGATCCTCTTTGGTCGTTCGGATGCCATAGCCAAAATAAATGAAAAAGCCTGAGGGTAACAAAATACAAAAAAGATTCTTTTATCAAACTGCTAATAAAAATGTATAAAAAGGTAGAATAACAAACAAAACAATGATGGTTAGACAACCAGTGATTCAAATAAGCTGCTAATTCAGAATGTACCAAAATATTGAAAATTTGTGACTCAATTAACCAGAATTACTGTAAATTAATCGCTCTAATTACCAAGACACAGTTCATAGAGACAGTTTATGAAAAGTAAAGATATTTAGTAGAAAAAAAATGCTGCTGATGCTTTTCAGGTTGTGGAACTTGGATTGGTGATAGTGTAGTTCAATTTCAATAGTATGTAAGGAAAATGTCTATATAAATTACAATCAGGACATTAAAAGAAAGCTAAATATTCATTAAAGGTTATTTTGATCAATAAAAAGTTTCTTCATCTTTATTGTTATCAGAGAAAGAAAGATGAGCCTTTAGCCAACATTTAAATCAAAGCTAGCAGCTTGGTGCTAAGGTATACATCAATAACACAAATACTAGAATGAAATTCTTCATTGTAATTGACAATTTCAGTAATTTTACAAAACGTAATCAAATAGTTCACCCTCATTAGAAAGAAAGAGTTACATATTCACAAATGTTTTTTTCAATACTATAAAATAGAAACAAAATGGATTCTGCAGGATTTTCTATTTCAAGACAAAAATTGTTAAAATTAGTTGCTACTCATTTAGTTAGATTTGTTTTTTAATAAGGTGTATAAAAGTGAATAATACCATTACTAAAATATAAACATTAATAAATAGAAATGAATTATAAAATTAAATTAAATATTTAAAAAAATGGTGAGCTCCAACAAAATAAAAAAGATTCTCAATAACACAATGTCATTTTTTTTATATATCAACTAATGAAATAAAAACCAAAAAGCAAGTGTCAAGAACTAAAACCCAATAGTCCAGACTTTGATTCAAGGCTTTCAAGCATGTAAATAGATTTACACACATACATTTGTTGCTATTGTGTAGATGGTACTAATTTGTTACAGTACCTAATAAAATTATCCATTTTAAACTAGTCCTTCTGCAATTATGTAACCCTCTGACACATATTAAAACATCATAGTGCACTACAACATATTCTTTGAGTTGCAGACTAAAGCATATAAACAGTCATAATAGAAAGTCACAAGAGAGATTATCATTTTTAAAAATATCTAATCAGTTGCTTTATTAACATTTGAGATTGTATTTCTACAATGCAAATTAAGTATAGTAAATGTGATAAAAAAAAATTTAAATATTGTTTACAATTGGTAATCTTTAGATAACCAAATCTCTACTGAGTTCATTCGTTTCAGCCTGGCATTTGATAGAAAAGCTAAAAATGACGCTGTAAGTACGAAACAAATTTGCAGATAAATTGGTAAATGTGCAATTGTTTCCCAAATTAAGATAGAGTATCTTATTTTTCGGAAAAAATAGTTATCTTTAAAAAATGGAAACAGCATTTTTCAAATTCTGTCAGAAGCCACTTAAAATAAAAGAAAATGTTTGAAATATAAAGATTTAACTTGTGCATACCCCAGCAAAGTAATTAAAATGAAAAGCATTTTTTACATAAACCAAAGTTTATAATAAAAATTGCCCTAGCATTAAATCAGCATTCCATAGGTAAAAACTACATATATATATATATAAAAGGCAAAGCATAAGCATAAAAGCAAAGTGTTGTCGAAACCTCATGCTAAGATGTATAGCTATGATTTCTGTGATCCTCTTTTTCAATTAAATTAACATCCTCTTCTACCACGCTGCCATCTGACAGTGCTGCTTCAGAGGTCTTGGACAGATTATAGCCCACACCATACAACAAGTAAATGGACATGCCTGGAATCAAACAAAGGTCATTCACTGGGAAAAGCAAGGAAAGTTCATGAAAGTTTAAAAAACAAAATTTACTGGAGAAATCTGGGGGATATACTGAGTGAGAATCAAAAATATCTTTACCAAGAACAGCTTGGACAGATAGTAACAAATTATTATAAAACACACACAAAAACAGGTCAGTCTTAAGAAATGGCAGGGTTCATCTAATTCAAGAACTTCTCAAACTGTGTTGCAACAAAAGAAAATGAAGTCACTATTAGGTATCTTGAATTCTAGTTTTTAAAAGAATGAAGCCAGACTTTAGGGTTAAAAAGAAATCATAATGACTTAAAAAAAAAAAAGTGGTGCAAAGATTTGCATTGTGTTTTTACTAGACAAATGTTGAAGAAGGTAGATCTCTAATAATTAGGATGGCCACAATGCCTTTTAGTTAGGGAATTCTACACACATGTATAAGGCAAATGGTGGTGGAATTAAGGATAAAAAGTAGTTAGTACGTTATTAGTGTTAGGAAGAAATACAAACATTCTAGATGAAACAAGAAAAAAAAGCTCAGGAAAAAAGTTTGATTAAAATGTAAACTAACAGAATCAAATTATTTCTGTGTAATTTAAACATATGCATATTTATTCAACAAAATGTATGTTCCTTCTATCTCATAAAAATAAAGGAATCCTTACTGGAAGCACAGTAGAGATACATTTTATTTTTTTAAATATTTTTTTAAAATAAATGATAATAATTATTTAGTATGTTTAGTAATGCATTAATAGGTTTTCTATACATAGAGATAACAAAAGTATTTGAAAAAAAAAAAGTAAGCTCATGCAATATTAATAGTTATATGACATAGAATCTAAGCTAGGGATACAAAGTTCAAAGCTAAACACATCCAAAGGACACGAAAGACACACTAACCTATGGCCATCCAAACACCAAATCGAACCCATGTCATGGGTGATAGCTTGAGCATGAGGTAAATATTGACTAGAACACTCAATGATGGTAACAATGGCACTAGAGGAACCTGTGAAATATCAAGCACAAACAAACTTTATTTTAAAAAAAAAAAAAAAACATTTACTGATAAAACATCATCAAAATTTTAGAAATTCAATAAATATACAGAGTAGCATCTCACACATTTTTCATTTATTCACCTTAATTGTGGTAAACTTTTTAAGTGTGATTTAATGGTTTTTGGATCTAGTTGATTCATGTTAATGAAATATGTTTTTAACACAAGAGATGTCTAAAACACAGATTGCGCACTAGTTTATTCCAAAAAAAAATTAATATACTAAATCCACAATAAAAGGAAAAATAGTATAAGTAATCCAGTGATAACATTACATGCACACATTTGCACACAAAAACTGAAATGTTTAATTATGTCAGTGACAAAAATAAGTAAAAACAACGACTTCTAGCATATGTGAAAAAACAAAACTGTTTCACTATTACATGTCTATGTTGGCAAGTTAATAGCTTACAGGGGATATTTTGTGAGGTTTTCTTTTTGTTACCTTAAATGCTAAAGTTGCCTTGCTCTGAGGCTGGCACTGTAGAATGATGACACACATTGCAGGCAAGAGAGCTAACAGAGTTGCAATAATAATGGCCCAGGTTTCCATTTGCTCAAGGTAATCCGAACCAAATATGGCAAATGCAGCAAAGAAAATTACAAATAAACCTGTAATTAAAATATTTTTGATATTACATTTTAAAAAATCAATAGTATAGTAAGCATATTTTACTAATCAATAATGAAATATCTCTTTCAAAACTTTTTTTTGGTTGTTTCACTTAATACAATCATGTTCTGATATGTCTAGAGGTTCCCAGAAAGATAGTGAATCTTTAAATAAAAAATCTCTGTATCACAAATGTTATGATCAATTCTCAATGTATTTCAAGCTTGGAAACAAACAATTTTTTATTCATAGATCTCTAAAGCAGTATTTGAATCCAATCTCATTGAAATTTCTTAGTGGTCATTGTCATACTGCTAACATCAGATTAAAAATACATCATGGATTGCAGTTCTTTATTTGTATCATAATATTTCACAACAGAATTAAAAGATTAATTTTTTTTTCATTTTAATATCTCAACTAAAGAGAAGTGTACAAAAGCACTCTAGCAAACATTTAGTTATGCTAGAACACTGCCATTCCAGGCTACACAAGCAGCTAAATCAAAATTTTGCAGGGATAACAAATTGTGTTTACTTATGATAGATATAGTTAGTTCTAAAGAGCTATGACAGTAAAACTAAAAAATCCTCACAAAAAAACAGTAGAGTCCATTTGGAGATATAAGCTGTGAGCAGAGTTGGTTTGGGTGTGCCAGGAAATAGCAGTTTCTTGACTGAGAAAACATCCCTTGACAGCAACAAGCGCTCAGAGTCACTCAGTTTGGAAACACTCATACTTCCAGTAAGATTCTCATCAGCTTCATATCTGAAATAGATCACATTTCTTGAGCTCGTTTATTTCAATGAAAGTAATGACGTGACATGGCATCACATGACATACTGTGGTGTTGAGTCAAACTTCAAGCTAAATGTCTGTGGAAATTGAGGCATTTAAATATTTATTTTATTTTTTTTTGGAAACTGGAAATATGAACTTCCATTTCTCAATCATCTAAACTAAAAGGTATTTGATCAGACACCATCTTTCACAAAAAACAGGCCAACTTAACATTATTCTTGTGAACCTTAAGGTCTTGAAATTTTTTTTCTTTACATGTCAGGGAAAATGATCAAATTTTGATTGCTGGTATTGAAGAAATTAAAAATAGAGAAAAAAGAAATAAAGTTGTATCTTGGAAAATTATGTTGTAATGCAATAGTTTTAAGTTAAGCTGTTACAATACAGTTATCATGTATATCCTACAAGGCGGCAATCTTAACTACAAAAAATTGTTAGGAAAGGAACAAAGAAAAAAGATTTAAAACTACACTTTTGTTGTTTCTTCATATCCATTTATACAGCATAAGGACAATAATATAAACACAACTCCTATAACTTTTTTAAAAAATGGGGCTTAGAAAAAAAGCATTCTAGTATTAGAGATCAAATTGCTCTCCATGGCTTTTAAGTCTACAAAAAGATCAAAAATATAATGTTCGATGTAAACATAAAACACTATATAGCTTGTACCTTAATATAAGAACTGACACTCCAACTAATGTATAAGCCAACAATGTCCCTATACTCATCATGTCTACAAGTTCATCCAGATTGAAAAACATTGCCATCAGACCTGACGGAAGAAAATCAAACAAATAAAAAAATAGAGACACAATTTTTTTATCAATTAGAAATTAAAAAAAAAAAACAAAGAAAAATTCATATTCAAAATAAAATTAGAATTTCAAATAAATGTACAATGAGATGACTTAAGTTATATAAATGTCAAATGTGACGCAGACTTCGATTGGCATTGGTATATTGGAAAATCAAACATAGCTTATGTATAGTGCAAATTTGAGCTTCAGAGGCGTCGAGATTTATGTATGGTAGAAAGAAAAATTAGAAAAAAAAAACACCTTCAAGTATTCATGTGATGAAAAGGGGTATAAGGATTTGTGAAAAGCTTAGTTCAGTAAAATCTGTTTCTGAATTGAGTTCACAGAGCAGTCTGAATATTCCAGAATCGAAAATGTCGGAGAGATTTATTAAAAAAAACCATTTTATTTCATCCAAGCACTGTATATAAAAAAACTATTGATCCTGATTGAATTATACATTTATAAAGTTTTTTGTACATTACCAACAAATACTACTAGCTAAGAAATCAACTCTTTTACTTTTTCATCTTAAAATTAGGAATTAGGTCTAGGAATTGAAACCATCCTGAATCATTTTAGATCTTAAATCAAGAAAAAGCTTGTCTAAAAACTATTTTTAAAAAAGCCTGCAGCTGGTGTGGGATTATTTACATTGTCAATGTTACACAAAGCTTTACAACAATGACCTACCTGCAAAAATTCCAGAGATAATGGTCCCCATCAATGGAGTTTTAAATCGTGGAGAAACTTTACCCATAAATCTAAAAATCACTCCATCACCTGCCATAGCATATAAGATCCTTGGCAAGGGAAACATTGCACCGAGAAGACTAAATGAAAAAAAAAATATGTTCATGATGTTGAAATTATTTTAAATAATCTACACATTTATTTAATGATGCCCTTTGAAAAAACAGTATAGAAGAAGAAAACTAAAAATTAATATTACTTTTGCAAATATTTAATGAAATAAAAGAAAAAAAAGATAAATGTATGTTGAAAGAGAAATGAGTACCTCGTTGAGAGTCCACAAACAGCTCCAATGGAGATAATGTACCGAGCCACTCCCCAGCCCACACGACTGAACACAAAAGGAAGAGGTGCATCATGTTCTATCAAGTAGTAAGGACACATGAGTGTGATGATTGCAGACACACCACAGTAAGACAGAAATATGATGAACAGTGATGTCACTATAGCTATAGGGATGGCTTTCTGTGGATTCTTCGTCTCTTCACCTAAAGAAAAATTATTTAAAAAACTGAAAATCATTCAAACAAAACTGACATATAATTGGCCACTATTTTTTTTTTTACAACCCAACAACATCATAATCTTTATCTTTATAACATTTACATTCAGTGGATCAGAGTTTACATGGATGGCTCATCTCATATAGCCACCACAAATGGAGGAGCTGGAATACTCATTGAGTGGCCAGATGGAGAAAAACTAGAAAAATCCATTGCAACTGGAGAGCTCTCTGACAGTCACAAAGCAGAAAGGGAAGCCCTAGCACTAGCTTCTACCATGCTAGCAAATCATCCAAGTTCCCCACACAGATTGTCTTTCTAACCGATGCGAAAACAACCCTCCAAAGCTTGCAAAACTCTGATTCCTCTTATATTTAAAACCTCAGAACAGCACTTACAAAGCTCAACAACAACAGCAAAAAAATTGTTATTTAATGGATACCAGCTCATATACAACTAGAAGGAAATGAGAAGGCTGACACACTCGCCAAGAGTGACAGAACAAACTCACAATTAAACTCTGCACTCTATCCAGAAGAAATTAAAAAAACTAATAGTAAATAAAATAAATGAGAAATGGACAAGCTCTCATCCAGATCACAAGAAACATGATGCTTATTATAAGCTATTCTGACAAGATCAATGTCTAATCTTTCGACTCAGGATTGGACACAACATAATGCAACAACTTATGTACTGGAAGCTCAAAATTGGAACCAGTGAAATCTGCCCATGTGGAGTGTCACCAGAGAATCCTGACCATGTCCTCCAAAACTGCTCTCTTTACCAAGAGGCCCATACAAGACACTGGCCCCAAAACACCCCAATAGAAAGAACACTATATGGAGAGTTCCATGATTTGGAAACCACTGTGCAGTTCATCTCATGTATTGGTCTAATCACTTGAACACTCCAACATAAAAATGAGAACTTAGAAGATAACATTTACTAGTCTGCAAATAATATCTAAAAAGCCATATAAAACATTTCTAGTAGAGAGTATCCACTAGTTCACATTCCAATTTATCAGACTGACATTTTGAGACACTTTTTTAAACCGTCTTTGAGGTTTTTCTGAAATTCATAAAAAGGATTTAGAGTCATAGATCAGGGATAATCAGCTTGTCTTAGTGAGTGAGGAACATAGCAATGTAGGAAAGTATTGACATTGTTAACAAACTTAATAACATTTGTTTCATTAACACTTTTAAAATCAATATTATTTAAAACACATAACAGAAACCATTCATTTTGACTACATTTTATAGAAATATATATCTTTATTGATACATTGTAAAAAAAAATTAAATATAATGTTTATTCTAATTTTAAAATTGTGTACACTCAGACTTTAAACATCTGATTTTAATAATTTTGGTGAGCAGATTTTATTTACCATTTTGACATTCAAAACATTTACAATTAAAATAGACTTGAAAAATCAGAACAAAGGACAACTTTATATATATATGTGTGTGAAAGTATAATATAAAGCAGATTTACCAGTTGTAGCCACACAATCAAATCCTACAAAAGCATAAAAACATGTGGCAGCACCTGTCATCATCTTAGAGAAACCATAGGGCATGAAGCCACCTGTACCAGCACCTGTGCTAGGTATCTGGAATGTAATTGATACAACTGTCAAAGGCTTATCAAAATTTGTAAAGACAGAATAACCTTATTGGATGCTATTTTTGTAAATCACAATTTAAGGACATATTCTTATTCCATTCTATAAAGTTGTTTTTATTTAAAAAAAACTAATAAAAAGCTTTTTTTTTCTCTACAAAAGCATCAAAGATATTTTTAGATAGGTATTCATTCATTTTAGTACATTCTGGATAAAACTGGTGCACATAATAAATTAAGAAACTAAGGTATAAGCTTATAGAAATGCTTGATTTGCAAAATACCATTATTTTAAAAAAACTCTACAAATGGCCTTGGAACTCACTTCTGAAGGATCAAGATTCCAGTTGTGACCATCCAATTTAAACGAGCCACAGATAATAACATAAAGGACAATTAAAAGATTGACTATGGTGAAGATGTTATTGAATCTGGCGGATTCCTTCACACCAAATGCCAGCAAAACTGAGAATAATAAAACAGAATTATTTAGGAAAAAAAAAGGAAAATGTGATTAATGAAATCAATGAACATGTACAACTCCAATAGATTTTAATCAACATTAACATTTGTGTATTTTTAGTGTGTTTAAAAAAAACACATTAATTTCTGTTAATTAAAGATGAGTTTGTTCATGTTTGGTTTTAAAATATTGTTATACAATAAAAAAAAATGTATTCATTTGTTTAAATATAAACTTCAATCTATCTAATAGGACTTTTATTTTCTTTACTAAAAGGGAATTTTATTTCCTTCACATTGTATAGAACTCGATTAGGAACAGAATAATTAATCAAAATAAATTGAATAATAAATCTTATAAAATTTAGATGTTACTTCAAACAAGAAGATGATTATGTCCTAATTGTGTCGTGTCGGATGGTATCAGCCGAACTTAATTTAAATCTCCAATTATGTCTTAGCATAAACACAAGACCTATAGGTAAATTTATAATAACATAGGGACCTTTCTGTGTCAAACCAAAAGTCTCAGGTAAGTCTTGGTCTGTCCATTTCTTAAAGCCAACTTTAATGAGTATTTCGCATCCAGAAGGAACAAATAAAGTACTGTACATTGTGCTAACCAAAGTAAACATTTGAGGCAGATGGCAACAGAAATGTGCAAAAATTACTCTATGAAATGTAATACAAATACTATGGAGACCAGTTTAACATTTAACTATTTAATCATATTTAAATAGAAGGCATATTTCCTCTGCACAGTCTTACTACTGATGAATTATTAAGTTATATGTATACAATTTCAAGAAATACATCTCAACTAATGGATTACCAAGCTTTAACTTACAATTTCTGTTGTCAAAATGAGTCATGCTATTATTCATAGTACATACCAGTAACAAGTATTGTGATGCCAAAGGCTAAAAAATCTGGATAAGCAGACAGCTCATCAATATGCATGGGCATGATGCTGTTGAAGAATGTGGACAACTTTTTGTCTATCATGGCATCAAAATAGCCACTCCATCCTCTGGCTACACTGGCAGTGCCTGGAAAGATTGAAATATATTTCTGAATGTTCAAAATTATTTTTTGTTTAATATATCTAAGCATATTATGAACTGCCACTGTCTGCCAAAAAGGCTGAGTGGTAAATCATTTGGTTTCCAAAATGAGGGGTCTAAGGTTCAAATCCTAATGAAGACAGTGATTTTGAATTTTGGGATTTTTAGGACATTCCTGAGTCTCTAATGGGTATTTGACATCAGTTGGGGGAAATAAAACATAACACCCTTATTAGCAGTCATAGAAACAGATGACCTTTACATGATCTGCCCCCACAGATAAAAGAAACAGATGACCTTGGCATGATCTGCCCCACAGATCAAAGAAACAGATGACCTTTACATGATCTGCTCCACAGATCAAAGAAGCAGATGACCTTGACATGATCTGCCCCACAGATAAAAAAAAACAGATTTCCCCGACATGATCTGACCCATATATCAAAGAAACAGATGACCTTTACATGATCTTCCCCACTGATCAAAGAAACAGATGACCTTTACATGAACTTCCCCACAGATCAAAGAAACAGGTGACCTTTACATGATCTGCCCCACAGATCTACAGTCTACTTTACTTTACAACATAAAATATAAAGAGTGTTATGAAAAACAATATTCTGATAGGTTTAAGCCTTTTCCTAAACTTTTGCATTTCAAGATGTAAAATAAAAAAGAAATTACTTTTAGTATTCTCCAAAACAAGAGAGTATTTGTAAAAAGTGGCAGCATGTTAAGGAATTCTCTCCAACTAACTGATGTCTCCCAGACCCTAACCATTGAGCTATTTAGCTCTTCAATACATCCATATCACTTGCATGCCAGATGGAAGAATTCCTAAAGACATCCTCTATGCTGAGCCACACCAGATTCTGTCCCGTTTCAAGAAGAAACTAAATCCAGTGACTCATATGGGCACATCCATTGTACCCCGAGACAGAAGGAGCCATCAGGTGAAGTCTACTGTAGTATACAATGGTGATCTTATATAGCCAGAACAACCCACTGCATTTAATTTCCTCCAATAGATGTTTATTTGAGCAAGATGGACTTGAATGAGTGTTAAAAAAGCCTGTGTTAGAAATAAACTAAATTGTACTGCTATAACCCTTGCCCTATTATCTTAAAAAATATTAATTGTAGCAGGTGTAAGTGGAGGTCCATCCTGGCTTTTGTTTACAGACTACACAATACAGAGAAGACAAAACTAAACAAATGTAAACAAGTTAAGTAGTTTTATCTAATCAACTGGTGATGTGTACATTATCTAAGCTTTAAAATGTGAACCTCGTGAGAAAAAAAAAAAAGACTTGATGTGAATAATTTACATCACTGAAATTCTTTTATCTAATTACATTCTGTTATCACTGATCAAGGTTAAAGGTCAAAGGGTGATAACAAAATGAATGTCCCTTCATCTAGCAGTTTTATCAAACCTTAATAAAGTTCAGTGAATGATGATTTCTGCTGTGATTAGTATAAAGTGGACTTTCTTTACTTTGTGGACTTTACTTTCTAACAAATATATTTTACAAAACTGATTCATATTCACTTAAATTCACTAGAATTCACACTGATAGCTGGTTTTTATCTCAATCAAAACTTTCAAGAAATTTATATAAACCTTCATTTGAAAAAGGAAAGTATAGTCTACAAAGACTTTTAGAGTGACATGTCAAACAAGCTGATGGACATTCTGGTCCATGAATCCCATGACTATCTTGCAACACCCATCCAAGGAGGTTTACAGTTCATGTCATTTCGGAATGAAAAATGAGAAGAAAAAAAAGTAATCACAAAATGAAAGTCAAAAAAGGAAAAGCAATGGTAATGAATGCCTTTTGTCATACCTATTTAGAGATGAATTCTTTTCTTTTATAACAGACAGGTTAAATGTAAGGAAAATTTAAAAAGGCTAATGACTCTAACACATACACATATACACACACTCGCTTTCTCCTATTTAGTCAGTAAATTGGGTAACTTTTGCAAAGAATAACAGAATCAGAGCTAGTATCAAACACAGAAGAGACTCACCAATAACATACTCAAGCACCAGGTTCCAGCCAATGATGAATGCCATGAGTTCTCCCACTGTAACATAGCTGTAAACATATGCAGAACCTGCTCGTGGAATACGAGCAGCAAACTCTGCATAACAAATACCTGAGAAAAACTTTTTTTTGTCAGCATCAATACTTTCAATATAAAACTAATACCTAGTAATTACATAGCTTTAAAAAGCAACAAAATATAAAAATAAAAATTTAAAATAAGCCAGGCAAACTTTTATAATGAGGTGTGCAGAGAGAAGGTGACCATAGAAAGTTTCTTAAAGAAGCTCACAAAGACAAACTACATTAAACAAAACTAGGAAGAAAATGCCATAAGAATATGTGGAGGCAAAAGAAGTGGGGACACCCAGATGAGATTTGAAAGGCATAGCATAGATTTATATCAGTCTTGAAGTCCACATGGCAACATAATAATTACTTAAGTAATGACAAGAATCACAAAAACAATGTGTTCTATTCATACCAAGACCAAAAAAAATATTTTTTAAAACACCTACTACATAATATAGAGATAAATAACGAGATACAGTCCTAGAGTAACAATGCATATATATTTGAAAGGTATTAAGCATTATATATTAATGAAATGAGAGATCAATTAGCCTGGAAAAAGAAAGGTAAAGTCAATTAAGTCAGAAACAATTTCAAACGCAAAAACAAACATTTCGTAGGGTGAGTTGCAGGAACAGAAAGTATCACCTCATTAAAAAAATATCACTTGTTTGACTACATATATTTGTGAATAATGTACCAACCTGCTAGTGCTGAAGCCACAGCGGCAATAAAAAAAGAGACAACAACTGCTGGGCCCGCATCGTGTTGAGCTACCTGGCCACCAATAACATAGAGACCTGCCCCTAAAGTGCTACCAATACCTGGGAAACAAAAACTACAATGTGTCATCCACTTAAAAAAATCAAAAGTTGTCCATCAAAATGTTGGAGAAAGAAATTAATGTTTTCTATTAACTTGTCTTAATATTTACTGGGATTTTGGTAATGGGCAATTAAATTGACTAACAGCTACTTTTGGTTTCTCCGATAGCAAGACCTTCTGTTTTAAATTAAATAAGTATTGTCAAGTTGTGCTTTTGTCTTGATTGAGTTTTCTTAGATCAATTGTATGATAAATTTTGGTGGATTCTTTATCCTCTTATGACACAACTAGACTTATAAATTAATCACAGAAAAAATAAAGAATAGAAATATTAAATTCTTGAATGAATAAATCCAACAACAATAAGCACACAAGTTTAAATCAATATTGAATCATATAAAATATATATGTAAATCCAAACTAGTAATACTGATAAACTATCAGACCATCTTGTACTGCTACAATGTCTTGTCCCTTTTACTTAAAGGGAAACTACGATGGTTTTGACAATTTTTTATATAATATGTGTTTTGATTTACAGATAATGAATGTATTATTCTTTTTTTTTTTATTTGCAATAATAACTTAGTAATTGATGTTTTTCTGATGTAATTTTCCTGAGCATCCAAAATGATCAGATTTTCACCGGGTTTCTTTGTGCCGTCACACTGACCTATTAATTTATTTTATTGATTTATGGTATAAAAGGAGACCATACATTAAAGTTTACATTCTCATAAAAGAAATATATCTTTGTCTATGTAGTGTTACGTATCTAGGCGTTGTTTTTTTTTTCTTTTCTTTCTTTGACCTGTTGCGGTCAAGAGACGGGTAGGTTGTCTGCCCCTTGTGTAATAAGTTTTTTTTTTATTCGTCAAGCCACACAGACAGTGACCGGTCCTTGACCTGTGTGTGTACCTCTGGTTGAAAGGAGGGTGTTTTTTTTTTCTGTCTCTTTGAAGAGCGTTCTAGATCTGGGAAATTGATGACGTATTTGGTTTGAGAAATTCCTAGATTTGTCTTGAGATCGACGCGCGGTAGATTATATAAAGACCGCCCGCGTGACGTTGACGGACAGACATACGGAGACAGCCGTGGGACAGAATAGCGGAGACATTGCGCTACCCGTGCGTGGTATACCACTTGATCGTGTAAGTTTTTTTTTTATTCAAGGCCTTGCTTGTATTTGTAATTATATTTTCAAACTCTTGTATTGTAATATTTTTACATGCCATTTTTGTAAAAGGGTTTTGGTCAACACATCAATTCTGTATTGAGTAAATGTTTATTTTTCTTTCTTGTAACTTTATATTTGATTAAACATTAAGTTGATAGTTTACCTTCCGATTTCTTGTGTCATTTTTTTTTTGTTATTCATTGTAAGTCTTTGATTAAATTCAGACTTAAGATAAGTGACACAACTCCTTTTCTATTGTCACGTTCCCCTAGGCAAGCCATTTAAAAGTAGAATTCAATTCGTAATACGTGACAAAAGAAGTTTGGGGGCCTGTCCGGGATATTTTTCTGAACCTATTTTCGTCTTACTTGAGTAATTTTGTAAAGGCGAAGTTGACTTTAACAAAATTTTTTTTTGTTCAAAGAGTCGGAAGTAAAGTATCAATAGTATTGACCAAACTCTTTAGGTTTTTTGTTGTACTGATTTTGTACTGTATATTTACATTGTATACATTTTTTTTTGCTTGTAATAGTTGCTAGTTAGTCATGGATATTCAGGTTTTTCTTGCAAATCCCTCTGTGAAAGAACTTGATGCTTTTACTAGGAAGGAACTGGTCCTTATTTCAAAACATTTAGGGTTAAAAATAAAATCAAATGCCCTTAAACAAGAAATAAGAGATAACATTGTAATCCATTATGTAGACGAGGAAGTATTTTCTGAAGACCTTTTAGAAACCCTTAGACCCGATGAGGGTAAATCAGATTTAGAACTTCAGATAAAATTAAAACAAATGGAAATAGAAGCCCAGAAGGAAATGGCTAGAGAGCAGAGAGAAATTAAACAAAAAGAATTAGAGCTTGCAGCGGCTCAGAAAGAAATGGAAATGAAATTACAAATAGAGTTAAAGAAATTAGAGTTAGCTGCTAATGTAAGACCAGATTCTTCCCCTGCCAGTCATACTGCTGAAGCAACAAAATTTTTGAAAATAATTCCACGCTTTAATGAAGCCACAATTGACAATTATTTTCCACAATTTGAACTTTGTGTGAAAAATTTTAATGTACCTGAAACTTTGTGGCCCACTTTGCTGCTAACAGTTTTGACTGGTAGAGCTGCAGACGTATTTTGTTCTTTGACCATTGAACAACAAAAAGATTATAATGTTGTTAAGGCCTTAATTCTTAAGGCATATGAACTTGTTCCGGAAGCTTACCGAAAGCAGTTCAGGGATTGTCGCAAATCGGACGGCCAAACCCATGTAGAATTCCTGCGGGAAAAGGAGCGACGCTTTGAGAAATGGCTCACTTCCAGGGAAATCGGCACCGACTTTGCAAAATTCAAGAACCTAATGCTGATGGAAGAGTTCAAGAGTTGTGTGCGGCTGGACGTCCGTACGCATATAGCTGATCGTGGCGAGGAAGATGTGCACAAGGCTGCAGTGTTGGCAGACGATTATATAATATCACATCAATTTGCCAAGTATACGACGGATGTCAAGCCAAAACAAGTCAAACAGCCTGAGTCCATTGCTAGCAACTCCATCAAGAACAGCAGTACAAACGACAGAAAACCTACTACAAGTAAAGCTACTTGTTCATACTGCAAACGAGAAGGCCATAAAATTGACGATTGCTGGAAACTGAAGAAGAGAAACGAAAAAGCTCCTTCAAAAGTCAGCGCTTGCACAGTACAGTGGTCGTCGAGGTTTACTCCCTCATCCTCAAGTCATATCAAGAATACCTCGACACCACCTGTTTCAAATGTATTGACTGTACAAGACTCTCCGAAAATGTCTCCACGGTGTTCAAATGACTCAACAGTGAGTTCTTCAAATTCATCTTTACGATGTTCCAATGACTCAAACAAGAGTTTTTCAAATACATCAAGCCGATGTTCCAATGACTCAAACAAGAGTTTTTCAAATACATCAAGCCGATGTTCCAATGACTCAAACAAGAGTTTTTCAAATACATCAAGCCGATGTTCCAATGACTCAAACAAGAGTTTTTCAAATACATCAAGCCGATGTTCCAATGACTCAAATAAGAGTTTTTCAAATACATCACATCGATGTTCCAATGACTCTATCCAGAGTTCCCATAATACATCACCCCGATGTTCCCATGACTCTATCCAGAGTTCCCATAATACATCACCCCGATGTTCCAATGACTCTATCCAGAGTTCCCATAATACATCATTCCGATGTTCCCATGACTCCATCAAGAGTTCCCATAAGACATCACCCCGATGTTCCAATGACTCCATCAAGAGTTCTCCAAATACATCCACAAGATGTTCTACTGACTCAAGAAAGAGTTTCTCCACTGCGTCTCCTAGAGATGTCAATGACTCCAGCGAGAGTTCGACCCAAGTCCAGTCTGCATCAACCAAAATTGATGTTTTATTAGAGGATTTTAAGCCTTTCATTTCGGAAGGATTTGTATCACTTCCCGGTGATTCTACAAGTCTACGACCTATCACCATTTTGAGAGACACAGGTGCCTCACAATCGCTACTTTTAGAGGGTATCTTGCCCTTGTCTAAATCATCATCGACTGGGAAGAGCATCCTGTTACGAGGCGTAGAGCTTGGATGTATAGATGTGCCTCTACATCTAATCGACATAAAGTCAAATCTCATTACTGGACCGGTTGTTGTAGGTGTCCGACCAACATTACCATTGGAAGGCATCTCGTTGCTGTTAGGCAATGACTTAGCAGGTGGAAAGGTGATAGCCGAACCCATCGTCACTCAAACACCCGATTTATCTGCCACACCCGAGGAAGACCTAGAGTTATATCCAGCGTGTGCAGTAACAAGGGCAATGAGGTTGAAAGCACCTCAAGAAGAGAACGTTATCAAAGCCAACAGTAACCAAGATGATGTGGACTTGAGCACCACATTCTTTGCTTCTCTTGAAGAAGAACCAACGCCAAATTCTGAAAAGCCGGCATCAACTCGAAAACAGTTGATTGAGGACCAAAAGAAGGATCCAGAGCTCGCCAAACTCCGAGAAACCGCAATGACATCACAAGAGGCAGAGCTAGCATCAACGTGCTACTACATCCAAGATGATATGCTCTTCAGGAAATGGAAACCTCCAGACGCATCCAACGAAGAAGAATGGAGAATATGCCATCAAATCGTGTTACCAGAAAGATACCGAGCGTACATCATGAATCTGGCTCATGACACACCAATGTCAGGTCATCTCGGCATCCACAAGACATACCACAAGATTATGTCACACTTCTTCTGGCCACGTTTGAAGAAAGATGTCATCCAGTACTGCCGATCCTGTCATGCCTGTCAGATGGTTGGCAAGCCAAATCAAAAGATCCCTGTTGCTCCTCTGAAGCCGATTCCAGCCTTTGAAGAACCTTTCAGCAGAGTACTTATTGACTGTGTTGGTCCTCTCCCAAGGACAAAAGCTGGCAACCAATACCTGTTGACCCTTATGTGTGCTTCAACTCGTTTTCCTGAGGCTATTCCTCTAAGGAACATAAAAGCATCAAACATTGTGAAGGCCTTAATCAAGTTCTTTACTCTATTTGGTCTACCAAAGTCCATCCAATCGGACCAAGGAACGAATTTCACGGCTAATCTTTTCAAGCAAGTCATGACTCAGTTGGGCATCAAACACTGCATGTCGAGTGCGTATCATGCCGAGTCGCAAGGCGCTCTTGAGCGATTCCATCAGACTCTCAAGAACATGATCCGAACCTATTGCTTTGAGCACGAAAAAGACTGGGACGAAGGAATCCACATGCTGCTGTTTGCAACCCGTGAATCCGTCCAGGAATCGTTGGGATTCAGCCCTTTTGACTTAGTCTTTGGCCATTCGGTGTGCGGTCCCTTGAAATGTATAAAAGAGACTTTGTTGTCACCAACAGCCACTGAAGGACTTTTAGACTATGTAATTAAGTTTAAAACTAGACTTTATGATGCTTGTGTTCTGGCCAAAAATAATTTACAAAACACCCAATCCAGCATGAAACGCTGGTATGATAGAAAGGCCCGTGTTAGAGAATTTTCTCCCGGGGATAAGGTGCTTGTATTTTTGCCCATACCAGGTCAACCCTTGCAAGCCAGATATTTTGGTCCCTATGAAATTGAGACCAAAAGTAGTGACCTCAATTACACAATCAAAACTCCTGACCGTAGGAAAAAGACTCAGCTATGTCATATAAACATGCTGAAGCCTTATGTATCTAGGCCAGATCACTCAGAGAAGAGTAATTGTGTTTTAAATACAGTCAAAAGTTGTTCAAATAGCCATGTTTCTCCTATTGATGATGATATTGTAAAGGAGAAATTTGGACAATACAAAATACCTAATTCTTTTGTATTACAGAATTTGGATGTAAAACTGTCTCATCTGTCTTCGACAGAAAGGCCAGTTATCATGAAACTCATTAATGAATTTAATGACATTTTTTCTGATGTACCAAAACAGACTAATGTTATAATGCATGATGTAGATTAGGGTGGTCCAGAAAACCATACTGAAAAGTTTAAGTTTGTAGAATCATTGCTCCACATGGTTTGTTTTTGTCCATTGGGTATAGGTATTTGGCCTGCAAAATTTCAAGCTGATCGAGCAACATCTACAGGTCAACCCATTATCAACATTACTTGTCTGGTGTCCGCGCTTGCGATTTACGTCCGACTTTGACACGTTATAAATTAATTTACTTACTTACTTGTGTGCTGAATTCTAACGTGCATGTTATTTTTTTATTTTGCAGTTGTTACTGAATTAATACTAAATTGCCATTGAACTGAAATTGACCTATTGAACTCTTCAAGTAATAAACTATAAACAACAATGGCTTCCTCCAGTTTGAGATCCGACCCACAGAACTGGCTGATTGGAAAGCCAATTTCTCTGTTATCTACAGCAAGATTGCCACGTATGCTGGATGTACTTCAACTGCTCCAGTTTCATCATTTAACTGAAGGACGAACTCTTCCGGAAAGTTATAAAATGACTTGTGATGCAGCTATTTGTATTTGGATGCGAGCCAGAATACCAACACAGCGGGTTGACTCATGTGTCAGAAAACTGTCAAAGCTGCATCAGAACTATCTGGCTCTGAAGGTACACAGAACACGAAAACGAGAAAGCGACAGGATGAAAGAAGACATGTTTAAAGGTGACCTTCAAGAATTGTTTGATATTGCGACAAAGGACGTGATGACAGAAATACAGAACGAAGAAGATCGGGAATTTCTTCGCATGCAAAGAGAAGATACTTTTTCCTGCAGCATGACTGGAGTAGACGTAAAGACAGCATCAAAAGAAAGCAGGAAGAGGCAACGAGAGGAAAAAGAGAGAAAGGTGAAAATGAGATATGAAGAACGCATGACAAAGGGCTTCAATGAAACAGAAGGTGAACTTTCTTCGTTGACATCTAATTCGGAGTCAGAAGAAGATGAGGAGTATCAGCCAACTCAAACTCAGCCATGTACGCCTACAACGTCAACATCAACAGATTCAACACCTGGTGCTTCATCATCAAAAAAGAAAGTTAAGAATATCTTCCAGTCCCCTGCATTGAAGTAATTGAGAAATGGAATCTGCGTTCCCAGATCAAAGGCCTTGTATTCGACACAACAGCTAGCAATACAGGGCTTCATAAGGGCGCATGTGTTGGAATTGAAGAAGCTCTGGGAACTGAAATGGTCTGGATTGCATGCCGTCATCATGTCATGGAAGTTGTCCTTTCAAATGTTTTCAAGTCTCTGTTTGGTCCAACTGAAGGTCCATCAACTGCACTATTCCAGCGATTTCAGAAACAATGGCCATCAATGAACCAAGATGCTTATTCTACAGCAAGTGATGAACTGTTTCAGGATCCAATATTGAAAAACATGCGACAGGAAATGTTTGTCTATTTACCAGGTGCTCTTGAAAAAAAGCACCCAAGGGACGATTATCAGGAATTTTTACGTTTATCCTTCTGGTTTCTTGGTGGACACAAAGACAAGGAGAAATTTCGAGCTCCCGGTCCAACACATCATGCGAGATGGATGGCAAAAGCCATTTACGCACTGAAAATCTTTCTTTTTAAGACTCAGTTCAAGTTGACTGTTCGTGAATCCCAGAATATCACACATTTGGCTCTCTTTGTCAGTCTTGTTTATGTAAAACAGTGGAACGAAGCACCACTTGCAATCCGAGCCCCTCTCAATGACATCGAATTTTTATCAAATCTGAAGACCTATCCGAATAAGACTGTTGCCAGCAAGGCACATGAAGCATTTTCAAGGCACCTCTGGTTTCTCTCTGAACATTTGGTTGGCATAGCCCTTTTAGATGACAGAGTGTCAGCATCAATCAAAGAAAAGATGGTACAAAATCTACTTCGACCAGCATTGGCAGACATCCCTCGGCGTGTAAAGTTGACAAGTGAATCTGAACAGTTGAAATTGGAGGACCTGGTGACAGAAAGGACGACATCTTTCTTTGATGTCCTCATGGAAGAAGGCAAAGAAAAGTCTCAGACATTCCTTAAGAAACCACCAGGACAGTGGACATCTGATCCAGTCTTCAAGAAATTTTATGAACTGGCTGCACACATGACAGTTGTAAATGATGTAGCTGAAAGGGGAATTAGTCTTATTGAGAAATACAATGATACACTGACAAAGAATGAGGAACAGAAACAGTTTATTCTTCGATTGGTTGCAAACCATCGCAGGAATTTCCCAACTCCATCAAAGACATCACTTATGTCGTCGTCATAGATTATCCACTGTGAAACTGTCAAATTTTAAAACTAAGGTTTTCATTAGATTGTAAGTTTTAGTTACATTTTTTAATTACAACTTTAATTTAATTTCTTAATTTTAATTTACTTTAAAATTTTAACCTTAAGTTTTAAATCGATCATCAACTATAATTGACAATAACTATTTCATTTGAGATAACCCAAAAAACTGTCAAATGGGTTGACCTGTAAATATTATTTGTTTTCATTAAAATTTTGCACAATTGTTATTAACATAACAAAGAACAGAAATAACCTTGTGGACAACTTAAATCTGTTACTTTGTTTTTCTGGACCACCCTAATGTAGATGTTGGCGAGGCTACTCCAGTCAAGCAGCATCCTTACAGGGTCAACCCTGAAAAACTTGCCATACTTAGGTCAGAAATCAAGTATATGCTTGAAAATGACCTCATTGAACCAAGTTCCAGTAGTTGGAGCTCCCCATGTGTCTTGATACCTAAACAGGACAAGACTTATCGTTTTTGTACAGACTACCGTAAGGTAAATGCTGTAACAAAGACCGATTCGTTTCCTATCCCTAGGATAGAGGATCTCATAGATCGTATTGGTGACGCTAAGTACATCACCAAAATAGACCTACTTTCAGGTTATTGGCAGGTTCCCCTGACTGATAGGGCAAAGGAATTCTCCGCCTTTGTCACCCCTGATGGTCTGTACCAATACAAAGTGATGCCATTTGGCATGAAGAATGCTCCTGCCACTTTCCAGAGAATGATAAATGCCCTGCTTGCTGACATGGAGAATTGCCACGCATACATAGACGATGTAGTAATTTTTAGCCAAGATTTTTCTAGCCATTGTAAACAACTGCATTGTCTTTTTACTAAACTGTTACATGCAAAAATTACTGTAAACCTGAGTAAGAGTGATTTTTGCCAGGCTTCAATCCAATACTTAGGCCATATTGTAGGACAAGGCCAGGTGAAACCTGTAATGGCCAAAGTAGAAGCTATCCAAGCTTTCCCTATCCCTGCTGATCGGAAACAACTCCGAAGATTTTTGGGAATGTCTGGATATTATAGAAAATTTTTCTGTCATTGCCAGTCCTTTAACAAACCTCCTGAGAAAGAACGTCCGATTTACTTGGACGGATGAATGTCAGAAAGCCTTTAACCAAATTAAGCAGATATTATCTAGCTCCCCCATTTTGATGGCTCCTGACTTCGGAAAACCTTTTAGGTTAGCTATTGACGCCAGTGACACAGGTGTTGGGTCAGTCCTTTACCAAGAAGATAATTTCCAAGTAGAGCACCCTATTTGTTTCTTTTCCAAGAAATTTAATAGACATCAAAGAAATTATTCTACTGTGGAAAAAGAATGTCTTGGGTTGATTCTTTCTATACAACACTTTGATTTTTATATCAGTGGGTCTAGATGGCCACTGGTTGTATTTACTGACCACAATCCCCTTACATTTATCCACAAAATGTCTGGCAAGAACCAACGACTTCTCAGGTGGAGTTTATTTTTACAAGAGTACAACCTAGATCTTAAACACATAAAAGGCAGCGAAAATGTTATCGCCGATGCCTTATCTAGATTGTAAAAAGTATTTTGATGTATATATTTTTTATATATATCATGATAAATACATTCTGTAATCTAGATCTTGTAAGCAAAGAAAAAAGTAGGTGTTGAAAGTAGATTTACATGCTTGACTAACCACAGCAGAGTGTATTTTCTCACCTGACCACTTCACTACACACAAACACTGTCTATCGCTTGATTTTCTTGCCATGACCGACTACACGTAGTCTAGACTAGCCTTACACTGACCAGTTTGTTAGAATCAGACAACTGATCTATTTACTTTTTAGGACAGGGAGGAGCTTAGATGAAAATGTTACTTTTTTCTCGAGTAGGTTATCCTATGTTATGACATGATTAGGAATTAGTTATTTGTTTCAGGAATAGGGTAAAGTTTTACTTAGCGATGATGATGTAAAGTTGGTTAAAAAACAAGAACGCTCTAAGTGACGCTACAAAGAAGATGCTTTGTATAGAGCAGTAGAATAGATATACGGATTTACGGACATAGCTGACATCGGACGATTCCCTTCCTGATTATTAAATATATTTGTAGAACAACATCAGCGTCAACTACATATTTTGATTGTTTCGGCCTTTCGCCGGTGTTACTGAAGTAGTTTGAGTTCAGTGCTACTTCCAGTCAGACGTAGATCTACACTAGATATATTTCAAAGAAGCAACACCACGCGGAAGCCTTAACACCTAATACTTTTAGATCTCTGGCTATATATAACTGTAGGCCTACCATAGCTCTGGACTAGGCTGTCACTAAGCCTAACAGCTACTGTAAGAATGAAGCGAAACGATTAGTTAAATGTACTTTTTCAGTATTGTTGATGGAAGTGACGTTTGACTGAGCTAAAAACAAAATCTCAAAGAACCCCGGGTTTTTTTTTAGATGTCAAGAATTTACTGACTAATTTATTATATATAAATGTTTCTAAACATTTAAGTACAAAATGTTAAAATCTTTACTTTTACAGCTTTTTACACAGAATTAAAATATATCAATAACAAAAATTTGAAAAACCATCAGAGTTTCCCTTTAAGTAGCAAAAAAAATATTGAATTGAAACTTCACTATTTACTCTAGTTTACCAATTCTAGAGCACTGCATCCCATGACATTATAATTTTGTTAAGTTTTTTGTTTTTTTTTACTAACAGTTAATGATGTCACAAGTCCAAGACTCAATTAAGTCCCTTTTGCTCATGCTGTAGTCTGTGACAAGCAAAATGATTATACTTTTGTATGAACCACTTTTAAAACAAGGTGTAATGGGCAAATAATTAACTTATAGCAGTATGGGATCCAAATAATCATGTCCATCAACAGTATTACTCAGGGTCGGATTTAAGTATGTGGAAGGCCCAGGGGAAGTATTTTTGTTAAGACCCCAACAACTTTTTGAAAACTTTAATAAAGATCCACATAGGAATGAAAATACTTATATCTAAAAGCATGCATTATTTTAGAAGAAAGAAACACCAGTTCTTGTAAATTTAATCTCAATTTCCTTTTAAAAAAATATTCAATATGTACATTTTAGTTTTAAAAAGTGTATTATATCTCACTGATCAATACAATAAAGTATAAATGTATAATAACTAACTGATCAAATAAAGGAAGTAAGACTTAAATTTTACCTAATCCAATGAGATCAAATGTAGTAAGACACCTGTTCAAGTTGGACTCCTCTATATCACTATCACTCAAAACCTTCTTGCGCAGCAATCGTCTAAAAAAGCTATGCATGGCTACTCACATGTGTTTAGCTTTAAAAGAAATAAAATGCATTTGAAGAATTAAATACAAAATATGTCATATAATTATTAATTATGTAAACTCAAACAAAGTTGTAGGTATTTTTTTTTATATCTTTAGAGAATCACAATTTTAAAAAAGCAAAATAGAAAAAAAAGTACAATAGAAATGTGCTTTTATAAAGAGAGAAAGTCTATAATGAAAAATCTATAGCTCCTATAAGCCACTCATAAAGCCATTATACTGCATTCAATCAGGAAGTCATGTAACAGTATTTACTGCTACATACAAAACAAAAATTATATTACTAGCATTTCAAATATTGGTATAGGGTTTATACTTTTTTATTTTCAGCATTATCATTCAAGGTTCAACTACTAATGCAATAATACTTTAATAATTTATTTTTAAAGAAAAGCTATAATTTTATGATAAAAAAAAAAGCATTGGACTTTGTTTGTACCTTATAGAAAATTGGGCTCAAATTAATGAGGGTGTTATATGTGACAAGCACATCAACTAAATATGTATATATGAGTATGCAAAGTCAACATGAAGCTCTTCAAAATCTACACTAAAAGCTAAAAACAAGTGGAACCAGATAGATCCACATGGAGAGCGAGCATAAAGGAAATGTCACGGATTGCAGATGCCATACACAACAGTAGTAGAAAGAAAGGTGAAAATGCAATGGCACTTGGTGATTACATATATATGCCAAACCTGTGACACAGTTGTGTATTAAGGATTGGCCACAAGAAGTTGCAAAGGGTAAAAATCGTCTCTCAAGACATAAAATGCCACAGACATTTATATACATATATTATAAGGCTTGTCTTCGAGGCCAAAGATTAGTGAGGAATGCAATATTTCCCATGGCTGTGCAGCCCCAGCTGTGACCTATATATTTTGCCACATCGAGGGCAAGCATAACCATTGTCCACAGGTGGTCAATTTAGATCTTCTTTTCACTGTCTGCATCTGTCCTCAGCTGCAGATTTTATTTTGGTCTCAAATGTGAGTGACCTCCAGCTGTCTCATTCTGAGGCCGCATGCGACCAGGTGCTCTCTTCTATGTCAGCTAAAGCAAGTTGGTGCCTAAGCTGGTCTTTAAAGCGTTTCCGTGGGGCACCTCTGTTACGTTGACCACCTTTTAGCTCACAAAAAAAAACTGCCTTAGGCATACTTTGGTATCCCATACGGGATATGTGCTCTGCCCAGCGTAACTGTCGGACATGAAGAAGTCCCTCTATACTGTCCATACTAGAATAGATCTAGCTATCATTATAAATCAATATAGTCCAATATAGAATATATTCTATAAAATTATAAAATATAGATCTAGATCACTAGATTAAATATAATTAATTTAATCATAAATCATAATTTTTTCATATTCATATTATTCATACACTTCATACAGGTGTAGTTGATTATTAAATTAAATTACAGATCTAGAATCTAGATTTAGATATATCATATAGGTCTAAGTGACAAGTCTAGTAAGTCACTGTAAGTCTAGTAATAGATGTCTAATAGTATTGACTATATACTATTACTACTTTTCTGTCGTCTGTCTCTACTCACTCTAGACTCTACTAAAGTCTAGAGTCTCTAGAGTAACTAGATTCTAGATCTAAAGACTAAACTCTAGACCTAGATCTATCTATATATAGAATTTCAATATAAATAAAATAAATTATACTAATTATAGAGATCTAGATAAGTAAATTAGTATATTTATAATTTATACTAGTCTATTTAGTATTTTTAATTATAATAAGTTACTAGTTAGTATGATTGATCTAGTCAATCTAAATCTAGAATCTAGTAGTAGTACTAGTACCAGTACTAGTAAACTGTAAGTAGATCTATCTAGTAGATCTCTAGATTCTTTCTTTTCTATTTCTAAACTCTAAGTCTAAGTTTAAACTCTAACAGTAACACTACTCTACTTCTAGTTCTACTCTAGATCTAGCCACTAAGCCAGTAGTTGAGTAGATCTAGAAATCTAGATTACACAATAAGACTTCTAGATATAATTATAATAATTTCTAATAATTTCTAATGACTAGTCTAATCATAATGATTTATAAAATTATAAAGATCAATTAGAATAATTAGATCTAGCCTATTTCTAGATCTAGAATTCTAGTCCTAAATTTCTAGATTTGCAAGTTCGGAAAGCTTAAGCATAGATAGATCTAGTATTTAAAAAATATTTTTAAAAAATATGATTCACCCATTAACTCATTAACCAATGTGACAGACTCGTCATAGCATAGATCCTAGATTGGCCTAGATTTGTTAGATCTACTTCTCTGATCTAGTCTATGTGTAGATTCGTTGCCTGTATATTAATACTGTTATCATTTTTTTTATCTAGGTCAGGTCATGTGTCTACGTCACTCAATGGTTATGGGAACAAGGCGAGGGTCGCACTTGTCTCACTTATTTTTAGCGGCCCCCGAAAGGGAAAAAGAAGCTATTAGTTTTGTGTGGAATTATGTCTGTCCGTCCGTCGTCCCTAGAAGAGAAAATAAAAATTGGACATCATGATATTTTAGATCATTCAAAGTTCTGATGCAACGGCTAATTTTTTCCTCTCCGAAAGTGAAACATAATTTTTAAAAGTGTATATGCAAGCAGATTAGCAAAAAAAATTACACCACTTATCATTGAAAAACTTCAGGGGAGGTAATTTTTTTGAAAAGTTACAGACTTCTTCATTAATAACTCATCAAGCTTCATTTATAGACTCGCGCATTGGTAAAAAAAAAAAATTGCATCTAAGTTCACAATGGAAAAAGTATCAATGTATTAGCTCATCGAATGAAATACTTATTGAAATGTTGTTTTTAAAAAGAATTTTGATTCGAACTTCGTTTCAATTGTAAGTTTATAAAAAAAAATGAACTAGGCCCTACTTTTATAGCGCGCAGTTTTCACATATCCTCATTTGGTTAAACACTTGACAACAATCTAAATTAGACATAGATCTATATTTAGATTTAATTGTATTAAATAATTTTAACACTTATAATCCATTAAGAAAATAGTTTATCTTCTAATAGCTTAGGGGAGCAGATTTATTTATTATGTAAGCAGCAGTATCAGCAGTAAATCTGATGCGAACAGCATAGGCATAAGTGCACTATAACCCGCTAGTAGGCCTATCCCTATAAACATGCCCATTACGGCCCAGTATCAGTTTTAATAAGGGTTATCCCCATTTACCCTAATTGCAGCCCTAAATAGCCCAAATGGTGCCTTAATGGGCGCGGGTACCGTTTGCACATTGACGTCATTAGGTTCCCATTAGGGACCAATACGGGCAACCCTAATCGTGCCAATATCGGCCCAGAATGGGAAAACTTACTTCCGGATCCATTGGGGATTTCCAGAATCGCGCCATAATCAAGCCCATACTAGCCCCAATGGTTTAGTAACTGAGATTTTCATTGGGGTTCAATTAGGGATAACACTTATTGTGCCATTATCGGTCCGATGCTGGCCTGAATGGTTTAGTAACTGAAATATTTATTAGGGTTCAATTAGGGATAACCCTTATTGTGCCATTATCGGTCCAATGCTGGCCCTAATGGTTTAGTAACTGAAATATTTATTAGGTTCAATTAGGGATAACCCTTATTGTGCCATTATCGGTCCAATGCTGGCCCTAATGGTATAGTAACTGAAATATTTATTAATCCTGATCATAATATTGACTTAGATCTAGAAATCTAGTTCTATATATCTAGAACTAGTCTAGATATATAGAAGATGGGATGGCTGCCTGGTCGTGCAGCTTGCGCACTGGACTGTCGTTCAGATTTATCGATGGTCGAGGGTTCAAACCCTACCCGCTCCCACCCCCCGTCGTCCTGCGGGAGGTTTGGACTAGGAAGTAATTATCTTCGACTCTGAAGGAACATCAGAAACATGTAAAACATTTTACAAGAAATCTAGATCTTGTCTAGATCTAGATTCTATGTATATTCTATATTCTGGATCTAGTCTAGACCTATTAAGTAGGCCTAAACAGAGCGATTCTGATCAGGATTAGTAGGCCTACTAATGGGTAATAGTGTATTAGCCTATGCTGTTCGGGAAACCTGTTCAGTTGTGCAGGCTAATTTTTTTTTCTTACTACGTCTCCAATATATTAATAGAAATTGTTGGGGGAAAGTAGGTATGGAGTTGTGGCGTCATTGGGGGTGGGGGTCCTCACCGGTCGACACCAAGTTGGAAAAATTATAAATTGGCAAAAGTAGAAACATTGGAAAAATCTCGAGATATATCTTGAAACAGTGGCGTCAAGTAGGAAAAATTATAACTTGGTAACATCAGACACATGGGAAAAAATAGTAATACAATCTCTAGATATATGCCCAAATATGCCCAGACACATCTAGATGGTAATTTAATTGTAAATGATACAACACAACGTTATACCATTTCTGTCTTAAAGTATAACGAAAGAAACCTGTTCATATGATGTTAAGTCTGTTTATAATTTTTATTAAATATTATTGTAAAATTTGCAATAACATTTGAATAAATGCAATAAACATTGGGATTTTACATTTGAGTAAAAATCAATAAAGTAGGTAAGCAGCTCACTGTATTGGTTCAACAAAAAAAAAAACAACTAGTAATAGTGTTCATTGGAACATATTTCAAGAAGATTGATGGTGAGGGATGACAGCTACCTCACTAGGTGCCACCGACACTGTATCGGGAGGTTTCCATGCTGATCTTTGGTGATCACTTAACGCTACTCTACTTATTCCAGAAGAGTAAGAAGAGTCTTCTCAAAGACGACGTGTTGCACCGTTTGCTGTTATGTGAAAAATAATGCCAATTTTTTAAAATTTCTTTAAACGATTAAAACAAGAATATGGCTTAAACATATTTCTCGTCCATTGGTGAATTTGATGGGTGCCGCCTCTGAGTTTGTGTGATAACACAAACTCTCTTTGTAATCTTGTTATTTATATTTTATATACATATGTGATATATATATTTACAGAGAGAGAGAGAGATCTATATTGACTGATATAGTCTACTTTACATTTTTTTAAACTTAAGATAGATGTGATATTATTGGAACTCTAGGTCCATTAAAGCTCACCTGTCTGAAATAGTCCTACAGTAGTTTATTAGTGTTCTGTCACGGAGGGATCCAAACATATGTACATTTGTTACATCCCTATTACCGATAGCTCGCACCCAGTCCCCAAGATGGTCAAGTTAGAGGCGAGACCGAAGGCGAGCACTCAGTGGATCTGCCCATTTTCCCTTGTATATACGACATCAGCCGTGCAAGTGTCCGCCATAAGTCCCCGCTTATTGGAGCATTTCGATACTCATAAATAGCGAGATATGGATCTTTCCCAATTTTTTATACTTTGTTGAATATCTGCTTAACGATACCAACATATACCTCAATGTGGGGCTTGATGTGGTTATTTGAAACCCCAGTGAGTAGCAAGCTTTCTATATTTTGTCTTGCTTTTGATTTGGTTTTCTCAAAACCAAAATGACCTGTGACCTGTCGAGAATTTTATTTATAATACATGAAGGAATTATAATTCTGTTGTCATAAAACAATATTCCATTCTCTTCGTGAATGATGTCTGCTATGTGACCAGTACACTTCTACTGTTTCACAACTTTCATGCACTAAATTTTTAAACTCTGGACATCCTTCTCTGACATAATTGCTTCATGGCAATTTTCGCAATCTGCTCATGATCACTTCCCGGATATTGTGTCCTTTGTGACGATACGAAACTTGCATGCAAAAGTTCATTTGAGGTGTTCCCAGCAAACCGTGAGAAACTTTAAATTTTAACTTAAAACGATTATTTTCCTGTCCACCCATAACTGAATTCTTGTAGGATTTATCTCCCCTCGTACTGTTCTCACGGGACGAATCTCGACGTAAAACATTATCTAGCTTCTCTAGGGCTAACTTTTAATTTTTGACCGCTTGACAGCTGACCAGCACACAATGGTCGCGGCACCAGCGCTACACGCAGCGGCTTAATAACTTTTAACACCCATTCCCCCTTTCTCCGCCCCCCCCCCCCCCCGCAAGATACGCACCGCTCTAAGAATAGCGTTGCACCCGGACTGGACAAATGCATATTCGTCTTAGTCCCTACTCTCACGGTAGAGGCCATAAATCGGACATGACGCCTGACATCTCCGGTACATCGATACCTGTGAGATAATCACATACTTTCTTCCCCACCCGTTAAACGAAATGCCCCAACTATATATAGAGAGAGACCAAAGCATTCCAAGTTAGGCCCGCTAGGATTCATATAGTCTCCTCTATTAGGAAGTTTAGTTGTGAGGTTTCATTAGGGACAAACGGGTAAGTGTAAACATTTTACTATACTTATTTTATCTTATAGGAATGTGTGAGTACACATTAGTACACTACCACGTTCCCCGTCATTACATTATGACATTATTGTGTATGTTCATTGTGCTATTCTATGTCAATGCTATATCTTCATATAGTATTATTAATGCCGCTATGATTGTCCAAGTTTGAGGCCATAGTTATTATATTTGATGTGTTATGTTTCATCCATTCCTGTATCTTAGTGATTGATGTAAACAATAACCTTTCGTGAATCTAAGTACTGTCTATGAGCTTAGATCACAGTGCTCTAAACTTACAGAGCCCATGTGAAATTAATTATTTCACTTTTCTATTATATCCCTCATAAATATTATTATGTCTCACACACTTGTGAACTTATAATTCCTTAGATGAGTTTAATTTTGATTAATTATATCAAACCCTTATCATTGTATCTCGATCCCTAGTATTTTATTTTCATCTTATCCTTTAGTATATAATATGCTCATTCCCCATTGTACTATAACTGATTGCTTATCGTCGTAATCAAATTTAATGGATGAATCTTGACTAGTATCATCCTACATTGTATGATGACACATTTATTGTGGTTATCTTACTCGTATCTTTTGTTATTGAGTTATACGCATGCTTTAAGATTTTATACTTAAGTGTCTTAAATGCCTTATTGGGATTGATACCAATGCCTACATCTGATTGATTGCAAGGCATATGGGAATCCCTGCTCAATGCCTTTAGAAGGTTCCTAATTGTCTGTCTTATCCCCAGCCTGGTTGCTACCCCTGGTTGCTACCCCTGGTTGCTACCCCTGATTGCTACGCACGATTGCTACACCCGATTGCTACAACTACCAGATCTCCACCCAAAGCTGTAACCGGGGCAGACCACACCAGATACACCCCCCCCCCCAATTATATACCTGTTAGCAAGAAGGCATTGCCTACTGTCCTTGGCCTTAACATATTGACCAGTGTCCACAGTGCCTTATACTGCCCAGTATCATCTGCCCAGTACCCGGCCCAAATTGTCCACTGCCCTATAGCTATTGCCTAATGCCGACAGATTAGAGCAACCTTCGCTGCAGAAGACAAACTGGTGTTGAGTTAGCACGGCTCTCTACGAGCTAGAGATCACAGCTGAGAGATCACCCCACTACAACTTAGTCTGCAGCACCAACCCTCTCTACTGCTAAACAGGCAGCGGCCTCACCCTAGAGCCAGCTTGCCTACAGCATAGAGACTATCCCGAGCCGACGTCCTAAGACAGAGCCGGATGAATCATCCTTCTGAGTGCTAGTCCTTCGACCGCCAGAAGACGACCCACAACCCACGGGCTAGCAGCAAAGAGTATAAGTACCCAAGGCATAGGAACACTCTTCTTCTTTTCCAATCACTCACCAATTAGCAATCCATGATGAGCAGTCATATTAAATATTAGCACCTTCATTTCATTTCTTAATTATAAATTTATTTGATCATTTATCTTTTGTAAACTTTCATTTATTAAATTATTTTATTTATAAACTTATAATATTGGTCTGTTCTTACTGTTAGTTGCGGTGTGCCTGTACAAAATCTTATATGTGAGCGGGATAAAATTAATAAATCTCCCCTAGACTTAAATAAACTAGCCAAGTATTGACTAATTAAACATCTCGTCACATCCTTGCAGTATGAATTCTCATAACCATCACCATATGATTGTTGTTCTTGACCACGTATTAGCCTATCATCTACATGCAGCTGAAAACCTGACATAGGATTTGTTGTTAGTTGATTTCTCTGCATCAGCTCTCATAGAACTCTATTCTGTTGTTGACATCGTGTACGATAACATTGTTAGCGACCCCCGAAAGGGGGAAAAGACGCTATTAGCTTCGTGTCGAATGTCTGTCCGTCCGTCCCGTTTAGATCTCGTAAACTAGAAAAGATAGTGAAAATCCGACATCATAATATTTTAGACCATTCAAAGCTCTGATGCAAACACATGAACATTTCATAAAATGATCACACACACAAACACTCATATACACACAACCCATCATCACGCAATCATGGCAGACATTAAAATCTTAACTCTTAACATCCGTAGCTTAAATAATAAACATAAATATATAGTACATCTCGCTAGAAAATATAAACCGGATTTTATTTTCCTTCAAGAGACAAATACTTCTACCACATATCAAGCAAAACAAACTACAACACATATGGGATTCATGGGAGGTTATTTTAGCTTAGGTAGAGACTATAAGGGAGTAGCCATATTACAAACATCCGATAGATACAAAATCACACACACTCACAACGACAACAATTGGAGGGTATTAATACTTAGAGTAGTTTCACAAGAACAGAAATACACACTAGTCAATATCTACGCACCCGCTCAGAGAGGGAGAGAAAAACGTGAGTTTTTCCAAAACCTCAGTGACACACTACAAATCACAAACATAGGAGAACAACTAATAATAGGAGGGGATTTTAACTTTATAGAGGCACAACTGGACAAACAACACACACACACAATATCCACCCTCTCAGCCGGTAACAGAAACACACAACTACATGGGGGAAATAGTAAACTATTTCCACCTGGTAGATGCTTATAGGAAATTAGAGCCGAATGGCAAGGAAACTACATTAACACATAGGTCCTACCAGGTTGAAACCAGAATTGACCGTTTTTACATACCCACGGACACCAACATACTTAGTGTGACACATTTAGGAGAAACCCTACATTACTCCGACCATAAAGGTGTACTTTTGGAACTTGGAAAAAAAAAAGAAAAAAAAAAAAAAAGAATTCCATTGGAAGTTAAACAACAACCTTTTGGAAGACCCACTAATCCAAAGAGAAATAAACCAACTCCTGCTAGCAACAGCACAAGACATAGAAAATGAATACAAATTAACCAAGATGTGGACAATAATACGAAAATTCAATCAAACAACAATTCAAAATCTTAGCAAGAATCAAACAAACAAAGAGGGTAAATGAAGAAAACAGAATAAAAAATCTGCTTACTTAAACACAGGATGAAATTGAAAAAACAGACCTAACCACACAACTTAAAGAGTTATACAAACACCAATATAGAGGAGCCGAAATCAGATGCAAAACCATCCAAATATCAGAAGGGCCAAATAAATTATACTTGGCGCTAGAACAAAATACACAAAATTAGAATGATAACCAACATAACAGACAAAGAAGGAAATAAAATACAGGAGAGTGACAAAATAATAGAAATTTTTACAAAACATTTCGTCAACATGTATAATGAAGAACAAACAGATACAGACGCACAAAACATACTTCTAAAACACTGTAAAACATTACCTCCATCAGAAAAACAAAAGACAAATGGACCCTTTACATTAGAGGAGCTGAGGGCTGCTTTAGACACAACACAAAATAACAAATCCCCTGGCCCAGATGGTTTGACATATGAATTCTATAAAACTTTTTTCTCCCAAATAGGACCCCTACTAGTAAGACTATACAATGACATGTTAGAAACAGGACAGACGCCTACAGACTTTAATCGTGCATACATCACACTATTACCAAAAAAAAAACTGAAAACAACACAACACCTAGTGACTTTAGACCCATTTCCCTTTTAAATGCTGACTATAAACTGCTGACCAAAATGATTTTTTTAAGAGTTAGGCCCCTTATACCCCACCTACTAGGACAAGACCAGTACTGTAGCAACCCGGAAAAAAATATAGACGAACTGAACCACTTTCTACGAGACATCATATATTACTGTAAAGACAAAGACTTGAAAGCAGCCCTCATGTCCATTGATCAAGAAAAAGCTTTCGACAGAATTGACCATGACTACTTATTCAAAATACTAGACAAGACAGACATAGACAAGACTTTGATGACATACATAAAGCTAGTCTACACTGATGCCACAAGTCAACTTATAATAAATCAAACACTAAGCAATAAGATTTCTATTAGAAGATCTGTTAGGCAAGGTTGTCCCCTATCCCCCTTTTTATACACTCTTTGCCTAGAACCCCTGTTAGAGAATATTAGGTTAGACAAAGGAATTTTAGGAATAAAAATCCCCGGTCCAACCCCCGTAGTCAAAATTAAAGCTTATGCCGACGATACCACACTTTTCCCCACCTCAGAAAAAGTCATAGCTAAAATTATAGAGAAATGTATATTATTTGGTAGGGCGAGCGGGTCCAAAATAAACTTTTTAAATCCTCAATTATGGGACTGGGTAGGTGGGAAATCCCCCCCCCCCCCAACGTCCCCTTTAACCTTAAAATACAAAAAGAAATTAAAGTATGTGGCATCGTGTGGACTAGCAACCCAGCACACTTTTGCCATGAACAGTGGACGGAGATTCTGGCCCACACAAAGAACGTGATTAGAATGTTTCAATACATGGCGACAACCATATTTGGGAGAGCCATATTAATAAACATCTTGGTAATCCCGAAGATAATCTACTTAGCAAATATAGTAGAACCTCCTCCTAATTTCATAAATAACATCAATACCACTATCAGAAATTTTATTTTCAAAAACACAATAAGGAACATAAAACATACAACACTCATACAAGACAAAAAAGAAGGAGGGATAGGCTTACAAGACATTCACAAAAAAATCAAAACGCTTAGAATAAAATTTACAGGGAAAGTAGTAAGGTCTCCCAATAACTTCCCCTTAGTATTATATTATTTTGGACTTAGACTAAACAAACTCCTCCCCATTCAAAACAACACACCCCATCATTTTGGTAACCATACACATCCATTCTACAGATCACTCACAAGACACCTACCCAGCAATGAAAACATAACACAAAACGACTCAAAAACAATATACACTATACTCAGAGACAAGTTGAAAGAAAACCTAGAAGTTAGAATAAAGTGGGTCATGGAGTTAGGGGTAAACCAACCAACTGGACAAACACATTCACGCATTTACACAACAAACACATAACACCCAAAGCACGAGAAGTAGCCTACAGATTACTCTTCGGGATGACCCCAATAAAAGGAAGACTCTCAACTACAACAGGGTCCAAATATACATGTGTAATTTGTAAAAAAGAAAACCAAAACCCAGAGAAACGCTTATTTAGTGAATGTGAGCTGGTTGAGGCAGCAAAAAAAAACTTTAGAAGATATTATTGACGCAAACAGTCAAACATGTGCAAATGTAAATATTGCTATTTTCTTTAATAAAGTACCTAAAGCCATAAATAAAAAACTAAGAGACATCAATGTAATTATTTTATCAGAATATAGAAACCTTATTTGGAATACCTACTTACAAATTGTCTACCATAATAAACATTATGGTGAAGTATTATTAGATCACATTTTAAAGAAAATCATCGAACGCAAAGTGAAACAATATAGCGCTAAATAAAAATACCAAGATTGTCCATTAACTTAAAGAAAAGAGAGTATATATATATATATATATATATGAATGTGTGTATATGCGTGTGTATAGATATATATCCCAAATGACCCTTTTATATATTTAAAGACCCTGTAACCATATAATTAAAAAAGCTAGTGCTCCAAATAAAAAAAAAACAGTGATCGCCCCTTGAAATTGACAAGGGTTAAGACATTTCAAGACATTACACAATCACGAAGGCCACGCCTTGACCTTGAGACTGTAAAGACTTAACCAAAGTTTTGATCTACAAAGACGAGCGAGTTAGGCAGGAGAAAACGAGAGATCTCATTCAATTAAAACAGAGAATCATATCGAAATGGAACATTAGGCCGGAAAGTCAAGGAACGGAAACACAATAAGGAACCAGGAGCGAACACGTGAAAACCCAAGAAAAGGGAAAGAAGAGTAACTCCAAGAAATCAAGAACAAGGGCAGACCTTTACGTTTTATGTAAACACTGTTTTTCTTCTGTTGTTCCTGTATTGAGAATCAGGCATGACCACATGATATCTAAGCAAACAATTCTTTGTATAAATTTGTACTGTTTAACAATTATGTCCAAAGTGACTTCTTTACGAATATTGAAAAAATACCAACGCTATCCGCATTGTGCATACCTGTGCAGTCTACATACAAATATATCATTTCTTACTACCTTGCAGACTTTTACAGTCTGTACTGATCTTCTTCCCTTGTTGTTCTAATATTGAGCATCAACATAACCTCATATCTCAACAAGCTTCTACATCAAATTGTTACTATGCTAAAGTTTTTACTATTGTTAAAAAAAAATAATTCTCCACCACCATTGTCAATATTGCGCATGCTTGTGCAGTCTACAGAGAAATAATATATTAAAGAGGGAAAGAGGAAAAATTAAAAAAGGGGGGAAAATATTCAAGAAAAAAAAAAGTATATATATATACATATATATATATAGATAGATAGATAGATAGATACTTATAAAATAACTTTCAGTACGACTCCAATTGGTCCCTGTGACAAAAAAAAAAAGCCAGAGAAATTGTCTCTGAACAGAAACTCCCGATATACTGACTCTAGCAGACAGGATTTCCACCTTGATGATGAGGAAGTGGTTTTCCAAATCTCAAGGGAGGAAATCAAAAATTGTCATTAAAAGGGAGACAATAAAAGAAACAATATAAATGTTTAAATGGCTATGTTCTCATAAGTGTGTACACACATAGATGTGTATGCACGTTTGATAGAAGTTAATATAAAGAACTGGGGTAATATAGCAAAGCACAAAGGAAACAACCATAAGCAATGTAGACAAAGTGGAAAAAAATGTGACTACGATGTTTAAAATGTTTTAATATCATATAAGTTTCTACTTTCACTCTTTGATTGTTTCTATTTAATTACCTATTGTTGACATTCTCACCACATATATTTTATGAACCTTAAATTAAAAAAAAATTCATTATATGTTATTGGAAAAAAAAATAACGCCATATACAAAGCAATTGAAAACGTTAAAATATTATGACAACCTAAATGTAACTATATGCATTGCTATGTTTTGTTAAAAAAAAAAAAGGAAATGTTTGTTTTTTCTTGAGGATTTGAATAAGAGATTGGCCCTTTACAAAACAATTAGATCAATTAGATATTCATTATAAGACATTAATTAGGCCAGGTTCACATCTAACTTCACATTCACTTTCACTTATCTTTTGGCCGCTTGGGCACCACACAAGATCTGTCAACCTTCTTGTTACATTTATATGTGTATTTATGTTTATGTATGTTGTGTGTGTGTTTGTTTGTTTTCATGTAGTCTCCCTTGTTCTACTGTTCAGTATGTTCACGTGTTCACGGTTTACTCTTAAGTGTGTCAGTAGTGTGTATTCATCTGTGTATTAGTCTCTGCTGGTTGGTCTCTCCTTGTATCACGTTAATAAAAATAGAGTGTAACTTTTAAACATCAGTATTGTTAGTGTGTATTGTGATAATATAACATGGTGGCAGTGGTGGGATTCTTCGTAAGTGAAGTCTATTTCGGCGATAAACTCCTCCGCCCGATTCAACTTCATACGGCCGTTGTTGTAACTGACGAGTTATAACTCCCTTTTGCCAACGCTCATGGCCACACGACCTTGACTTTAGTCTCACCTCTTCACCCTTAGCAAGGGGAGGTAAATCTTTAGCGTGGGAGTTGTAGTAAATCATGGTGGCAGCTTTCTAAAAGTTCTAAAATGGAAACTGTAAAACTAACTTTAAACCAAGAATTAACCCTCCACCTCCTTTAAAAATGATCATAGCTGGTGAGAAGATCGTGTGTCAGATTGACTCGGGTGCCAGCGTTAATGTCATCCCTAAGAAGCTTATTAAATCTGCACAAATCTGTCCCACTCAAAGCAAGCTACGTGTGTATGACGGTAGCACACTCATACCTATTGGAAAGGTACAACTCGTAGTACAAAATCCAAGGACCAACAAGAGATATCGTGTTGATTTCGTGGTTGTAAGAGATGACTTAACTCCCCTGTTAGGGAAGAAAACGTCAGAAAAAATGGGACTAATTACAATTAACTATCATACTTTTGAAAGTGTTGACAAGGTTGAAAGTGTTGATAAGCCTCTACCAAGGTTATCGACAAAATATTTGAACAGTTCTCTGATGTATTTGATGATCAGCAGGGTGAATTACCTGGTGTTGTACACTTAGAAGTGAATCCTGACATAACACCAGTTACATGTCCATCTGGTCGTGTACCTTTAGCTATGCAGGCTAAGTACAGTTTGAGTTAGAACTGCTAACAGAAAAAGGAAGCGTTGAGCCTGTTGATAAACCTACTGACTGGGTCAGTCGAATGGTGATTGCAACTAAAAAATCTGGAAAACTCCGTATCTGTTTAGATCCTCGTCCTCTCAACAAGGCACTTCAAAGAGAACGTTTTTCCCCTACCAGTAATGGAAGACTTGCTTCCTAGATTATTGAATGCAAAAGTGTTTTCAAAACTGGACCTTGCAAATGCATATTGCCATGTGCATCTGGATGAAGCATCGAGTTTTCTCACAACTTTTCAGACACCCTTTGGACGTTACAAGTGGAGAAGATTACCATTTGGAACATCTGTGAGCTCAGAACTGTTTCAGAAACATTTAAATGCTGCTCTTGAAGGTCTTGAATGTGTGATTGGTGTAGCTGATGATATTATAGTTTATGGTTCCGGAGACACATGGGAAACAGCTTCCCATGACCAGACAAGAATATTACAGCATTATTTGAGAGATGTCGCTCTGTGGGAATTAAACTGAACAAAGAAAAAGCTGAGATTAAAATGAAAGAAATTACATTTCTGAGACATCTAATTACAAGTGATGGTTTAAAGATTGATCCTGAAAAGGTAAAGACTGTTAAAGAAATGAACAAACCAACAAACGTTGAAGAAGTTCGGCGCTTTTGTGGGTTTATGAACTATCTTGCTAAATTCCTACCCAAACTATCCGACGTCATTGAACCAATTCGGCAGCTACTTCATACAGATATCCCTTGGTCATGGTCGAGAAAACATGACAGTGCATTCTGTGACATACAATCTATGTTGACTCAAGCTCCTGTGCTAGCATTCTACAATCCACTTAAAGAATTGACCATACAGTGTGATTCCAGCCAAAATGGTCTTGGCGCTGTCTTAATGCAGGGAAGTAAACCCATAGCTTACGCAAGTCGATCTTTGACTGATACTGAAACTAGATACGCACAGATCGAGAAAGAAATGCTAGCAATTGTATTTGCACTGGATAAGTTCCACCAATACATATTTGGTGGACATATAACCATTGAAAATGACCACAAACCTCTTGAAGCAATAATGGCTAAACCTCTCTCAGCTGCTCCTCGAAGATTGCAGGGAATGATGTTGCGCATACAAAACTATGACATAACTGTAATTTATAAAAAGGGAAAAGAAATGTATCATGCCGATGCACTTTCAAGAGCTCATATCAAGTCATCAGCAAACAGTCAAGGGGAATTTGAGCTCATAAATATGGCCAGTTTTCTAGCAATTGGGGAAGAAAGACTACAGAAACTAAAGGAAGAAACCGAGAAAGATAGGACGCTTCAAAAACTTCTAATCACAATTAATCAAGGTTGGCCAGAAGGCAAGCATCTTCTACCATATCAGCTAACGCCTTATTATAATTTCAGAGACGAAATGTCAGTTCAAGAGGGGCTTATATTCAAATGTGAAAGAGTAGTAGTGCCCAAGTCACTATGATTAGAAATGAAAAGAGAAGTTCATTCTACACACTCAGGCATTGAAGGATGTCTAAAAAGAGCTCGTGAGAGTTTATTCTGGCCAGGAATGACCGGTGACATAAAGCATTATATTTCAACTAGTGAAATATGTCAAGCTTTTCAACCCAATCAACAGAAAGAGACTTTAATGAATCATGAAGTTCCCACACACCCCTGGGAAAGGGTTGGTGTTGATCTATTCACACTTGACGGCAAAGACTATCTTGTGTGTGTGGACTACTACATTAACTTCTGCGAAGTTGATCGTCTAGAGAACACTAGTTCAGAAACTGTCATAAGAAAACTTAAAGCCCATTTCGCTAGATATGGCATCCACAGTGGACCTCAGCTATTTTCGGACAGCTTCGCAAAATTCGCAAACGATTGGAGTTTCAACCACTTGACAAGCAGTCCCCATTATCCCAGATCAAATGGGAAAGCTGAATCAGCCGTGAAGACTGTAAAAACATTATTTCTTAAAAATAAAGATCAGTTCATTGCTTTACTTAATCATAGAAGCACCCCGAATAAAACTGGTACTAGCCCATCACAGGCATTCTTTAACAGAAGAATCAGAACCTTGCTGCCTATAGCTAAAAGCCTGTTGAAACCTCAAGTTCTGGATCCTCAGAAACATAGAAAAGCGCTGAAAGAAAACCAGAGGAGATCAGCGATTTACTACAACTCCCACGCTAAAGATTTACCTCCCCTTCCTAAGGGTGAAGAGGTGAGACTTAAGTCAATGTCGCGTGGCCATGAGCGTTGGCAAAAGGGAGTTATAACTCGTCAGTTACAACAACGGTCGTATGAAGCTGAATCGGGCGGAGGAGTTTATCGCCGAAATAGACTTCACTTACGAAGAATCCCACTGTCTGCTGAAACGAATGCGCCTACACCAACAGGTACGACCGAGCCCGACAACCCCGCACCTGTGGATGCACCCAGCACAGATGAAAGTAGGCCTAATGCTCAGAGACCTGAGAGACGGATCTCACAGATCGACAACCTATACCACTAGGTCAGGCCGAGTGGTCAAATCCACAAGAACTAGTGACTATGTATATGACTAACCTCAAACACCGGAGTATGTTACATGTATATGTGTATTCATGTTTATGTATGTTGTGTGTGTGTTTGTTTGTTTTCATGTAGTCTCCCTTGTTCTACAGTTCAGTATGTTCACGTGTTCACGGTTTACTCTTAAGTGTGTCAGTAGTGTGTATTCATCTGTGTATTATTCTCTGCTGGTTGGTCTCTCCTTGTTTCACGTTAATAAAAATGGAGTGTAACTTTTAAACATCAGTATTGTTAGAGTGTATGGTGATAATATAACACTTCTTTCTCCAAATTTTCTCTGTCATTTGTCTTTGATAGAATTTCATTCTGATGTTCTTTCTGAAAATATTGAAACTTGCCTTTTTACTTGCCTGGGTGGACCACTTCGGGGGCCGATTTTGAGTTAGTGTTTCCACACAAACTGTTTTTGTAACCTTGTTTATTTCACTTCTACGAGTTTCAAAGCAATGGATGTCTTCATTCCTAAAACTGGGTTTACTTCTTTCTTTATCACCACAGATTATCTTTGACTTCCACATCGCCGACTTTAAATGTGACCGATGCACTCCATATGTCCATCACTGCGCTTCATGGATTCAATGCTTCTAGTGGTGCCACGTTTTACCCTCAAAAGTTACGGTTTGCGGGGGTTTTCAGTGCATAGACCAAAGGTTTGGAACTCGCACCTTGAGCCTAAACTATGTTTGTATACAGCACTATATTATTATTATTTATTAAATTATTATTATTAAGTATGCTAGATATATTCAACGTGCTGGTAATTTTCTAAACCTTGTTGGTAGAGTTTGTTGTTGTTTAGATGCAGTAATTTTTTTTTAATCGTTTAATTAAGAAAGATATATTTTAATTTATTATTTCACTATCTATATAACTCTAAATGTCCAAAGATCATACATGGAACTGACATAGGCCTATAATATCTGAACAAACTTTGGATTTCAATTTAATGGTTTTTAAGTCATTGTAGGAGCAAAATTTAAAAGCAGCAACACCCATGATTCACGACTCACAATGACAAGGGGCTTATCAATTTTGTAGTTGAAAGACGACATTATTCGGTCGTAAAGAAGTTGCAAAGCCCAGTTCTGGAGAAACATTCTCGCCCGCATGATTATATACATATAGAAACGTTCATCAATAGATGTGGACGTAAATAAATGTCATAGCGCTTGTGGACAAGCAGTTCTCAAACTGTACACACTTGGCCTTATTAAGAGACTATTTTTTGAAAACAGAAATCCCAATGAGCGAGTGGGCGTGAGAGTTAGTGTTTTTATTCCAAAGCTTCTATAAACAGACTCTGTCTGTCTGGTCAAATATAGTAGTCAATTTAAGCTTTCTTTCCGTCTTTTTGCGCCTGGCTTTTCTTTGAGTCTCAAATGTTTGTCCCGTAGCTTTTGTGAGAGCTCTTCGACTGTCTCTCAGAAGCCATCTGCTGCCAGGTACTTTCCTCTATGCCAGTGAGGGGGAAATGGCGCCTGAGTTCATCTTTATAGCTCTTACGGGGGGGGGGGGGGGGAGGCACTCCTAAAACGTCGTACTTCTCTAAGCTCGCCAAAGAAAATCGCATTTGGCATGCAATCGTCTCCCATGCGGGATATGACATTTTGTTCAAATTTGCCTTCTCACGCTTCTTTATAAGTGTTATTTTTTTTACATGGGGGCGCTGGCGGATTTTTTAAAGGAAAAAATACGAAAAGGGGGCGGTAGGTCAAAAAAGGTTGAAGACCACTGGTCTAGATATATTACAAATTTAATTGCATGACTGATCCAAACTAATTGATACACTTACCTAACCCTATTTAAATTTTTTTTTTCTTGTGTGTATAAACTGAATACTCAACTATAATTAAAATGAATATATATATATATATATATATATATATATATATATATATATATATATATAGAGAGAGAGAGAGAGAGAGAGAGAGAGTTAATTTAGCACTACATTTAGTATAGTAAAGATCCAGTTAGATGGATATACTACACACTCTAGACTACACCACTGAACCTGGTGCTACCGGCTGACACTATCATGTCTATTCTGCCAGCATGTAACGAGATGCACCATGTGTTACTGGTCTCCCTATGGCCCAACAGTAACATATGTCCTGGTAACACCTTAGCGACACTAAACAGATTTTTTCGAAAACAACGGAAGTAAGCAGCGGTTTCTAACTTTTGAAAAAAAAAAATTGAAATAAAAAAAAAAATGTAAAAAAATCTGTTATCGGAATTAATGACATATTACATTTACATCTATTTTCTTTTTAAATCCTCCCCTCCATAGATTAAAAAAATAAATTATAATGACCAACCTTTACTTTTTGCATGACTGTTCTTCAGCTCTTTGAAACAGTGAATGTTTAGATTGTTGTATGTTACATGATAAACATCAGTTTAAAACTAAAAGAAGCTTCAAAGAGCAAGTGTAAATATTTATTAGAAGAAAAATAAACAACCGATGGAATAGTACAAAGCAAATTAAAATATTGGAGGACAAATATTTTAATAACAAAAAAAAAAAAATTAAGGTACCACACAAAATCATCAAGAAAAAAATACAACAAAAACACAATGACACTAATCCAACTAAGTAGTAGCATGCTCCTGCTAGCAAACAGTAGGAGCTGACTTTTGATCAGTGTGGCCTCAAGGTTTTGATATAAAGCTAGTTACTTCATTGGCAAACTCAACTCAACTACACCATAGTGTCTTCTCATTAGAAAAACAAATGTAGCTCTGCCATTGGATTTCCAAGTACTACAAACAAAAATAGAACTTACGTTAGGGGAAAAATGTGTTAACATGTGGTAACTAAAGAATAAATATGTCAATACTGAAACAAGTTAAATTACCAAAACACGACTTAAATTGCTAAAATAGAAGTTAAATTACTAAATCAGAAGTTAAATTACTAAATCAGAAGTTAAATTACTAAATCAGAAGTTAAATTACTAAATCAGAAGTTAAATTACTAAATCAGAAGTTAAATTACTAAATCAGAAGTTAAATTACTAAATCAGAAGTTAAATTACTAAATCAGAAGTTAAATTACTAAATCAGAAGTTAAATTGCTAAAACAGACGTTGCTAAGCTTCTTCATCAAATACATCATAAAATTTGTTCCAGTTCTACATCTGTTATTTCTACCTCCCTTATATTTCTGTTCTCACCAACGCCATAATCCCAACAGTACAACCAACTACTTTCTCACCAACCATCATGATTCTACCATTATCACCTGTCATCAATACCACCACTTTGAAATCTTGCCAACTCCTACTTTCACGACTATCACCTAAACTCATCCAAGCATAAATCATAAAATGTCACAATCAGCAAATGTTTGGCTCTGTAACCAGAAAGTTGTAGATGTCGTTATGGAAACAGTTTCAACCCTGGAAAAATGTCACTGTCATCCTGATGAAGATCTGGGCTACTTTATGGTAGAAATAACTTCTCAAAATAAACATTCTAAAACACAATACTCAGCCCAAACATCATCACATCTTTCCCTTTAATTCCATCAAACGGAATGGAAGAATCATTAGATTTGAGTATTCTAATCTTGCTGAAACCCAAATAAGGTAAAAGGGGAGACAAGCAATGTAAACTTAAGCCTCAACATCATTAGTTGTGAGGGAAAACAGCAAAGGAAAATCAGCTGAAGTTGACAAGGATACACATTTCCACTCTGATTTGGCTGATCCACACATTTCAAGGTAAAACAAACTAGAATCCAGCAATACATGACTTGTAATGAGCAAATCACTTACTACAATTACAAAATTGTATGAAAATGTTAAGGTATAATATTTTGAAGTAACATAAAAGATATAAAAGTAAAACAAGTGTTACGTATCTAGGCATTGTTACCTATTTACTATTGTTTTGTTTTTTTTACCTGTTGCGGTCGAGAGACGGGTAGAAAATTCCCGAGGTTGTCTGCCCCTTTGTGTAATAAGTTTTTTTTTATTTTATTTTATTAGCGGCGGCGAGTCAAGCAACACAGAGAGTGTGACCGGTCCTTGACCTATGTGTGTACCTCTGGTTAAAAGGAGGGTGATTTTTTTTTTCCATCTTTTGAGAGAGGGTTCTAGCTCTGTCTTGTTGATCACTTGTTCTGTTCTCGAGTAGTATTCTAGAAACTACTATATTTGTCTTGATCTCTCGACGCGCGGTAGACTAGATAAAGACCGCCCGTGTAACGTTGAAAAGGACAAGACATACGGAGACAGCCGTGAGACAGAATAGCGGAGACATTGCGTGACCCCTGCGTGGTATACCTATTGATAGTGTAAGTTAAGATTTTTCTTTTTCAAGGCCTTGCTTGTATTTGTAGTTATATTTTAAAACTCTTGAATTGTAATATTTTTACATGCCATTTTTTTTTGTAAAAGGGTTTGGTCAACCCATCAATTCTGTATTGAGTAAATGTCTGTTTTTCTTGCTTGTAACTTTATGTGATTCATTTAAAAGTACTATTTGAGTTATATTTTATTAAACATTAAGTTGATATTTTACCTTCCGATTTCTTGTGTCATTTTTTTGTTGTTATTCATTGTAAGTCTTCGGTTAAATTCAGACTTAAGATCAGTGACACAACTGCTATTTCTATTGTCACCATCCCCTAGGCAAGCCAATTAAAATTAAAATAGATATAGAATTCAATTCGTAATACGTGACACAAGTATATAAATTATTGCAAGTGATGTAAATTTAATTTCTTTCAATAAAAATGTTTAAAAAGTTCTAAAAAAGAGGTTATATATCTATTGAAATAGTCAGATGTTACAATTAAGAATAAGACCTATATTGTTAAATCTATGCCATTGAAATACAATTACATTATTAAAATAATCACTATTTCAGATAAGATTTACATTTCTCTTTGTAAATATTTTCTTTCAAATCAATTTAAAAATGTAAAAAAAAAAATAAATGATGTTATAAAACATAAACAGTTAATGGTAACTATACTCAGCTTCAAAAGGGAACTACCGAAAAATTGTGTTTTTTATAACTTATTACTAACAAGTTTATTAAAAGAAGATATTTTAAATGTACATTAGATAAATATATAAATTTAAATGTCTGAAGGAATGTTAAAAACTTATGAAACCAACAAAACAAATATGTTTTAGGCTGGTTATAACAACATACACAGTCAGGCCTTCATCTTAAACCTATGTGACAGTTTCTGTGTCTCCCAATAAAGATTAGTAGTGATAGAAATCTATGTAGTATAAAAACAAGCCTGCTTAACCCTGCAATTTACACATAAACTCAAATGAAAAGCTACACTTGAAATCTGGGAGGTTTGAGATTCATTAGAGATCTCCGAGACGTTTCCAGTAATGTAAGCAACTTTCTCTGGATAAAGGTTTGAGGTTGATCAAAGAACTTGTAGACATGTTTCCAGTAATGTAAACAACATTCTATGGATAAAGGTTTGAGGTTGATCAAAGAACTTGTAGACATGTTTCCAGTAATGTAAGCAACTTTCTCTGGATAAAGGTTTGAGGTTGATCAAAGAACTTGTAGACATGTTTCCAGTAATGTAAACAACATTCTCTGGATAAAGGTTTGAGGTTGATCAAAGAACTTGTAGACATGTTTCCAGTAATGTAAGCAACTTTCTCTGGATAAAGGTTTGAGGTTGATCAAAGAATTTGTAGACATGTTTCCAGTAATGTAAGCAACTTTCTCTGGATAAAGGTTTGAGGTTGATCAAAGAACTTGTAGACATGTTTCCAGTAATGTAAGCAACTTTCTCTGGATAAAGGTTTGAGGTTGATCAAAGAACTTGTAGACATGTTTCCAGTAATGTAAGCAACTTTCTCTGGATAAAGGTTTGAGGTTAATCAAAGAACTTGTAGACATGTTTCCAGTAATGTAAGCAACTTTCTCTGGATAAAGGTTTGAGGTTGATCAAAGAACTTGTAGACATGTTTCCAGTAATGTAAGCAACTTTCTCTGGATAAAGGTTTGAGGTTGATCAAAGAACTTGTAAACATGTTTCCAGTAATGTAAGCAACTTTCTCTGGATAAAGGTTTGAGGTTGATCAAAGAACTTGTAGACATGTTTCCAGTAATGTAAACAACATTCTCTGGATAGTTTCATATTTCTTGGTCATTAAATAATAATTTCATTACAGTAAAATTTCTTATTAGTCCTAACAACCCAGTAAATGTATTTTTTTTAAAAATTATTTTATTTTATTTTTAATGCCTAAATATTATAAGTGCTATTTAAACTTGGAACGGATTGGAGTTCTACTTTTATTTGAGCCTCTAGCCTAGAACCTGCTATCTACATCGGAAGTGCTGTCTCACAACATAAAAGGTAAATTCATGAGTTAAGCATTTAAACAATGAAAAGGTTATTAAGGAATAAAGGGTGTGGCCAGAACTGGTCAAATTAACCCAATTCTAATAAACATATTTGACTAGATTTACAAATAGCCAAGGGTATGACTTTGTAATGTCTCGTAAAGAGTTTTTTTCTTAAACTTTTTTTAGGTAAAGATAAGCTACAAAAGTGCTGAACAGTTTACGAACCATGGAACAGCAAGATTAAATAGAATTACAATATACATTCTATAAAAATGTTAATCATAAAAGCAGCCCAATCAAATGACTTGACCATGGAATGTACAGAAGTTACTTAGCTGATAACAATATAAATATATCAAATACTGGTAAATGTCATGTAGATTGATACTTCCATCAAGGAATATTGACATCAAGAGAATGAAAATCTGTTTATAGTTTAAAATGTAGCTTGTCAATAATTATTGTGAAAATATAATTACAACCTCTTTCAAAGTTGTTATAACTTTTATAGTGAGCATGTTTATTTAATTAAACTGTTAGATATGATGTGTATACATTTGCATTTGAAACTCCATTAGCACTTAATGTCATGTAAAATATGTGCTATTTCAAAGTCGGGAATGTGCTAAAGTTGAAAAGCAACAGCTTTAAGAGTTAATAAGAATTGTGGTATCACTTGCTTCATAGATAAACCAAGAAATCACAATGAAAGTATTTACATAAAAATTGGCCTGAACAGCAAGGAAAAAAAAAAGATAAGATTCGTTTAAGAATCTATTATCTTCACATTGTAAGAGCACCTTTCAAATCTCACCCCAAAAAATGATATTGCTAGATACTACCAGATAATGTCTAGTAGATCAGAGACCACAATCAAGAGAAATGTGAACTCCTCAAAACAATCTTTTCTGATTCTGACCCACAATAGCCTTCCCCAAGAATCATTTTAGTTTAAAAGAAAAATGATTTACAGGGTTAAAAGCTTTTAACAAAAATAGGAAACACTCAATTCGGATAACATTTCACTCAATGGAATTATTGGGCACAGACATATTATTGTTTATTTTTTTCACCCTGCTATTGCTCTGACCATAGGTAGCAGTAAATAAATTAACACATAAAATCAATGAAAGTGTAAAAAGTCACATTTCAACATTTAGAGCCGAATAAAACTGAAGTAAATGACTCCCATGCATATGTTACTGCATTATGATGACATCTACTTCGTGTTACATCTTTACCTCCACAAAAAAGAAACAACATTATGAGTATTGTTTTAATATGAAGAACTAACAAAGGCTCTTCTATCTCTCAGACTGGTATTAATGAATTACAATTTGGAACTTAAGTTTATTTAGATAGAAAAAAAGCTGAGCCTAATTTTTGTAATGAATGGTAACATAGGGTTGAAAAAGGATAAAATTTGCCACCATCACATTCTCCTATAGGCTACAAGGTCTGAAATGGGAACTCTACTTTTTTTCTTTTTACATTCTCCTAATGGACCTCATTCACCAAAATGAATGGTCACATGATAATATTGATAAAACAACAAAAAAAAAAAAAACTGTCACGTGATAATCATTGTTGATTAAAATCAGATCGTAATTTTTATAGAAGAATTAGAGAAGCACATGACTCAATGTTGTGTTTACAATTGGTGAATGAGGTCCATTATTTTTAGAACCGGTCCTAAGCACTAGCCCCTAAATTCCTAAACTTTAAATTGGCACAGGATGAGAAAGGCAACCATCCTGCCATCAAATCTTTATATAAAAAAAAGCATAGAACTACACTTTAAAATTTTGCTTTACATATAAGCTGACATTTTGGATTATTATTCTACCATACTAGGATTTGAAGTGTACCAGCACTAATAAACAAAATTTGTTAGTGTTTATGGTTTTTGCTAATTAATTGTAACTCAAATTTAAAAAAAACTAAGTAAAGAAAAATCTATTCAAAAAGTGTATATACAATTTTAATGTAATCTAAAATAAAATAAAAGATTTTCTTTAATAAATTGTTTTTATGCATAAAACAAAGCTTGTCCCACTCTACAAAATTTCACAAGAAGCCAAAACCCCCAGAAAACTCAGAGTGTAAAGGCCAATTTTACATTGCACTTTGACCTCCATCACATTTGCATAAGAAAACACTAACTACATATTCAGTTGAATAAATAACAATAAATGTTGTAACATAAGCAAAAACAAAGAAAATAAAATAAACGCACAACATGTATACACACATCTAGAACTTCTCACTGGGCCTTACTAACATGTTCACTCATTACAAATATGAGAAAAAAGGAGCCATTGACATTTTGTTATGTGTAATTATAATAAAGATTTGGAAAAAAAAAAGAAAAAAATAGATAACTCTTAATTGAAATATAGATGCATAAAAAGTTAACAACAAATTACATCACTGAAAGGACATAAATTAATTTAGTTTAGCTTGCTTTTCAAAACCTAGAATAAACAACAAGGGTATTTTTTTCTTTTTCAACAATAATTTTTAAATACTGGCATTGCATTTTTTTTTCTATGTGATGTATTTCCTAAAAAAAATAAATCTGGATGAATTTTCAAGTTATTTGAAATATAACTATTCATTTTTGCTTCTGTTCAGAACAATGCATACACGGAATGAAACAGTTAACATTAAGTGCATGTTTCTATGCTGATAACAATGTTCTGGTTAGAAATATATAGCAACATTTATATGGCACAATATTTTTACAACTCAACATTTAAATCATCTTCCATAAAACAGAAGATTATGTCAGTATCTGCTGGTTAAATTATAATTCCCAACGCTTCTCTCAAAGCATTTATAATATAACCACAAAGGAAAGTTTGTGTAGGAATGTTTCTAAAAACTTTTTACAATCTAATAAAGAGATCTACTTAGCTGCTTATGTCCCCTGCAGGTAACTCTTCATCCTCCTCATTCATCATTTCCATTAGATCATCATCTAAAACTAATCTGTACATGCTGTCAAAAAGTTTTTTCCTTTGCAGAGTGCTGGCTTCATCTTCCACTTTTTCTTGTAGCTCATCTGGGGAATGGTCTCCCTTGTCCACATAGGTATCCTCATCCTGATCCTCACCGTTGACCCCAGCATCACCAACTCTGTCCCGTTCATTCCTTTTCAACGAGTCTGAAACAAGCTCGGGTGAGTCACTGTTTCCTTGACTGTGTGACACTGCTCCGAGCATGACAGGATTTGGTTCTGTAAGATTGCTTGGTGCGTTCTGCTCTGGGCTAGAGAGCCTCTCCCTTGACTCGGACTCTCTCCTATAAACCTCAACACCAGAGTCAAAGCTTGCTGACTCTGGTATGACCCTGTCGTTTGTCTGTATCAACCCATCTGGACTATAATCTTCAAGGATGACAGGGCTAGAGGAGGTGTCTTCTGGAACAACTACCCAGTTTTCCTTGAGGCATTCATCATCTGATAAGTCAGGTCCCCGTTCAGGAGTGGGGATTGGTGTGACTTCCCTTGAAAAGCCAGGGAATCCAAGGAGTTCATCCCTGGTTTTCATCCCCACAGCTTTCATTATTGTGTCCAGCTGGTGCTTGTAATCTAAGTGTCCATGAACCTGTGTAGAAATAATAATAAAAATACAAGAAATGTTTTTGCTAGATAGTTAGGCCAACTTACAATATATAAAAAAATTAATTAAAATGCCTAAAAATTGAAAATATTTAAATTTAATTTACTCAAACCATTTAACCGTTCTAGTTTTATCACTTTAATCAAGCTCCATTTGATTTTTTTTTAAAGATTTACATTTGTAGCTTTTCCATAGGATTTAAGATCAACTTTATTTTATACCTTATTTTGAAAGGAAAATTCATTAACTACAACAGAGACAAAAATAAAAAAAATTGTTATATTGTCCTCTTATGAGTAATGAACTTTATTTTGCATTAAAATAAAAAGAGGAGAAAGAAAACAAGAAAAACATTTTTAAAATACTTTTTTAAAAAGACTATATCTCCTTCATACAACTTATAGAGCAATTATTTATTCTCTAAATAATGAATGTTTGATTTAAAAAATGGAACACAAAGATATGAATTTTATTAGAACATAATAAAAGTAATTTGGTTCAACCATATCTTACCACATCACTGAGATCAATATTATGCATTCTTCTGTCTGCCCAATTGATTGGACGAAGACCTGCTATATTAATCTGAACACTTGAAGTCCGGTACAAAAACTTGAGAAGCCAATCACCCCTACAAATAAGCGAAAAAAAAAACAACTACATATTGTAATAACTGTGGTGGTGACACGAATAGGGGTAATCATATGTATGTAATCAGCTGACACACATAACACCGGCTAGTGCTAGACAAATGATTAACCATGATGAATAACAAGTGGCGATGCTTCAGGAAAGATTTCTATTGTGAACAGTATTCAATGCCATTCACATTTGATATGGTCATGTGATCATCTAGAAAATATGAGCAATGTTCTGTTAATTTCAAGACATTCAAGACTATATATAGAGCAAAGGTGTTACAGTCAAGACAGTGTGGATTCTCAGTCACTGCATGAGTAGGAGATGAAGTGTTAGCAGATAACCTGGATAGAGAGAATCATTACAACATATAAATAAAATACAAAATGTCATAGACTGTATGAATCCATCTAAAGTTTTACAATATGCAATTAATAAACAGCTATCCCATTGCTGATAAAGTACAATCTGAATGAAGAACTAGAAACATATATAAATATTATATTTCAAAAACAGAACTACCAACGTGATAGATTTAGTGGATTACAGTTGGCAATGTATTAATCCAAGGCAAGATAGAAGTGTTAACAATATCAAAGACTAAATTATGTATACATGATATTAAACTACAATATATATTATTCTTAGGGTTGATTACATGTACAGTAGATTTACAGACACAAATTTACACCACAGTTGTGTGTCTTCCCCACACAGCCAATACAAAGAAAACATGCTCGTTTACAATGTCACAAGGTCTCTCTATTTTGTGGATTCTGAATTCTTTTTCTTTTCAATTCAAAATACAATAGATGTCACCCAAGAAAAAAGGAGAAAATCACAAGCCAGTTTAAGATGTTAAATGAAATATTATTTTGAAAGAGAAGAGATGGGCAATCTAGGTTGTGTTGTTCTTGCTGTCTAAACAATCTGTCACCAAAAAAAAGCCTATTTCATGGTGACAATATCTTTTAAAAAAAAAAAAAAAAAGATATAATATAGAATCAATATTGTATTAATATCCAGTAAATCAAAAAAAGGTTCCTAGAGATATCACTTGCCTGCAGTACCCATTTACAATCTTTCCAGCCACAACTTTGGCAAAGCTTGACCAAATAGCAGGGTCCCCCGAGGCTGGAGTTCCCAGCAGTATAACATCCTCTACTATTCCCTCACTACCTGAAAGCAAATAATAGCAAAGCAAGTTGTGAAATGAACTGCATTAACTGTTGTTTTTTTTCTCAGCCTTTCAATTTAATGAAGACAATATAAATATGGGGTATACATGTAAGAAGATAAAACAGTTTTATTAACAGAATAAAAAAAAAATATATAGTATTAAAATAAAATGTTTGTCTATGCCAGCATTTCTCAACCAATAGTATCACAGTTAGTGCTAAATGCTTGCTGAATCAATTGGGATATTCTGTAAACTATGTAGAAGTGCTCACTGGTTGAGCTTCATAGTTAGGGGTTTGGATAAACTGGGAGTGCTAGGTAGACCTGTTGGGTAACTTGAAGGACTGGGCCCACATACTTGTAAAAAGTGAATACTACTTATAAAGCAGTGAAATTTTCTATGCATGCTAGTTTAGTGTTGACAGTGAAGAGAGATTGTGTTACTTGAAATAGAAAAGTCTAAATCAAAGAATACTTGGAGAAGAAAAAGGTTTAAAAAATACTTGTTTATATAGTAGTTCAAAAGAGAAATACAATAATGAATAATAACAACATTCATTGTGATGTGCATCTTAAAAACAAAAAGAGGTGAAACAATGAAAAGGTGAGTGTAGTTTTTACTTATTTGCACTACAAAAGTTAAACTAGGGGGACACTAGAACCTTGTATGTACATACACAAGTCAAATGTAACAAAACATTAACTATGTATAGCTGAACGTAATCAAAGTCAACTAGATATACAACAACTACCAACCTTTTTTAAATACACATTTAACCCAAGTTTATATGTTATAAAAAAAAAGAATTATTACAAAGAATTAAAGAAGAAATTCAATTCCTCTTATCTGCAATTGATATGTCATAAGTACTAGACAAAAACCAACATGTTATACATCTAGTTGAGCATTGGCTACTCTAATATATATACATAAAAAGATGTCAGTAAACATTTTAGTGGACAAAAAAGAAAATGTTTGAAGAGTAAAAGACAACAAATTAGTTGAAACAATGCAAATGGAAGAATATAAGTAGAAGCAGCACTCTTCAACCATAGACCACTAGACCCAGTAATATATCAATTATATGTCTACCTTTTTCATCTTCAGTCTCCTCTGAATCTTGAAAATGAGATTTAAAAGTTTTTTGTAATTCCAGGAATTAAAATATTTCAATATCAATAAATCTGTTTGTTTTTAACTTAATTCCTTAAATACTTTTCCAAAATATTTATATTAAGAAAAAAATAAATTCATATTCAAATAACATTTTTTGAGTATTAATGTTTAGTTCAATTTTATTTCACAGTTAACTCAGAAGGTTAGCTTTTAAAATGTTAGATTCAGCCCAAGATATGTTGAACCATTTAAAATCTTGAGCAGCGCAATGAAGCTCAGTGTAACAAGATTTGACTGCATTTCTTGATTCATATACAGTTTATGTTTAGCTGTACATCATATGCATAACAGATGGTTATAATATCATTTTCATTAAAAAAATTCATATTCAAATAACATTTTTTGAGTATTAATGTTTAGTTCAATTTTATTTCACAGTTAACTCAGAAGGTTAGCTTTTAAAATGTTAGAGTCAGCCCAAGATATGTTGAACCATTTAAAATCTTGTACAGTGCAATGAAGCTCAGTGTAACAAGATTTGACTGCATTTCTTGATTCATATAGTTTATGTTAAGCTGTACATCATATGCAAACAGATGGTTATAATATCATTTTCATTTATAATAGCCAAAAATGGACAATATCTTACCTTTTCTTTTAGAAAGTTCTTCCAGGCAAGAGAATATAACTCTAGCACCAAGGCTAAAACCAATAAGAGTTACTGGTCTGTTCCCCTATTTTAATAAATGATAAATTATTTTTCAATAACCATATTCTGAAAGTTAAAACACATTTTTAAAGAACATTAAAGTAAAAAAAAAAATTAATTCTATTAACATTGCAGGTAAGAAAATACAAAGTTTTGCAAGATGATATAGAAAGAAGTAGATGTCAGATTTAAAAATAAGGGGCTCCATAAACAAAAATGAACTTTTAGTCTTAGATAGATCAATACTATTTGTTTTTTAAATGAACCTCCCATCTTTATCTTGGTCGTTAGAACTGGATCAGACAAGAAGGTGAATTCTTGCTTGGTGTGTGGTATGTACTTTGGACTGTCATCACAATGCTCCTAGGCTTAAGACCTATCTCCTGCCATCCCCTAATAGGACATTATAATTTTTTTTTTCTGAAAGAAACTTCCAAAAAGTATATAACAAGACAAAGTTGCTGGTTGCCAAAACAAGGTCTGAGTTCAAAATATGATTTTTTGGGGGGGTTTTTACAGCTCCATCAAGTCCTTCCAAAACCATTCCTTACTAGGTGGTTTTTCAATGATGGCACATTCCTTGTTCCATATGCTAGGACAAATTTGTACAAATGCTCTTTCTTTCCTAGAGCTATTAGAGCATGGAATGGGTTGCCTGCTCTAGCCAGGAAAACCAGTGACTTGGCAGAATTAAGTTCATTGGTTAATATGCATGACGCATGTAGGAGCATGTAGGACGTAATCTTCTTTTTTGAAGAAACGTCTGTATCATATAAGATGGATGCATAGCAACATCATAGAAACATCTACCTTTTAAAATTCTAAGTCTAAAAAGGGAAATTCACTTTACTAACAGAAAAAAACAACTTTTAACCCTAAACCTGTTCATAGAAAGTTTCTACCTATCACAGCAAAGCTGAATTTACCTGTTCTCTGGCAAGAAGAACTTCTGCTAAAGCTTTTCCTGCTGTCTGAGCTCTTTGTAAAGCTACTGACCAAGGGTTGTCAATAAAATTGGCAGCAGAAATCAGTGCCGATGGCCAGGCAATGGCTGTCAGAATACCTAACAAAATTAGATAACATAAAAGTCAAAAATAAAAAGGGTGACTTTTATCAAGGTACACCAGTTCATAGGCACACCACCATTTATCATTGGTTACAAAATTGTATTTATGGAAAGCTTTATAATATTGCACTGAAATTCATAAGTGATCAGCAAAGAAACTGAAAAGAATGAGGTATTAAGATAAATGGTTAATCTTTTCCTAGTGCTCATGCAGCAAAAACACTCAAATTTGATTACCCTGGCAGAAAACTAGGATAATCTGTTCAAAACTACCATTAAAAATTTCTATTGCCTGATCAAAGCTAACTTCTTAGTCTGAATTGTAAGCACAAGGAAAGGAGGAATAATATCTTGACTTAGGTGTTGACATTGTTTATATGAGTAGCTTGAATGATTCCCCTTGACTAAGGGAGTGAATGTTGGAATGTTATGTGTCATGTGTGTTGACAAAGTGTGTAAATAAATTCACTCATGAATCAGGTACTAGAGCGTTGGTGTTGTTTATTAAATGTAGTGTCCATAGTTTAACAATAGGTACTGCATATGACATTAGTGACATTATAATATATTTTATTTTTTAAAAGCAATATAAACGTTACATTTTTGAAAAATTAAAATGAATGTCTTTTTAATATCAAAACACATATCTCTTATAATAAATAGTTATTTTATGCTTTGGTTTCTACCTAACTTTATAAGATACTTTTATTGAAAATGAAACTATTTAGCTATAAAAATATATTTACAGATAAGAACACATATATCTCTATTTATCTATAACAAAGCCCATGCTAAAATTCAAGACTTTTTTATTATTGAAATATAATTTGTAAATTCGAAGAACCCTTTTGGCAAAGCTTATGATGGCTACACCTTTATAAAAAACACTTACCATTGAGAACAGTCTGTTTCAAAACTTCTTGTGCTGCCATTGTCATGGCAGAATTGAATATGTAGTCCAAAGCCTCTCCCATTTGAACCAGATATTTGGTTTCCCATCGCAAGCAGTATTGCTCTCTGGATTCTGCCAAGTTTTTCCAAGGCTGCTTGAAATCTATAAAAAAAAAAAAAAGAGAGAAAAGTCAAAGTATAATTTAAAGATATAAAACCCTTATACTATTTTTTTAAATGTTAATTTTTATATTTATTAGCAATTGAGATTTATGTACCTAACATACATTTTAAGCAAAATGAGATGATAATTTTTAAACTAGTACACATTAAGTGCTCTTTATTATTGTTGACCAAAATTGATCTTGAGTGATGTAGGACATATAGAGACCAAGTTTTTTTTTTTCAGCTTCAAAAGAACATTAGGTGCAAGGAAACTTTTGTACTGTTGGATATAAACAAATCAAAGAATATAGAGATTTTCAGAATACCCTTCTTACAAATTACATTTTCAAGCCCCAAGTCACAGATTAATATTTTTTTGTAACTAAAGCCAAGCTCAATTTTGTAACTTAGTCTTTTTAGTTGAATTCATCAAATAAAAATTCCACGGCAATGTTATTGGCTGCCTTCAGTCATAGACTATGATTCAGCTCAAACAGATGTAAACCTAAGCATTAGCTAGGGTCTTAACACATTAAGTACAAGCAAAACATTGTTTTTTCCCATTAAATCCATGCTTGTTTCCCTTTTATGATCCATAGTGAATTCAGTTAATAAAAATCAAACAGGCAGATTGTCGATTGGTCATCAGACATCACATTAAATAATGATAAAATTCATGTACCTCTTTTATGAATATCTTTTATAATTAAGCATACTGTAACACTTTTTTTTTTTTTACAAAGTCTAAACATCCTTATCAATTTTTTTCTCTACTTCCCAGTAATTTTTCATTCAGTTTTTTTTTTCATAATAAATTACTTTAACAAATATACTATTGATTCTCCGATTGATCTACTGACCTCTGAACTCATTTGTCAGCCAACCAGTCACAGCTATGGTTATATGTAGCTGGTTAGTCAATGTTTCAACTTTCAAGCTGTTCCCACAAACCAAAGGCTCAAACTCAAACTCTTCAATAGCACCAAATCTTTTCTTCATTTTGTAACCTGATTTTCAAAAAAGTGATATTGATCTGAGCAGATACATAATACAACAACACATAATATAATAAGCAAGTAGAGCTCAATTATATTAAAACTATTAATTTTAAGAAATCCAATATAACACTAGTCCAAAATGTATGGTCAAAATGATAAAACATTATTTTTAAACAAAGAACTTAAAGAAACATATTAAATGATATGTGGCAGAGTAGATCTAACATTTTAAGCTTGGACATTCAAAAGATATATAAATACTTGGGATACAACTAAGACAATAATCTAGAACCTAAATGTGAATAAGACAGAAATTGATTAAGTGAAAATTATAGGGAAGAGACATTAGAGGATTGTAAACAATTAAGAGATAGAGAGAGAGAGAGAGAGAGAGAGATACAGATTTGGTGCTACTGACTAGAAGACATTTTGCCCTGTAAACAGTAAATTTTGTCATTAATAATAATAATAATTTTATTTATAAAGCGCTGTTAACAAACAAAATGTAGCCTCAAGGCGCTGTTACAACGTTACAAACACAAACACAAGAGCTAACATGACAAACTAATCTAAAAAAGTTTTAAACAGATAGGTCTAAATGTTCTTCTTAAAAGTGGTGTAGCATGTTGTCTGTCTGAGATCAATGGGGAGTGAGTTCCAAACCTTTGGTCCGTGAACTGAAAAAGCCCGCAGACCGTAGCTTTTGAAGGAGAAACGTGGCACTACTAAAAGCATTGAGTCCATTGAGCGCAGGGCTCTCTGGGGGACATATGGAGTAATCAGTTCGCTAAGGTACAAGGGCATCTCGTTGTTATATATACACTGATGACAAAGTGTGGCGACCTTGTAGTCGATTCTCGCTTTCACGGGAAACCAATGGAGCGTGCGCAAGAGCGTAGTAGCAGAATCTTGTCTATTTTTTTTTAAGGACTATTCGAGCGGCGTTGTTCTGTATACGTTGCAGCTTGGCTATTTTGTCATCAGGTATACCTGCTAGCACGGCCTTGCAGTAGTCAAGGTGGGAGAGTATGAATGCCACAGCTAGCGTTTTTGTTGACTCCGTTGTTAAATATGGTCGGATCTGACCTTTGCAGAGCTGACTTATGTGTGGGTCGAAAGATAGTGTTGAGTCGAAGAAAACTCCAAGATTCCGCACTACATGGACAAAAGGAACATGGCAGTTCGTGATAAAGAGAGGATCTGTGCTTTCAATTAATGATATAAAGAACATTTTGAGTATTCTTATTGTTTAACTAATCATGTTGCTGTGAAATTGCATTGATACCAAATCACAACATGTATTCAGAAAGCAGATATGAACCAGACAGAGTTAAAGTGCTCTTACATTTCAGCAGACAATGAATGTAGCCTAAGAAAAGGACACTCCTTGCTTGTTAATTCCTTGACCCTTGTCTATCATTCAAAGATTGATGGATGAAGGGTTTACAACTAATGCTATTATGTGACTACTACCTGTCAGCCCAGCCCCAGCTACACCAAACAAAGAGCCGATGACTGCAACTCCAGCGGTGGATCCAAGTACTGCAGCACCTGCGCCACCAATTATTGCACCAGCTCCAGCAGCTACTAAAGGAGCAGCTAAACCACCAGTAAGGCCTTAAAATTAAAATAAAATAACTGTAAATAGCTTTTTTTTTTGTAAACATAATATGTTGTTTCTATACTGCTAGCATAAACTGTAAACATATAAATATATATTATTAATTAAATAAAGTGAATCATATGCAAAAAAAATAAATAAAAATACTTTAAACAAAAACAACAAAGCTTATATTAAGTGTATCAATTAGTTTGGATCAGTCATGTAATTAAATTTATAGTAGATCTATACTAACAATTTCATGCTTTTAGCTTTCTCAATATGCTATGATCCTATCACTTGTTTGGACTAGTTGGAAAGGGGTAGGCGGAGAAAGAACAGGGTATCTGGATGATCGCTTTTTAAATGTATTTAAAAAAAAAGGAAATCTGAATTCGGGTTTGTGGGCTAAAGCCTTCTCAGGCTTCTCAAGGGGAGGTATCCCTAGAGAAAATTGAGTTTTGGGTCTAGGATATCGATTTTTTAACTAATAACATAATTAAGTAGATCAATTATTTTTCATTACATTACAATCATTTTTATTGCTTAAATCTGTGTCTAAAACATGTTTATTAAATGTTTTTGTAAGGGTTATGAGACAAAATCTTAATAAAATTTATACTTTAAACTCATTTTTCTCAAAATGTTAGTTATTGCACATGTCATTATGCCTTACTAGGAATTTCTCCTAAACTACTTGTTAGATTTTAATGAAATTTGAAGCACTTCTTAAGGACATCATTTACTTTACTCGTACAATGATTTTTTTTCAATATTTTATTTACTTTAAAAAAAAAAATTATTTTTAATTAATATTTATCTTGTTTTTTAGGTCTAAAATATACTAAAAATTCAAAAATTTGTAAAAAATTTAACATACTTAAATTTTTAATTCTGACGTTGTATCAATGTATAGGATCCTTTTTTCTTATCTTTTAATTCAATTTCATGTATTTCTGATCAATAGTTTTTACAAAATTCTGAGTTTTAATTTGTATACAATAAACAAGATGGCCGCCGTTACCATGGCAACCATCATTCAAAAAAACTCTTTTTTTAGTATTTTTTATTTTAGAATATCATTATATGTTACCATAACAAATTTCAATGGCCTAGCTTTAGAAATAACAAAAATAGGATTTTCAGGGATACCTCCCCTCAAGCCAACGTGGTAAACACTCTACTAGCGAAGAGTCTATGAACAAGGAAGATTGTATAGTTATCTGTTGTTTCTATTTCATGTTTGTGTTCACTAAGCCAAGAATGAGTTAATATAAGCTTTGTAACAAAATAAGAGCCTAAGAATGAGTTGATATAAGCTTTGTAAAAAATAAGAAGAAAAAGGCATTGTCTGTCTAAAACAAGAAAATTAAAAAAGAGAGCAATATTTTGCCTGGTTAGGAAGACTAAACTAAATATTTGGTCATATTTGATGCAGACAAAATCATTGTCAGCTGGGGTCAGTCCATTTAAGTTAACAGGAAAATAAAAGGTAGCATATAGAGTACAGTAGAATCAACGCAAACATGTTTAGCTACCTCTAATCAGTATCAATTTGTGTTACTTATACATAGTTCACTTTAAATGTTGTTGTCACAACCATTAGTTGTAAATAAAGAAACACAATTTAAACCAAAGTGTATGCTCTGCTAGTAGATTCCACTAAGACTTGCCAATTAAAGTTCCACCTCCAAGAGTAGCTAAGCCAATCAGAGCGTAACGTTTAAACTTTCTTCTTTTTGCTCTTTTCAACTTTTCCAACTTTTCTTCTCTGAAAGAAAAAAAATAATTTTAAAAAATGTTTTGAGAGAATTATTATTTGTTAACACTTTCAGACATAAACAAAGCTCCAGCAATATCATGATATAGACCTAATAAGGTTTTTTCATTTTTTTTTTTTTTCATTGTAAATTATTGATAATGTGAAGATGAAAAATATTATATTTAAAAAAAAAAAAAAAAAAGAATGCCCAAAAATACCACAGCACAAAACAAATATGGAAGCAACTTTTATAACAAAGAAATACAAATATCCTGATTAGAGCAATAATTTGTATTTTTGTCTAGTCAATGAACTTTAGATAGTTATTTTGTAATTCCCCAGATCTTTTGCTCTACTTGCAAGGTTATAGGATAGAGAGATCGTTATTCTAGATTTCTTACAACAAATGGGATATGGGATAGAGAGATCGTTATGGTAAAAAATGCTCTAAACAAAGACATATTAAAGTTGTGGTCTTACAGGGGCCAAGCAGCTTCATTTTTTTGTTTAAAGTTTGGTGAACTTAAACAACAAAACAAAATGAATCTATGTGTAAGAAAAAGATGCTTTAGAAAAAAAAAATATAATAGACCTTCCCACACCCTCACAATAAAAGTGTCTTCCATTGTATCAACATTTCTAATTGTATTGGAAGAGAGAAGGAAAGTAAAAAACTCACTAAATAAAACTCAGCATTGTAAGAGTGTTGAAGTGCAGCCATCATTAATAGCCCCCCGCCCCACCAAAAAAAATGTAAAAATATTAAACTGTGTTAACAGACAGAAACTAAACAGTCAACATCTTCACTGTCTATATTTCTGTATCAGACGAAAACTTCATAAACAATATTAATTTAAAGCAATCAAATACAATAAACAATACAAAACAAAGCTAAATAGTGCAGCATAGTAAAGTAGACTAAATGACAGTACCTAATAACTAAACAACTAAAAGAAACATTATTTCACAAAAAAACCCAACATATTTATGTACAACCCAAATTTTAAATCAAACCAACTTCATATTTTTAAAACTTACAATTCATTTCCACATTGGTAACTGAAATTTGGTTATAAAACTGATAGAAATGCATGTGATAAATTGAAGTGCCTAATAGCAATAAAACATAACAGAATTCACTTAGCTTCTAAATTGACTGAGTTATTTTTTTGGAAGAAATATAAGACCTAAGCTATTTGTACATTGCTCTTTGTATTATGACTATAAATTAAAACTTTGATTAGCAAACACACACATATTGATAAAATATAAAACAATTTAACAACTAAAAAAACAAATATTTTGTTAACAAAATTGTACATTATACAAAATTTAAATTGTATTTCCTTCATATATCTATATCTATCTATATTATATATATATATATATATCTCAATTTCCTAATTCTCAATATGTAAAATAAAATGAATAATCCTTTAAAATTGAAGCTATTTATCAAACTTGCTTCATATGAAAACGTGACAGTGTACAACAATATGTTTAGTGAGTGGAGGGGGGGGGGATTTTTTTTTCCAAACCCTAACCCCCAGTAAGCCCTAACCCTAAGCATAGAATATATATATATAATAGAAATTAAAGAAAAAAAACAGTGTTTCTCAACCTTTGGCGCAACCCTCCCCCACCTCGAATAAAAAACAACAGCCATGTTGAGCCCTTTCTCTTGACAGCTAGGGGTCTGGTGGAGCGTTTTAAGCTCCCCCAGTGTGGTCCAGGCAAGGCCCCAATGCCAAAAGCGTTTTCTTGGATTCTTCACAGCAGAAACGCATTCTCCTGACATCTACAGCTCATTAATAATCCTATTCAAAAAGGACCTTCTGAAAATGTTTTTCTTGAAAAATATTCTAATATGAATTTACTTTCCCTTCCTACATTGCAAATACAACCGATTTGTTCCTTGAAAAGATAAGATAACCCACATATTTATATTAAGACTTTGAGGATCGCCACCGCCAGAAAAAAATATATTCGAGAAAAAATATTAAAAAAAAAAAAAATTCATTTGTAAGTGATTCATTTTGTTCAATAGGCATGTTCGTAACTTTGTGTTGCTACAGAACTATAATTCAAAGCTCAAAACAAAAAATTTCGGAAGTGGGAAGAGAAATTAAGTGGGCCAATTAGATTCTACTCTAAATTTTTTTGCATTTTTAGGATTCAAGTATATATTGTGAGTTACAGTCTCAAAATTATTTATACAATAGAAAATATTAGTATGAATAAAGGTTGGATAAAGGTGACTAGGAAAATAATATTTGAGATGAGAACTCATCTCAATTGTTACTCTTATAACTAGATCCTTTCAATTTATACATGGTAAACATGGCCTAGATCAATGAAACTATAATACTATCAAAGAGTTGGTCAACTTTTTTTTTTGAGGATCTTAAGTTTGTTTTAGGTCTACAGTACAAACACTGTGGTCCCAGTTAGTACCCAAGGAACATTTATGCCAGGTTTAATCAAGATTGGTCAAACGGTTTTGATTTCTATGTGGGACAAACATACATACATATGCCTTACTTTCTACTTTATAGTATAGATGATAAAATTTGAGATCAGAGTCTGTGTGCAACATAATATACAAATAGGTTAAAACATCAATATGTACATTATATTATATAGATATTCAACTACTTTTGTTCACAAACTATGATTTCTCCATAAAAATAGGACCCCCCCTCCCACTCAGAGGGTTAGAGTGGGGAGGGCAGTAGAAGCAATCGCCCACCTCACTGAATCGGCTAAGATACCAGAAGTGTAGCGATATAATATAAAAATTATATAGTAATTCAACTAATCTTGTTCACAAACTATGATTTCTAAATAAAAGTAGGACTGCCCCCCCCCCCCACTCAAAGGATTTTGGAGGGAAGGGCAGTCAGTAGATGTATTTGCCTCACCCACCCAATCGGCTAACAAGAGAATGACATAATATAAAGATCGGTTAAAATATCAATAACAAGTTTTAATTATAGAGATATTTAATTGATTCTGTTAAAAGCTGTGATTGCTTCAAATACATTGGAACCCCCTCCCTCGAAATTTAAGGGGGGGGGGGGGGTGGCAGGATTGATGCCAGGTCCCCTCAACATCCCACCAAATCGCCCAACATACATAATAACATACGCCCAATAACATAAAAATAATAGGCTGAAATACAAATAATTAGCATATATAATAAGCATAAGTAATAAATTCATATACAAATTGTGTGATTTCTTTACTTAGGGGGGGGGGGGGGGGAGAGAGAGAGAGAGAGAAGATCCGCTAGTGCTTAGTAACAATACTTTATTAAGTATCTCTAGTCTGTACTCATAAAAATGACCAGGCTTGAAAGATTTCATCCACATTTTCATGAATTATCTTAGGCCTACCTAAAATCACCAGAGAACAATGGGCTTGGTATAATGACACATAAAGTACACATTTCTTAAACAAATGATTTTACAGAACATAGACAACTAAATTAAAACTAGTATGCAAATAAAACAAAGCACATTTAGAAGTGAATATCTAGAGAAACAAAATAATATAAAACACTAATTTAAAAAAATCATCCACACAGTACCTCTCCTTGCTGGTTGCACAAGAAATAAATAATGAAGAAAAGTACAAATAAATAAATAAATAGGGTTCAAAGAATTGTTTTAGCGATAAAAATTAAGCCAATTTCATTGTAATGTATCACTGTTGAATAACTTAAGATTGCATAATTATTGATATAAAAAATATATTAATTTATAGCAGCTCATAATTTGTTAAGTGTGATTTTGAAAGCATAACACTTTAATGCTTTTTAAAGGAAAGAAGAAAAAAAACTTACTCTGACATTTCATACTGTGACAGAGCCAATGTTTCAGACATATATATTTCAAGATCCTCCACTGTCTCCCAGCCCACTTTCAACCGCCAGGCTAAATGTTTGATTAGCACCCGCATGCGAGCATCATAACAGCCTACAAAATATGTCAATTTTTGTGATCACCAAAAACAGTTGAAGTTAAACATCTTCATTATTTCAAGGCATGTTAATGTATTTATGATAAGTGCGAGAACGAAAAAAGTTATAATCTGCCCTATCAAATTATATATTCAGTTTATTGTAATGAAGACAGGCAACCGATACATTGCAATAACATTTTATTAGTGCCAAACAATATCAACCCCAAAGGCCAAAAAAAAAAAAAAAAAAAAAATACTGACACACTATTAATGAGTAACCAAAACTACAAATCATTAAACAGTTTAGTGTCTGTCAATATAATACAAATAACTTGACAAGCGCTGGATTTTGTTGATTATATTGTAAAAATAATCAAAGGCAGTTTTATTTATAATGTAACAAACATTTTTTTATCATAATGACTATAACATTTTTTAATGAAAACAAAGTTTTAAAAGCTTCTAGATTAAATCCTTAAGGGACAATATATTTTTTTTTGAAAATGCTCTTAAACAAATAAAAAAAAATTTAAAAAAAACAAGAAAAATGTAAAAATAACCCACAAAGTTGAAGAGATATGTTACAAAACATTGAATATGGCTGATATAACTGAAAAAAAAAAAGCATCTCATATTTGTTCAATTAACTTCAAATTATCAATACATTGCTGTTTGTTAACTAAGGGGAATTTATTAGAAATAAGTAAGGAATTAGTTACATCCGTGGTTTATACATTAACCAGCAAGAATGCTATACAATATAAATACACACTAACTAGCATTAACTTTTGCTTTGATACTTTGAATAACATTTTTTTTAATATGTCTTCTAATGGTTCAACATGCATTATAATGCCTATCATTTGGTAATTTGGTCCACAAAACACAATGATTTTGCATGATTTTACATTTTTATTTGGCTTTTAAAATTATGAACAAAGCAAAGCTAAAAATATTGATATGCTAAAATTGAGATCAGTAGTCATTTTTAGTGTTATCAGAACATAAAGTGCTTAATTACAATTATTCCAAGTGTATGATTAGAAATATCAGGGTACAAATTTATGTCTCAATTTTCTCTTAGTTGGAAAAAATCAATGATGAATAAGTCAGTGCTTAGGCTTATAATAGATGTAGCAACAAAAATTGTATTTTGTATAATTTTTTGGATGAATAAATTTAACACATTTGCATTTTGTCCCAAGTGTTTATGCAGACTACATACCCTGACCAATTCCAATGGCCAATAACTGAGAAATTATAGGTTCTGCACCCTCTTTTAAGGCTTCTTCAGCGAGCAGTATGTCAATGTAGGGATCCATATCATCAAGTCCTTGACCTTGAAGCATCGCCCGCACTGACTCACAAACCTGAAACATATTTATAATTAGTTGCAATGCTATATCATAATTTTTATATACATATACTCCGAATGAAATAGTTAAAGTAATTATATCATATATTAATAAACACTTCAAAGTTCAAGAACATTGTTCCATAATATAAAGTATATACCACATAACGTGTATAAGAAATACCTGCTGAGGTTGCTCAAGGGCAATCAATATCAAGGCGAATGTTTCCTCTCTAAACTTCCTGTAAAAAAAATGTTGAAGAAAAATTATTTTTTTTTAAACTGTTTGATAAAGATCTAAATTGATATAATTAACCACTTTAACAAAATTGTTTATAAAACATAGCTATGAAAACCAACCAAACCTTTTGGAATAAATGTGTTTCATAAATAGAAAAAAAAAATGTGTACACTAAAAACCATAAAGATACTTCTCTTAATCTTTTATTTAACATGGATGAGGTGAACTAACTTTTGCAAACTTGCAGTGTTTTACATATTTTTTTATCATACAGAGAGATGTTAGACAGGTTTGTAACACATGTGTTCTGATTGCTTACAAAAGAAATCAGGTTGACTAGAGTGGGTAACTAAACATATTCCAGTTTCATCCAATTTATTACTGTTTAATATATAATACAGATTCATAAATACTTTCATTGTTCAAAATGATGAATGCTTTAGAATGCTATAAAAATAAATATCTAAGCAGAGGAACAGCAATATTACTTAGACACCAGGATCATCTATATCAATTTGTATTAACCTATCAAAAAAAAAAAGCAAAAACTATAACATTATGAATTAAAGAAACATATTAATATAAAGTTAGAACAGCTAAAAATTAATGTCCAGGAAGTGACACTTATTTAAAACACGTACTCTCAAACTGATCTCTTTAATTTATTAATTCCTAAAACTACAAACTTTATAAATCCTCAAACAAATTATACGAGCTGACTAAAGTTTTCCTACTCAGAATTTAGAAGAAAAACAGTCAACAGAAATAATTAAATGGTTTAGATTATTTTAGATGTACTTATTTAAGTAATTGCATTGCTAATCAAATATAAAAAAAAAATAAGTTTCAAGAACTTGTAACTCAGATTTTAAAAAATAGCTACAAATATTTATATAAGCTAAAATGAGTTCACAAGATTTTCAGGTATCCTCATCATTGACATCCCTCCTCAAGGAGCATAGATAAACTTAAAATTCTTATAAAACTAACTAAAAGTGCTAACATGATCATTTTTTAACAAATTAAAAGAAAAGAGTAACTAGTTTTTTGTTAATTTATTTTCTTTACTGATTTACACATCACAAAAGTTAACGCATATATATAGGCCTTCAAAAATACTGCTGTTATCAGTATTATGCTGTGATTTGCATTTGTACATACCCATCAATATCTCCCTCAAACAATGAGTGCAGAGCAGTGGCACACAGTGCTGCGTAGGAAAACTGGGCAACATCACTAAGTTGTTTGTGGATTGGAACAATAACATCTGGAGAAGAGAGCATTATTTTTATTGAGCTATTTACAATAATATATATATGAGGGTCAAATAAAGTATATTATATCCACCAATTTAGTGAGCCTCCTAACCACAGCTCTAGAGATGAAGCTGGATCATCTACTAATTACAAGCACACTGTTAGCTACAACTATGAACTATATATAAAGATACTCATTGTCTTATCCTCCATCTAACAAGGACACAATCCTCTACCCCACTTTCTCCATGTGTAACTTTTGCATTGGTCTAAAAAGTAGTGCTAGGCCTAGTAGACTATTTGACACTTGCTAAACGACTAGGTCACAGCTGTGGCTGTGCAGCCATGGGAAATACTGCATCCCTCACTAATTATCGAAGACAAGCCTTATTAAATGACTATTCATTGGAAATATAGTGTCCATCTTTTTGGCATAAAACATCATAACATGCTAAAAGTCTCTGTCTTAAACTTAAAAATTAAAGTTAAGAGGGTTAATAATAATATTAATAAGAAGAAGAATTCAAGAAGGGAAGGCTTGTCTTCCAGTCCGAAGACAAGATCATTCACATCATGATGAGATGACTGAGGACTTAAACTTAAGTTATTCAGATTCAGTATGAGTATCATCATGATTAGAATGCAGTGTTTCCCGTGGCTACGCAGCCCCAGCTAGACTCTATCTGGAGGATATTCTAATTTACCACTACTCGAATCTTTTTTCTGCGACTGCTCCTCTACTACGTTTCCAACATCGTTGATCTCTTTGACCAGATCCTTGGTCAACTTAGTGTTTTCATTTTTAGGACTCGCCATATTTGTTTGAGACCATTTTTATTTACATCCGGTGGAGAAACGAAAAGAGTTGAAATAGTTATAACACACTGACCTATGTATTTATAGAGAAATTTATTACAATGTTTCTTGTTCGTGATGTAACTTCCGCGGAATTTCGCAGGTAGAGAAACAAGTTTGGCTACAACTACGAAATCTGTGAACCATTTCTGTTAACTGCATAAGGCCAAGAAGATAGACTGTGATCTAGAGGAGTCATATCTGTGGATCAGGTCTAAATCTGGATGTAGATTCGTGATCTTCTTGCAAAGAGGTACCTTCTACACTACCTACTAGTACTACTACTACTAGTACGTCTAGTGACAGTCTAGTCCTACTAAAAATCTAGACTGACTTGTCTTGAGTAAAGTCACAGTGACTAGAGTAGACTATGACTATCTAGACTAGTCGCTCTAGTTCTAGAGTTAGAGTAGTCTAGTCATTAAGTCAGTCTAGAGAATATTATATTGAATATCAATATTATTATATTTCACTTTAAGTTTAAATTTTTAAAATTTTGTATTTATTTATTTTAAACATATCTAATAGACAATATTATATAGATCCAGAATCTATACTCTATAGACTTGGACTTGGACTAGTAACACTAGTTACATATTTTATATCTAGATCTACTAACTACTTTCAACATTGCTGAAGTTATAATTTGACAACGTATGTATTTAAATTAATGTATAGATTAAAAAATTAAGGCACCAGTTGAAAGCAATTATTAATATATATTTTACTCGAGGTGAGTCGAGGACTTCAAGAAATTGCTTTTTTATTTTATAAAGTTTATTTCTAAAATGTAAAGCAGTGCATGAAAAATGTTTTTAGAATGTTTAGATATTAGAACTAGAGGGCATCCATTGCTTTTCCAGACAGAAGGAGATACAATTATATTTTAATTTAGAATATAGATCTAGATCTACCAAATGCAGAGATAGCTTTATATATCATATAGTTTGCCTCACAGCTTGAAACATTGACACTTAATTAAAAAAATGTACTCTCCTGCCGACTGCATGGCTAAGATTTATCATTTAATATATAATCTAATTATGAGAGCAATTTTTTTCTATCATTGGCTTTGTCTTCTGACTAACAAATAATACATTTAATTTGTAAAAAGGTTAATTTTGTCAGAATATTGACCAGTGTGAATAACTATAATATACATATATATATATATAAAATTCATTTTTTATAGTGCAACTTATACCTTATTAGCATGCTGAATGGTCAATGGTCCAATCTCTTTTGTAAATCAATGGTGGTAGGAGTATCTGGCAAAATGTTTTCATAATGTCCTTAGGTGCACTGCAAACACAATGTAGCTCTAGCCCTGGTAAGCCTAGTTGGGATTTGAACTTGAGCCCCCTAAAATAGGTAACCAAGCGGTTTAAACCTCTCAGCCACACATCATTGTGAGTATGTCACTAAGCAATCAATACCGTTGACTTAATGTACCAATATGTCATTGTAGAGAATAAGTTTTATAAGTTAAATGATTTATCAAAATATAAAATGTTAATAAATGCCTAAACAGTCATTTCATCCCTAGTCATTTCTTCCCCAATAAAATAATTTGTTCTCAGTCTTTGTTTATTGGTACTGTTAAGGCTCTGTTTTCCCCTACCCTCTTCATTGTTGTGGTGAAATCTAATAATATTATGTAAATAAGTAGTAAAATGCTAGATGTATTGTAAAGCTAGGTGGATTTTCAGTTAGTTATCTTACTTCTATTTGATGCATAGATGTCAATATTATTCTGCACATACCACATGACATATCATCAAAGGCCAAGGTGTGTTGGAAGTAGTGGCAATCTTTTCATTATAAGATATATTAAAAAATTATAATCATACTTATGATCATGATAACTTAACTCTATCGTTTTAACTTTTTTTTCTTCTGTCAAATGCTCTTTCTAGAATATTGGCTCCTCATTTTTTAACCTTGAGATAAGGTTTTATATTTGTTCCAATAAATGCTTACATTTCCCATTCATATCATCTATATAATAATAATAATAAGGCTTGTCTTCGAGATGAAAGATTGAGGAATGAGGTGTTTCCTGTGGCTACTTAGCCCCAGCTGTGACCTATGTATTTTTAATGTCACATTTTTTATCATTTTATATTTTAAATATTGCTGATTTCAGAATTTTTACAATTATTATTTGTTGGATAAATAGGCCAGAGAAGGCTTGGTGGCTGAGCGGTAAAGCGCTTGGCTTCCAAATGGGCTGCGTAGGGTTCAAATCCTGGTGAAGACTGGGATTTTTAATTTCTGTATCTTTGGGCACCTCTGAGTCCAACCAACTCTGATGGATACCTGACATTAGTAGAGGAAAAGTAAAGGTGGTTGGTCATTGTGCTGGCCACATGGCATCCTTGTTAACTGTAGGGCACTTGACACCCTGCTTGTTATCCGTTGACCAAAGAAACAGATGACCTTTACATCATCTGCTGTATAGATAGCAAGTTCTGAAAGGGGAACTTTAGTTTTAAATAGGTCAGAGGATGAAGTGACCGGGAACCCTAAGTTATATAAATCCTTTCAAAAACTAAACTCAGCTACAGTTTTGTGATATTTTACTTATTAAATGTCATTGTCTAAATTGGCTTGTGGTTGTAGAATGTGTAAAATATAGTATTCAATTTTTTTTATGTTTTGTTATTTGTCTTGAAAGGACATGTCAGAAAAATGATTTATGATTTAAATTTATACATGTTCCTATGTCGTTAAACATGAAAGTAGGGCAATCACTTTTTAAACTTTTTTATTTAATAATGCTTAAGTTCTTTTCTTAGTGTGCTTAGGAGTTCTACCTAAAATTTTAGGCTCTAGTTTAGTTTATAACGTGTTGGTGCAAACAAGTTCTACCTTTTATTTTTTTAAATTTTTTTTTTGTTTTGTTAAATAAAGTCATATACTGAACTAAATAAATGATTAAGTTTGATTATGCTTTCTGAAAGTAGTCAGTATGCTGTATCTTGTGCATTTCTTTACCTGGCTCAGTTTTGTATAGTAGAATACATACATTCAATCTAGATACTAAAGAACATAAATGGTTTCTTTCTGTCATTCAGAAAATAGACCCACAGTTCTTTCTGTATGATTTGAATGCTGTCTGTTTATATTTAAAAAAAAAATCTCCCTGCTGATACCACAAACAATGTTTCACTTGCTGTGCACATACCATAGTACCTACTAGAAAAACCAGTAATGCAAGCATTAACAGATCTTTTTTTTTTTTTTTAATTGATGATATTTTTAGTGGTAATATTAGATTGGGCTTTCTTAAAAAGTAATATTTATAGAAATTAGTTTTGCTGTAACAGAATGACTGCCTACTTGTTTTAGGATTTTAAAGAAAGTATTTGTATATCCCTCAAATGTCATGTTGAATAGTGTCATTGTAAAATGTTATTTGTAAATACATTTATTTATAGCTTCCTTGTCAATTATCCAAGCATGACTCTAAACACTTAAAAATGAAGCTTTTTTCTTTTCTTTCTGTTACTGTTTTGAGGTAAAAGCAGGGGAAAGGGGGGGGGGGGGGAGAAACATAACTTTGGTCTCTATATCACTTGAATAGAGGAATTTTGTGTTCAGTCAGATCATTGGTCACATTCTTTGACTAGTAAATCTTTTATGCAACACATAACTTAGATAACCTTAGGATAGCATTGGTGCTGCACAAGGACTGATCATGTTAACTAAATTAACTGGGCATTATTAGTAAGTAATAAGTTTAATAAGGCTTAACTTCGTGGCTTGTGTCACATTTTACTTTTATAAATAAATAAAATAAAAAAAATGCATCTAAAGTTATGGGTGTAGATATAACATACAGATTACAGCACATGTTTGACAACCCATATTGAACTACTTGTGTGTAGCCTATCATACTCTAAAATGCATAGTGCACAATGGTCCAATCTATTTTGGTGACCATGTTGGTGGAGAGGTAACTTGGTGAAGGTTTCCGTCTGCCTTTAGGCACTCACCAAACGCAGCTTAGCTAAAGTAGGGGTTTGAACTCCAGCTATCTTGATAGGTAGTGGGTTAGGACATTAATCCACGCATCCCATTGAAAAACTAGATGAGTCGGTTAAATGTACTCACTTTTATCATTGTATTTGAAATTAAAGGTATTTCATTTTTTTCTGTTTGTTAAAACCTTCGGAGAATCTAGTTTTCTTCCATGTTTCTTGATTTCAGCCCAAACACTTCATGCTTGTTGTTTAAAGGTAAAGCTATGCATTTAACATCTATGTTTATCTTCCAGACATTTGTCTGGACTTCTCCTGTTGCTACGAATAATGCATTGGCTTACACACTGTCAGGTTCTCCATGTCGCCCCATGTCTTATCTGCACAGAAAAACTTCTTAGGAGGTGATCAGATTACTTCCACCACTGTTCCCTCCTATCCATCCCGTGGTCTTACACAACATATATATCTATCTTTTTATTGTTTCTTTTTGTGAAGAGGTGCAGACACGTCTAGTTTATCAAAGGAGTTTGTTTGTTGCTAACACATTTTAATTTATAGCTTTGCCCTAAGATTTGAAGCCAGTCAGTGAGATTCCAGTAGGTGGAGAACATTTAGTAATTCTGTTATTAGTTCAAATAGAATTATGTTTTACTTGCAAATTTACGAGGGGTTCATTGTAGGCAATAAAATAGCAGAAATAATGTGTAGATATTTCACCTGTGCTCCATTTTGATCTGCTGATTGTCATTAGCACAAGCTTAAAATGAAATATCTCAGCACGTAATCACCAATAGTGTATTTCCGGTGGATCGAACTTTTGTTGTATTATTTTTTCAGCCTATTATTATTGGTTAGAAGATTTTTTCTTTTCTATTAGAAAGTGATATGCATTATTGTATCATTGCGTCTGTCGAGTCTTGACGTTTTGTTTTTCTTGTTGTTTTTTTTTAATCTTTACCGGAGCATGGCCACAAGAACTCATACAATACTAGAGATCTCGTTGTAAAAGTTGGCATTGTTCTGTTGATGGTTCACAAGTAGTTCATACACCTGTCTATAGTCCCCAAAGCTTTTGGTTTATATACTGATGCCTAAAGTGCTGATGGGGATTGGTTTACATCACTTTTAGAGTCGTTGTCCAGGCATATCTTGTGGTAGGATACTTTGAATTTAACATCTTTACTGTTGAGCTTTGGAAATGTATGCGAAGTCTGGGTCTACCCCCCCCCCCCTCAATAGACATCGCCCACCCTCACTCACCATTACCATCACCACCATCTCTGCGCTAGACCATACTACTGCACCCTAGTGGGATTGTGGCCTTCGTGGTCCTTAATGTAGGTTACGTACTTTGTAATGCTAGACACGAGTGAACTCATCATGGACTTAAAGTTGTGTCAGCGAAGGTCACTTTCTGAAAGGGTGATGAACTGCTTTGAGTGTCTGGTGTTGTGTTATCCTCAGTGTCAGCTTTACACCTCAGCCTTTACACGATTCTTTATTCCATCCCTCACAGTTGCAACATTCTACCCATTCCTATTTGTTTTCCTGATAGCAGAGATCTGGTGTCGCTGCCTGTTACATTATCCACTAGCTGGAGTCTTGTCATGGAGTATTGAGTTGCCGCTTGGCGGGTTTGTTTTTTAAATTGAAGATCGAGGTGCCGTCTGACACGTGACATGATCTATTTCTCCTCGGACACACAATCTTGTTTAGCGTGTCATTTATGTACGGGGAAAAAAAAAAGATTTATAATGTTCTTGTTGTTGGCAAGTATGTCCATGATGTATTCTTGCTTGTGTAATTGTAGGGTCATTGTTTGGAAAGGTGCAAACATATACTCGTAAGCCCAGGGCTCTAGTTTGGTGTTTCCGAAACCAAATGGATTCTCCGTGATCTTGTCTCAACTCTTATCTATCACAGTGATGCGTAACCTTATTGAGAAAGTTTGCCCTAGTTTTAACACAAACACAAAACTTGTGAGTGGTTTACTCCTTTCCTGACGGTTTTGTGGGCTAACTTTACTTTTACAATATTTTCTTATGTTTCCAAAATCTTCTGAGAGCATATTCCATATGACCATATCTAACTATTGACTTTATGCTCATCTATTTAATATTTTTACTCTAATTTTATTCACTCATTTCAAAACTGGTAACATTACATGCTGCAAATTCAAAATATTTAATACAAAGAACATCTTGGTGTATAATGTAATGATATTTAAGAAGTAAAAAGTAAAAAAAATTCCCCTTTCAGACCTTTCGATATATAGGGCAGATGATGTTAAGGTCATCTGTTTCTTTGGCCAACAGTTTACGAGCAGGGTATCATGTGGCCAGCACAACGCCGAACCGCCTTTACTTTCCCCAACTTTCCCCATTAGAGTTAGGTGGACTCAAAGGGAGGGGGTGTGGTCTAAAAAATCCAGAAACTCAAAATCCAATTCTTCGCCGAGATTCGAACCCAGGTTCTGAAGCCAAGCGCTTAAGCACTCAGCCTCCTCGCCCCCGATATTTAAGAAGTGGAAGACCTAAAAATCTATAAGTCATTGAACGTGCTCCATCAGTACAGACACTTAAAAATACAATTAAATTGCTGATTTTCTAGACAAGACTAAACTTTTTCAAATTATGTCGGTCTCTCTGACTTTTCATGATGGTTACCCAAGGCCAATAAGTTCTTGAAAGATGTTGAAATTATCAATTCCTTTTATGAAATGCTGAACTGGGCAAAATAAAAAATGTCGCTAATTCGTTCAAAGAAAAAAGAAAGCAAAAAAAAAAATACTCAGCGACACATCATGAGAAAGTTCCTCATTGCGTTTCGTAAATTGAGAGAGCGATTTCATGTATCATTTAACTCAGAGATATCACCTTTTTGTCCTCTTTTTTTTTTTTTTCTGGACCATTTATTCTTTCCGTAACTCAGACCCAGGCTCTGAATTCTGGTTTTCATCTCTGTGGCATTTTACGTCTCGAGAGACGATCTTTTCCCTTTGCAACTTCTTGTGTGACTAAAGAGGCCAATCCTTGATACACAGCTGCGATCGCAGGTTGGGCATATATAATCACCAGGCGCCGTTGCATTTTCACCCTTCTACCTGCTTCTGTTGTGTATGACATCTGCAATCTTTGACCCTTCCTTTATGCTCTCTCTCCATGAGGATCTGTCCAGTGCCACCTCTTCCCAGTTGCCAGTGTCGATTTTGAAGAGCTTCATGTCGCGTTTGCATACATCCGTATAACGTAAAAGTGGGCGACCAGCGGCTCCCCTGCCTTCAATTAGATCGCCATACAGGATGTCCTGTGGAAGTCGACCTTCTGGCATTCTACGAACGTGGCCAAGACAGCCAAGGCGTCTGCTGCTGATGACAGAGCGGATGTCCTGGCACCCTACTCTTTGTAGCACTTCCTCATTGGTTATCTTATCTTGCCACCTTATTTTAAAGATCCGCCTTAGGCATCGGAGGTGGAAAACATTCAGCTTTTTTTTCCTGCCATGAGTAGGTTGACCATGTTTCACTTCCGTACAGCAAGGTGCTCAACACACAGGTCCATGGTTTTCATCTATTTCAACTTAATGTCCCATACAGTGTTTGCTAAGAACATGTCTTGTGTTATCGAGAAAATGCGCTCCCCAACAAGAGATATTTGTTTTCCTGATGGACTCGAAAAGAATAAGAGATCATTTTCCGCAGTTCATTCAACTGAGACGCTTGCTTTCACGTTTTGTTTTTCTTTTGTTCATGCTCTTGCTAAAACTAACAGTTGTGTTCTGGGCTTATTGGATATAAAATCATGTTGGTCGATTATGTCGTCGTATTGAGCTAAATTCCTTTTTTTTTTTTTTTTTACAAGCAAGCATGTTTTTATTCTTGTTTTATCCTTGGGGTGTAGTGCGCCACTTGTAGCCATGCAATGCGCCACTTGTAACCATGCAATGCGCCACTTAGGCTACCCCTGCCGTAGTACACATATCCAGATGAACTTGTACAGTTTTGAAAATAAACAAACAACCGGAAGCTTGATATAAACAAGTTCCGCATAATGGAGGCAGTTTTACTTTATTTCTTGACCTCACTTTTTTTTCCCCTCTTGGACTTGTTCTCCCCCCGCCCTCCCTTCTAGGCAAAACTTTCGTTTTGTTACCAAAAAAATCACCCCCGGTCCCTTAAAACTGGTTTGTTGTTGTGCTGACTACACAAGTTTCAAGTTGGACTAAATCTGTTCCATGTATTTCCTTTGATGTCGCTAAGCTATTTAGCAGCACGGGGATATCGACAAATGCCGCATCCACACTAATTAAAGTTTGTTACCATGTTCTCATCTACTGGTGATTTTACGAGAGACGGAAAGAGGCATTCTTTTGATGTGATGCTACGCGTACAAGTGCTCCTTCTTCCCTAGTGCCATTAGAGAATGGAATGGGTGGTCTGAATCAGCTAGGAAAACTAACGACTTAGCAGAGCGTAAGTCACGGATCATAGTCACGTGACCCATAATAACACATAAACCCTGTCATTATTAGTTTCGTCCTAAAGTCTTAACTAGAGATCCACTTCATCCCTCCCCGTAAACCAAGATTAGGTAGATTTATGAATACATCATGAAGCTTCTCTTTATTAAAATACTCAGAATAATACAATTACTAATCGCGATTGTGGACTTCTTGTCTTTTTAAATAAATATATATAAGACAAGATCGTTACTGAAATTGTAACTTTTTAACTTAATTTTCATACAGTAGTTTAGTTTTACTTTTTATTTAGTTTGTTGTACACACTTTTGTTGTTGCTTTTTTTTTTTTTTTAATTTAAACTTCTCTTCCTAACAGACTAGTGGTTCTATGCCTTTTACGGCACGGTGGCCATTTGAAATTTCCAGGGTCCGTGGGCCATAGTTTGTTCAGCACTGTTAATGACTATTAAGTCACCAATTATTTATTTTCTGTTTATTCCACAGTTACATTACCATTCTTGTGTGGATGGGATTAATCCATTGATCTACAATCACATGTAAAACGTTAACTTTGGTGTCCTCATTGACCATAGTGAAACTGTTAGAAGCTTGCATCAAGAGTAGCCTGTATCACAAGGATTAGCAAAGTACGGTTGAACAGATCGGCTCCATGGATTAAGCATGCCTGGTCGGAATTATTCCGGCGGTGGCAGTTTTTACCGAAATAAAATGACCCGCAACATAGGTCCGTCCAATGAGAATGTCGCCGACGGCTCCCCGCAGAGGAGGGACGAGAAGTACGTACGGGAGGCACACAAGAAGGAGCGACACCTGGAGTCGTACCTGGCAGATGATGAGAATTTCCCATCTTTCAAAAACAAGTTGAGGAAGATGGGTCTTCAGCTCAGGGATATTCCCGCAGACGGGTAAGTTTTTTTTGGGGGGTTTCTTTGGTGAACGAGCATGGAATTCTGGGTAATCCTTGAGTTTTATCATTAGATCACAAGTACCTCAACAATGAAAAAGAACAAGTCCTCTATTTATGACTTCGTGATAAGGATGGGAAATCTGTCTTAGTTTATAAAGTGATATGGGATTGTTTACCTGTAAATTGAAGCCTGGGTGGTCTTCCATTCTATAAACGTCATCCTGTGATTGTCTTCAACACTGTTCCCCAATATGAATTTTTTTTTTTTTTTTTAGAAAAACATGACAAACACTGACACTGAATTATTTCTATCAATTTGATTGCTATGCATTCCGACCTGGACTTTATTTAGATAAGCCATCTTAATTTCATTTGTTTTTTTGTTTTTTGTTTCATTTTCAGTTAATGTGTGTTGTTACTGTGATTTGTGCTCGTTTTCTTTGAAGAGTTATTCCTCAAGGCAGAAAACTAAAATGTTAAGTAGCAATAATGCATAAAACGTGAACCATAATTAAGTAACGCAACCAAAAGAAATAAATAAATATTCAGAAAGACACAGAGATTGAAGAATGTACACATACAACGGCCTCTTCTTTTCTTGTGTCATTATAGGATGGAACGGCCGGCCCGAATCAGTCGGGAAAATCAATGACTAAGTAGAGTTTAAGTCTCTAGTTAACATGCACGACTAGATTAACACATGGGCTCGCGAAGGACGTAATTATCTTATTTATTGAAGGGACGCCCATAATGTATAAGATGTTAGACATAAGATATGTTTATTACAACAAAAGATATGGTTATTAACACGCCAACACTACTCGTAGATTTCATTTCAGTCTTTCCATTTACCTAAATATTCGGCACCCACAAATCTTGGGTTAAAACTCTGTGAGCTTCATTATATCAAAGTTTATGTGGTGAAAAAACTGTGGAGTCTGTGGGTATACCTTGATTTCAATAAAACTCATAAACTAAATATTAATTCATTGCTGTCATTAGCTTAATTTTAAGTCTATCTACATTCGAAATTTAGAAGACCTCTCCCACAGATACACACAAACACAGACATTTGTTTATATTTTGTGTGTGTTTTCCTCGCTATATTCATAAAAAATCTATAATTGCAGTGAATTGCCCCCACAGGAGTCTCCAGAAGTCTGTGCGTCTGGCAAAGTACATTTGAAACTAAATGACGAAGAAGTGTGTACACACTTTGTTTACATAGCCTACCTTATGCTAGCAAAATATTGAAAAATACCTTTCAAGAAATCTTATATATGGGAAAGAACCACACAATTACTGCCACATCTAACAATACTGCAATATTTATCTCCATTTTCTATACAAAACTATCGTTAGCTTATTTAAACAAAATGAGCCACTAATTTAAAAACACTATTCAATAATGTCGACCCTGGGAAGGTACTGTGCTTTATCCGGGAAGTGGGGTTGTCTACGAAGATCTGATTTATGAATTCTGTAAACATGTACTATTTACATTAGATTTTTACCAAATTATTAAATTTTTACTACCTCTACTATTTTAACCGTGAATAGACCTTGATTTTAATGATTTGACTGTATGGAATTTGGCCCTTGTTGTGTGGAGGGAGAGTGGCCCTTGAGGGACTGCAGGCACGACATGGCCTAAATTGTGCCGTAGTGCCCAAAATAAAAAATCAAAATCAAATCAAATTAAAACAAAATAATTGTTGTATTATCATCGGCAATGATTAATTGTGCGAAGTTTCAACTTGATCCTGGATTGGGAAGTGGGAGAAATAACGTGTGCCAGATTTGTATCAGATAGACACAGTGAATTGCTTATAATGTGTAAAAAAAAATATTTTAAGTTCTATACGTGACAGACAGTCAAACAGACCAACAGCACTAACACATGATGGATTTCTGTATAAGGACAACTAAAATTCTATTTTAAGATTGTTTTTCTACTACAATGTGCTTCGATACTGTCTGTTTTTTTTTTTATTGTTTGTCTGTTGTTTTTAACAAGATATCTCACTTGTGTTGGGTGGTTGCTTGTTGCTTTGTTTCGAGGCTTGCTCACCTTTTCTTGAAAACTAAGTAGACTTAGGTTTTGAAAGTGTTTGGTTTTTTTTTTTTAAGGAGGGGATCTAGTTTTTTTTTTGTGGGTGTGGTCTTAATGTCGGTGCAAATATAAAAGTCTAGTCTTGAGAATGGTCTTGGAATGTCCTCAGTCTTCTCACTTATCTTATTTCAAAGCATATGGATTATTTTGTTTTGTCCAAGCCTCGTTCGGCAGTGTTGAGTTGGCATGAAATGTTTTCAGCTTTTCCTTTTGGTCTGTTCAAATATTTGATCTGCGTAAAAAGACATTAGAGATGGCTTGGTGTTTCGTGTGCACAAAGCAGCGCACAAGACATTGTATACAAATGTAGGAATGGTGATGCTCTGTTGACGAATCCTTTCAAATGTACTTATTTATTTCTAGCATCAAGCTATATTTTCACTTCATTTCTTTTTTTTTCTTTCCATTTACTTATTGTGAAACACATAACTTTCTGAAGTAAAGATAATTTGATGATGAAATTATTTATTTTCTTTAAACGTTTTGTAGAGAAGCTGAAGTATGGTTTATCTGTTAATGGCGCAACGGTTGCTGAGGGTGTTATGTGGCTATCTCAGTGACAGAACAGTTTCCTTCTCCCGACAGACTAAGGGTTTATAATTGGAACCAAGACAGTACCAGTAGTTTACACCACGTTCTCCACAGCCTTGTTGAATATACAAAAACGTCTTTTGGGACTTTGACAGACGTTTAAAAGTAAGCTAATACACTGTATGGAGGTCGAGGATTAAAGCTTTTGGCTTCCGAATCGAGAGTTCGCGAGTCTCTGTGAGTCCATTCAACTCTAATAGGTACCTTGTTGTAGACACTAATCGGGGAAAGTAGCTGTTGTTGTGCTGGCCACAAGACACACTCGTTAACTGTTGGCAATAAAAACTATCGGCTTTGCATCACATTTCCCCAGTCCCCTTTTTTTCCCCCACGGACCACAAGGTCTGAAAGGGAATCTTTATATTTTATATATTTGGGACCACAAGGTCTGAAAGGGAATCTTTATATTTTATATATTTGGGACCACAAGGTCTGAAAGGGAATCTTTATATTTTATATATTTGGGACCACAAGGTCTGAAAGGGAATCTTTATATTTTATATATTTGGGACCACAAGGTCTGAAAGGGAATCTTTATATTTTATATATTTGGGACCACTAGGTCTGAAAGGGAATCTTTATATTTTATATTTATATATTTGTTGCTTTCAAACAATTTATTAATATTATTTCTATGAATAGCACACCGTCAACACGTTCAATAGGGATAGCGTTAAATCAAATGCTTCATTGCCTCTTAACACTGGACCCTGAGACGTAGTAGACTAGTAGTGTCAGGAAATGTCTGATCCCATCATTTGAATGCTTTCCAACTGCCTGTATCATCTTCCTATTTCCTCTTTTTACTCCTTCGTCTGATATGTTTTTATAGCCGTTGGCTTGTAGTTTATGGTCGTTAGCTGAGATTTACAACTACAATCTTTTGTGAAATGTGTTTTTGTTTTTTTATGGTTCTTGTTCTCATTTCAGTGTAAGATTAGTTTATGGGCAGTGAGACAATACAAAAGTTTATGGGCAGTGAGACAATACAAAAGATGTACTTGATCTATATTCTAGAGCGCAGTGCCGTCCTATATTCACAGTTTCAGTGCATCCGCTATTATTTAAACCAATAGGCAAATTGAAATCTAGTCGTTTGAAATGAATCTAAGGAGAACCTAATGTAATTCGTGTGTTCGGAAATGTTTTGGGCAATATGGCTAAATGTCCGGTATATGCATTTAGTATCTACAACATTCTTTAAATACTTGGTAGAACATAATGACTCTGTTATAACCACTTAATTTAATGCTCTATTAATCTTTATGGATTATACTTGACTTGTTCTAAATACAAACCTTTTTGCTCATGTTGCAACACATATATTAAAATGTCATTTCGCAATTAAAACAAAAATAATTCATTCCCGTAATGCTTTAAAAAAAAAAAGGGGGAGCGGGTCAACGAGATGCAAGAATTTGTCTTGACATTGTCTTCTGTTGTCCAGTTTTTTAATTTGAAATTCAAATGATTAATCTCGCACGAGGTCACCAGATCTGTGTCACAAAGAGAGAGAGAGAGAGAGACATGTCAAGAGGTTTAATTATGAAACTCACGAGCTACTTATTGCTTGCTTTGCAAATACACTGTACAATAGATGCAGATCCAGTTAAATCGTTAAAAAAATTAAGATTTATTTCCATTAGTAGTCTATGTGAATACATTGTCACATACATCAGAGACATTGGGCAAGTGATGTATGGGATGTAGTACTTGCTTGTAGACACTTTCAAACCCACGTGAATGCTTTCCCATATGAATCAACTAAGGGCGGAACTGATAGCTAAACAACTGTATATAACATATTATAGTAACTATACCATCCAACTTTTTTTTTTCAATTGATTAATATGAATCAATACTGAAATGCAAACAGGTATTGCCGATCATGTTACTTCTAATTGGAAACATCACAGATTCCTTCCATCTGGTAAAAATTTTACGTTTCAATTTAATGACACTCAGCGCCAATAGAGTTCACCTTCACTATCAAGTCCAAGGTTGATCAATTTGAAAGATTACGTCAATAATTAATACACAGATGCAGCTTTCTCATTCAAGGGATTTATCCAATAAAAACTTCATCTTCGTTTCCGTTCCTTGGCTTATACATACATAGATAGATAATGTTAGAATGAATTATTTATTTATTTTTGTTACCTTACAAAGTATTAACACCATCATTTACGGTAAACCATATCATTATTTTGTCATTGCAAAAAAAATGGATTTCTAAAAACCAAAACAACTTGCCATCAAATCTTTGAAAGGGTGCCATTCTATCAGTTTCTTATCCCGGGCATGCTACCCTGCCTCATAGTGGCGCCCGGGTGGAAACGATCGTAGGAGGAAACGATTAGGCTAAAGGGTAGCAAAACAAGACTCCCGTGGGGGTGCCTTAGGGGGTGCGAGAGCATCCTCATTGCACTGTACGTAGTTGTAAAAAAGCTCCCACAACCTTGTCATAATCCAGGCGCTGTTCCTCAAGGGGCCGTTACATAAATGGCGTGTCCCGCACGGTTAGCTTGGTATAGAAAAGGAAAATTGCGGGGGTCTTAGTGTACGCGGTCTCTTGCCGCGAGTCTGACCCACCCGCCAGACAGACCGGTGAGAGGGAGCTCTTGTTCACTTTTGCTGGCTTAGAGTTTCAAGAGCTGAAGGCTCAACTCTACCTGACAGTTTCAAGAAGAAGAAATAAAAAGAAGAATCAGTTTCTTATAGCCTTTCATCTTCATAAAGTTAGGAGACTTGGAGTTTGGTTGCCCCTAAAAAAGGTAAGACAGTGGGTGGTTGATTGGTTTGTGTTCCATTATACCAGATGCTTTGATTTTTTACCTCCCAATGTCAGTACTTGGAGAAGAACTTTCTATTCTAGTTCACATCTGTCCAGCTCCAAGTTTTACATCCGTGGATTTAAAAGGCACAAATTCTCAAACATTACTTGGTAGTAACTACACGCATTACAAATACAGAACTTATTCCTAAGTCTTATGAGCTCCGTCTCTCTCCCTTCTCTCTCTCTTTCCCTCTGTTTTCTTGGTAGGATAGGCACTTGAGATTCGTTTTTATGCAATCATAACCCTTTTAAACGGATTAACGGTATTGTACTGTGCGTTCAGTTGAAGGCAAGCTAATTGTGGTTCATGTTTTGCCTGCCGTTTTCTTTCACATGTATACATAAATATACATATAAAGAAAGCAAAAAAATTAGAACAGACGCAATATATAATTTATAACACCATTAATAAAATCACGAAATTAGAAACCTCCAAGACTGTAGACTTAAACATAAAGTAGCAACAATACATTAGACACTGAACCATAACTTACTAATACCGAGAGAGACTATACAAACAAGTATATGCTTGTGTGTTATATCTACTTATTGTACACGTGAAATTGTTCACAATACAACTGTACACCATTTACAAGCAATCTGAGGCCTGGGCTGTCGTCACAATTTGTCCAAAGTTTTAGTAACACATCATACGAGTTCTGACTCCCCGCCGTGCTTCTCTACGGGGGCCCTGCCTAGTTCACAGGTGAATACATTTTAATACACTTTCTGAATATCTAAAGGTCTCCATTATCCTACTTTTGTGCTAGGAATTCAAATACTTAAAGGTTCTCACAAGTTTTACCTTCTCACCTTTTTTTCCCCCTCTCTCTCTCCTTAACTTGCTGTGTGGAGCGAAATGATTCGACTGGAGATTGTTTTGTTTGAGTTTGTGCCCACCGGCTACTGCTAACATCCCATCGATTTCTGGAGGATAGAGAAATAAACTGTATTGTTTCGTTAAAGGCTGTTGACGGCCTCAGTTTATATCCAATCTGTATTTGGAATGCAATGTACTCTGGCCTTTATCATCCGATGATTATGACACATTTTTAACTACATTTATTTCATGTTTTTTTTTATTAACTATTACTACTGTTATTATTAGATTGTTTTTGTTGTGTAACTATGGCAACCTATAAGAGCTCTTCCCTCTAGAGTTGAGTCTAGAGGCACACGTTTTTCACTAGTGTTGTAACACAACTGTAGAATCCTTGCACGGGCGTAATGGTTTTTGTTGCACCTGGTCTTTTGGTGAAGTCAGCAACAAATCGCGGTGATTCTTTACGATTCACACCACCTCCTTTTCTTGTATGCATTGATACATGCTGTTTCTTTTCTGTCGAAGGGGACCGCACCCTTCAATGGACAAAACAAAATATCGTCTATAATCATCGAAGACAATGGAGACAATTATGAACAGGTCGAAATAGATTTGGATTAGTTTGTCTAATGTATTTTTGTGGTTGGAATCTTGCGTGATGAGTCGCTGTGTATTTGGCCCCAGGGTAGCTCGCCTGTTGACTAAAGGTCTGGATTTTTTCCCCTTCAGAAATGAAGATACAGATTTTTTAAAAGTATTAAATGTTATAAGTGATATGAAATGTAGTTGGCATGACTCAACTTATTTAACAAACGATAGTCTGCATTTGACTAAGCGCTCTTTAAAAAAAGAGGGGGGTACTTGAAACAACACAGTCTAGGCATATTTTGAACAGAAAAGTCGAAGTCATGAGTACCAGTATTTGGAACTGAAACGTTGTTGTTTTGTCATGGAACTAAAAAGTATAGTTATGAGTTCTTTTTTTTTTTTTTTTCATATTTCGGATTTTCCTTCACTATTTAAGATTATGACATCCTATCCCTAATATCTCCTAGGACATCGATATAGTAGTCTAGAGCGCATTTCACACGACCAATCAACCACTCAACTGAATGTAACTGAAAAGTCTAAGTCATGAGCACTTGAATTTTAAAAGTCTAGATACAAAACAACTGAATTTAGTAGTCTAGATATAGAGCACTTAGATTTTTAAACTCTAGATATAGAGCAGTTGGATTTGAAAAGTCTAGATATAGAGGATTTGGATTTGAAAAGTCTAGTTATAGAGGATTTGGATTTGAAAAGTCTAGTTATAGAGGATTTGGATTCGAAAAGTCTAGATATAGAGGATTTGAATGTGAAAAGTCTCATCATTGGTACTTTAAACTTTTAAGTCTATTAAAGAATGCATGTAACTGAAACTTCTAGTCCAAGGATACATGCGTGAAAATTGTTGAGTAATTTCACCCTATTGTCAATGTTATCGTTTGTTTGTTTTTTCTTCCAATAAGTTTTCTGTCACCATCTCCATTTCCACTTATTTGTATCACTTTTGTTTCTTTCTTCTTTTAATAAAACACCAGACATTTTCTCTTCTTTTAGTTCCCCAGCAACTCTTGAAACTGTTTCACGTGTGAATTGTAAACTCTGAAACCTTTGAACACAATTATCTCTTTACCTCAGAAACCATTTCAAATACTTTACCTATCTGGTTGACAATATTGTATTACAGTCTTTGTAATGTATACTCTTTTAAGTTTATTATGTGCAAATGAGCTGGGTTTTTCTTACATGCGTTTTTTGGTAATTGTTTTCCCTAGGTTTCAACTTCCCCCGCATCCAAGTCTTACTTTATTTGTTTTGTCCCCCACCCCCTTTTTCCCAAGTATTTTTCTAGTTACCCTCGCATCAGACCGGTCTAACCACATAATGTTGTCAGGTCGCTGCACTAGTCATTGGGTTAGATGGTTACGTCAGTGATTGGCTGCAAATTGCCCCATAATATTTATAGTATCGGTCATTGCGAAATATGTGAACTCGTAGCTAAATCTTATGCTGACTGATGTCCAGCTCTTCTATGATTTATCGCATTATTCGTCCCACTCTGCAACAAAAGAGTGTTGAGTGAGCCCAAGACATTTTCCTCTTTCTCGGCTTCCTTCCCCCTCCTTTTGTTTTTCTTGAGTCTAAACTTAAATTGTCACCTTTTTGTTATTTACTTAAGAATGAATGCACTATATTATTAATTAAATCGATATAATACGGCATAGCTTTGGGATTTTTGGCTGCGTTCATTGATACGGCATAGCTCTGGAATCTTGGTCTGCATTCAATAATATGCCATAGCTTTGGATTCTTTGGCTGCATTCAATGATACGCCATTGCTTTGGAATCTGGCTGCGTTCATTGATACGCCATACCTTTGGAATCTCTGGCTGCGTTCAATGGTCATTCTCGCTGTATTGTGGCTAACTCTGCGAGTATTTTGTTTAACGAAATTGTAGAGTGGGGTCGCGTGTTGATGGAGGCGGACAATGCAAGTCGCGCACGGTCGCTTGGCCTTAACCTTGCGAACTTAGGTGGACTTGACGAAGGTAGACTTGCAAACAAATATGAAAAGCCAAGGGCGCAGAAACCTCAGATGTAAACTTTACAAGCAATCAATACATATTGAGACATTATAGATATATTAGACTAGTAAAACAATGGCTTTTAGGGCATCAACGATATGGTTTAAGTCAGGGTTGAAAAAAAAAAAAGGAAACTCCAAAATGAAAAGCAGCTTTTTGTATTAACCATCTTCCTAGAAGGCGCATCATTCCAAGATCTCCATGCTTTCATTATTGCGAAAACAAAAAGCTATTTAGGGCATTCCTTGTGTAGTCAAGTTTAGTGTTGGGAAGGGGGGGGGGAGTTAGCTTTCACTGGCCAGTGAGGATAAGGGCTCTTGGAAGTTTGCACGCACTAAATTTGTTATTCTGTAATCGTGTTTATTTCCGACGCAGTTAGGATTGTATGAAGAAAGGAGTGTTGGGCTTAGTTTCATGAGGCTAGTGAGTGTTCTGTCGAAATAATGTTTTAAAAGCCGAGCGTATCTACAAGAGAAACAACACAGGACAGGGCTATCAAGTAACTGAAATCAGTCAGTTTTAGTTTGTAATTCGAGTAGATTATTTACATTCTTACCTTGATCTAACTTTCCTTTTTTCGACATTCCTTTTCAATAAAGTTACTCAAATAATGTTTCAAAAAATAAAATATGTCATGAAATATTTTCTAGATAAATCTGTTCAGGCTAATGTTTTTGTGATCAAAACTTCAACGATGCAAGTTTTTTTCAGTCAACCCTTTCTTCCTGCTTTATCAAATTTTGCTTTCAAAATAAAATCAATATTTTTTTTATCTTTACAAATTAAAATAAAAGAAATGCTTCTTCCTATTTAGAGAATTGATTCAATTGTAAAGGATATTATTTAGATAATTTTAAACAATCTTTTTTTTTAAAGAATTGTAAGTGATCCTACTTAGAGAATTCCTACCGATCTTCCCCTTGGAAATGTAAGCAATCTTGTCTCATTGAAATGTTAGCAATCTTGTTTAGAGAAATGTAAGCAATCATGTTTAGAGAAATGTAAGCAATCTTGTCTCATTGAAATGTAAGCAATCTTGTCTCATTGAAATGTAAGCAATCTTGTTTAGAGAAATGTAAGACATTTTGTTTAGAGAAATGTAAGCCATCTTGTTAAGAGAAATGTAAGCCATCTTGTTTAGAGAAATGTAAGCCATTTTGTTTAGAGAAATGTAAGCCATCTTGTTTAGAGAAATGTAAGCCATTTTGTTTAGAGAAATGTAAGCCATCTTGTTTAGAGAAATGTAAGCCATCTTGTTTAGAGAAATGTAAGCCATCTTGTTTAAAGAAATGTAAGCCACCTGTTTAGAGAAATGTAAGCCATATTGTTTAGAGAAATGTAAGCCATATTGTTTAGAGAAATGTAAGCCATCTTGTTTAGAGAAATGTAAGCTATCTTGTTTAGAGAAATGTAAGCCATCTTGTTTACAGAAATGTAAGCCATCTTGTTTACAGAAATTTAAGGGATTTTATTTTTAACGTAAGCCATCTTGCTTAGGAGAAATGCTTTTGTTTTCACTTGGAATTAAATTTGAGTGCTTATCAGCCCACTTGAAGGACCGTGTTTAGAGTTCTGATTGACACTTAGATCTGTGCACATGTTGTTACTTCCTGGAATCACCCGTCTGCATCATCTACATGACCGCTGAAGAACTAAAAGTTGACACGAGATTCTACTGTTAGACCTGACTCTAAGAAATATGTGCAACTCTTTCTCCCCAGTTCGTGTTGATCTTTAGGTTTAGAGAGAAAACGTATTAAAAAAAACACATTAGTTTAAATTGTGGCGAAGAAAACAGCTTAAAAATGACGGCTTTAAATTAGTTTTCATTGGCTAGTTTGTTTCTGGTTTATCTGACCCACTTGTAACTAGTTCGGCGTTACAAGAAGGCGTAAACTAAGTTCAAGGACACTAACCCGGTCTGCTGATACTTCTTCCCACCTGTCTGGGTTTAATTAGACTTCACACCATGTGTTTGTCTTTGTTTTGTGCAGCATTATGAAGAACAGAAACAAATGTTCCATGGGGAAGGCGCGCTGGCTGAGCGGTAAAGCCCTTGACTTCCCGGGGGTTCGGGATCGAATCCTGATGAAGACAGGGATTTTTTTTATTTTCGGGATCTTTGGGCGTCTCTTGAGTCCACCCAGCTCTAATGGGTACCTGAGATTAGTTGGGGGAAAGTAAAGGCGGTAGGTCGTTGTGCTGGTCAGATGACATCCTCGTTGACCGTAGGCCACAGAAACAGATGACCGTTTACATCATCTCCCCCATAGATCACAAGGTCTGAAAGGGGAACTTGACTTTAAAAAAAATTCCATGTACCACAACCAGCATTTATCAAGACCTTATAGGGCTGACATGTAAGGTCCGTGCAGGGTCATTTATCTACAAATTCAATGCAATGTATTGTCCACCTCGATCATTTTTTTCCTACTATATCTAGGGTGTTATGATTGAAAGAGAAGTGCTTTTGTGGGGTCAATACGTCTAGGTCTCGTCCATGATACGTGTATATATATTTTTGCTCTACAGGATCTATATTTATCTGAACTATACAGATTAAATATGTAAAATATTCTTATATAATAGAGGTGTACTGCTGTCCCTAACATAATTTATACCTAAATACTCATCGTAGATAACAACATTGCATTCAGAGATGTAGATCTGTCAAGGAAGAGGACGGGAGTCGCCAGTTAGAAAGATGAGGCGACATCAGAGTTATAAGGTTCTGGAGTCTGCGAATTTCTAGGGGGGGGGTGAGGGGGGGAACACAATTAATGGATTCTTAGTCCGATTCTAACAGATGAACACATAAACGAGTACAGTTCTATTAATAATACACAATCTAGACCTCGGGACTAGCCTCGTCATTTTTCATCGTCTGTTTCAACAAATGAATTGAAACTCTTGGCGGCAACTCTGGGTCCGTCGTTTTCTCACCTTCCTTCACACACTTCACTTTGGCGTTGAATAAAGGTTACACAGGAACATGGACTATTCAATCCTGTTAGCGCCCCCGTAAAGGGAATAGCCGCTATTAGTTTTGTGTGGTCTGTCCGTCCGTCCGTCCCGTTTAGATCACATAAACTAGAAAAGATATTGAAAATCCGATATTTTAGACCTTTTAAAGTTATGATGCCAAGACTACTTTTTTTGTTCCTTTTTGAAAGCGAAACATTTGATTTAAAATCAACTATGCAAGCAGTTTATTTTTTCACGAAAATACATTTGTACTATTCACTATTAATAGTAAAAACACGGGAGACTATTTAGTAAGGGAGATTGCTATTCAGCATATTTTAAACACATTTATGCAAACGGTATTAGAATAAATCTCCGTATCCTGTGGTATGAAGTCGTTAGTCAAACTAACAAGACTACAGTATCGTCAACACTTTGGACACGCACACACGTCTCTAGTCTTTCTAGAAATATTGAAACCTGTTCGAATTTGAGGACCCAAAACGAGATAAAACTGCTACCTCTAATGATTCAATCTTTTGTTTCCAATTCTTCTGTAATGGACCCAAGGTTTGCAAGCGTAAAAGTGGTCGTGACCCTGGTCATATCAATATCTGTGTTTCAAATCATTTAGAAATCATAAATAAAATAAATAAGAACAATACTTTCATAATGTAAATTTTCTACCACTGCACATTTTACTCTTGAAATTGACTTGGTATTAGTTTTGTTTTAGACAGTAATAATCTTGACGGCGCTATGTTTTACAATGTTAAAAGCAACGTTACAAGTGCATGAACTATTACTATTCATTATATCAAGCACACGTAGATGTTTTCTAGTTTTAAAAAATACAAAGTTTTAAAACCTCGTAGAAAAGATGTAAAACTTTAGTGTGACCCCCACTGTACCATGAAGTCAGCCATGAAATCATAATACATCGACATTTAAAAATAGCTCTTGTCACTAATCACTGAGAGCTCAATGTGATGGCCAAACTTCATGGAAATCCAGCTGAGAATTTGGAAAACCTGTGACTGTAGACTTGGACTGTAGATGCTTGCTGTTGGTTTGCTGTTAATTGCGAAGTTGGCCACGAGCTACGTGACTTGAGTCTGGACCGCGGGGCTGTGTCTTTCTACCCGTCATCCCTGTTGGCAGTTTGTGTGGGGTCACCTCCATGAGTGGCCACTCGCGCATGTTGCGCACGTTGGGCCGCCCCTCCTCTTCTATTGACTTCATTTCTCTTGTGTCAACAAGAGTAAATCCGTTCTTTTTTTTTTTTCACTTTTGGTTTCGGTAGCAGTTCTCAAATTTCTACTTCTTTTGCATCATGATGGGTTCAGATAACGAGTCCTTTGACTGTGTTGTTCCCATGTCTCCATACAGAGGTTTGTTGTTTTGGGGCCAGTAGCTTGTTTGGGTCTCTCGGTAAAGTAGCCAGCTTTTGAAAGAAGTGGTCACCTATATTTTGGAACACTCCTGAAGGGCTTGTTTCGTGAGATAAATCTGTACCAACATATCAGTAGTGGGAATGAACTTTTTTCCTTGCTCTTAGGACTAATGAAACAAACAGATCGAATTTCTTGGATGTAAAATGCATTTCCGCTTAATCCAAACTTCAAAAAAGCTGGTGAAAAGCTGCTATTGGGTTTGTATTCTATCTCAGTCTCAGTCGATGAAATCGAACCTAATTTAGTTATAAATTATTTTTATTATTGAATCCAAACTTGTATACGACATTTTTTTCCCCCGAAAAAAATACTTCTACTGTCTGCTGACCAACCTGAAAGTGTATTTTGATTTCATTCGATAAAATTGTTGAGGACAAAAAAAAAAGATCTTCAGCGGCGGAGTAACATTAAAATATATCGCTCCTTGTTTGTCGATAAGTATCATTTGTGAAGTCTTCTATTTTGTTTGAACGTGAGCATTGTCGTATTGTTCTGATGTACAATCATTGAATTGTAATAAGTTAATGTAATATAAATATATAAACTTGCAATATTGAGAGATATGTCAGCGATTGAACGGTGTTCTCCCTTCACTCAACATAAGCTTTTTTTGTTTTTTTTTTAAAGTTGTTTTTTTGTGTGTGTGTATATCTATATATATGCGTGTTATTTTCGTAGCTGAAGGTAGCGTTGACGCCCAACTATTCTCTACCTTATACATTTCTAACCTTGTATGTCAAGTCTTATAAAACCATTTTTTTCCGGCTTCAATTTGCATTTTGGGCAGAAATTTCGAGGGCCAAGATAGCATCTAGTCACGGACCGGATGTGGCCCGCCGATCGTAGTTTGGGAATCACTAAATTTCAGAGCTGTATATGTGGCTGTGTTGAGCTTGTCTGATTGTTCTGTAGAAATTAAATGCTTCTGGAGCTTGTGATGTCTGGTTCGCAATGAAATCTATTTCCCCTTCATCCCACGTCTGTCTTCTTGCGCCTTTTGCCTTCATTCTTCCAAACAGTTGCGATGTGTACCAAGCGTGAGTCAGTGGGTACACAAGCAGCACTCATTCACCAAGTGGGGGAGATCACTTCAGCCAAAAGGTCACTTATCTACGTTTTACGCCTGCCCCTGGATTGAAGGAGTGCAGGGAAGTCAGATTTATTTATTTTTTCTTTGAATCGACCATTCAACAGGTGTCTCTTAGTGTTAACATTCGCTGTACCTGAGAATAGCGGTTCCAAATCAGTAGGACACTGGTGTCATGCTTCTTTCTTAAGTCTACCCCTACGCGACTTAGATCTTCCTATATTGTATTAGCAAACCTTCTAAAGAGATTGGTATGTCTCTCTCCCAAACTGTTGTTACTGACATCAACAAATACAATTTAATTTTTTAAACTACCACAAGCAGTATTTGGTCGTTCTCTACAAAGTTTTAAAAGTCAAAATGTGCTTCAATCTCTATTTTACTGCAAATACTGATTATATCACAAAAAAAAGGTCAGCAAAGATTAATGTTAGCGAAAAGGCCTTGGCTATGTTTTATCACGCTCACATCTGCAATATTTTAAGTTTTAGTATCACTGCCTGGTATGGCAATCTGAGCAAATAAAAATAAACTTCACAGAATCCTAAATGCTGCTAGTAAAGTCATTGGCAAAAAACAAACCCCATTTGGGCAACTGTTAGAGACAAACATCTATAAAAAAAAGCTAAACAGATTTCTAGAAATAAAAAATCACCCTTTGGGTCAGGATTTTGTGATTTTACCATCACAAAAGAGATACAAGACACCGATGGCAAAGACAAACAGACACAAACACTTTTGTTCCCCTGGCAATCAAATTATTAAATAGAAACAATCTGATATAAACTTTTCACATGTAAATTATGAGTGAGTCTGGTGTGAAAGTACATTGTTTTTTAATAGTTATAATGTTTTGTTTGGTGTAATGCACAAATTGTGAGACAAATTTCCTTACGGACAATAAAGATGATTATTATTGTTATTATTATTAACTATTATGAACTTCTGATAACTCTTGCAGTTCGTAGGTAGAGAGATTCCTTTATGAAGAGCCAGCGGTAACAGTAGCTGGCTACCAAGCCGAAAGTTGAAATTTAAACGTTCTAAGTTGAAACTGTTTGTTGATTGCTGTTCATTAATTCATTTGATTTCATTTGAATATTTTGATCTCGAAAATAAGTGTGGCCACTTTCCCATCTCTGAAGATGATTAGATGATGGATCATTGAAGTTTGTTTTCTGAGTGATGTGTCCAAATGTAAATAGTTCCCCTGTTTACATAGTTGAGGATTGCTAAGTAACAGTTTTGATTGAACAGTCTCATTTGGAGTACTAATGTGAGGGGAAGTACGTCCGGCTTCAGACATGGAGGAAATATTTTTAGAAAGTAACTCCCCCCCCCTTTTTTTTTTTCTTTTTCCTTTCCTATCTCTGTTTGGAATCACGTGATGGAGTTCTATTTATTAATGAGCCAGCTGGTGCAGACGTATGTGATGTTGCCTATTTGTCTTGTAGTTCATTGATGCCTGTCTGTTTCCGACAGATTACTCTGCAGATGTCTGGGTTTCTTGTGCGGGTGTATTTCAATGCGATTAACCAACAAGCAAACAGACAACATCTAATTTAACAAGTGTAGAGATCAATCCAAACACCGTTGAACAATTTATAGTAAGGTTTAATCCAGTACGGAGGCCACAGTCGATGTCTCCGTCAATAAGTACGTCCTAACCTTATGAAATTCAATCGCCAACTGATTTTCTGTCTCTAAGTAGCCTCTAACCCAACTAAGTCATAGCGTCACTAATCGCGTTCAAAATCCGTCAATTTTGGTGCGTCTCTACATAAACTAAAAATAGTAACTAAGTGTCTAACACGTGAAAGCTGCAGTCAATCACGCGCTACTGACTTTTTGCTCTCTTTCATCTTGACCTGCAGACGTTACTTGCCTTCTGCCTGATAGCCTGTGGTCTGAACATAAGTCTTACTTTAAGACGATGTGCCCTGATTTTAAACCCAGAGTTCACACTTGGCACATCATTTAAAGACTAGTCTGAAAACGGAAAAACTATTCTTAATTTCCATTAAGGACGAAGTTATTGAAATCATCTGTAGTTGGCATTAAAACTGAAAGAAGCAGCACTGCTGAATTTGTTGGAAGTAACCACCTTGCTATGACGCTACTGTGAACATGTTTTTAAGAGAATGCTCAGGGCTGACGGGATGGCATTAATATTACTGTAATAGCCCCATTCTTTGGATAGACACATTTCTTTTTTTTTAAGGGAAACTTTACAAAGAGATAGTGCATTATTATCTTGTGTATACAAACTGAAACATAGTAGACGTGCCTCCTTCAAGATAAACATGATCCTGTATTTTCTTTACATTTTTTCTTATCTGTTGTATGTCTGAATGTTTCTCGGCTGATTTAGCACCAGCTGTCGCTTTTGTATGTTCAATGGATCATCCTGAATCGTTTGTATTTACTAAGACGTTGACGTTCGCTTTCTTGTGATTATGCTCCACTTTGTCTACTGAACGGGACAAGGAGTGTGGAAACCTAACCTAATGGGGCTCTGTGTTTTTTCCTTGTCATGTGGTCGTGCTATTGACAGCTAGAGTTATGGAAGTGCTGAGAACATGGCCAGAAAGTTGTTTAAAAACAATATCATGGAAGGTTCAAGAAGTTCATGGTGACCTGCTAGACAAGCCTTACTGTTTCCCTCCTGAACACAATGTGGGGGGGGGGGGGAGGACATAGTAAAATGTGTAGATATAGAATATGAAAGCATACCTGGATGACATAATTAATGACAGTCACATGTACAGGGTCTTAGTTGAAGTCTTTTCTTATGTTATTATCTGCATGCTCTTACAAGACCCATACATTCACTACACAGTCTAGGTGTTTAATACCTGTGTAGGATGGAAATGGGAAGCAAGTTCATCAACAATCATTGCATATCTCAACTGACCCATTGACTCAGCTTAAATGTAACCATTTACTTTTCAGAACATTTGGACCACTACAGGTTAGGGAAATAACTGTCAAAACATTTCAAGATTTAAACACACTATTTTATGTGTGTGTGTGAATCATCTTATAAATAATGTTCCATTTTTATTAAGCTTCTATCAACTCACTCTCTCTGTCTGGATATAATCTTGTACACATTATTTCTCCCACTTCCCATTATCGGATCAAGTTGAAACTTTGCACAATTATTCATTGACATGTATATATGGCTCCTTCTGTCTCGGAAGACAATGGATGCGCCCAGATGAGTCACTGGGTTTCGTTACGTCTAGAGATGGGGCAGAATCTGGAGTGACTGATCAAGCCAATTCTGGAGCGGCAGAGTTTGCCACAGTTCGTGCATTCGGCGAAGTTCGTACCTCTTTAGGGATTCTTCCATCTGGCATGCGAGTGACATGACCGAGCAGGCATTGTAGACCAGGATTTTTGTTGCCGTAGTCAATTAGGTATTTTCCCACACACGCTTGGAGAGTTTTGCCATTGCTGCAGAAGATTTTCCTATTCTTTTTGTCAGCTCAGTGTCTAAATTTAGGTTGCTTGCTATTGTTGTTCCCAAATATGTGAATTCCTGCAACACCTTAAGTGTGTGATTTCCAATATGTATCACTGGAATTTCTGCGACATCTTGTGCCAGGATTTCAGTCTTGGAGAGGCTTATTGTAAGGCTAAACTCTTGACAAGCAGCTGCCAGGGCATTCACAAGCCTCTGCAATTCTATGATACAACCTGGAAACATGGCTTTCTACTTGACCTGGGGCTTATGGGGTTTTGTGAGGGAATTCCTAAAGGACCGGAAATTTTAGGTTCGAGTGGGCAACTCCGCTTCTGACACTTATGATCAGGAAATGGGTGTACCCCAGGGCAGCATTCTCTAAGTAACCCTGTTTAACATTAAGCATCGGACCCCAAAACAGTTAGTATGCATTTTTGTAATTTAAGGGGACTCCACCCAGACCCTGAACTATTTATACACAAAAAGAAGATCCCTGTCGTGAAAACTACAAAATTTTTAGGCCTCACTCTAGATTCCAAATTTAATTTTCTCCCCCACATTAAGGAACTTAAGAGAAAATGCCAAAAGTCATTAAACATACTTAGAGTGCTCAGCCATACGGACTGGGGAGCTGACAGAGATACTTTGCTGCTGCTATATCGGAGTCTAATTCGATCCAAACTAGACTACGGATCCATAATATATGGAGCAGCAAGGAAGTCGTACCTAAAAATACTGGAACCAATACAAAATGCTGCCCTGCGTCTCTGTCTCGGCGCGTTTCGTACATCACCTATCCCAAGCCTCCATGTGGAGGCTGGAGAACTCCCCATGGATATAAGAATGAAAAAGCTTGCAATGCAGTATATAGTCAAGCTAAAATCCAACCCTACGAACCCTGCTTATGATTCCATATTTAACCCCACAGAGGTAGAATTATACAATCGAAGGCCTAACGTCATACAGCCGTTAGGCCTTCGAATGAGAGAACCCATCCAAAATTTAACTCCACCCATTAACCAAATCTCTAAAATAGAAACCCCTCAGAATCCTCCTTGGCTAATGAATAAACCCAAATTAAATTTATCCCTCCTTAATTTCAAAAAAGAAAATACAGACCCAAGCATACTACAAGTCCACTTTAGGGAACTGCAAGAGAGCTACGGAGATTGTGGCACCATCTACACAGACGGATCCAAAATGGATGGAAAGGTCGCGTGTGCCTGCTCCTTTCGGAACAAAACAATCTCCCTTAGACTCCCCGATGGCTGCTCCATCTTTACAGCCGAATTGCATGCAATATCGCTTGCACTTATGGCCGTCAAAGCATCAGAAAGGAGGAAATTTATAATCTGCTCCGACTCCAAATCTGCATTGCAAGCTTTGGGGCGGATGAAGACTGACATTCCATTGGTACATAAGAGCCTGAAGCTGTTGGACCAAATGACAGCCGACCATAGGGATGTCACCTTCATCTGGGTCCCCTCCCATGTGGGCATTGAGGGAAATGACGCCGCAGACAGTAAGCAAAGAGAGCCCTAAATCATGCGGTGTCAGGAACCCAAATTCCCTGCTCGGATGCTCGGACCTGAGACAAAGTATTGCCTCTGCCTCCTACCAAGAGTGGCAGGACCGATGGGAGGCTGAGACTCACAATAAACTCAGGCAGATTGTGGCGGATGTCAGGTGGCAGTCCACATCTAAGGGTCTGACAAGGCGTGGTAGCACGACCATGTCCAGACTTAGGATTGGCCACACCTACATCACGCACTCTTTTGTGCTGAAGAAAGAAGAACCCCCACTTTGTGAGTATTGTGACTCTCGCCTCACCGTGGAACATATCCTCATCGACTACCCCAGATACCAGGATGTCAGGGAAAAATATTTTAGAGCTACTAATTTAAAAACACTATTCAATAATGTCGACCCTGGGAAGGTACTGGGCTTTATCCGGGAAGTGGGGTTGTCTACGAAGATCTGATTTATGAATTCTGTAGACATGTACTATTTACATTAGATTTTTACCAAATTATTAAATTTTTACTACCTCTACTATTTTAACTGTGAATAGACCCTGATTTTAATGATTTGACTGTATGGAATTTGGCCTTTGTTGTGTGGAGGGAGAGTGGCCCTTGAGGGACTGCAGGCATGACATGGCCTAAATTGTGCCGATGTGCCCAAAATCACAAATCACATTGCTCTGCCTTCCATTTTGGACTCTCAAATTCAGACTCTAGCAACTATTTTAAAAATGTTTTTGAAAAGGCAGCTTGAAAATCTTCAGCCAGATAGCCCCTCCTCCCCCTCCCCCCACTGACCCACAAAAGTGATTGGACCACAGCTCACTGAGCATGTATAAGCATGAAAGTTGGGCTAAAACAATTAAGAAAAATGTTTCCAATTGCACTAATGTATTATCATTAGTCTAGATGTACTAAAAATTGATTACAGTTTGATTCAGAATGATTGAGATTATGTACATTTGCTTTGTCTATTTTTTTTTTTAATTTGTTAAAGAAAATATTTATGTTTTATAATTGGTATATGTAAAAAAAATATTAATTTCAATGTCACTGGTTTTATTTCTAATCAAGCATAGAAGTTACAGGGCTACTTGACCACTGTGTGAAAACTACCCATTAGTCAGCTTCAAAACACTAAAGGGTCATGACATAGGTCAAACATAAGTATGAAGATATTGACAGTGGACTAATTTCTTTTGCTACTTTCCTCAGAAACTGTCTGTTTCGAGCTCTGGGTGATCAGTTGGAGGGCCATTGTCGCAACCACTTTCGCCATCGGACAGATGTGGTGAACTTCATGAAGTCACATCGGTTAGACTTTGAACCCTTTGTGGAGGATGACCTTCCTTTTGATGAGCATGGTAAGTAGAAAAGTTGTATTCTTTGTATTTCTGACCTACATTTACTTCCTGGTGATGGGCTATAGGCAAGTGATAAGGTTGGCTTCAATGAGAGGAAACTGGGTGTCTGACTTTGAAAGCTAAGTTTGTCATTATTATTTGTTGAAAACCTTTTTAACTCTATCTCCCCAATTATTTTTCCACATTCTGACAGTATTATTCATTTTTCGCATTTGTACATTCTACCCTGTTATGATTAAACTTCAATAACATCTTTGTTTGTTATCAGAAAGCTTACTTTTGGTATAGAATTAAAGGAGAATACATGCTCGTTTTATGTAACACAATTAAAAGTTTCTAAAACCAAAAATTTATTTAATTAAATGGGTTCAAATCAACTATGGTATCATTAATTAGGAGAGAAAGAGTTAAAATTGCTGATAATTTTTACTCTAAGAATAAAAGTGAGGGAGTAAGATATTGCTCATTGCTGGAATAAACCATTGTTTTCTAGTCATGTCACTTTTGTTGTTATTAGCAACAAGCCTAATTTAGATGCAGGACACACACAGACTCCACACACCTTGGTGACAAGTTACTCTGTGAACTTATTGTCTAGTGTGTTGCATATTAGCATAGAAAACTTTTGTCAATATATCATATTGATTTATTTACTACAGTAGTTTAAATTATCTTGTGATTGAACAACAACAAATGGGCAGGGTTGTGGGCAGCATTCGATTGATTACTTTATTGTAAGTTTCATCCTTATAGAGCATTGATTTAGAACTTAAGTTTGTAGCTTAGTGTGGCATACAGTCACCTACTTTGGGGTCTAGATATTGTGAAGTGCTTCTGAAAGATGCTTTTATTGTTTTGTATATTTTGGTGGTTTTCCATAAGAGAAGTGTTGGTTGCTGTTACGTATGTTGGGGAGGATGGTGTTTCAAAGTCGATGATGTTTCCTTAGTATGGCTATCATTTCTTATCATAGCTTTGCTCATGTAGCTGCCATTGGACAGAATGAAAGTAAGGCATCAGTCTGGCCACCCATATCACTAGTAAATATTTTGCACATAATAAACTGCTTCACCTTCTGACTTGCGGGCATCTTCTTGTTGTTTTTAAAATAAAACTGTTCTTATTTTTATTTCGTTACAAAAGTCTAAACTTATTTTATGAATGAATGAATGGCAAAGTCTTCGATTCCAATGATTAAGGAAGAGTGCAGTGTTTCACATGACCATGCAGACGCAGTTGTGTTCTGCATATTTTCCCTCAATATGCAGACAAAGCTGATGTCCTGTGGAGTCTAAGTTTTCTTTGTGTATCAAATGTGTGTCCCCTGGCCTTCGTGACTCGAATTTATATAATTCATATAACAAGTTTAATTACACCTTAGCTGTCTGGACTTGTGAATATCTCTGAATCTTTGCAGTGAGAAATCTACAGAAGTTAGGCACTCATGCTGGCAATGATGCCATTGTTGCCTTTGCCAAGGTCCATAATGTCAATGTCATCATTCACCAGCTCAATGGAAAACCTCTAATGGTAAGTCAAAGTATTAAGAGTTAAAGTTTCTAATTAACAAGCAAGCATAACTAGAATAGCATATGCATGTACATAGGGCATTATTATCTTCTCTTTTGAAGGAACGTGTGTAATTTATAACATATAAGAGCCTGATTATATATATATGATGAGTTCTAAAAAAATCCTCAGTATTAGATACCCAGCAATAACCTTTAAAGAAATAGTTATTTTTAGGTAATTTGGTTTTAGAAAATGATCCATAGGAGGCGAATAAAATCATTTTACGATAGGGTAGTCAATTTTTTTTAAAGTCCTTTTATATATAAGTTAATCAATTGATTTGTGTTAATTTAAATTGTGTTAATTCTTGGTTTTTCTGGCTATTTAGACCAAGCTGTAATGTCAGATGAAATAGAAGTACTGTTTTTTATGTTAGATAGTTGTGTTCATTCTTGTTTTTTCTGGCAAGTTAGTCCAGCCTGTTCTGTTGGACGTAACAGAAATGTTCTTGTGTATTTAACAATGGACAGCAGGAGCATTCAATGATTGATATGTTCCTCTAGGAGCGTTTTGTTAATCATTATTTACAGTAGGAAATGTGAAAGATATAATTTATTCAAAGATATATTTAATGTTTTTCACTGCATCTTGTTTGCCCCAGATTCAAGGTCCAGCCAACAGTACAGAGCTGACACCACAGCTTCACATAGCCTACCACAATGGTGACCACTATAGTAGTGTCCGTAAACTGGATGACAACACAGAATCACCTGCACATATACGGTTACAAGTAGGTCAACTTCAATTGACTACTCTCTGTAAATATATGAGTCTACCCTGCCTCATAGTGGCGCCTGAATGGAAAAGATCATAGGAAGAAACGATTAGGCTAAAGGCTAGCAAAACAAGACTCCCGTGGGGGGTGCCTAAGGGGGTGCGATAGCATCCTCATTGCACTGTGCGGACTTGTAAAAAAGCTCCCACAATCTTGTCACAATCAAGGCGCTGTTCCTCAAGGGGCTGTTACATAATAAATGGCGTGTCCCGCACGGTTAGCCTGGTATAGAAAAGAAAAATGGCGGGGATCTTAGTAGATCTATTTGCAGCCTCTTGCCGCAAGTCTGACCCACCCTCCCACCCTCTTACAGGTAGGTGAGAGGGAGCTCTTGTTCACTTTTGCTGGCCTAGAATTCCAAGAGCTGAAGGCTCAACTCTACCTGACAGTTGAAGAAGAAGAAGTCCTTGGACATTTTCCATATGCTTATAATACTTTTTTTTTTAGTGTTCATTAATTTTCATTTAGTAAATTATACATATAAAAAAGTTTTGGCATAATTTCATTAGTGGTCTCATTCTGCTCTGAAATTGAAGGATCCAATGTTCTCTTTTTGTGGTTTGTCAATAAGAATTGAACATAGGGTTAGGGTGGCCGCATAACCACAGAGTAAATGATTGTTCCCTTACAGTGCAATTATAGAAACAAGCCACAAAAGAGGGAGATGGTCATAAGGATGTTATTTGACTGCAAAGGCTACCCTTTGCATTTTAGTTCATCTTGAGATTTGCTGTTAAAAAAAATGCTTAGTCTCTCTCTCTTGGAGCATGCGGTCGTCAGTTAATTATGTCTGTGTGCTTCCTTCTCACCTTGTTGATTATTACTGCATTTTGTTTTCCTTAAATCTTCAATTAGATGAAGGTCATCTGCTAGAACAAAGCATATTGTTGAATTCCATGTAACCACTCACATGACTGGTTATCTTGTTTTCATTTTCTGTTTCTGTTGATTAGTGAAAGTTCTCATTATGTTTGTTGATTTAGTCTAAGCTATGAGCACATATTCAAGCAGCCAGACTGGCTGTGTGGTGGCTAAAGATTGAGGCATGTCCTATCTGGCCAGTGAGGTGGGAGGATCCCTGCCAATATCAGCAGCAACTCTTTCTCATCTGTATTTGTGTCAATTAAATTGGACTTTTACACCAAACTGTTGCCTCTCATAGCGTCTTTGCAGAAGCGCCAGTTTCCTCTCTGAGAAACATTCTTAAGATAAAAATCTTGTGTTGTCAATGTATCATAGTCACTGTCCCCAATTGGTCTCTTTGACCCAAAAGACATATGCATTATGCAGACTTTGCTCAAATGGAACATAAAGATGATAGTTTCAACACCTTTTGGGGCTTTTGATATTTTTAAAGATTTACTGCTAAAGGCTTAGTACCACAAGACTTTTATATAGAAAGCTGGTTCAAACAGGGCCATAAATTTTGATATAAAAAATATTTTCTATTTTTCTTTTTCTATTTTCTCTATTCTAAAGCATTTTTTTTACAGGAACATTTAAATAATGCTGATTGTAAACAAAGGTTTCAAATAAATGGTCAGGAGTCCACTGGAGGTATGGTGAGTGCCAAGAGGGAAATTGACGACATTGTCAGTGAGGTCAAGAATGCTACGAAATGCGAGGTAAAAAAAAATTTGAATTGACATTATACTGCTCTGACTTTAAATTGTCACGCTAAATTTTTTTTTACAAAACCTGACTTTTTAAAGCAAACAGATGAAAATCATTCACTACAATAATAACATATTTTGTATAACTTCACTGCATTAATATTTGTAGAACAAAGCTTGTCCATTATGACCAGATCCAAACTTGCAGTCTTTCTTAATTCATGGACTCGTAATGCCTTAGTGTTAGATCCTTGTACTTAATTCTTTAAATCAGTAATCAATAGCTAGTTTGATTTATTTCAGGATAGTGATCGGGTTCATCAGTGTATTCTGGAATGTGACTATGATGTGGATGCCTCTATAGCCTACTTATTACAGCAGTTGGAGATGAGCAACGAATGCAGTCCAGGTCAGAAATAATCATTCAGTCTTAATCTAACAAACAATTCAGTCCCAACATCTTTCTGTTAAGTGGCAGTTACAGTATAGGATTATGAGACAAGCTCACCACAGTTAGCACTGTTCTCGGCCACTTATAGTGAGTGGGGTCCAGGAACAGGGGCTGTGCGCTGTGTACGCTGCACAGTTGATCTGGCCCAGTCAATCAATATGGCCCTCTACCGCTGGGAGCCCTCAGACAGGACACGGGTGAAGAACCCTATGTCAAGGCCTGGTTTTTGGATAAAAGCCTTTCTAACAATCAACGGGATAATGCGCAACAAGCACCGATTCCCTACTGGACTTCATCGAAGGTAGAAGGTTTTCCATACTGCCTTTAAGCGCTCAGTAAACACAACTTTGCTCAAGTCAGGTTTCGAACCTCGAGTCCCCTTCATCTGTAGCCAAGCCTAATTCAAGCCTCTCAACCATGTTTCCCACCATAAATGACCAACTTTTTACTCCCCCTAACAAATGTCAGGTTTACAATAATGTTGCATTGACTCAAAGACACATTATGTAATCATCAATAAAATTTCCATTGACTCAAGGATGGGTTATATGATCATTGATGAAATTTCCATTGACTCAAGGACACATTATATAATCATGGATGAAACTACCAGCATCCTTTACAGAATTCAAAAGTCTGAGACAATGACCATGCAGTCTTGATGAAAACCCTGCAGTCTCCAGCTTATAATTGAAGTATCAGTCAGAAATGAAAAGCCTAAAATCTTAAGGGACTGATATTACCCTCTTCTGATCAGTAATTATCAATTATAAGTCTTGTATAGTATTGAGATGATCTTGTGTAGGTTTCATCTAGACAGCCTCCCATTGTGTCTTATTCTTTAGTTTTTTATCTTTATACTTCCACAGATGACACAGCATCTCTGGTCTCACAGCAGACATGTACCACCATTGACAGCGGCATTTACAATGGGTTCTCATCACACAGCGGCAGCTTTAGCGGAGGGCACATCACAGTGTTGGGAGGTAGTTCTATCAGAAATGGAGCATCCACTCCACAGTCCAATGTTTCCTCCAATGGTAAAGGTCACAAGGTTCACTTCAGAGAAGACAGCATCAGCAGCAGCTCTGGCTATGGGTCTATAAGCAGTAACAAAGGAAGTGGGGCCAGACCTAAAGTCTTAAGTTTCCCATCCCAGGTAAATATGATTCACACTTGAAACATGCTAATCTGTGTTCATCTGTCAATGGCCAACATAAAATGGTTATCACTGGTCAAGCCATATCAAATATTAGGTTAAATTTCATAGCATCAAATAATGTAAATTTTTTTTTTTAAAGTTAATTTCCCCTTTCCGACCTTGCGATCTATAGGGCAGATGGTGTAAATCTCATAGTTTCTGTGACCCATGGTTAATGAGGATGTAATTTGGTCAGCACAACAACCAATGACCATATCAGATTGTCATCTTGATGGTCTTTAGATTAAATTTCTCCCACCTCAATTCTATGTAGTGTTCAGGCTTCCGCGCGGTGTTGATGCTTGTAGATAAATCTAGTGTAGATCTACGTCTGACTGGAGGTAATACCGAACTCAAAACTACTTCAGTAACACCGGCGAAAAGCCGAAACAAACAAAATATGTAGTCGACGCTGATGCTGTTTACAAATCCATTTAATAACTAAGAAGGGAATCGTCCTATGTCAGCTATGTCCGTAAATCCGTATCTATATTCTACTGCTCTACACAAAGCATCCTCTTTCTAGCGTCACTAAGAGCGTTCTTGTTTTTTAAAAATCTGTTACGTCATTTGTCGCTAAGTAAAACTTTCCCCTTATTCCCGAAACAAATAACTAATTCCTAATCATGTCATAACAACTCCTCCCCCTCCCGCTAAAAAAAAATTGCCAGTCAATTTTTTATCTACTGTCTTGGTCTTACATTGTGCAAGGGCCAAAATGTAGGGAAACATAAAAGACAACACAACTTGAGTCTTGATTTCGGTTTCAACTTCTTCATCATTGTCCCAAACTCAAGTTGATCTGAACACCTATTTCCCTCAAATGTCACAAAGTGCTACTGTCCAATGTGATGTGCCATAGGTGACCGCAGACATAGGTGTCTAGCTATACTTTATCACATCACGTTCCAAAGGTTACACCACTTTCCCTCACACGTCAGGACAGACATTTTACCTAATATGACAAATTGACATTTATCAATAATCGTTCTCCCACTATACACCTAACGTTCGTTCGGGCATTTACAAGTGTATTTTATTTCCTCTCTCCACTTACTTGCCCCCTCACGACCTAACTCTTTACTGATGTATGATCATGATCAACAACAAGGAATAACTTATAAAACTTACTTTCCCTTGATATCAATACCTCGTCGCCTTATAAATGCCCTATCTATTCATACTTCCATACATACAATTCATACATATTAAATAACTAACATGAGTCAATCTAATAATACCCAATTGCATGTATATTATGACATAATATCCTATTCAAAATACCTTAACATAACCTAATACCCGTCTAGTTATGACTACTAGTTAAGTCAATGAATTAAGAATAAACAATTTAAATAAAATCCAACTTATTTACACTACGGTTGTATAGTGTTATGTCTCACATGCTATCTACACGACCCATACATTTGTTCTCTCCAACTGGAGTTAACATCTCTTCTTACACCACTATAGCCCGCGTGTGTCCTTCTTCCTCTGTATGACGTGCGCTTACCGCTACCACAGTCATCGCTTCTATCATCAATATCGGATACAGACCTGTGCCTCCTATCCGAACTCGCAACCTTCTGTTTAGACTGTTCTGCCCTACTCCAACAGTCTTTAGCGATGTGCCCATGTTTATGGCAGTTAAAACAAATTCTGTCCTTTCTAAGTTTGTTTCGCCTCATGTTGCCATACCTGTTTGTCGAACTTCTAACCTGTTTGTCAGAAGCGTCTCTGACACCTGCTACATTTCCAAGTAAAACATCTCTAGATAACCTCGGCATGGCTACCCCTTCACAATACCCTGTGTACAATGGAGATCGAAGGAACACTTTGCACGCTTCGAACCTCTTAACTGCGCCGTCTGCCAATCTGACTGATTTGGTATAGCCTAAATAATCATTGGACTTAACTAATCCCCCTCTAACCGCGAGTGTACTGCTAGCTGTGTCCCGGATCACATTTATCTGTTTATTATTTATCATGCCCGGATATAATTTAAACCTATCTTCCCCACAATCAACGTAGTTAATTTCTTCATCTTGTTCACTATCCCTACTATCACGATCCCTGTCTTGGATGCTCCTTACAAAATTAACCCTATCTGGTGACCGATTATCCCTCTCTTGTCTACGGTTTCCTTGATTACCTCTCCTATCACTAGTGCCACTATTATCCTGTGTATTCCTATTGCCAGCTCCATTCCCTCTATGTTTCCTACACTGGTATGCCATGTGTCCCTTTTCCTGACAGTTAAAACATGTAACCTCCCTAAGGTTTCTATCACTTGCTTTAGGTCTATCTATTCTCCTATCATAACTTTCCCTGCCATTGTTTTCATTTTCCCAGGATCTATCCTTTATGCCATCATAACTATCCCGACTATTGTTCCCACGTTCCCTGGACCTACCATTTCTCCTACCATAGGTGTCCCTATCACTAACATCATTCCTTCTACAATACTCCCTATCATTGCTATCATTTCCCTTTACATAATTTACCAGGTCAATAACCTTTTTGTGATCTCTAACTGAAAGTGGGTTGTTTGGATAAGCATTCTTAAAGATCCTAATAATTTCTACCAAGTCTTCAATTACCTTAGGGTTTCTTTCTTTTATAAAGGACTGTAGCTGAGGGTCGCACTTGTTGATAAAATTGTCAATTAGAATAAAGTTCTTCAACCCTTCGTAGGTGTTCTCCACATTTTCGAATCCGAGCCATTTAGTGAAGAAGTCCTTCTCTGAGTTGATAGTTGTTTGTGGATCAACTTGGCTGGATGGAGTGTTTTCGTAATACTTCTTTCGGAATGTTGCCGCGTTGTGCCCGTATGCGTTTAGCAGTTCCTTCTTTAACACCTGGTAGCTGTTTTGCATCGAGTGATCGTGGTTCTGGCAAATCGTGAGGGCTTTCCCATGCACGAAGTCCAACAAGATTTCGGACCACTCCCTCTCTTGGACATTAAACTTTGCTAGTTTAATTTCAAAGCGTTTCAGATAGTCGCCGATGTCGTCCTTGTCTTCCGCAAAAGGTTGTATTTTCTTTTTCATCCATGCGGCGCTACAATGGCTTTCTATATTGGCGCTATTGTTGCTGTTCCCTTCAATTGGCACACTAACACCAGCCTCTATCCTCATCTGCTCAACTTGAATTCTCACTTTTCTGTCCGCCTCTTCTTTCTTCTCCCTCTCGATGCGTTCCGCGTCTCTGACTTTTTCCCGTTCTACACGGTCTGCCTCTTCTTTTTCTTTTTCTCTGGCTCTTTCAGTTTCTCTGACTCGTTCCCGCTCTCTGCGATCTGCTTCTTCTTTTTCCTTTTCTCTGCCTCTAGCTTTCTCTCTCTCCAAGCGTTCTGCTTCCGCCGCCACCATCTGCTGCACATAGGCAGTTAGTTCTTTGCCGCGTAGTTCTAGTTCTGTCTTGGCTTCATGAATTAGCTTTTTTCTAAATTCTTCTAGGTCGTAACCTGAAGTAGTTGCCATATTCCTTATTTGTTACTTTATCCTACGTTATGGTACCTCTTATACCAACAAACAAAACCCTTGGCGTCTAACTACCAACTTAGACTAATAACCACTTCTACCCTTTCTCAAGATACACTTAGTATCCTTGGTACAAGTGTGTAGGCTACACTTTGACCCGACTGAATACGCTGTGCGACACACGCACCCCCAACCGACAACGTGTTACTCAACACTAGTGGCCGGTAAATAGACCAACCTGTCTATTTACAAATACTAAAATTACAACTGGGCAATCAGGCTTCACCTCGATTGTTCCCCAGATCTAGTCTAGATTACGCTAGATCTTAGTTACTTCTTACCTGCTTTCACAGCCAGGAGTGTATATAACTTACACCTCATACAAATAAACCATGAAAATAAACTTAAATACGATGAATACCAAACTATAGATCTAGTTCTAATGAATGAGACTTTCGTCTGACAGTAAGACTTAAGACGGGAGTATTGCAAACAATTAATACATGACGTTACTAAAAAAAATGCTTAACTAGATGATTCACACTCACATACAGGACGCATTAACAGCTAAACATATATATGGACCTCTTGCTAGATTACACCTAATTTTAAGGATATCCCCAATCCACCACGATTTAACCTGGTAGTGATAATCTAGCGAGTGGTCACTTCCCTACAGACTCTAATTATTCTAAGGAGAAAGTAGTTAAATAACACTTGACTTATCTGTCTAAGAAGCGGTGATAACTCCACAGTCAGTCTCGGGTCCACTCTTCCTACGCTAATGTCTGTCCCGGCGGCAAGGCTCACGGCGATGTCTTCCCTAGCGGTGAGACAAGAACAACGAACGTTTCGGCTCTCCAAGGTCCTCCGGTACTGGTCTGCAATGGCTCCGGTTCTTCGGTGGTACGGCGTCTGGTTCTGGTGTTCACGGTGATCTGTCGTCTGGCTCCGGTTCGTCGGTGGCGTAGAGTCTGGTTCCGGCTGCTGGTTCCGACGCAGGTACGGTGGTTCCAAGTGGTCGTCTGTCCAAAGTGAACCTGTAACGGTCCAACTATTGACACAGCGACAAAGTCAAAATCCAGTGCTAAACTACCGGCTATCTGGCTATCTAACGTGTAGCACAGAATTCAGCCGAACTGTAGATCAAATTAGCACTACTGTACTTAAGTGCCGTAGGCAGTACGATGTCTCCTACGTCAAAAGTTCTTTGGCGTGACCCCAACAGTCGATCTTGGCCTTGCAGAAGGTGACCTTCACGTTCGTTCTCACTATGCCGGGCAGGCGATATCTCTTCAGTACGGAATCGACAGGACGGTTTTCTTCCCTCCACAAAACTGTAGCCTTCTCGATACAAGCTTCAATACGATGCCACAAGTATGAGCATTTACAAATCACAACTGTAGATCTAGATCTATATTTCGTTACCTCCTAGTTCTACGAGTCCAGGATCTCACTGGCTTTCCTTCGCCGACGTGGCTGTATAATCAGGGTCTAGCTGCAGACTAGGCCGATGACGTTAACTTCTGCCTCCTCCTAACAGAGGGCTTCTATTCTTCTTGATGTTGCTGCCAGTAAGCTCCGAGTCGGGGGTCGCCACGTTGTTCAGGCTTCCGCGCGGTGTTGATGCTTGTAGATAAATCTAGTGTAGATCTACGTCTGACTGGAGGTAATACCGAACTCAAAACTACTTCAGTAACACCGGCGAAAAGCCGAAACAAACAAAATATGTAGTCGACGCTGATGCTGTTTACAAATCCATTTAATAACTAAGAAGGGAATCGTCCTATGTCAGCTATGTCCGTAAATCCGTATCTATATTCTACTGCTCTACACAAAGCATCCTCTTTCTAGCGTCACTAAGAGCGTTCTTGTTTTTTAAAAATCTGTTACGTCATTTGTCGCTAAGTAAAACTTTCCCCTTATTCCCGAAACAAATAACTAATTCCTAATCATGTCATAACAGTAGATAGTAATTTTTTCTTTTAAAGGAACTAAGTATAGCATTACATAGACCAGAAGCAGCTCAAAGGAAAATCAAAAACAAAATTAGCAGTTATCAAGGACCTGCCTTTTGCTGACAACTGTGTCCTAAATGCCTGCTCTGAAAATGATCTGCAGAGCATCATCAGTGACTATTCAAGAGCATGATCAGACTTCGGCCTCACTATAAAAACTAAAAAGACTGAAGTCTTATATTTACCTGCTCCAGGGAAAGCCTACTCGGATCCAAGCATCAAGATAAATGGACAGGAAATAAATGCAGTGGACAGATTCACCTAACTTGTCAGAACACTCTCCAGAAATGGAAACATCTATACTAAAATCAAGGCATGTGCCTCCTAAAGCAGACTGTCTAAAAATGTTTGGAATAGATGAAATATCACCACAAGCATAAAGCTAGGAGTCTATCAAGCTGTCATCCTCCCTACATTGCTCTTTGCCTCAGAAACGTAGACAGTATATAGAAAACATGCAAAAAAATTGAACCACTTCCACATGATCTGTCTCAGAAAAATACTCTACGTGAAATGGCAAGAATAAATACCTGATACTGAAGAATGGGCCTGCAAAGCATTCACACAATCCTGATGCAGTTCCAGTTTTAATAGGCAGACTACATCTACAGAATGGAAGACTCTTGCATCCCTAAACTACTCCAGTATGGCCAATTAAGGGAAGGGAAGTGTTCACAAGTTGGACAAAGAAAACTCTTCAGGGACAACCTCAAAGCTTCTCTGAAAGCCTTCAGCATTGACCCTGCCACCTAGATGAAAGCACATGACAGAGCTTCATGGTATCGCGCTGTAAAAACTGGCGCACAAATTGCAGAAGAAAAGGAAGGCCAATGACGCTAGCTTCAGCTGGAATAACCTGCCCATTGTACAGCAGAGCATTCAGGGCTCACATAGGTCTCACCAGCCACATGAGGAGGCACAGAACCCCGATTCAAAGCCCTCAGCCAGCTGATACCTTTGCTAGCAAGCTACTTAGTATAGCCAGGAAAGTTGTCCCCCTAACCTCCGCAAATCCAAAACGGCCTAGCAAACCATGGTTTGATACAGCCTGCAAAGGTGCTATTGGCGATAGGAAAAAACGACTGGCTGCATTTATAAAAAATCCATCCCAGGAAAACCTAAAGCTATTCAGAATAGCTAGAGCAAAGGCTAGACAAACCATACGGTCAGCCAAAAGGAATTCCTGGAGAAGTTTTGTCGGCAGTCTGGATGCCAAAACTTCTGCTAGAGCGGTCTGGAAGGCAGTAAGGCGAATCAAAGGGAAAGAATCAAATGCAATAGGGCATCTGAAAAACCAAGGACGAACTGTCACGTCCCCCAGAGAAATAGCTGACTGCCTTGCATCCTCAATAGCAGAAAAGTCATCCACTGCACATTACACGCCAGAGTTTCAAAAAGTCAAAACCAGGGAGGAAAGACACTCCATTGATTTCAGGTCAGAAAACAATGAAGACTACAACAAACCGTTCTCGCTTGAGGAACTGAGGGAATCGCTAGACAAGTCACATGACACAGCGCCTGGAGAAGATGAAATCCATTACCAGTTCCTCAAGCACCTTCCCGAACCCTCATTGGCAGTCCTGCTAGGGGTCTATAACTGTGTGTGGCAAACAGGCGCTTTCCCAAACAGCTGGAGGAAAGCCACAGTTATACCGATACCTAAACCGGGAAGAGACGGCTCTGACCCAGCTAACTATCGACCAATAGCACTAACAAGCTGCATCTGCAAAACCATGGAAAGAATGATTAACAGTAGGCTGGTCTGGTACCTGGAGAGGAACAAAGTGATCTCTAACTACCAGTGCGGATTCCGGCAAGGGCGGACAACAACTGACCACCTGGTAAGGCTGGAAGCTTGTATCAGAAATGCATTACTCAGAAGAGAACATCTAGTAGCTGTATTCTTCGATATAGAAAAGGCCTATGACACAACCTGGAAACATGGCATTCTACGTGATCTGGAGCTTATGGGGCTTAAGGGACATCTCCCCCGTTTTGTGGGGGAATTCCTGAAAGACCGAAAATTTCAGGTTCGAGTGGGCAACACCACTTCTGACACTCATGACCAGGAAATGGGTGTACCCCAGGGCAGCATTCTGTCAGTCACCCTGTTCAACATAAAAATAAATAGCATCATAAATGCTCTGTCCCCTGGCATAGAGTGCTCTTTGTATGTTGATGACTTTGTCATTTTTACTTATGGGAAAAACATGAACACCCTAGAAAGAAAATTACAGTTATGCTTAAACAAAATTCAAAATTGGGCAAACGATAATGGTTTTAAATTTTCGGACTCCAAAACAGTTAGTATGCATTTTTGTAATTTAAGGGGACTCCACCCAGACCCTGAACTATTTATACACAAAAAGAAGATCCCTGTCGTGAAAACTACAAAATTTTTAGGCCTCACTCTAGATTCCAAATTTAATTTTCTCCCCCACATTAAGGAACTTAAGAGAAAATGCCAAAAGTCATTAAACATACTTAGAATGCTCAGCCATACGGACTGGGGAGCTGACAGAGATACTTTGCTGCTGCTATATCGGAGTCTAATTCGATCCAAGCTAGACTACGGAGCCATAATATATGGAGCAGCAAGGAAGTCGTACCTAAAAATACTGGAACCAATACAAAATGCTGCCCTGCGTCTCTGTCTCGGCGCGTTTCGTACATCACCTATCCCAAGCCTCCATGTGGAGGCTGGAGAACTCCCCATGGATATAAGAATGAAAAAGCTTGCAATGCAGTATATAGTCAAGCTAAAATCCAACCCTACGAACCCTGCTTTCGATTCCATATTTAACCCCACAGAGGTAGAATTATACAATCGAAGGCCTAACGTCATACAGCCGTTAGGCCTTCGAATGAGAGAACCCATCCAAAATTTAACCCCACCCATTAACCAAATCTCTAAAATAGAAACCCCTCAGAATCCTCCTTGGCTAATGAATAAACCCAAATTAAATTTATCCCTCCTTAATTTCAAAAAAGAAAATACAGACCCAAGCATACTACAAGTCCACTTTAGGGAACTGCAAGAGAGCTACGGAGATTGTGGCACCATCTACACAGACGGATCCAAAATGGATGGAAAGGTCGCGTGTGCCTGCTCCTTTCGGAACAAAACAATCTCCCGTAGACTCCCCGATGGCTGCTCCATCTTTACGGCCGAATTGCATGCAATATCGCTTGCACTTATGGCCGTCAAAGCATCAGAAAGGAGGAAATTTATAATCTGCTCCGACTCCAAATCTGCATTGCAAGCTCTGGGGCGGATGAAGACTGACATTCCACTGGTACATAAGAGCCTGAAGCTGTTGGACCAAATAACAGCCGACCATACGGATGTCACCTTCATCTGGGTCCCTTCCCATGTGGGCATTGAGGGAAACAAAGCCGCAGACAGAGAAGCAAAGAGAGCCCTAAATCATGCGGTATCAGGAACTCAAATTCCCTGCTCAGACCTGAGACAAAGTATTGCCACTGCCATCTACCAAGAGTGGCAGGATCGATGGGAGGCTGAGACTCACAATAAACTCAGGCAGATTGTGGCGGATGTCAGGTGGCGGTCCACATCTAAGGGTCTGACAAGGCGTGGTAGCACGACCATGTCTAGACTTAGGATTGGCCACACCTACATCACGCACTCTTTTGTGCTGAAGAAAGAAGAGCCCCCACTTTGTGAGTATTGTGACTCTCGCCTCACCGTGGAACATATCCTCATTGACTGCCCCAGATACCAGGATGTCAGGGGAAAATATTTTAGAGCCACTAATTTAAAAACACTACTCAATAATGTCGACCCTGGGAAGGTACTGGGCTTTATCCGGGAAGTGGGATTGTCTACGAAGATCTGATTTCTAAACTCTGTACTTTTTACATTATATTTTTACCAAATTATTAAATTTTTACTACCTCTACTATTTTAATTGTAAATAGACCTTGATTTTAATTATTTGACGGTATAGAATTTGACCTTTGTTGTGTGGAGGGAGAGTGGCCCTTGAGGGACTGCAGGCACGACATGGCCTAAATTGTGCCGATGTGCCCAAAATCACAAATCACAAATCACAAATCACAAATCAAAGCCCTCAGCCTACTGGATGGCAAAAGTGATAATCATTGAATCATGCTGGACTCACTCTCTCTCTATATATATATATATTTATTTTTTTTTTAATTTTTTTTTTTGGGTGGGGGTGGGGGGGCCTAAAAATGTGATATCTCAAAATTGTTACTTTAGTGTGTGTTTTTCTTCTTTTGTGTAATTATCCTACTATTTAGTCCTATTATTATCTATTCATTTATCTTCGTTTTAGGAGGATTAAATGAAGCTCTGATTTTATTTTTCTTTCATTTCTCCAGTCTGCACGTAAAGTGAAGGAATCTAAAAAAATGGAGAAGAAGAGGAGAGCAGAGGAGAGACATAGGGAGAAGTTTCTCAACGGTGGAGGCCAGTACCCAGCCAACCATCACATTCCACATGCTACGGATGTCCGTGATGTTACTGTTGTGGCCATGCATGAGGGCAGGCTGACCAGAATATGAATTGAGAGGAGGGTGTAAACAGCTGCATCAATGAGACTAGGTTGAGAAAAAAACATGTGAAAGAAGTTGCTGACACAACATGCTGCTGTTTCTATCTGTGATTGAACTCTATGAATAAATTTGTTGTCTAATTTAATACTTACAACTCCTGACTTGTATATGGCACTATTTATTATCAGACACTAAGACATGTGTGTGCTAGATGTTTGAGAGGAAAGATGAGGTTGTAGTCTGGTCTGCTTCTTGCTCTTACATGTACAGACACAGAGGAGAAGCTCTGTTTGTTGAAAGAACATTGAGCTCACTACTTCACTGAATGGCTGTGTGTGTGCTGCACTTCCTAACCCTCCCCTACTCATGCCTTGCTTTTTCTAGGCAGTACACAATCTGTGGGTGTAATCATTCATATATGCAAGTAACCTGGTAGGTAAGACTTGTTGGCATTTGGTCTCATTATTCAAAAACAACAATGTAAAAGTCTATAAATGACATACACATTAATTGATTTATTGTTTTTTTTTACCAAAAAGCAGAACAAAAATTGTGTTCTTTTACTGAAGAATAAATAAAAGGATGAAATCTATGAGTTAAATACTTACTTCTGAGCCAATTTGTATTTCAGTTTGAAATAAAGTCTAATTTGAACTGAAGGGTAAGGTAAAATAGACAAATGTTTCTGAAGGTATTGTAGGGCACTGCAACCCTAACCAGCCATTTAGAATTACTATAGTTGATGTCTGATACACAGGTGTGGACACATTTCCAAATATCAAAAACTAGATCATCCTTGAGATTCTATCCAGAACTTTTTCTTGATTGGTCAAGTGCTCGAATTTCAGCCAAAAGGTTCAATGAAAACAAAACAAGTACTGTTTCACTCAGGGAGATTGTCTTTGTGCTTTCTCCCTGTTGCACTATTTATTTGTATGACTTCTACCTCTTGTTTGGTCTCAACCTTCAATATTTTGGTTTTGTTTTTACTTTTTCCACATAATGTCTCAACTAGGGCAACAAATGTTATTTTATAAACTTTTGATCTGTTGCTCTAGGATATATTGTCATTGTTTCTTCTGTAAGACACCATCTGAACTGTCTGTCACTGAATGCTAGGTCATAATGTGAATGCTACTTAAAGCTTATACCATTATGACATCATTCACAGTCTTTCATGAAATCAAATTTCATGAGAAGCCCTGAATGAACTGACTACATCTGATGTCTCACACAACATGTGGATCAAATTGTACAGAGCTCAAGAATGATCTTAAAATCAGAAACTTTAATATCATCAAGTTAAATTCATGAATCGTATATGCTTATTACTTAGACTTAGGTCCTCCCGCACCGTTCGGCACATTGGGCAGCTAGCTGTCTCCATATAGATCTGTCGTTGGCAATGTCTGAAACCTTCTCCCACCTGGTGTCCACTGTTCTGAGATCCTCCATGAAGGTGTGGCGCCAAGTAATTCGAGGACGTCCCTGTTTGCACTTTCCTCGTATTGGCCTCCATGTATATGCTTATACTTAGTCTGAAAATGATTTTTCTTTCATCACTAATATTTAGACAAAGCTGAGTTTATTTACTCTAGCTTGTAAAACATCAAAAGAAATTAACACTCTTTTAAAAAAACATTTTTACATGAGCTATGCACCAAAGGGGAGAGAATTCAGATGACGTTTTATTCCTTCGGGAAACAAATGGTTGTAGAGCTAACTTCATCTTAGATTCACAAATGTACATTAAATCATTATTCAACCTTCAATTTGTTTGTTCATATTTAGATGACTAACAAATTAAATTTTGTTCTTGTTGTTGATGTACATTTTTATTTTGGCTTCATTTCCTAATTTTGGTTAAGTATATGTCTATGTTTATTAGAGTGTTTAAAATAAGGTAAAGAAATTGTGGATATCTTCTCATCTACAGTTCAATAAAGATGTGTAAATAGGCTTTTTATTTTTTAAATGCTAAATGTGTGTCTTGAAGATATCAGAAGTCTCTATATCTTATTTTAATTATAAATATCAAAAATTTCTTGAACCTGTAATACAGTTTCTGGCATTTTTACTAATCAGAGTAGTTTGTAAATTATAATTAAGACAGTTTCTGCACAATTGTTATGTTTCTGCTGCTTCCTTGTTTATGTACTCTTGAATGTACATAGAAGAGCACATACTACAAAACTAATGTGTAAATAGACAGGCTTTAACTATCTTCCATTCAGAAGCAGTAAATACTATAGTAGATGTTCTAATCCTCAAAGGGAAATAACTCATTTCCAATAGTGCTAATATCAACCAGGATTTGTTGACCTATTTGTTAATTCTCACTATTTATAAAATATCTTCCTGTAAGGTTTTAGACTTGTTAAATGCCTTGACCAGTAATTATAAAATAAAACAATTTGTAAGGAAAAAAAAATCATAAATACTTTTTACAAGAATGACAAATTACAATAATGAACCAAATGACACTTTTCATAAATGAAACATTTGAGGAGTATTGCAATCTTACCACTACAGCCAGAATTTAATCATTAGCTTAAGCAATTTTTTCTGGAAAACTTATAGTGTTAAGAACATTTAATAATATACTGATTTAAATGTAGTTGTGAAATCTATCTTTTTTTTTATTCAACTAATTAAGGAAGCAGACAGCTAGAGACTTATTGTGACCAACTTACCTTGTTGATCTAGTTTAAAATGTAATGGCTATAAAGATGATTCTAACCTATGTAAATTAAGATGTTAGCAATTTTTTTTAAAATATAATTTCAGTTTTAAGAACATAAAATTTATAAAGCTAAATCTAATATTAGTGTCTTTTATTTTTTTAATATTAATAATAATAATATTCAAGTCTGATAATAATAATATCTTCGAGTCTGAAGATTAGTGAGGAATGTAGTATTTTCAGTGGCTGCGCAGCCCCAGCTGTGATTTACATATTTTGCCACATTCAGGGCAAGCATTATAACAAAATAACAAAACTTATCACATAACATTGTTAATTTATTTTACAATGTTATTCTAATGAAGATGGGTCTATCCTATGTAACATAAGATTTGTCTATATGTGCATGGTCAAGTTAAGACCTGACACAAGCTGTTCTGTATGTATATATTTGAGTCATGGATCCCAATGATATATAAGCTTCCCCTGATTGCTTATATTAAATTATGTGCAATTGTGACGTTTGTCCTCAGAGTCTTAACATTGCTTCCTCTGAAAGGTTTACAATTACATATATACATATATATTTATTCTGAAAACCACTGTCATTTCATGGAACCCATTTTTACAACTAGCAAATGTGGAGCTAAATAAAATGTGTTTATATACATAATTTTTTTTTTACTATAGATTTCTTTACACCCTCTGCTGACTGATTCTGAGATGGTAATATTTATTATAGATTGGAAGGGAAAAACAAGCCACATGTCAGAATCAGTTTTGTATGTGTTTGCAACTATTGTAGATCCATAGCTAAAACTTGCATCATTCTAGATTTCATCAGAAGTGTTACTAAATGAGTACCTGGTATTTATTTATAACCCAAGTGTTTCAGTGAAACTTCCATTAGCTTTAACTTGTAAAAGTAGTACAAGGTCAAGTCTGCTTTAGGTCAATATTAGAGATAGTTTGAACTAATAATGTATACTTTTTTTAGGTCTGTGTTATTATTAAGAGTTTCTGCATTGCTTTTGTTTGATTTGGGATGCAATTATATTTTTAAAACATTTTTATTGTGGATATTTTTATTTTAAAAAATATTGAAAGACAATATTATACATACACATTTTATGAATACAAATTGATTTTCTATATGTTTCATTGTGCTGCATTCCATATCCTCACTCAATTCAGAAGTATGATGCAGTCTATAATAAAATTTACTTGAGTTTCTGATCTACTTGATAGCCTGAAAAAAAATGTTTTGAACCATTCTAGTTTTTTTTTCTTTATTTTAGTTCTAGTATCTTATGCATTTTTTTAATGTCAGTTTTATGAATATTTTAATGAGTATGCAAACATAAGAATTTCTTTGGATGTTGATTACACCAATGGGTAAATTGTTAAAAATTCTACAATGAATTATATTAAGCCCACATTAGACAGTTTTGATAAGAAAGTTTCATTTCCCCTTCCAGACCTTTTGGTGTATAGGGCAAATGGTGTAAAGGTTATTTGTTTCTGTGACCCACGGTTAATGAGGGTCTCATGTGGCCAGCACAACGACCAACCACCTTTACTTTTCCCCAACTTATGTCAGGCACCCATCAGAGCTGGGTGGACTCAAAAGCAACAGAAGATCCTTAAATTAAAAATCCCAGTCTTCACCAGGATTCGAACCCTGAGCTTTACTGCTCAGCCACCGCACCTCCTTTACCTTACTTACACAAACATAAGAATTTCTTTGAATGTTCATTATACCAAAGGGTAAATTTAAAAAAGATGATCTGTCATAATTATAAGGCATTTTGTCTTCGATTGTCAAAATCAAGGATGAGTTCAGTATTTCACATGACCATGCAGACCCAGTTGCGATGTGATGCAGACAAAGCCGTTGTCCACCATGGGTCTGTTTTATTTTTGTTTGCGCCATAACAAGCAAGTAATAACCACTTGTTTTTTTCTTAATGACTGATTTGATTTAAATATAACTGCTTTTAATTTTCTTTACTGTCCAGTGCTCATGTGGTATCCTTCATTAACGTTTCCTTTTAGAGAGATAAAAAGAGTTTAGAAATAAAAAAACAAACAACTGCTGAGTCAGGATTTTGTGTTTTTACCATCACAAAGGAGATGCAAGACTCAGTTAACAAAGACAGACACAAAATCTCTTTGTTCATTTGGCAATCAAATCATTAAATACAATTCAACTAGCTGATATAAACATTTCACATGTAACTTTGGAGTGAATCTGGTGTGAATGTTTATTTTGTTTTTTATAATTATAATGCTGTTTTTTTGTGTGTGTGCACAAATGGTTAGACAAATTTACTCATGGGTAATAGAGATTATTTTTATAGTTCACATTGCATCTTCAGAGCTAGTTTCTAGTTTATGACTAAATGAGTGAAATATTTTAACAAGTTTAGGGTTAGCATAATAATTTTGTTAATTTTTTTTTATTTACAAAAAAATATATTTAGTTGATTCTGTTGTTTTATTAGTGTGTGTGTGTTTGTGCTCCAACAGTCTTTAAGAGTGACAGTGTTTTCTGTTATTGATTTCAAGTGTATTTGGTCTGGGTATGCTGTTGATTTTAATGTTCTGTTGTATTTGGTCTGGGTACAATGCTGTTGATTTCAATGTGTTATTAGAATGCACATTAAACTGAAACAAATGTTTTTCTCCTTGACAATGCAATAAAACATTTAGCCTAATCTACAAGTCTGTGTTGTTGTTTATTTTTTAAAAATTAGTGTAAATGCAAATTTCTATATTTAATGTCTTTTCTTACTTATTAGAAATGGAGGACTAATCTCCCTCAGCTGGTAAGAGTCTTAGAATTGAAATGCTTTGGCTAAGATTCAGAGACATTGTCCTGCTAACAAAAGTTAGTGACCCAGATTAAGATTAAACAGTTCAGTAAGGTAGAACATGGAGATTGCTTATTACCACATTTTCACACATATACTTCACATATGTGTTTAACCCGAACAAATTACAAAATAATTAAAAGCAAAATCATAAAACCCTCACCCTTATATACCCTGCATGTGCAAGGCATGACTTAACGTAGACTTATCACAATAGATTACTGGTATTTCAATAACTTTCTACTGCATAGGTACTAATTGTTTTTTTGAGATTTATAATGAGAAGTTCATAAGTTTTCCAAGGTACATTTCACAACCACACAGCAAACAATAGAGGTATAAAGACTCACTGGTATGTCCCTAATACTATGTTTATGTATAAAATAAATTGTGTATACCCAGCACCTTTGTATAGCCCACACAGCTGCCATGCGTTTGTCAAAAACTGCAGGTAAACTTTCTTTTTGTTCTCACCTCTTGAAGGAGGAAGGGGCTTACAATCAAATTAATCAACAGTAGCAATCACAATATTATCGATTTCTCTTAAAGTTTGCTTTTCAAGCTATTACCCTTCACCAGAATGTACATTAGCCGATTAGTATGATATAAAGGCATAATGTTGTTTTTTTTAGCTATAATAAAGTATTGTACTATGATTCAATTTTAGCTGTTTAAAAATAAACACACTTTGATTGCATCCAATCACGTTAAGTTTTATTGAGTATTTAATTAATGCAGAGATGAAAGAAAGAAATTTTAATGACATGCAGTTCCAAAGAAACAGTTGGTTTAAAGTATCAGATTATCTAAATCACATCCAGTTTGAGATAAAAGAAACAAAAGTAATAATTATGACATCTTTATGTATATTATTCTTAATAGCCTCCCTGCTCTTTTTACAAAGCTTGTATCAACTCACTCTGTCTGAGTGGCGAAAAGTTTGTACATCTTATTTCTCCCACACCCACACTCAGATCAAGCTAAAACTTTCCAAAATTATTTATTGTGCCTAACAAAAAAGGATGGCTGCCTGGTTGTGTTGTATGTTTGTTGGAATAGTTCCGTCCTGGGTTCATATTCTGCCCACTCCAATCCCCTGTTGTCCTAGGAAGTAGATTATCTTCAACTTTGAAGGAACATCCGAAGCATGTAAAACATTTTTACAAAAACATTAATCAATTAAAAAAATTAACCAATTGTCAATTAATTATTGGAAATTCATTATTTTGTTTGATATCAAATAAAGGAAATAACTTGTAAATTACAGAGTAATATAGTTGTAAGTGGAGAGCTGTTTCCCTTAGATATGATAAGCTTTGTTTTTAAAAAAAGGATTTTTTAAAATTATTTTGCTTGTTTAAGTCACATAACACAAGTCTCAAATCCCTTAAACTTTCTTTTTATTGAGTGATAAGTTTTATCAGAGTCCAAATTCTATGCAAAGCTTGGACTTAAGACTAATTTTAAAACAAATTTGTTTGAAGCATTATTTGGATGAATTCTGTCTGGTCAACTTTCCCATCACCATTTAGATCTGCCTCTTCCAGCATCTCTTCCAGTTCTTTTTGGGTGAATTTAATACCAACTAGATTACATGCTCGCTTCAATTTCTCTATAGAAATGCTGCCTGCATCATCTGAAACATTTGAAAAACAAATTAAGATTCATGTTGATATTTACTTTTAAGCTCCCAAATCCCAGCACATTTTGACTGTTGAAGACAAGACTGCAAAATGTAGCCAACTTTAATCATATTTTGATTAAAATTTAATTTTAAAAAATGCAGTTAGTTACAAATCATCAATTAAATCTTGTTATTAATCAATGGCTAGATCAAAGTATCAACTATAGCTCAGTACTAATAAACAAATAATCTAAGTACCCATTGCTTTTATCTGCAACAACCATGGAAAAAATAATGAAAAGAAAAATAATTGTTTAAACCAAATTAACACTCCAATATTTATAGTCATAAAATGGTAGAAATAAGTAACCTTGGAAATCACATAATTTATATAAAGACTGATGTAAAGTTTATCAGTTTCTTTCAATAATGTAGCATGTAATTTTCCATATAAATATAAGATATTCTTATAGATGCAAACCTAAAACCATGGCTAGAAAGTATTTAAAAAAAAATACAAAGTAAATGGCCCATTCCAAAGTAATTAAGAAGAATGCAGCATCTATATTTAGTTTTGAGACAGACGTGTTATATAAAAACAAACTATATCATTTTTAATTATCAATAGACAATAATTTGAATAGCAATTAACATTTTTCACTAATTAAATACCTCCTGAAATAATAATTTTTCCACAGGGTAGGAAGTTGTATATTTGTTTTATAAGTTTTGGAATTTTCCTTCATAATGATTACTACAACCCAGTCCATCCCAGTCTAATCCTCCTGTAGGATGGCAGGGGATGGAGGCAGGCAATGATCAAAGTTTGGACCATACTCACAACAGTTCAAAGTGCTTACCATACAAGTAGGCAGCCATCTTGTCAGAAAGTAAATAAATGCTGCTTCTCTAAATCTTCAAGTATTCCTTTATTCTCCAAAGATTAACTATAAGAACCACACATTTTTATTACAAAAAAAGGAAATTAGCCTTTATTTTTTTGTAAGTGTAAGTGTAATTTTATAAGTGTAATGGTTAGGCCAATGATAGAATATGCATCCTCTAATTCAAGAAAACATCAAGAAACTGGAACAGACACAAAATAAAGCAGTGAGATTCATAACAAACGAATATTCACATTTGACTAGAGTAACACTAAATTAAGAAAGCCTTCAGGACAGAAGACGTAGGACGTAATCATCTTCTTTTTTGAAGTAACGTCTGTATTATATAAGATAAGATAGATAAGATAAGACTCAAAAGTAAAGTAGCAACTATGCATAAAACATTGAACCATAATCTTTAAATACAAAATCTAATAAAATACTCAGAAAGACACAAAGATAAAGGCACATTCCTCATTCCATATGCTAAGACACATTTGTACAAATGGTCCTTATTCCCTAGTGCTATTAGAGCATAAAAGAGCTTGCCTGAGCCAGCTAGAAAAACCAATGACTTGGCAGAATTTAAGTCATTGATTAACATGCATGACTTTTGGCAGAATTTAAGTCATTGATTAACATGCATGACTAGATGCATGATGCATAGGACATAATTGTTTTCTTATTTGAAGTAATGTCTGTATTTTATAAGATAAGATAAATAAACCATCTTGGTAAATTCTTTTGAAACTTTTATGAGAACGAGACGAAATAAAATATTATGCTCAATTCTTTCAAATATTTCAGTGGAAAAGAAAAAATAATTTAACTAAACAGAAATATACTTAAAAGAAGCAATGAATTCAAACCAAGTAGTTCTAAATAAATTGAAATTAATGTTTCCTATTTACTAACTGATACGAAATCAAAACATGATTTTTTCAACAAAAACATTAAGGTCACTATACTTCAGACTTACCAAAATCAAACATTTTAAATCCTTTCAAAATGTCTTCATAAACATCTCTGGTATCACTTTGCTTGTCAATAATTATTTCCAAGAACTCATTAAAATCAATTTCACTTAGGAAAAAAAGAAATTAAAATCTAATTTAAAAAAAAAAGGATTAAATTCTTAGATGAATCTGGCCTACATTTAAAATTATTTTCTACTTCTTGTGAGCATTACAGACACACAAAATAAAAGAGAATGAACTTACTTTTTTGCTTTTACATTACCATCATGAGCAATTCTGTTAGCTTCATCTTTTTTTACTTTAAATCCTAGAGTACGTAAGGCTCGTCTCAAGTCTGCAGATCCTATGATTCTAGTAAGAAAGGTTTTTTGAAAATCAAAATTATCATATTAACAGTATGGCTGTTTGATTGTGTGGTATGTGCTCTGGACTGTCATTTAGTGGTCTTGAAGGTCCCTGCTTACTGCCATTCCTCAACTTTCTGTGGGAGGTTTGCGCTAGGATGTAATTCTTTAGAATCTGAAGGAACATCCATAACAAGTAAAGCAAACAAACACCTACAAATTTTTAGTTTTATGTCAAAAATTGTTAAAGATGAAAATTTAGCAAATAGCATAAGATGTAAGGAATTAATGGAACAAATTTTAATTAAAAATTGATACATATGTTAGTTTTTCTTAGCTTATAAATTACAGACATTCCATCAACAGAGAAGTTAATTATGTGTATGAACTATAAGGTCTTACTTTACTTTTTAGAGTAAGTAGACCAACATCCCAAATATCAGAAACAAGATAATTGGGTCTAAATATAACATTTTTGTCAGGGTCCCATAATACCAACACTACACATTAGTACGTATTTGGCCTCTACACAACAAAGGCACAACACTGACCCACTGCTGACTCTAGTGTAGACTCGAACTAAAATCCCATCACTAATTCCCCTAATTAGGGGTACACAGACAAACCTCAAAGAAACATTACATCATCATCATACAAAAAAACTCCAAAAGCTAAAAAGCAATGCAACAAAAAAGGTGTGTTCTATTGTGCACCTAACAAGAATAGTTGCTAGAATAATATATCCTAAGTACTGACAATTTTTTTTACAGAAGAAAAGTGTTAAAAAAAAGACTTCCTCAATTTAGTCAAAAAAAGTAAGAATACCTCAAGAAAACTGAGTAAAATGGAGTGAACAGAAATTATCAAAAGACGAATGACAATTCAATACCATTGACAATTCTACTTCACAAATTCCCAGCCAAGGCTTGGATATTCTGTTGCTAGATTTACATCTAAAATAACAAATTTGTAATCACCACCCTGTACCACACTGAGACTTCAGACACACTCAGTTATGCTGAAGCATCATTTTGAGTCCTACATGTTCTTTAATAGAAAGACAACATATTTTCCTACTTACCCATCTGAATTTGTATCAAAGATCTCAAAAACAACGTGAAGGTCTCGGATGTCCTGAGCAGTTAACTGTTCTAGTACTCTAGAACTTACTTTAATACCATTGACCTCTTTCTCATCCACTGGGTGTGTCTTTAGTAAGTCTACCAGCTGCAAATCCAGTAATTACTAAATATACAAAACAATCAATGAAATTTGAAATATCTATTAATATATTTATTTCTTTATTTACTTAAAAGGATAAAATAAGGATGATTATTTAAATTGAACATAGTTTTATTAACATTTTGGTCATATAAATGAATTTCTTTTTCTTAAAGTGGTACCGTATATGTAAAAACATTCTTATCAACTTGAAGCCAGAACTAAAACAGGCTAATGTTTGCTGACTTACTAATCATTAAGATAGTAAGCATGACTTTTAAAATTAATGTTGTATTGCATATCAAGCTCAGTGCATTATGGTCCAATCTCTTTTGTGAACCTATGGGGAGAGAGGAAACCTAAAAGAAAATATCTGCATTACGACTCTGCAAATACAACTTAGCTCAAGTCAGGATTGGATGCGCAGTTGCTGAAAGGTAAAGCACTTAAATTGGCTTCTGAACCAGGGTCCCAGGTTTCAATTCTGATGAAGATTGGGATTTTTTATTTCAGGATCTTTAGGGCGCCTCTGAGTCCACCCAGCTCTAATGGCTGCCTGACATTAGTTGTGGAAAGGTAAAGGCGGTTGGTGGTTATGCTGGCCATATCAGGCATATCGTTAACCGTTGGCCACAGAAGCAGATGATTTTTATATCCTCCATATAGATTGCAATAATTAGATCTAAATGTTAAGAAATTGATTTTATAATATTGTAGATCTAGATTCTAAATCTACATTAAGTTTTATTAGTAATAATAATTAGAATTTCTGAAGTAGATCTAGATTGTTAAACCTTTAATTTTAAATATAGATCTGATGTATCATGTAGGTCTATTTAATATAATTAATTAACAATCTATAATGTGTATATAGTTCTTGTGCTAATTTTAGGTGTTTATAAAAAAAAATCAGATTTAGATCTTAATTCAAGATTTAATTATGCCTATGGTTGTTACTTTTTCCCCAGGTCGTAATAATGGAGGTCGATTATCAACTTGATTCGCAGCACTAGAGGATTTAGATTCTTTCAATATTGACTTTGAGCTCTTTTTTCCAGCTTTCCCTCCCTTTTTGCTTTTCTTTTTTCCACCGGCCTTTTTACTTTTCTTTTTACCAGGCATCCTCAAAATATTTACATAGATATCAGTAAAGCTGCCATATGTAAACAACTATCTTTTGTTGCTGAGTTACACACAATCGGCAAGAGTTATCCTAGCACTGAACTACATAAATTGTGTAGTTGTATTTTACGCCTGTCTTACATATAAAGATGAAAGCTGAGCTGATTTGATCAAATTGTAAAACATGACTCACTGTTAAAACTCATCCTTCAAGGTACAGTGGAGGGAGCACGAAGAAAGGCTCGTCCAAAGAAAAGCTGGCAGGACAATTTAACAAAAATGGGCCGGCTTCTCATGATATTCTGTTTAGAACAGCTGCTGACTGGGTAAAAAAATGGGGCTGGGGTGGTGAGTTACGCGAACTGTCACTGCACGCTAGGGATAGATGACGAAACATAGAAATAACATTTTGCTTTTCTGAACACCTAGCTGTATCTCTGTATCACTTAATTATCTTCATAATGGAATGGAGGATACTTTGAATTCGTAAAAATGAATTTTTGCTACCGGAGTAACATTTGTTGTTGTTGTTGTTGTTGGTGTTGTTTACATCCAAGACTTTTATTAGTTATACACTGGGTATTTTGTGGACCATACGAGGATGACAGTTCTCTCCTTACCTCTCTCCTCCCTCTCTTTATTTATCATCTTTTAAAACTATTTTCCACTCTCCCTCACTCTCTCTCTCTCTCATTCACACCATCTTTTTTTTTTCCTCTTTGAAATTTTACAAATAGAATTAGAAAAATTACAAAAATAAAATTCAAATTGGCGCATCTGTTTCGACAAAGAAAACTGCCAATAATTAAGAGTAGGCCTGTCACACAAGGCCTATTGTTTAGAAAGTTCAAGGTCGGTCAGAGAAATATAGGACAGTTTGGCTGCACTCCAATGACGTCACATGTTACGTCTCATAAAAGAAAAAAAAGGCCAGAGTAAATCTAGATGCCGCTAGTTTTAATTAAACTGTGAGTTAGTCTATTGAACATCTGTATCTACCTTGTACATGACCTCATTGAGCTGTTGATATCTAGTGTTTCATGTTTGAATTTAAAAGCATTAGCTCTTGTAAAGTTTAGCTCCTATTGGTTCCTATGTGTGTCACTTCATTTTTTCTTAAAGTGGTTTATTACAGCAACTCCGACTCCACATTTGTATTTGTAGAAAATACAAAAAATATCTACGTGTCATAATAAATTAAAATTTATCCTGAACCCAAACATTGATGGAATAATTAAGAAATCTAACAAAACATTAGTTGTTTGTTTTTCTTAAAGAAGTGTTAATAAATCAATCAGAAATAAAACTGAAATGTGAAAACAAAACAAAAAGCTCTTGCTCTCTTCACGTTGGTTGGACCAAATATTCGAATGTTTCCTTTGCCCTCAACTCAAGGAAATAGTTCAGAAACTTGAGCAGACTCAACATAGAGGCGTGGCAGTTGTAACAAAACGATTATTTCACATTGGACAAAAGCAACCATCAATGCGTATTAGAGGTCAGAATGGAGAGATGGGCTAAAGCAAGGCCAAAGCCCTCCATTGGCTATAACGCCACTGGGATGGTTGGATGGAACCATTAGTGAAGTCACTAAATTTAGATCTCCCCCCCCCCCAGAACCGCAGTTTCAATTATTTATACTGAACTTTAATTTACAAATACAAAAACCTATATAATACTTAGAAAAACACAAAGATAAAAGCACATTTCTTGTTCCATATGCTAGAACATATTTATATAGGCTAATTGATTCTTCCGTACTGACATAACAGCATTGAACAGGTTGTCTGAAACAGCCAGGAAAATCAATGTCTTAGCAAAGTTGAAGTGTATAGCAAGCTCGACTATCTTGAAACCTAGATCCATGTTTAAAGTAACTGACAGACTACAGAAGGGGCTGAAATATTTCTCAAGTACTGAACTGTTGTTTACCAGCTCTATAAGCGTCCTAAGTGTTTAGTTTGATAACAACATCTAACACATCTAAAATCTGGAGATTAATTCGGAAGAAATGTAAATGTCGCAATCCAAGACGCTGTCATACTTTGTTCCTGCGTCGACGCTTATGGTGCGCACAGGGCACTATTCAACATTGGATATGAACGGACTGTTTAGATGAGCAAGGAGAGACAGTTGATTGCCACCTAAGTGAAAGGAAAGAAGAGAACGTCTTGGGCTAGAGTTTAGCTCGCGCCACCTCAAGTTACACTAAAGATCGTTGCCAATGGCTAGGCCAACTAGGTGAGAAGCGTGTAGAGGCTCTGTGTGGGTTGTCTGGTCAGGGAGGTGTCTGAGAAACAGTGGAAGGCTCTGTGTGGGTTGTCTTGTCAGGGAGGTGTCTGAGAAACACTGGAAGGTTCTGTGTGGGTTGTCTGGTCAGGGAAGTGTCTGAGAAACAGTGGAAGGCTCTGTGTGGGTTGTCTGGTCAGGGAGGTGTCTGAGAAACAGTGGAAGGCTCTGTGTGGGTTGTCTGGTCAGGGAGGTGTCTGAGAAACAGTGGAAGGCTCTGTGTGGGTTGTCTGGTCAGGGAGGTGTCTGAGAAACAGTGGAAGGCTCTGTGTGGGTTGTCTGGTCAGGGAGGTGTCTGAGAAACAGTGGAAGGCTCTGTGTGGGTTGTCTGGTCAGGGAGGTGTCTGAGAAACAGTGGAAGGCTCTGTGTGGGTTGTCTGGTCAGGGAGGTGTCTGAGAAACAGTGGAAGGCTCTGTGTGGGTTGTCTGGTCAGGGAGGTGTCTGAGAAACAGTGGAAGGCTCTGTGTGGGTTGTCTGGTCAGGGAGGTGTCTGAGAAACAGTGGAAGGCTCTGTGTGGGTTGTCTGGTCAGGGAGGTGTCTGAGAAACAGTGGAAGGCTCTGTGTGGGTTGTCTGGTCAGGGAGGTGTCTGAGAAACAGTGGAAGGCTCTGTGTGGGTTGTCTGGTCAGGGAGGTGTCTGAGAAACAGTGGAAGGCTCTGTGTGGGTTGTCTGGTCAGGGAGGTGTCTGAGAAACAGTGGAAGGCTCATTTCTGCTAGTGGAAGACACTTCTTGTGATTGTTAGTAGGCATCCTTTTTTGTGAGAACCAGAACATTGAGAACTACAAGGACTATTAGGCGGCGCCAGTAAACCCTGCAGACAAGAGTCAAAAGAGGTGAAAACCAAGACTGCTAAGTGCTATGTTTGTGGTATCCTCTCATTACCTGTATATACACTGTCATTTACTTTTAACTCACATTGAGTTGCCTCCCGTAAATTTATTACAATGCTATTGTTTGCAGTTTTATTTATCTATCTATCTATCTATCTATCTATCTATCTATCTATCTATCTATCTATCTATCTATCTATCTATCTATCTACCGCTCTCTCTCTCTCTCTCTCTCTCTCTCTATCTATCTATCTATCTATCTATCTATCTATCTAATCTAATCTAATCTAATCTAATCTAATCTAATCTAATATCTTTTCTTCAAAATGTTAATGCTTTCTTTCTTTCTTTCTTTCTTTCTCTGTCTCTTGCTCTTTTTGTCTCTTGCTCTGCAGCTCGCATATTTTTTTTTGTCCCAGGGTTGAGTCATTCAATTAGATCACAACGACCTAGACACAACGTGACTGTCTCACGTCTGAAGGTTAAAGAAAAAAAATCTCAAAAATATTTTTTTTTCTTTTCATATTAAGGCAATTAGCATTTCCTCTTTATCTCCAACTTTTGTTCAAGCAATCAAACCCACGCCGTGTCGTGATGATTTCAAAGTACAAAATGGATAGAAAAAGACACAAAGGTAGGTAAGTAGTGTGTGTGTGTGTGCGTGCGTGTGAGCGTGTGTGTGTGCACTGGAGAGAGCGGGGATAATGCCCCCACCAACCCTTTTTGTAGCGCCTGAACTGTCGTCATGCTTTGTGTTCTAGCAATTAAATTTTAAACAAAATAGAACCAGTAAAAAAGAATGTTGAGTATCTAATCACTAGATCTGTAGGCAAGAATCAATGGAACACAAAAATTGATAGGATATCTTCATTTATTAGCTAGTAATAATGTTTACAATAGAAATACAATTTGATACATTTTTAATTTCTTTTTTTTTTTTGTTTCATCATCTTTCCTTTGGGTTCCTCATGGAACATAAGGCCTCAGTAAAAACACGTTCCACATGGAACATAAGGCCTCAGTAAAAACACGTTCCACATGGAACATAAGGCCTCAGTAAAAACACGTTCCACATGGAACATAAGGCCTCAGTAAAAACACGCCACTTTCCACGGTCTCTTGCCAGTTTTTTTATGGCTTCCCAGCTCTTTCCGGTCCTCTCGCCTTCATCTAGTATACCAAGGAGGTTATATTTAGATGGAGATGGCGTGACGTCACTAGGTTGAAGCCAAATCGCAGCCATCTTGGTCTACTCAAATTAAAACGTGTAGTCTGTTTTTTTTTTTGAGAAATTTGTTCGACAATATTTCACGACATTATTTAAATATCTGTACATTGTACAATATCTTATAAAACGTTAAAAATACAGTGTATAGAATAAAATAAACATTACAAATGCCTTCTTGTTCGGCATACGGTTGTACGCAACGACGACCAGAAAACGGGATATCGCTTCATCGGTTAGTTTGGTTTTTAGTCACTAAAGACTAAACTTTAGTGAGTTAGAGTTTAGTTAATGTTGTTAGTGCCATTTAATTATTTATATAAATTTTGGTAAAAGTGCATTTTAGCGGCGTCTATTATTATTATTAATGAAAACGGATGGAATGTTTTGAGTAAACGAATATGGCGCCCACTAACTTCAACCGATAATGAACATTTGATAGCAACCGCCATCTCCATCTAAATATAACCTCCTTGTAGTATACTGTGTCGCCATGTTCTTTTTGGTCTTCCTCTACGTCTTGTTCGCTGTGGGTTCCACTCTAAGGCCTGTCTAGCACTGTTGTTGGTATCTTTTCTAAAAGTGTGACCAATCCATCTCCACTTCCTCTCTAAGATCTGTACCTCTTTATTTTTCTGTCCACTCATCTCCCACAGTTTGGTGTTTTCTACTTACCACGTACCAGTGTATTTAAAAAAAAAATATTTCTCATACATCTGTTGATGAAGGTCTGTACTTTTTTTGTTGTTGCTTCAATTACTCTCCATGTTTCAGAACCATACAGTAGGATCGCCTTGACATTACAGTTAAAGATTCTAATTTTAGTCTTGTTTCCAATGTTAGGAGATTTCCAGGTTGGCTTTAGGGGTGTAAATTTATACGACGTTTAATCATGGTTTAATGTTTTAATCTGCTCCAATGAACAGGACAGATTTTTTGTTTACTTCGTATTGTTTAATTTGGTTCTATAAGTTTATTAGGTTCTATAAGTTTATTTGGTTCTATAAGTTTATTTGGTTCTATAAGTTTATTTGGTTCTATAAGTTTATTTGGTTCTATAAGTTTATTTGGTTCTATAAGTTTATTAGGTTCTATAAGTATATTTGGTTCTATAAGTTTATTTGGTTCTTTAAGTTTATTTGGTTCTTTAAGTTTATTAGGTTCTATAAGTTTATTTGGTTCTATAAGTTTATTTGGTTCTATAAGTTTATTTGGTTCTTTAAGTTTATTTGGTTCTATAAGTTTATTTGGTTCTATAAGTTTATTTGGTTCTATAAGTTTATTTGGTTCTATAAGTTTATTAGGTTCTATAAGTTTATTTGGTTCTATAAGTTTATTAGGTTCTATAAGTTTATTAGGTTCTATAAGTTTATTTGGTTCTATAAGTTTATTTGGTTCTATAAGTTTATTTGGTTCTATAAGTTTATTAGGTTCTATAAGTTTATTAGGTTCTATAAGTTTATTTGGTTCTATAAGTTTATTAGGTTCTATAAGTTTATTTGGTTCTATAAGTGTATTTGGTTCTATAAGTTTATTAGGTTCTATAAGTTTATTTGGTTCTATAAGTTTATTTGGTTCTTTAAGTTTATTAGGTTCTATAAGTTTATTAGGTTCTATAAGTTTATTTGGTTCTATAAGTTTATTTGGTTCTATAAGTTTATTAGGTTCTATAAGTTTATTTGGTTCTATAAGTGTATTTGGTTCTATAAGTTTATTAGGTTCTATAAGTTTATTTGGTTCTATAAGTTTATTTGGTTCTATAAGTTTATTTGGTTCTATAAGTTTATTTGGTTCTATAAGTTTATTAGGTTCTATAAGTTTATTAGGTTCTATAAGTTTATTTGGTTCTATAAGTGTATTTGGTTCTATAAGTTTATTAGGTTCTATAAGTTTATTTGGTTCTATAAGTTTATTTGGTTCTTTAAGTTTATTTGGTTCTATAAGTTTATTTGGTTCTATAAGTTTATTTGGTTCTTTAAGTTTATTTGGTTCTTTAAGTTTATTTGGTTCTATAAGTTTATTAGGTTCTATAAGTTTATTTGGTTCTATAAGTTTATTTGGTTCTATAAGTTTATTTGGTTCTATAAGTTTATTTGGTTCTATAAGTTTATTTGGTTCTATAAGTTTATTAGGTTCTATAAGTTTATTTGGTTCTATAAGTTTATTAGGTTCTATAAGTTTATTTGGTTCTATAAGTTTATTTGGTTCTTTAAGTTTATTTGGTTCTATAAGTTTATTTGGTTCTATAAGTTTATTAGGTTCTATAAGTTTATTTGGTTCTATAAGTTTATTTGGTTCTATAAGTTTATTTGGTTCTTTAAGTTTATTTGGTTCTATAAGTTTATTAGGTTCTATAAGTTTATTTGGTTCTATAAGTTTATTTGGTTCTATAAGTTTATTAGGTTCTATAAGTTTATTTGGTTCTTTAAGTTTATTTGGTTCTATAAGTTTATTAGGTTCTATAAGTTTATTTGGTTCTATAAGTTTATTTGGTTCTTTAAGTTTATTTGGTTCTATAAGTTTATTAGGTTCTATAAATTTATATCAGCAAAAAAGGGCAGCAAAGATTACGATTACTGAGAAAACTGTCCTCGTTTAATGTTAGCGAAAAGGCCTTGGCTATGTTTTATCACGCTCACATCGGCAATATTTTAAGTTTCAATATCACTGCCTTGGTATGGCAATCTGAGCATTAAAAATAAACTTCACAAAATCCTAAATGCCGCTGGTAAAATCATTGGCAAAAAACAAATCCCATTTGGGCAGTTGTTTGAGACAAACATCTATAAAAAAGCTAACAAGATCCTAGAAATAAAGAATCACCCTTTGTGTCAGGATTTTGTGATTTTACCATCACAAAAGAGAAACAAGACACCGATAGCAAAGACAAACAGACACAAACACTCTTTTGTTCCCTTGGCAATCAAATCATTAAATAAAAACAATCTGATATAAACTTGTCACATGTAAATTATGAGTGAGTCTGGTGTGAATGTACACTTTGGTTTCTTATAGTTATAATGTTTTTTGTTTGGTGAAATGCACAAATTGTAAGACAAATTTCCATACGGACAATAAAGATTATTATTATTATTATAAGTTTATTTGGTTCTGTTTTCTGTTTTTTTTTTTGTTTTTTTTTTTGTTTGTAAAATGTTTTACATGTTTCGGATGTTCCTTCAGAGTTGAAGATAGTTTACTTCCTAGTCCAAACCTCCCGCAGGACGACGGGGGATGGGAGCGGGCAGGGTTTGAACTAAGTACCATCGATAAATCCATACGACAGTCCAGCGCGCAAACTGCAAGACCAGGCAGCCATCCAAGTAATACATCATTGAAATGGTATTATATTCCAACAGTACACTACGCTTTGTATTATAATTGCTTTCCTTAACAAAAATAATTTTCATTTGTTATATTGTAATTTCAAAATGGAGATTTACTTACTTTTCAAGGGAGTGTACTGCTGTTAGAAAGGGATAATAAATATATTTACTGCTTTCCTCCCTTGGTATATTTATTTGAGTTTTCTTGTGTTTCTAGTGGCCCTCCGTTGGATAACAACTATTACATCTAGTTAACGCTAAATAGGTCTGTGTTTTCTCACGAGAAAAGCAACATTGTTAGAAACTAAGTATACAAATGATTGTTAATTTTATTGACTTAAGATATATAGCTCAGTTCTGCTTCATCAGCAATTGCGCAGGCTCAGAGTTCGTAAGTAAAGTTCCCCTTTCAGGCCATGCGGGCTATAGGGCAGATAATATTAAGATCATCTGTTTCTCAGAGTTAGATCATATCTAAATTTAAATGTGAGTAGTACTGACCCTCAAGGGCCACCAACGAGTTTGTGTACTTAAACATCAAATCCTTACATTGACCTTCACCTATTCCTTAGATTTGAACATACAAGATTTGTTGACTGTCTCTCTCCCTTCCTTTCTCTTGCCTTCGATAGAAACTCATGACGTTCTTGAATGCTATCTCCCATCGCTTTCTCTGTCTGCCTCTGTCTGCCTCTGTCTACCTCTGTCTGCCTCTGTCTGCCTCTCTGTCTGCCTCTGTCTGCCTCTGTCTACCTCTGTCTACCTCTGTCTGCCTCTGTCTGCCTCTGTCTGCCTCTGTCTACCTCTGTCTACCTCTGTCTGCCTCTGTCTGCCTCTCTGTCTGCCTCTGTCTGCCTCTGTCTACCTCTGTCTGCCTCTCTGTCTGCCTCTGTCTGCCTCTGTCTACCTCTGTCTACCTCTGTCTGCCTCTGTCTGCCTCTGCATCTTTTTTTCTTCACATTGCTTTTTTTTTTTTTTTTTTTTTTTACTAAGATATCGGATTATATTTAATATATAGAAATTAAAAATCTTTGCTAATTATTCAGTGTTCTTTTATATTTATAAAATATCACCTTACATAGAAAAAAATGTCGATCAAAGTTCACTAAAATAGTATCAATGTTGTTGCTTGTTTAAAATGTTTTATGACTTAGGATTAGTGTAGTTTTGTACAAGAAGGTTAAACGTTGGTTAGTTCAGTATAAAACACAATTAAAGTAGTCCAACTTTACATTCTCTAACTTGTGTTAAGTAGTTCTTCTCAACCCATGTCATTGATTTATTATTATTGACAGTCAGCTATTTATTTGTCCTCAATACAGTATCCACAGAAAATCATTTCTAAAGATGTCTTAGGTCTGCAGCAGTGCTGCCTTCAAACTGGTAACATGTCATTTCTGATGTATGCCTAGGCTAGGTCCGACATTATTAATGTTAAACACCAGATATTAACTCTATATGTTAGCACTAGATATTAACTCAATGTAAGCATCAGGTATTAACTCTATATGTTAGCACCATGTATTAACTCAATGTTAGCACCAGGTGTTGACTCGAAGTTAGCATCAGGTATTAACTCAATGTTAGCACCAGGTATTGAATCCATATGTTAGCACCAAATATTAACTCTATATGTTAGCACCAGGTACTAACTCCATATGTTAACACCAGACGTCGACTGGATGCCAGCACCAGGTATTGAATCGATTCTAGCACCAAGTGTTGACTCGAATTGATTGAGTACAAGTACAGATGAATCTATATAGGTCAGTGTGATAGATGTACACACGAAATTCTTACATATGTCTTGTTTCTTCAAGTGAAGCACATTCATTTTCAAATTGAGGTTGCACCTTTCGGTTGCTCAACCTCATCTCCACACCCTTACACACACACACAAACAACGCGAGAAAACCAAGACGAACATGCAAACTTAGCCACCAAAAGCCAATGCCCGCCTATTGCCCGCACTGTCCCACACTCTGGAGTCAATGACATTCTTTGTACTGCTCAAGTAATCAGCCAATATAGTTGAACGTCTTGCCATATACACGCCCCACACCACACACACACACACACCTGCTCGAGTGCCGAAGACATTAGCATGTTTGACAGGTTAGTGACACCGACCGACATCTACTTACGACCAGACACATTAAACAATTAACTAGTGTCACATAAATAGTAAAAGTAAAACAAACAACGGGGCGGGGGGGTCAGGGACCATTCTGAATCTTCCAGTCTTTCTTTTGTTTGATTTTTTTTTAATTTGCTGTAGTTTGAAACATTAGCTCAAAGTCAGGATATAGCTGTGTTAAGGGGCCGTCCATAAAGTACGTCACGCTATTTTAGGCCATTTTTGACCCCCCCCCTCCCCCCTGTCACAAAGTGTCACAAATCTCGGGACCCCCCCCCCTAAAGTACGTCACACTTTAAAAAAAATTTAATTAACAACTAATTAAAATTTAATCGAAAACTTAAAACGCACTTCACTATTAAACTGCCTTAAAATATAAATATTAAAAGAACTATCAGATTATTAAATGACTTTAATAGTAGAATAACTATTGTCAACAGTTGTCACAGTTATTCTTTGAAACAATAACCCAATCAATTGAATTTGAAAAAAAATTGCAAAAATTAGACTTGACAATTATATAATAAACATCAATTTATATCTGCTACCTTTTCATTTAAAATGGGTGAGGTCAACTTTTAGATAATCTTCCGATTATGGATTCTATTGACACAGGATAAGAAATAGATTAGCGAAACTTGACCTCAACCAGTGATTAAATAATAAAAATGATTAAATAATAAAAATGGAAACAAAACAATGTGACTAAAAAAAGGACTAGATTGACAAATTATGTGAGCAGCTCTTGTGCTATATTGAATATGTTTATATAGTGGGCCAGTGAATTATGTTTAATTAAAAAAATATTCACTAGACATCATCCATCCATGGTGAAGTGAAGTGTTCATCCATAGTTACGACTGGCATATATCTTTCCCCATCATCGTTTTCTGGAAGGATAATTGCAGACAGATCAACTTCATCCTCATCTAGCCACTCAACATCCTCTGAATGTGCATTTTCCATTCTGCCAATAATTGCCATGAGTTCTCTTTGCCTTCTAGCAGCGACTCTCAAAGGACGGATGCGTTTTATCTGAGTTGATTCTGGAAAATTTTGGGTTGGCACATTCTCCTGCGCCCGAGCTCTGTGTTGTCCTGTATGTTTCTTCAACATTGTTTGTGAGGCAAAGTATAAGTGACACACTTTGCAAATTCGATCAAGTAAGCTGGTCTGCAAAGATGGACAATAAAGATCATATGGTTGTACTTTAAAAACTCCTGTTGATCTGGGCATAATGTCATCAAATTTGAGAGTTTGTGCCACAAACAATGAAGGAAATTTATGAGCATCTGCATCTGCTCTTTCTGAAGCTCTGAGTCCATCAGTTGTTTGGTTGATTGGGATTGGAGGAGGAAAGAATCTCGAAGGTAAAACGTTGAAATATGAGCTCCGTACCTTGTCGCAACATTTTATGTCCTGACATTTCACAATTTGAGTGAAGTATTGGCTGGTGCGAACATGATTGTCAAACCATTCCTGATCCTTCGACATCAGTCCTGCTGCATCCAATTCAGATTTCTCAGGGTTGATATACTCTGCAACGGTTGGAAATTGGTCAACAATCACATGCGACCAGATTTCAGCTAAAGTTTCACCTGCAAACTTGAAGTTTTTTCTTTCCAAATCGTCATTGATTGTTCTGCCCTGCGAATCAAGGTGACTGCCATAATGTTCATTTGGCAATATGACACCAGACAGTTCTCTGCTCAGTGGAGCCATTCGACGTTCCACGCGATTAAAAGCACTTCTTCCCGGTGCATTCGTTGCAAGGAATAAGGCATCAAGATTATTTTTAACGAAGTGATGGATTGCAACTTCAATTACTTTTTGATAGCGAGGATTTTCATCTGGCCCTCCATCCACTGTAAAAACAACAATAGGTTTTATCACATTGTCTCTTTTATCTTTTGTTATTTCATCGAATTCATCCAAATCCAATAGTCTTTCGAAGTCTAAGCCATGAGCAAAAGCAGTGGATGACGAATGCTTCCCTGATCGTATTGCTATGTATGTTGGACCTGAATAGCTTACAACTTCCGGTTTTCCTAGTCCATTTTTTTCAATGCGAATTCCAGCATAAACAGATGGAATAAGTTTGTGTTTAGCTGCAACAACCCAATCGTGGTCTGGTAAACTGACACGATATTCCACATGCATTAGCAATGGTGCTTGTTTATTTGCTGCGGTCAATCCTATTGGAACACGTGCTTTATCATCCTGGCTAATGAAGCACACTTCGTTAGGTCCGAGCACTGATGATAATTCCTCTAAATGTCTCAATGTGGCTGTGCAGAACTTTCCATCCATGTGTTTGGAGTGGGAATCGCTCTGAGATCGAATTAACTTGACTGGTACTGTGGAAACGTGTCTTTTCCCTTCTATTGTTGAACTTCGTCTTGGCAACAATCGAGTGTAAACGGTGCTCCGGCTGACATGGAATCCATAAGTGTTAAGTTGCTCAGTTAATTGGTCTAATGTTCTAATACTTCTGTATATGTCACTTTGTCGTTTTTCATGTGCAGCCGACCCATGTAAAGCGATGTCGACAATTGCTTTGAGAAACAATGGTTGATCACTTTCTATTGCAGGACGACCAGTTTTTTCTCTTATTTTCAAAACATTGCTCAGTTCAGGGTTCTCTGCACATATTTTTGCCAATGTTTCTTTCTTTCTCAACCTGGCTTTTTGCTGTCTTTCTTGTTCCCTTTGTTTCTTACTCAATTCCGTCTCCAATTCATCTAATTTTCTCTTCTTTGCCAAAAGTTCTGTTTCTTGATCTTTTGTGATAAGACCTGTGTCTTTTCTTTTATATAAGCCAACCATGTCACTTTTTATCAAGTCAATTTCAACTTTGAGTTCATCTTGAACTTTTGTCTTATATTTTTTGACATCTTCAGTCTTGAATGTAGATGGTTTGCTTTCGACACTTCCACTTGCATGTTCCTCAACAAGTGGTGATTTTGTTGGAACGTCTGGCACAGTTGATGTTTGAGGCTTTAATAAAGCGTCGGGTTTCATTGCTTGTTTCGCCCAGAAAGTCATTAACGTTCCTTTTTTCTGCTTTGCAATTGCATCATATTCTTTTAAAAGTGATTCTACTTTCTCAGATACATTATCATCAGACTTTATTCTTTTCCATATCTCATTTACTTGTTTTTGGCAATCTGCTTTACTCGTGGTTGAGTGTGCTTTAACATAAGCATTATAAAGTGATGTATACAAGTTTCCTTTCTCCATCTTTACACGAGATTTTTCTAATTTAATCTGAACAATAGTAATTAATATCTGAAAATAAATATTATCAAAGTCACTTTATATTAATAATTACAATAGCATCAAGTAATTATAATATATATAATATAATTGTAGCCGAGTGGTGGCTATGAATTGTTATATTTAGATATAATGGACAAAAAAAGTAACGACATAAAACTCCGCCGGAGAGTAAAAGTAGTTGACGGAGAAATAATTGAAAAAAACTCCGCCGGAGAGTAAAAGAAGTTGATGGAGAAATAATCGTAAAAACAAATTTTTCCGGAGGGTAAAAGTAAAAATAATGGACAAAAACTCCGCCGGAGAATAAAATTAGTTGACGTAACGATAACAAACTCCGTCCGGAAAACTCCGTCATTTAGTAGGACTCCATTAAATGATCATGTACTGGTATTTATCATATATTTTAAAGAAACTGAGTATAATTGTTTTTAAGTTCATGATAATAATGATTATATTATACAAATATTACCTCTGAATCCTAAATATTTTGTATTATAATACAAATTCCGAATTTCTTGATCAGTGATATAATTATGCAGCAGACAACAAAGAAATAAAACCACTTCCGGTAAGGCTACCGTCACATAAAACAAGGCTTCGCAACAGTATATACTAGCGCTCCTAACTAGCATGAGGAATTGGGAACAACACATTGAAAGATACGCATTTCATGCTATTTTGACATAAAACAAATTCAAGTGTTTCACAAAATTTTTGAAAGTTATTTTTGAAACTATTAGTTTTACTAAAAAAATAAAAAATAAAATTAGTAATAAAATTAAAAATATATAAAATGTGACGTCACACTTGGCCTGACCCCCCCCCCCTCCCCCCTGTCACAAACTGTCACACTTTCTTACACCCCCTCCCCCCCTTGGAGCGTGACGTACTTTATGGACGGCCCCTAAAGAAACCAACTCAGTGGCAGGGCCGTCCTTAAGCATAAGTAAACTAGGCAGCCGCAAAGGGCCTCCTATTACCTAAGGCTGGCCCTGTCAGCAGAATCCCCTTTTCAGCTGATGTGACAGTTCTGCAGCACCTAGGTCTGCCTGGTAACAGGTATCTTCTTATCATATTCTTAGGCATTCATCCAGTTACCCATTCGGCTTTAGTATAATAGTTACTACCAGACATACACGGATTTGTTTTGCCATGTGAGATGAGTATATTAAATTAATGTTACAAACAAAGTGAAACAATTATGATCCACCCAGGTGGTGGCGAATGGTTTTAGTATATCTAGCGGCCTCCGCACAAGTCTATGGAATATTCAAACAAAAGTTTCATCTTTAGAACGGCCTGTTCCTTAACGCCCCCCCCCACACACACACATACACAGATATTTTTAAAACGTGAATTCTAGTATCACTTTTCCTATTTTATTTGTTCTATTGAGTATTATTCCTAAAAACAAACAAAAAAAAAAGAATCCAAGGCAATGAAACAAGTATATTGCAGCCTTGTTTCTAGCCTAGCAGAGTTCAACCAAGAACCAAACGGAGACTAGAGACATCAGAGGAAGAAGGGATTAAAGAACGAGAAATGACACAATCAGTATGTATGCTTGGCAGGGCCGGATTTAAGTATGTGGAGGCCACGGTAGTATTTTTGTGGCAGCCTCGACACTTTTTCGAAAGCTTTAATAAAAAAAAACACTTATTATCAAAAACACTAATGTCTAAATTATTGTTTTAATGCATGTATTCCCTATTATAAAAGAAACAGAATACTTGTAAATTTAATTTTCTACTATTTAATTAAAATAAAATTGAATAGTATGCATATTGTACTAAAAAAAAAAAGTAAATGCTTAAAGTGTACGCGATGGAGTAAGTCTGAAGTCTATTTTAAACTACGAGCAGACTATCAGCGAACACTTTATAACCACGAACAGTGCTGCCAACTGTAAGATTTAAAGTAGTTTTGGTAAAGTTGAGAAAAAAAATCAGTCCCTCCTGCCCTCCCTTATATCCGGCTCTGATGATTGGTCTGTAATGTTTAAGTGGTTTGTGATATGTATATAAGTGTGATTGTGTGTATGAGTTTTGTATGTTTGTCATGTGCGAGTATGTTAAGTATGGAAGGATACAATCTTTTTGTACTTTTACAGCACAATGACGTCAGTGGTCCAACTCCTCGCACCTAGCTCGTCCCCTCTCCAGACGTTTGCTTTAAACAAAAATTCCTCCAGGTCTGGAATATGGCAGTGTGACTTAGACAAAGTCTGGGTACAAATCACATTCTTATTAGACAAGTCTGGGTACAAATCACATTCCTACTAGACAAAGTCTGGGTACAAATCACATTCCTATTAGACAAAGTCTGGGTACAAATCCCATTCCTATAAGACAAAGTCTGTGTACAAATCGCATTCCTATTAGACAAAGTCTGGGTACAAATCACATTCCTATTAGACAAAGTCTGGGTACAAATCCCATTCCTATTAGACAAAGTCTGGGTACAAATCGCATTCCTATTAGACAAAGTCTGGGTACAAATCCCATTCCTATTAGACAAAGTCTGTGTACAAATCGCATTCCTACTAGACAAAGTCTGGGTACAAATCACATTCCTATTAGACAAAGTCTGGGTACAAATCCCATTCCTATTAGACAAAGTCTGAGTACAAATCGCATTCCTATTAGACAAAGTCTGGGTACAAATCCCATTCCTATTAGACAAAGTCTGTGTACAAATCGCATTCCTATTAGACAAAGTCTGGGTACAAATCACATTCCTATTAGACAAAGTCTGGGTACAAATCACATTCCTATTAGACAAAGTCTGGGTACTAATCCAATTCCTATTAGACAAAGTCTGGGTACAAATCACATTCCTATTAGACAAAGTCTGGGTACTAATCCAATTCCTATTAGACAAAGTCTGGGTACAAATCACATTCCTATTAGACAAAGTCTGGGTACAAATCACATTCCTATTAGACAAAGTCTGGGTACAAATCACATTCCTATTAGACAAAGTCTGGGTACTAATCCAATTCCTATTAGACAAAGTCTGGGTACAAATCACATTCCTATTAGACAAAGTCTGGGTACTAATCACATTCCTATTAGACAAAGTCTGGGTACAAATCACATTCCTATTAGACAAAGTCTGGGTACTAATCCAATTCCTATTAGACAAAGTCTGGGTACAAATCACATTCCTATTAGACAAAGTCTGGGTACTAATCCAATTCCTATTAGACAAAGTCTGGGTACTAATCCAATTCCTATTAGACAAAGTCTGGGTACTAATCCAATTCCTATTAGACAAAGTCTGGGTACAAATCACATTCCTATTTATTTACAATAGACGCTTTTTTTTTCTTCTAAATCCATCCCTCGCATTAAAATGTTTACCAATAAATCTATATTTCATTTTTTCCTAGAATAGTTTTTTAAAACTGTTTTTTTTTTGTTGTTGTTTATTCACCATAGCAGGTTACTTGTCTCTTTTCACTTCGTTTTATGTCCTGTGTCTAGCTCTATCTAAGGTCCTGTATCTTTATCTCAGGTGCTGTATATCTCTGTATCTCTCGCTCAGGTCCTGTATCTCTATCTCAGGTCATGTATTTCTAACTCAAGTCCTGTATCTCTATCTCAAGGTGCTGTATCTGTCTCTATCTCAGGTGATGTATCTGTCTCCATCTCAGGTGCTGTGTATCTCTCACAGGTCCTCTAACTCCGAAATGCTCTGACTCTATTTCATGTCCTGTGTCTGTATCTCATGTCTTGTGCCATGTCCTGTGTCTGTATCTCATGTCTTGTGCCTATCTCTATCTCAGTTGCTGTGTCTCTATCTCAGTTGCAGTGTCTCTATCTCAGTTGCAGTGTCTCTATCTCAGGTACTGTGTCTATCTCAGGTACTGTGTCTATCTATATTTCAGGCCCCGTGTCTCTATCTCAGGTACTGTGTCTATCTATATTTCAGGCCCCGTGTCTCTATCTCAGGTACTGTGTCTATCTATATTTCAGGCCCCGTGTCTCTATCTCAGGTACTTTGTCTATCTATATTTCAGGCCCCGTGTCTCTATCTCAGGTACTGTGTCTATCTATATTTCAGGCCCCGTGTCTCTATCTCAGGTACTGTGTCTATCTATATTTCAGGCCCCGTGTCTCTATCTCAGGTACTGTGTCTATCTATATTTCAGGCCCCGTGTCTCTATCTGTCCGCTCATTCAACGTGCATATAAAAGTGTCGTCTTAGAATTCTTTTTCAAAGAAAAAACAACAACAAACAAACTAACCCAATTTCGGTTTGAAAGCTCAACTAATTCTTTCCTTCGCTTCCTGTGTTGTTATTCTTGGCAGCAGACATGGTCGCTGTGACCTTGCAGATCAACAAACCTAAACCCTCTGTTCTCCCCCTCCCCTCGTGCTACGTCAACGGCTTATGCAATTGTCTGGTTCTAGACCACCCCGGCCGCCCAAATTGTCTGGTTCTAGACCACCCCCGGCCGCCCCCCATACTTACCCTTGAAGAGACGGAGTTAGAAGACCATTCGCCCCACCGCGCTGAGTGAAGGCCATCGGAGCGCGTGGGTCGTCCGATCACTTGTGGTGCACGGGCCGCTTCTATCACGCGAGCTGCATGGGCCACGTAAATCACGCGGACCTGGGAGGGAAAGAGGGAGGGAACTCTCCCCTCAACTCGCGCGCTGCGTGGGGAGGACACAGTTGATGAAATGACTCTTTCCAAAGTTTAGGTAGGTCTGACCTTGGACTAGGTCGATCCCGAGTGTGACGTGCGTGACCTATTGTACACTAGATCGATTCCAGACAGAGCTTTTGAAAAAAGAACCAATCCTTCTTCTTTCTAGGGATTTTACAGTGGGAAAAAAAAACACAACAACTTCTATTTCATTCCTTTTAAAAATTTTGAATATGAACTTTCCATAGATAGTCTCAATTAATTATAATTAAAATATGGCTAAAAAAATGATTACAAAACAATTTTTTACTCACAAACACTCCAAAATTACGATGTGGTAGAAGTTACTTTATAAGGAATACTTCGTCATTTCATGGGAAGATTGTTGTCATAGTTACTTACTTAACTACAGTTCAAAGTGATCGATTCATTCAAGTTGATAGCCCGAATATTTTTGACTGTTTTTTTTTAAATACCGAAGCAGCCACTCTACCGACTTCCTTGTCATTGTACTCATTGGGTGTGAATCCAAATGGGCAGTCATCAAGGACCCTCAACTTTCCAATGGTTCTAGTCAGGAAATGAGGGCAGTGCAATGGACTCCTTCCCGTCACTAAATGAACAGGTCTCTTTAGTACACTGACTAGTTCCCAAGGTGCGTCAACGTCAGAAGGGAAAGGCCGAAGCTATGGGAACCATGCTAGGCGGCGGGAAACGCCCAAAAGAACATTAGATTAATTGTTATACGAGTGGTATGGACATGTTTTTTAAACGAATTGACTAGTGTTGATAATAAATAAGTTTAAATACAACCAGCAACTATCAAATGAACGTATAAGTCTAAATAATAATAGTTTTGTAAAAGACATTAATGGTTTATAAGGATGGTAGAACAAGGCAAAGAAAAAAGGGAGGAATGGAGAAAGACGGTCGACAAGTCTTGCATGGTGCCCCAACGGTCCAACAGACTAAGGGATAGGTAAAGGTAAAAGATTACTATATCAGTTGATTTAATTGATAAATCACTTATTCTGTTGATTGGATTGTTGAAATGCTCTAATCCGTTGATTATATCCTACAGTCCTAGCCTAGAAACTAAATAGCGATTTGGATTTAGAAAATGGAGGACGTTGCTGTGGTTTCTTATCCGATATTCTGAAAGGAAGGGGGCGGGAACCACTGGGGCTACTCCGCACATGCGCTGAAGTCCCGGAACCCTGACACTTGTATTATGTTCGCAACATATTTCATTTTTTAATCCTGTCCTGTTTTTAAATGCCTGCTACATTTGTATAACATACAACAGAGGTACTGAAGACATGGGGGAAGGGGTGGGTGGTGGAAGATGGAATGTGCAGTCTAACGAATCAGCAATACTCTTTCAGGTTCACTCACAAGTGTGTCAATCAGCGAACACACGTGTGTACCGTGTAAAGTACATGACATAGAGAGCGAAGAAACTACAACAACATATGTTCTTTACTGCCCCTATAGTCTTCTGTAAGGGTTTTAGCAGGATAATCCAAGTATTCACTTCGTTGTTGTTGTTTGGTTTGTTTGTTAAAAGACAAGGGACGTGAGCCAAGGTTTCCATAGAGAACAAATACACACGTACACATACAGAAGAACTCAAACAAACACACACACACACACTAGATATGAGAATTAAATCAGCAATGACGTCTATTTTCGCCTGCCAACTTAATAATAATAAAAAAAACGCAGTATGCTATAATTAGCTCGTGGGAAAACCCACTACCTTCGACCATATGGTCTACGTGGTTTGTGTGTTTGCCTTGAGATTCATCCCCCAACCCCCTAACCCTCTGATATTTTTTTCCTTTATGTAAAAAAAAAAAAAGCGTGTCGCCATGTTACCCAAGCAGTAGACTCAGGTGCATCTGTTGGTTCAAGGTTAGCAGTTTTTTAAAGAGAAAGAAAAAAAAGAGAGAGAGAGATGGGGGGGGGGGGAGAATTAAAAGGTAAAATGGAGTGTGTGTGTGTGGGGGGGGCGTATACACAAGGCCCTTCGCCACCTTTCCCCCCAACCCAAACCCACACGTTTTAGTATTCGTATATATTTTGTTTATCATCCGCCCATGTCCATTTTATTACTCAACTCTGTATGTCTGTCTGGTAAAAAGTCTGTACACGTTATTTCTCCCACACCCAATCTCGGATCAAGCTGAAATTTTGCACAATTATTTCTTTTACCTCACAACACAAGAATGAATTAATAAATTAACCAATTAGTTAATTAACTAATGGTAATTAATTATTTTGTTTCGTATCTTGAACAAGGGAAAGAAGTTGTACTTGACAGATGTGTTGGTATAAGTTGAGTTAATCCCCTTGAGTTCTGAACATTTTGTATGCAGTTAAAAAAAAAGGATCATGTAAACATTCACCAAGCTACCCATTTCTTCCTTCCCCTTTCCCAACTGGTCCAGACAAGTGATAGGATCATGACACATGGAGGAGGCTCAAAGCTGAACAAAAACAAATACAAATGGTACAAATATTTCTAATCACACAGATTTATTATGTCTAGGCCAATTCTTCCGAAATCTCTTCTTTAACGGAACAATTTGCTCATTCTGTCTATTTAACGGAATACTTTGCTTATTTTTAGAGAGATTTAATGTGGTGGCCTACTAGTTCATTATTCCAGCAGTTCGTGGAACACGCATTCAGATCTCGTGGAACACTAAGGTTCCGCGGAACACAGTTTAGGAAACGCTGGTCTAGGCCATTTATGCGTATAACGAAGTAACGTCTGTATTATATAAGATAAGATTGATCCAAATTAATTGATACAATTACACTTAATAGAAGATGTTGTTTTTTTTTTTTTTTAAGTTTTTTAAATAAGTTCATGTTTTATTATTTAAAACAGGAATTGCTCGCTTAAGAGATACAGGATATAGATCTACATATATACGTACAAGAATTGCTCGCTTTAGAGATACAGGATATAGGTCTACATACATGCATACAAGAATTGCTCGCTTAAGATAAGTATAGGATAGACGTTCAGAAATATTTTGCGCAGTATTCTGAGTCTGGATTTATGAGCCTATCATTTCTCTCCCCCCCCTCCCCCCTTCGGCGACATATAATTCTAATACCCAAATTCTTTTTTTTTTTTTGGTTTTCAATCTTATCCAGCATGTAAATCTGTATAGTCTCCCCTTTTGACACCTTGCGATCTATGGGGGGCAGATGATGTCAATTTCACAAGTTTCGATGCCGACGGTTAACAAGGATGTTATATGTTATTTGGCCAGCACAATCGTACGTCATGTACCCACTAGGGTTGGGTTTGATTCGGAGGCATCGTTAAAACCGCAAGGATCAAAATTACAGTCTTTACAGCGATTTGAGTTCTAGGCCCTCACAGTTCGTAAGTCATGCACGCCTCCTATAGACTCTACTTAGTTTGTCTTGTTTCTTTTGAATGTAGCTAGGGTGATGATGTTTTGTGACATTTATTCTGTTGGCTGAGAAGCAGGGGCGGACTGGCTATACGGGCATTTGGGCAAATGCCCGGTGGGCCGGTAATCAAATGGGCCTAAAGGGTCTCATGAATGCCACTAAAATAATGTAATTGCCTACATCCGTAGACAGTGCTATTTGTAGGCTCCATCCTCTCAGGCTAACAAACATAGCGATTCAAAAGCAACATAAGTCTTATATTTCTTTTAAAGATATATAGTATTAAAGAGCATGCATAGTTTGCATACAGTTATCATTAAAAATAACATAATGATTTTGATAGGCCTATGGTTGGAAGCCCACCATATGATATATAATTTAAGAAATGCCTGGGCCGAATTTGACATCCAGTCCGCCCCTGCTGAGAAGAGAGCCGAAGATGGACGACTGTATCAAATAAACATGATGATCGTCTGTAAGAGGACGTCCGTGCTATAAAAGTGTTTGGGCTAGTTTCTGTCCTCATATCATTGCCTCTTATCTACCTCCTTCTCTCCGACCCCCCCCCTCTTATCTACCTCCTTCTCTCCGACCCCCCCCTCTTATCTACCTCCTTCTCTCCGACCCCACCCCCCCTCTTATCTACCTCCTTATCTCCGACCCCCCCACCCCCCTCTTATCTCCTTCGCTAGCTAATCTCCTTACTCGCAGTACCTTTATTCCGCCAAGGTAACATCTGATGTCACTTCCGTCGTGACCTTGAGGAACTTGCTGCGTCACGAAACGAATTAGTTCGACTTTCCAAGAAGATAAGATAGATCTACATAGATCTAGAGATCTACATTGAAATAGTTTGACAAGGATTTTTTTTTAAGTTATGGTGACTTCCAAATGTTTAGATAGCCAATAGCGCTTAATGAAATTTTATCAAACTAGCTAAAGGTCAACACGACTTTAAAAAATAAAAAGAACAATCAAGGCACAAACCAAAAATATCACCTCTGACCTTTTTGGTCATTAGCGGATATTTTTTATGTTTATAACAAGCGAATCGACATTGACTGGACACCTTTACAATGACATTCACTGGACACCTTAACAATGACATTCACTGGACACCTTTACAATGACATTCACTGGACACCTTTACAATGACATTCACTGGACACCTTTACAATGGCATTCACTGGACACCTTTACAATGACATTCACTGGACACCTTTACAATGGCATTCACTGGACACCTTTACAATGGCATTCACTGGACACCTTTACAATGACATTCACTGGACACCTTTACAATGACATTCACTGGACACCTTTACAATGGCATTCACTGGACACCTTTACAATGACATTCACTGGACACCTTTACAATGGCATTCACTGGACACCTTTACAATGGCATTCACTGGACACCTTTACAATGGCATTCACTGGACACCTTTACAATGGCATTCACTGGACACCTTTACACTGGCATTCACTGGACACCTATACACTGGCATTCACTGGACACCTTTACAATGGCATTCACTGGACACCTTTACAATGGCATTCACTGGATACCTTTACAATGGCATTCACTGGACACCTTTACAATGGCATTTACTGGACACCTTTACAATGGCATTCACTGGACACCTTTACAATGACATTCACTGGACACCTTTACAATGGCATTCACTGGACACCTTTACAATGGCATTCACTGGACACCTTTACAATGGCATTCACTGGACACCTTTACAATGGCATTCACTGGACACCTTTACACTGGCATTCACTGGACACCTATACACTGGCATTCACTGGACACCTTTACAATGGCATTCACTGGACACCTTTACAATGGCATTCACTGGATACCTTTACAATGGCATTCACTGGACACCTTTACAATGGCATTTACTGGACACCTTTACAATGGCATTCACTGGACACCTTTACAATGGCATTCACTGGACACCTTTACACTGGCATTCACTGGACACCTTTACACTGGCATTCACTGGACACCTTTACAATGGCATTCACTGGACACATTTACAATGGCATTCACTGAACACCTTTACACTGGCATTTACTGGACACCTTTACAATGGCTTTCACTGGACACCTTTACAATGGCATTCACTGGACACCTTTACAATGACATTCACTGAACACCTTTACAATGGCATTCACTGAACACCTTTACAATGACATTCACTAAACACCTTTACACTGGCATTCACAGGACACCTTTACAATGACATTCACTGGACACCTTTACAATGGCATTCACTGGACACCTTTACACTGGCATTCACTGGACACCTTTACACTGGCATTCACTGGACACCTTTACACTGGCATTCACTGGACACCTTTACAATGGCATTCACTGGACACCTTTACAATGGCATTCACTGGGCACCTTTAAAATGACATTCACTGGACACCTTTACAATGACATTCACTGGACACCTTTATACTGGCATTCACTGGACACCTTTACACTGGCATTCACTGGACACCTTTACACTGGCATTCACTGGACACCTTTACACTGGCATTCAATGGACACCTTTACACTGGCATTCAATGGACACCTTTACACTGGCATTCAATGGACACCTTTACAATGGCATTCACTGGACACCTTTACAATGACATTCACTGAACACCTTTACAATGACATTAACTTAACACCTTTACAATGGCATTCACTGGACACCTTTACAATGGCATTCACTGGACACCTTTACAATGACATTCACTGGACACCTTTACAATGGCATTCACTGGACACCTTTACAATGGCATTCACTGGACACCTTTACAATGGCATTCACTGGACACCTTTACAATGGCATTCACTGGACACCTTTACAATGGCATTCACTGGACACCTTTACAATGGCATTCACTGGACACCTTTACAATGGCATTCACTGGACACCTTTACAATGGCATTCACTGGACACCTTTACAATGACATTCACTGGACACCTTTACACTGGCATTCACTGGACACATTTACACTGGCATTCACTGGACACCTTTACAATGACATTCACTGGACACCTTTACAATGACATTCACTGAACACCTTTACAATGACATTCACTGGACACCTTTACAATGACATTCACTGAACACCTTTACAATGACATTCACTGGACACCTTTACACTGGCATTCACTGGACACCTTTACAATGGCATTCACTGGACACCTTTACAATGACATTCACTGGACACCTTTACAATGGCATTAACTGGACACCTTTACAATGACATTCACTGGACACCTTTACACTGGCATTCAATGGACACCTTTACAATGGCATTCACTGGACACCTTTACAATGGCATTCGCTTACACTGAGACTCTATGCCTCGACCTGAACAGAAAATTCAATTTAGAAAAAATAATTTAAAAATATAAAAATACTTTTTAAAAAAAAACGAAACTTATATTGAGTGAAATTGCATCATGTATTTTGAATCAATCATGCCATTCATTTTTAGTAAATTGATTAGTTACGACTAATTGATTAACAAATTAGTTATTTTTTTCATTGTGTCAAGTGTTGTCATCGACAATAAATAACTGTTCAACGTTTCAACTTATTCGAGACTGGGAAGTGGGAGAAATAACGTGTACAAGATTCCACCCAGACAGAGTGGATGAAAGCCCATTACACTACAGATGTACAAAATTACTGTATTTTCGCTCATATAACCCGCACACGCGTATACCCCGTACAAATTACAAAATACGTAAAAACAAAATCGTGCAACCCGCACTCTTACAAGTACGTGCAAAGCATGACTTGCTGTGAACTGCCGGTACATAAAGTACCTATCATCGGTACTATTTGTTTTCTTGAGGTTTAGAAGGAGATGTTTATAAATCTTTCCAATCTATATTTCACAACCACACCGCCAACTGTAGGGGGGATAAAGACCCTCCGGTACCTCCAGAGTTTTTTTCCGCTATGCAATGTTTATAAATAAAATAAATTTTCTAAACCCCGCACATCCGCCTTTCGTTTGTAAAAACGTGTACAACCCGCGCGAAAATACGACATGGAGACATTTTGGCCCATCTCACGCAGTCACAATGCTATGACTTGCTTTCTCTAAACCAACTTTAAATCAATGCGTTGTTGAAGTCTTCACTCACACCAAATAGTCCCCCTCCTCCCCTCCACGCTGACCAGAACTGACCAACACCTCAACCCAACATCTGAGTTAGTGTACATACACATAGACATAAAACATATATCAAGTCGATAAAACAACAACTACACAATACAGAGTATCGTCTGCTGATGTTATAGATGCTACATAACTGAAACAAAGACTACCTGAAGTGCATTTATTATCAAATAAGAAAACGTTTGTCCATTCATGCTCTTGTCTGTAGGACTTATTCTATTGTCGAATTCCAGTACATCGCCTTAGTCTTTATTGTCTCTCGACGTGTTTGAATAGGTTACGTATGAAAATGTTTGCAAAAGGCTCAATTGTTATTTTTTTAAAGGGAAAGGGGGGTCATATTCGGCTGATTCTTTGATAGGCTCTTAAGCAACAGCATGTCTTAGGCTAAGCGTGTTGACTTTGGATCGTGTGGGGGTTAATAAGTTCCACAAAGAAGTATTCATAATTTATGAGACCCCCCAAAAAACAACAACAACATTATTTGTAGTAGAACAAAGACCCCCACCAACACACACACACTAAACAAATATTCACCTTACATAAATTTGTAACAGACTTGGACAACCAATGCTGAAGAAAACAGATTCAAATAGTAGCAGTTTTCCTATTAGTATTCTTTGTATTAGTATTATTTGTATTAGTATTCTGAGAATTCCAACATTAAATAAAAGGTTCTCATATTTTTCATGACAACCATTCAGCAATTCTCCATTTATATAATGGACTCCTAAAGGTCTGCGGCATGGCCGACACATTGCTTTCTAGAGTTGATCCCTCGTAGTGGTGCACTGCTGTTTGTCCCAGCATGTGGAGTTCAGGGACAGATAATGAAGAGTTAGTGTCATTTAGAAGTGTCATTTGTCATTTACAAGTGACTAAAATAATGTATTTGTTTGTATCGTTGCTACATATTCCCTTGTTACAAAGCTTATATGAAGTCACTATGTTGGTCTTGTACAATTGGTGTACATGTTTTTTTCTCCCACACCCATTCTCGGATCAAATTATTTATTGTACATAACAAAACATGAATCAATAAAAAGTCCACAATGTATCAATTAATTAAGGGTCATAATTATGTTAATAGGTATCGAATAAAGAAAAGAAATGCTACTTATTGTATATACATGGCGTTATTCCCCTTTTTACCTTTTGTACACGTTTTTTCTCCCACGACAATTCTCGATCAAGTTTAAATTCTGTATATTTATAGTTGATGACAATACATCAGTCAATCACAAATTTAACAATACGTTAATCAATTAGTGGTAATTAATTAATTTTTATAGAAAAGGGGGGATTATTCCTGCAGTATTGAAATATATGAAACAATATTGAAATGTATAGCAGTGATTTAGAGTTTCTTTCCCTTGGATAAGCTTTATTTTAAAAAATATTTTTTGATTTTTGGCTTGTTATTTTGATTTTCCCCTTATTGACGTTTTGCTGTTTTAAGTTAACACTTCAAAGACATTGTGAGGACCATCGTTTCATCGCTTCCAGCTAGGCCAGTGACTGAAGACTATTGTTAAATGTTCTCTAAGGTCGCCTAAGAACACACCAGAAATCTTGGCACACATACATGTGAATTGTTGCATGGCGTGGCGGACATGACACTAATTATTGAGCAGACGGTGTCAAGGGTCAAGTGCCAGCTAACATTCAGCAGAGTTTGACGTGTGTGTGTGTTTCTCTTTAACAACTTCAGTGTTTCTAAATGTTATTATTATTGTTGTTGTTGTTAGCCTATCGCTACTAATCCTAGTCAGCAGCGTACCCGGTGCGGTAAACTAGGGATGTCACCCTCCCCCCCCCCCCCATGGAAAAAATCTCCACTTTAAAAAAACAAACAATTATTATTTATTCTGTATCTTTGTGTTGAGCAATAAAACTGTAAACTAATTAATTGATGGTTATACCTGAAAAAGGTTTTCGAATTTATTTAAAAATATCGTGTTTTTTATTTATTTATTATCAAAAATTATTACATAAATCAGTATATCACAGCTTCCAGCATCAGTACATCACAGCTTCCAGCATCAGTATATCACAGCTTCCAGCATCAGTACATCACAGCTTCCAGCGTCAGTATATCACATCTTCCAGCATCAGTATATCACATCTTCCAGCATCAGTATATCACAGCTTCCAGCATCAGTACATCACAGCTTCCAGCATCAGTACATCACAGCTTCCAGCATCGGTACATCACAGCTTCCAGCGTCAGTATATCACAGCTTCCAGCGTCAGCACATCACAGCTTCCAGGATCAGTATATCACAGCTTTTAGCGTCAGTAAATTACAGCTTACAGCGTCAGTATATCACAGAATCCAGCATCAGCCCATTACATCCTCCACCGTCAGTACATCACAGATTCCAGCATGTGTACATCAAAGCTTTCAACATTAGAAATCCCATACTGCAGCATCATTACCTCACAGACTCCAGCATCAGTACTTATGTGACCTTATTTAGTGTCACCTTGTTTTCATAGCGATTACAAAACATGAATGCCCCCCCCCCCCAAAAAAAAAAAAAAAAAAGATTAAGATATTATGCTACAAGTGAAGGGCTCAACCGAAGTATAGCTTCCTTTTTTAAACTAGAATATTAAAATATCACAACAGTTAAAGAGAAAAAAAAAACAAGGTTAATTCTTAAACAGGTAAAAACGTTACTTGTTAGGTGCAAAAAAGCTAACATCCTCTACATACATGCCCAAAAACTTACATACACATATGTACAGAAAGTTTAGGCGACCTGCTGCGTTGAAACGTGGCTCATTATACATGGGCACGACATGCAGCGAGACAGGCTATGAATAAATGATATACATATATACGTGACCTTTGATGAACCCTTCAAATGACAATGCAACGGAACCTTGTAGGGAGAGCTCAAAAGACTAAAAGATTTTCTCCTAGATCTTTGGTGGTAAGCTTGGTAACAAGTGAGGTGTTGCAGTTCAGAATGAACTTAAATAGATTTTCGGTTCATGTTTCTTTGATGGCATATTAGGCTTGGAGGTGGGACTGAAGCCCTCTGAGTTCTAAAAGAGCTCAAACAGACTTGAAGTTTTTCTCATAGTTTAAGGGCAGCATACATTTGCTTAGACAATGAGCACCATGTCAATGCTTCAGAAAAGATTGTGGACCAATACCATGCTGACTGCCAATACAAAGGCCAAGGCTAGCGTACCTGTTTGATAAACAGTTTCCGCAACGGTAGTGAAACATTGTCAGCGTACTCTTGGATAAAAAAAAAATCTGAATATCTTCCACCTCCAGATTCTTAAAATGAGGTGGCAAAATAAAATTACCATACGAGAAAGTCCAGCGAAGGGGTACCAGGATATCCGCGCCTTTATCACTAGTAAACTCCTTGGCTGGCTTAGTGTTCACAGGTCGACTCCCACAAGTTGTATTGTATGGTAAACTAACAAAAGACAGGAGAGCTGCAGGTCACCCACTTTTAAGGTTTACTGATGTATGCAAGCGATACTCGAAGCTTTCAGGATCGTCAGCTGGGAGAAAGAAGCACTGGATAGATCCAACTGGAGAGCAAGCTAAAAGGAATGCTCCTGCATTGCAGATGGTAGAAGTAGAAAGAAAGATGGACAATGTTGCAGCGACTCGGTGATTACAAAATGGCCAAAACCTGTAATAGCCGATGTGTACCTAGGAATGGTCTCATTAGTCATATGAGAGATTACGAAGGGAAAAGATCGTCTCTCGAGACGTGAAATGCCACAGAGGTTAGGATTGGGACCTCAGACTTCTGATCGTGCTCAAATAGTAGTGGGGCAGAAGAGGGTACCAAAATAATTAAATAGATTGAAACAGTTTTTATTTCCTTTCTTTTAATAGTTGATTTTATTTCATAACAGCCAGACCCATAGCTGTATTACACTGTGTACTTAATCTTTAAAGTTGTGCTACCTTTCAAGACACGCACAAATTATTCAATGAGAAACGTACGGGGATAAAAAAAAAATATCTTTTAAAAAATCTCAATACGTGATAGTTTTTCTCGTATGTCTAAGAATTGAACAAAGGTCAAACCACATTTCAGATTAATCAATAATATAAGAAATAATTTGTAACTACTTTAGGTCAATTAATAAACCCGTATAGCATAACTGTCTTTGCGATTGTTAAAAAGCTACAGGTTTTATACTACGATCTCCACCTTTGAATGCTATAAAAGCGCGTTTATTAGAAGATATTTTTTAATAGTAAAAAATGGTTTATATCCATGTGCATAACAAACTTAATTAATTTCATTGATCTACATTTTTATACTACATACAAAATTTCGAAAGACCATATATGCCCAAAGTAACGTAGCAGAGTGGTAGCACGTTATCCAAGCACCCAATCTGAGTATGACAGTAAAAACGGATTTTCCGAAGCGCTTTAAGTTTTCTATATGATGGTTAAAAAAAAAAGGTTGACACTAGCGGTACTTTCTTTTGGTGAGTTTCGTTATAAACTAAAGCAGCTGAGATAAGAATTGCACTTTTGCATAGCTTATGCACACTTCCTTTCCTGAGACACCAAAAAGCGAGCTAGATCAATCTTCCCTCCATGTATGAAGATGTTTAATGAGATCGGTAGAAACATTGATTTGGTTCTATCGTTGGGTTAATAGCCATTGGGATATACAGTTGACAATAGCTTAGCTCCTGGTGCGCCGTTCTGTAAGAAATTGTATAAAATTTTGATCAGATGACAGACGTAGTGAGTTAAAATCTCGGTTACAATTCCAAACGCTAACTTATTTTGAATATTTTGTATATATTGGCTTTCCAGTTTCAACATTGGTAGATTTCGAGCTTTGACCGTAACACGATGACTCAACTATGTATAATGTATCTCTAATGTAGGTCAGGCCTAATTACGTCACTAAACGTACTCGAAAATGTCATTATGACATTTGTTTTCATCTCTAGTGTCAAAAATCAACATCTTGTATAGTGTGTGTAAATGTGTGTGTGTGTGTGTGATATTGACGTGTGTTTATTGATGGCTAATTTCAGAACATGGCACATCTTCTTTGATAGGTCCAAGGTGACCTTTTTTTTCTTTCTGACAAGGGACATTGCTGACCTAGATCTAAATTCTCCTCTCTCCATGCCAACCACCTGAAGTTAGGTCTCTAGCACTAGACTGATGCAACACCTGTGAAGGCGTTCTGTAGCACAGATTACAAGAGTATGTCACTCGATCTAGATAAGAACTAAATGGGAACGCTTGTGTAACCCTTCCCCCCCCCCCCACCTTCCATTTTTTCCTTTTTCCACTTCTCAGTTTAATTTAGAATGCCAGCAAAAAGAAATAGAAATCTACATACACAGTAGTCCCAACATAAACACCTTTTATATCTACATACACTTTAGTCCCTACGTAAACACATTTTATATCTACATACACTGTAGTCCCAACGTAAACACCTTTTTTATCTACATACACTGTAGTCCCAACGTAAACACCTTTTTTATCTACATACACTGTAGTCCCAACGTAAACAACTATTATATCTACATACACTGTAGTCATAAATGTAAAGACCTATTATATCTACATACACTGTAGTCATAAATGTAAAGACCTATTATATCTACATACACTGTAGTCATAAATGTAAAGACCTATTTCATCTACATACACTGAAGTCCCAAAGTAAAGACCTATTACATCTATATACACTGTAGTCATAAAGTATAGACCTATTATATCTACATACACTGTAGTCCCAAAGTAAAGACCTATTATATCTACATACACTGTAGTCCCAAAGTAAAGACCTATTACATCTACATACACTGTAGTTCCAAAGTAAAGACTTTTTAAATCTACATTCACTGTAGTCCCAACGTAAAGACCTATTACAACTACATACACTGAAGTCCCAACGTAAAGACCTATTACATCTACATACACTGTAGTCCCAATGTAAAGACCTATTACATCTACATACACTGTAGTCCAAACGTAAAGACCTATTACAACTACATACACTGTATTCCCAACGTAAAGACCTATTACAACTACATACACTGTGGTCCCAAAGTAAAGACCTATTACATCTACATACGCTGTAGTCCAAACGTAAACACCTATTACAACTACATACACTGTGGTCCCAACGTAAAGACCCATTACATCTACATACACTGTAGTCCAAACGTAAACACCTATTACAACTACATACACTGTGGTCCCAAAGTAAAGACCTATTACATCTACATACGCTGTAGTCCAAACGTAAACACCTATTACAACTACATACACTGTGGTCCCAAAGTAAAGACCTATTACATCTACATACGCTGTAGTCCAAACGTAAACACCTATTACAACTACATACACTGTGGTCCCAAAGTAAAGACCTATTACATCTACATACACTGTAGTCCCAACGTAAAGACCTATTACATCTACATACACTGTAGTCCCAAAGTAAAGACCTATTACATCTACATACACTGTAGTCCCAAAGTAAAGACCTATTACATCTACATACACTGTAGTCCCAACGTAAAGACCTATTACATCTACATACACTGTAGTCCCAAAGTAAAGACCTATTACATCTACATACACTGTAGTCCCAAAGTAAAGACCTATTACATCTACATACACTGTAGTCCCAAAGTAAAGACCTATTACATCTGCATACACTGTAGTCCCAAAGTAAAGACCTATTACATCTACATACACTGTAGTCCCAAAGTAAAGACCTATTACATCTACATACACTGTAGTCCCAACGTAAAGACCTATTACATCTACATCACAGTCACTCCAACATGTCTTTACAGATACAACACATGAATACAATGAAAGCTACCAATAAGGAAAGAAAATGTATATTTTGTATAAAGCATGACATAGAACTATATGTATAAACCTTCAACCAGGCCCGGCCTTAGATAATTGTAGGCTCTAGGCGAATTGAAGTTGGTGGCGTCAAATGAAATAAAAAAATATATAAAGAAACACCAAAAAAAAAAAGTATGTAATTTATTAAAAACGGGCTCACCTAGACCTATATCTAGATTGGCAAATAACCGAAATTCTTATATCGCAATTTCCGTGGTGGAGACAGAGTTAGATTTGCAAACATAGAATCATAGTCCTCTATTATGTTTGAGATCCAATCCCGTGAAGCTATTTTTTTTAATAAAAAATTTTCTTAGTTCTATGCGATGCCCCCACCAATTGGAGGTCCTAGGCGGATGCCTTGCCGACTCTGCTTCAACTCATCATCGAAAATCTATACACTGTTATATTTTACTATACAGCGCATCCTTTAGGTTCTAGCATGCTCCGTGTGATTGGGTCCAATCTCTATTGTGGGGACATGTGAGCACGAGGGAAAAAAGGGGGGTCCAGAAGGAAGTTTCCGTACTGCCTTTAGGTTCTCAGCAAACACAACTCAGCTCGAGTCGGGATTTAAACTTGAGCGTCATTGATGGTAGCTAAGCGGTTTTGTCACTCAGCCACACATTTCTATTTAGTTACAAACTAGGTTACTTACTATTTAAAAAAAAAACAAAACAATACTTCAAAGTACTAAGCTTAAACAAAGTAGCCTACATCTGGGACCATCCAGGCGACAGTCAGGAATCTATTAAATATTGATAAAGAAAAGATCAAATCATGTGCCAGTCCCTCACCCTGGCCTATTTTCCCCCCAACGTGAATTGAGCCAACACCAGAAAAACAAATATTTCGACACAACGAATGTGGGGTGGATTTGATTTCCATGGCGTGGGTGTGTCGCTTGTCATGTACACAATTATTGGTCCAACTAGGGAATGTTCAGATAAGCTTTTGAAATGTGTACATCAAAGCAAGGTGCACATTACATATGAAATGATTTTGGAAAGAAAAGACAGAAGCAACCTCCATCATAGATCAACACATGACCTACTAGAACCTTCTTGTAACCTGGAAACTAGATGTAGCAGATGACAGTAAACGCATGTGTTATGTCTGTTACATTATTACAACTATATTAAGTTATCTAGACTAGTTTTAAAAAAGTGATAAAAATAAGGTCTCCGTATTTTGAATAAAATATAAAATGCAATCTCCGTATGTAACTTGTTTTAAATCCATTTCTTTTATAAAATTTCCTCTTATGAGCATGGAGGCTCTTCGTGGGTTAACGAACACTAGGCCGACACTGATTTCAAAAGCAGCTCTAACAAGCTTTAGTGGGAATTCCCGCACTCACTCAAATGCTTCCTCCAGGCGTCTCTGTTCTTGGTTAATATCTCCAGCTGTCCCCACGTCTTGACAATCTGCTTCCAAATCTCGGCGCCATGTATTTCTTAGCAGTCCCGTCTTCCTCTTTCTTCTGGTGGTTCACGTTGAAGGCATGTCTGGTGATGTTAAAGTTTAAGCAAAAGATCACTCTATGTACTGTCGAGGCTGGCATCATGATACCTCAATAGTCTCAATACTAAATCTCAGATAATCAAGCAAGAGGAGCACATTAGAATCGCTTATTAACCTTCCTAGAGCAGACGTTTTTTAGGTTTCAGGAATAAACACTTGTCATTGGTTGTTGACCGAAAACAGGATCAAAACCATTTCAGTTGAACCGTGACGTGGAATGAAAAAATGTCTGTTGCTCCACAACGACCTCCTAGCAATGGAAAGTCTTCCAATGTCATGGCTCAAAGGGTTATGGGGTGGAGGAGGCAGGAAAGGGGGGGGGGTATGGTGTCCTAAATCTGAACCACGTGACGCTTCAAGGATGTCTGAACGTGTTTATTAATAGCAGAGTGAGACATGAAGAATATGTCAAATATCTGTAACTTCTAGAGTTGTTTGCCCCTGCTGACATCAATGGTTGATTTGTCTTGATGGCTTATCCACTCTTTCTTAACATGTCTTTCTTTCTCTCTCTCTTTTTCCTCTTTCTCTAACTTTTCTCTCTCATCATGTCTTGCTCTTTCCTCTTTTTCTCTCTCTGCCTCGCTATCTCGTTTTCACCCTCCCCCCGTCTTTCTATCTCTCTCTCTCTCTCTTTTGGCACCATCAGTGCAACTCTTAGTTACATTCTAATAATTATGTGGAACTTTATTCATTCATTAACAAAACAATCATAGTACAGTTAACTAAACAATCATAGTCCAGTTAACTAAACAATCATAGTCCAGTTAACTAAACAATCATAGTACAGTTAAGTAAACAATCATAGTCCAGTTAACTAAACAATCATAGTACAGTTAACTAAACAATCATAGTACAGTTAAGTAAACAATCATAGTCCAGTTATAGTACAGTTAACTAAACAATCATAGTCCAGTTAACTAAACAATCATAGTACAGTTAAGTAAACAATCATAGTCCAGTTAACTAAACAATCATAGTACAGTTAACTAAACAATCATAGTACAGTTAACTAAATGAATTTAAAATTGATTCAGAGATTGACCGTTTACAAAACAATTAGATCAATTAGATCACCATTCTATGATATTACTTAGGCTAAGTTCACAGCTAATTTCACCTTCACCTATCCCTTGGTCTGCTGGACCGTTGGGACACCACACAGGATCTGTCAACCTTCTTTCTCCATTCTTCTTTGTCACTTGCCCTTGATAGAATTTCATTCTGATATTCTTTCTGAAAATATTGAAACCTGTCCTTTTACCTGCCTGGGTGGACCACTTCGGGGGGCGAATTTTAGTTTGTGTTTCCACACAAACTGTTTTGTAGCCTTTGTAATTATAGATGGTGATTCTTTTTACGGAAGACTCAATTTTTTTCTCAGAGGCGGCCTTTGCAGTGCGCGAGACCCTGGGCGAGTATCAGAGCCACAAACATTTGTAAGATAGGCTAACGATGACAAAAGATGGGCCGCGGTAAAGAGAATTTTAAGCCACGTCAACCCATTGTACAAATATTCGTACGAAAAGAGATTCTTGTTACTACGAAGAGAGCAGTACCGCCGCAGAACTGTCACGTCATCAGAAAACTTTTTAGGGGACAATGCAAAAGGACTACTAAGAAATTTGTTTTTCTTTCACCGGAACAATATCATTAGTTCGTATTTTAAATAATAATAATGATAAAAATAATAATAATTTCAATCTCCTTCATTATTGTTTACTTTCTCTCCTCACTCTCTATCTCTCCTCACTCTCTATCTCTCCTCACTCTCTATCTCTCCTCACTGTTCTTCATCAAAGGCCTCCTCTGGCTAAGGGTGCGCTTTGGTTGTGAGGCAATCTGTCTCACACTACCGCTAATTTGATCAGGTTGATGGTGGTTGCAGTTAGAGTTCTGTGGCCCCGAAAGTTGTAGGCGCACAATCTGGGCTGCAAGCTCCTCCACTTGCTTGGAGAGAGCAGCTAGCTGGCCTTCAATCTTTATCTCACTGCATGTGAGATTGACTTGCGGTGCGACAACCTCGTCCTGTGCCCACCTAATGGCCATGTCTCTTAATGGCAGGAATTCGGTTTCTGGCCTATCGAGTAGTCTCTCTCGCAGGTCTCTCCTTAGGGTCCTGTCACTGAGGTTTTCTACGAACTGGTCCCTCAGGATAGACTCGCTGGAGTTTCAGATAGGGCTCTCTGCCTGTCTGTGAGTGCTTCAAATGCCTGAAGGAGACGGTGTGAGTAGGTGCGGACAGATTCATGCGGGTGCTGGCTTATTCTGAACAGCTGCCCAATGAGGCAGTTGATGCTCCGCCTTTCTCCATAAGTGGAGCGTAGAACTTGTACCAGGGCATCTGGACATGCCCTTGTTGTCTGAGGGTGACACCTAAGTTTGGCCTTCACTGCCTCACCTAGATGTGCAAAGAGGAAGTCACATTTTTCCTCTCAATGTACCATGTGTTGAGACTTCCATTCTCTCTCAACACTTTGAAGGAACTCTTCAACTTCCCTGGCAGGACCATCGCCATGGAAGCGCCGGATACTCATCTCTGTCCTTGGCACCACAGTCACTGTCTGAGACGGCTGCATTCTTGCTGCTGCTGCTGCCTCGCTGTTCATCTACGTAATTACTCAACAAAACTAAAGCCTAATAACCTCTCAATAACAAAAAAACAACTAAACTAACACTATCTTCACCGCCTATCAATGCCTAAACTTCTACGCAAACCTAATCTATCCCAATAAAAAAATATAAGTCTGGTCAGTCAAGCACAGATCCCACTTCAGACACCAAAAATGTGAGCAGGTCAGGCAGGCACGAGTGGGAGACCCCTATTCTCTTCTGCTAAACATTAAATTATTTAACAGTAGGCAGATGTTAGCACTACTGGGTGGGCTCAATCTGTGCACCTCGGTATGGTGACCAGAGTCGCCTAAGTAACCAGACAACTAGCTATACTAACCTAAACTAAAGGAAAGCAAGATAACGAAACTTTAGTTAGGATAAATAACCAAACGAAACTTTATTTACATATGCAAAAGTAAATCAATAATAAAATATAATATATAGACTAACTTGACTAACCACCACTACTGAACCCATCAACTAACTAAAACCCTCTAAATCTAGACCACTACAAACACTAACAAACTAACCAAACCAACTATCTTACTAAATCATTAAAACTACTACACTGTCTAGACCTAGATCTACACAAACTACAATAAACCAGTCTAAATCTACAATATTCTACTACCACAACCAACTCATAACTAAAACAAGAACACCTTAATTTTAGTACCTTAATATTAGCATTCACTAAGAACAGAAACAGACTATAACTAACTAAGTTTACTAAGCCACTAAGGCTACACTACAAAAACAAAATAACACTAGATTCTAGATCTACAGCAAGAGGTTACAGCAGAGTAATAGCAGTTATAATCAGCAGTTAAAACAGCAGTGTAATTGCAGCAGTAATTGTAGCCTGCAATACATAAAATCATATATTCTATTAGATCTAGAAAATTCAAAGCAGGACTGATGGACGCTGCCATCTTTAAATCCCATGCTCAAAACATAAACTGCCAACTAAAAAATAAAAATAAATTAAAATATATCTAGCATATTTACACACAGTGTGACATAGATCTAGTAAAAGAAAATATAAAATATTTCTACACTTACAGGCCGTCCCAGGTACAGGAATAAAAATAATGAAAACAATTACTAGCATTTAAGATCACCAAGACCTCTCGTCACACAGACAGAAATGCGGTACTGACCGTACACTGGTCAACTGTCCACTCAACTGTTTTAAAACAGCGTGGCATCACTTTTTATACACCCCACCCTAACCTACACAAAAAGCGGAAGTACAAATAATAAATTTGGCACTAGCCTATAAAAAAATAGAATACATAAAAATATAGCTCTGGGAGCGCAAGCTCACACATAATTATAACACACTTGCTGGACCATCATGGGAAATTTCGCGAGCATCTGGCCACATCTAGGGCGACAGCAATTTGTCTGTGAAACTTTTTTTAAAAATTAAGTTCATAAAGGTGTAAGTACACTGTAAGTTAAGAAACACATTGATGCACTAAGAGCACTGCTGAACAGTCACGGCCTTTACGATGTCTCGGCTACATTTGTGAACAACCCTTTTTGTGACGCTTTTGTGAAGCCTTTCTCCTTGTAATGCTTGGTGCAATTTTGTGGAGCACGGTCCGAGCTTGATCACACACCTGCTACCGGATTTGGATCTAGTGTCAGTTTGTTTTATGTTATCATTTGAAGCATTAGTTTGAAAAATCATTAAGAAAACATGAAAATTAATTATGATATTCTGACAGGACGCCCATCTCCAACTCACCCATCGGGAATACTAAGAGGACTATTGTACTATACTAGTAATAATAATAATTGTCATTATTTTGTACGGGTACTTCAAGGGAAATAAAAGAATGGGGAGAAACAAACTAACAAAACAACAATCTTGATTGTTCAAGCTCTTTTGGACTTTCCATAGTAATATATTTTTTTATTTTTTTTTGTTCCGCAATCTGTATATCCTCTTATGTACACTCGTACATATGTATATTTTTTTATTTTTTTTTTGTCCATCAACTTAAACAAAAACATATAAAAAAGGTATTGCTCTTTGTGAATATTTTGTGATTATCTTGAAAAAAAGATCTAGTTGTAATACCAATCAAATGTGAGGTAATAAGAGTGTTCTCTGCTCAACAGAACTACCGTAGAATATATCATGTGGTCGTTTGCTTCATAAGATAAATAAATAATACTTTTAAAAAAAAAAGCTTTAACTAAATGTTGTATCAATTAGTTTGGATCAGTCATGTAATTAAATTTGTAACAGATTTGTAATAGATCTTGAGTCTAGACTAACAACAATACATCTGTGCGATTAATATATTTTAACCTATCGGTTTGTTAAGCGCTATATTTCATGCTTTTAGCGTTCTCACTTATCTGCGGATGGGAGGGGCGGGAAGGAAGGAGATATCTGAGTGGATTTTACCGTAATGATTTTTCAAAGCATTTACACACAAATAAAAAAAACTAAAATGTGAACGATCTGAATTCGAACTCGTTGCTCACGTCTCCTCGTCATGGCGTGCTAACCACTCTGCTAGTGAGGTTCTTCAGACTAGAGAAGATTTTATAGTTATATATTGTTCATTACAATTTAGAGCGGCGGCCATAAAGGGGACTAACTCAGCTTATATCACCATTTCATTCAAGTAAAATTTCTTTCCCTTGTTCGAGATACCAAACAAAATAATTAATTACCAATAATTCATGAACTAATAGGTTTTTAAAAATTGATTCTTGTGTTTTCAGGTAAAAGAAATAATTATACGAAATTAAAGCTTGATCCGAGATAGGGTGTCAGAGAAATAACGTGTACGAACTTTTGTCCAGACAAACAGACAGACAGAGTGAGTTAGTATAAGCTTTGTAAAACTCATTCCAACTTGCAGTGTTGGATCATAGAAAGCAAGCAAAGATCAAACTATAGTTAACTTGACGAAATTCAAACCAAACCTGCAACAACAAGAAATATCAATCATAAGCAATGAATGGAGCGATTTTGAAAAAGTTAATTCAATAAATCCAATAGTGCCGTCTCTGCTTGGGTTAACCACCTCAAGTTAAGTGCGTCTATATCAAAGTGGATCAAAGCACTGACGGTTAGCGTGACCACGGCGTGTAATCAGGAGTCCTGTTTGGACTGGCGACCTCGTCAAAGTGACCCGCATACGTCACGTGTTCACCGATTGTCAATCAACAGGTTCTGGTTAGATGCTGGAACTTTATCTATTAAATTCAAACCGTTTTCAAAAAAGTAAATTTATTTTCAATAGCCAAAGGTAACCAAAGACGTGAGTGGCCAGCACAACGACCATTTCTTTCACCACATAATAGAAAAATACCATTAAAAATGGTCTTTTCTACATTTTTTTATTAACTATCTGTTGTGTCTGTAGCAATTTGCTTTAAAAGAATAGGATATGAGAACTATCCTAAGCGCACCATTATTTTTGTTCCAGCCTGACACTTGCGACAAGCAATGTCCAGTATGTAAACTAATTGACTGATGGAGTTACTGATCACAAATAGTAAAGTAAAGAGACAAAAGTCCCCTCAGTTTTCAGACTTGACCTATGACTGCACATAGTGTGTAAACTTTCCTTGATTTAGTGTTCAATGGAACAAACAAAATATTTTTAAAATCCTTTTTTCAAAACACACAAACAAACAAACAAACAAAGATTATCTAAAGGGGAAGAACATGTTCCTTAAATCTATATCTACCAATACTGTGCAAGTTATTTCCCTTATTCGATATCAAATAAAATATTAATTACCAAAAACTCATCGACTAATTGAGTATTTTGTGTACAGATTCGTATTTTGTTAGGTACACTAAATAATTGTTTAAAGTCTCAACTTGATCGGAGAATGCGTGAGGGAGAAATAGCGTTAACAATTATTTAACGGGACTAACCTGGGCATGTAACCTGCCTCATAGTGGCGCTCGGGTGGAAACGATCGAGGGAGGAAACGATTAGGCTAAAGGGTAGCATAACAAGACTCCCGTGGGGGTGCATAAGGGGGTGCGAGAGCATCCTCATTGCACTGTGCGGAGTTGTAAAAAACCTTGTCACAATCCAGGCGCTGTTCCTCAAGGGGCCGTTACATAAATGTCGTGTCCCGCACGGTTAACCTGGCATAGAAAAGGAAAATGGCGGGGATCTTAGTGTTCGCGGCCTCTTGCCGTGAGTCTGACCCACCCGCCGGTGAGAGGGAGCTCTTGTTCACTTTTGCAGGCCTAGAGTTCCAAGAGCCAAAGGCTCAACTCTACCTGACAGTTTCAAGAAGAATGGGACTAAACCCAACACATTTTACCATATATGTGAATACTTAAGTACTAGTTTTCCTTGTTGCCATTAAACAAAAAAAAATTAAATACCAGTAATTAACTGTCTAATTGGTTAACTTTTTTAAATTGATTCATGTCTTACGCGTAGGACGTAATCATCTTTTTTTTTTTTTTTTTAAAGTAATGTCTGTATTATCTAAGAAAAGATTAAGAAGATAAATGTCAATGAATAATTGTGCGAAGTTTCAACTTGATCTGAGAGTGAGTGTGTGAGAAATAGCGTGTACACACTTTTTACCAGACGGACAGACAGAGTGAGTTAATATAAGCTTTGGAACAATAGCCGTTGATAAATTATTAAAGGGACTGTACTTTTATAACCATATAAATAAAACCACAGGCTCTTTCGGATTTAAGTTATCAGTGGCGTAGCTAGAAATTTGCCATCATTTTGGGGTCCAGGGGTTGACCTCTTTAGGGACCCTTGCATTTTGACATTCGACATCTTGACACGAGATAATGGCGTAATAGTTAATATTTAATGTAAAAAAAAAATCGAACTCCCATCAAGTAGGGCCATGGGGGATTTTCAGATTCTCTCCCCCCCCCCCAATCCCATTAACCTAGCTACGCCACTGATTCGGGGGCTACCGATATATAAAAAATAGGCCATTCTAACAACTCGTTGGAACTGAAGGAGAACTTTTTGGTGCTGTTTGTAATGTATACTAAAGTCATTACTTAAACTGTAAAAACATTTATTCCTACATATGATTATACGTTTCCTCCCAAAGCTTACTATTTAATTTCGTTTCCCAATTTAATTTTAATAACACCACAACTTCAACATGATATATCAATTTGAAATAAACCTACAATAGTCTCACATTATAAAAGATGAACTATTTGACCGACTGGCAAAACTCGGGCCTGGCATTGCCACAAAAAATAGTGCCTCAAACTGATTATTCATTATACAGTCTCTGGTTAGTGGTCTTATCTTATCTTATATAATTCAGACGTTACTTCAAAAAAAAAGATGTTACGTCCTACGCGTCATGCATTTAGTCATGCATATTAACCAATGACTTAAATTCTGCCAAGTCACTGGTTTTTCTGGCTAGCTCAGGCAACCCATTCCATGCTCTAATAGCACTAGGGAAGAAGGAGTATTTGTACAAATTTGTCCTAGCATATGGGACGAGGGGTGTGCCCTTATTTTTGTGTCTTTCAGAGTATTTTATTAAATTTTGTCTTTGTATGTGAAGATTATGGTTCAGTGTTTTATGTATAATTGCTACTTTACTTTTGAGTCTTCTGTCCTGAAGGCTTTCTAAATTTAGTGATTTTACTAATGGTGTTACCCTAGTCAAATGTGAATATTCGTTTGTTATGAATCTCACTGCTCTATTTTGTGTTTGTTCCAGTTTCTTTATGTTTTCTTGAGTTGAGGGGTCCCAAACGGTGGATGCATATTCTATTATTGGCATAACCAAGGTTAAATAACATTTTAGTTTTATGTTCTTATTTGATTTATAGAAATTTCTTTTAATTAAACCCTAATGCTTTGTTGGATTTTTTTTATAGTTTCATCAATATGTGAATTCCATGACAGTTTTTCATTTATTATAACACCTAGGTATTTTGAGTTTTTAGTCTGTGTTACTGGTTTGCCATGGATAAGATAAGTGGAATTAATTTGTTTTAGTTTTTTTGTTACTCTTAACAACTGACATTTTTTTGGGTGGAAAGACATGCTCCAATTTGATTCCCAATTCTGTAATTCATCTAATTCTCTTTGTAAAATATCTATGTCTTGTGTTGTTTTTATTGTTCTATACATTATGCAATCGTCTGCAAATAATCTGACTTTTGTTCCTGAACTAATGCAATTTGGTAAATCATTTATGTAAATTAAAAATAGTAGTGGACCCAAGACTGTTCCTTGAGGTACACCTGAGTTTACTGTTATCGGTGTTGATTTAGAGCCATTTATTATTAATGTTTGTTCTCTCCCTATCAGAAAATCTTTAATCCACTGATGCAGTGGACCATTAATGCCGAAATATTTTAATTTTTTAAGCAAACTATGGTGGTGAACTTTGTCAAAAGCCTTGGAAAAATCTAGTAAGATAGCATCTATTTGTTCACTATTATCTAAACCTTTTGGAAAATCATCAATTAGTCCTATTAGTTGTGTTTCACATGATCTATATTTCCTAAAGCCATGTTGGTATGGGGTGAGGATATTATGTTTGTCTAAGTGGTTTATGATGTTGCTACATATTATGTGTTCTAGGATTTTACATGTGATGCTGGTAAGTGATACTGGTCTGTAGTTTCCTGGATTAGATTTTTCTCCTTTTTTAAATAGGGGGGTGACATTAGCTTCTTTCCAGTCCTTTGGTACTCTGCCTTGGTTAAGCGATGCCTGAAAGAGTATTTTGAACACTGGGGCTAGCTCATTGCTTAGTACTTTGAGTAATCTAGCTGGAATACCATCAGGTCCAGACGCTTTATTTGGTTTGGTGTTGGCTAATAGTTTTTGAATTCCATTTTCTTGTACTACTATATCTTCTATGTTGTCTACTTGGTTCAAATTCAGTAATATGTCTTTGTCTCCTGGGGCTGAGAATGCTGATGCAAAGTATTTGTTTAGGATGTTTGCTTTAGTTTCATTATCATTATGTATTATGTTATGTTCATCTTTTAATGGCGTTATGCCTGTTGTTTCCATTTTCTTAGACTTAATGTATGACCATAGGTTTTTGTTGTTATCTTTAGATATTACATTGTTTATGTATTCACTCTGCAGCTGTCTGCTTACTTTTTGGGTTAGGTGTTTAATTTTTATATACTTTTTGTATACTCTTTCTGCCTTGGTTTCTTTAAATTTTCTATATAGGTTTTCCTTCTGTTTACAAAGCTTCTTTAGTCTATTATTAAACCAGCATTTATTTATTTTGTTTGATGTGTATTTAGTTGGTATATGATTTTCTATAATGCTTTTAAGATGGTTTTTAATGAAATTCCAGAGGTCATCGACTGGTTGGTTAATGTCTTTTTCTAATAAGAATGTTTGTTGAAAGTTTAATGCAGCTTGGTGTAGTTGTGTTAGGTTACATTTATTCCAGAGTAAGATTTTTCTTTTGGGTTTTGAATTGGCTACTGCTTTTATCTGACTGTGTATTTTTATGATCTCATGGTCTGATAGACCAGGGATAATATCATAATCAACTACTAATCCAGGTCTGTTGGTTAAGAAGAGATCTAATGTGTTGTTTAATCTAGTTGGCTTTTTAATGATTTGATCTAAACTTAGGTTGTGTAAAGTTTCTATGAAAAGCTCATTTATGTCCTTAAGGTTTTGGTGTTTATCTATGGTTTGTGTTTTCCAATTCATATCTGGTAGGTTGAAATCACCCATAATCCAAAAAACTGCATTTTTATTAGTCTCTTTAAGTGTGGTAATCTGATTACATAGTTCCTGCATGTATTCTAAACTAGAATTTGGTGGTCTGTAAATGCTGCCTATTATTAGGGATGTTGAGGTGGTATTAATTTTACAAAATGTATTTTCTATATTTTTTGAGTTAGGTAAGGTAATTTCTTCTGCTATAAGAGTGTTTTTTATTGCTAAAAGAACTCCTCCATGATTATCAGCCCTATCTTTTCTAAAAATTTCAAAATTACTATTGAAAATTTCTGCATTATAAATTTCAGGATGTAGCCAAGTTTCTGTTCCTGCAATTATGTCTGGTTTCTCACATTCTAATAAAATTTCTAAGTCTGCTGTTTTGTTCCTAATGCTTTGAAAATTTATTACTAAGGTTTTAAGGTATTTTGGTATTACTTCTTTAGTAGGTTTGTTTAGTGAGGCTGTTGTATTAATTTTAGTAGATTTAGGTTTAACAGGAGTGGATCTGGCTCGTGGTTGGTGAGTTTGTTTTGGGATGGTGTTTAGGATGTTGTATGGGTTAGAAGTGTCCGCATCAAAGGAATCAAACAGTCCTGATGTAAACTGAGGTAACCCACACGGTACACAATGCCATGATGCATCTTTGTTGCCTAAGGCATAATACACAGGTGTATTCATATGGAGACATGATGCATGGGTACACGTTTACTTTAGCCATGTCTGGGTCTGTAAGAAATATACAAGTCATGTTGTTTGTGAATCACTTTGCGTGTATAAGGGATGAAACTTCACAGAAGCACACTGTTATATATTTTTGAGGAAAATGTGTTTACGACACATAGAGTGTCACATTCAACGGGAGGAGTGTCCAAAGTCTTTGTATCAAAGGAAATATGTTCTCAGAATATATCGGAAATACTCGTTTAATAAAGTGTCATTCATTACGTCTGCTGTCTGTGTAAAGCTACAGTTCTTTACAAGTGTGATTTCTATGTGCTATGAAGCTCAGGGGCGTAGCCAGGATTTTTTTTAGGAAGGGCGGGGGGGTTGGTGGGAATTTTTCTCCCCCACCCGTAAATATATATATATATATACACACACACTATTAATCTTCATTACATTTTGACCCTTTATTCTTTCTTTCGGAAGACTTATTGTACCTTAGAATAGGTTCCTCCTTGAGTTAGTGGAAAAATTGCTTCCTAAGAGGGAGTCCAGGGTTTGAATCCTGGTGAAGGCTGGGATTTTTACTTTCAGGATCATTAGGGCGTTTCTGAGTCCACTCAGCTCCAATGAGTACTTGACATTAGTTGGGGAAAAGTAAAGTCGGTTGGTCGTTGTGCTGGCCACATGACACCTTCATTAACCGTGGGCCACAGTAACAGATGACCCTTACATCATATGTCCCATATATCACTAGGTCTGAAAGGGGAAACTTTACTTTTTTTATAAAATCTATTACAGTGTTTAGGATCTCTATACGGTACTTAGCAAGGGAATCTGGGGAGCGCTGTGAGCTCCCCCAGTACGGGTCGGAGCCCTGCCGCCAAGCACTGTTTGCGGTAATGAAAGACTATAAAATGCATATTCTGCTATTTAAAAGTTTTATTTTAAAAACCTTATTTGCTATTCTTACTGACTTAGATCCTCTCGCTTCGTTCGGCGCATTGGGCGGCAATGTCTAAAGCCTCTTTCTACCTGCTCTAAGGACCTCGATGAAAGTGTGGCGCCAAGTTGTACTAGGATGTACCTGTTTGCGATTTCCTCGTAATGACCTTGTCATCGCAACTCTTATTATGCGTAATTCATTTTGTAGGAGAACATGTCCGGCAAACCTCATGTGACGCTCTGTCACAACCTTAGTCTCAGTTCGGCATAGGATTTTCTTGATTGAGACCCGATCTCTATAACTGACTCCTATAATCCGTCTTAGCCATCTTTGTTGCGCCACATTTAGTCTTTTTTTATTTTGGCCGATGACTATTCACTGCATTTTATTAATGTAGCCACTGTTAGAAACGTGTAACCTCTATTGGCTACGCTCTTGAAATTAGGTGACTTTAATGAGGAGGGGGGTTTAAACTAGGCTACGCTATAGAATTTTGAGTGTGTCATTTCCTTTTTTATATTGAAGAGGTCTTTTAGGCAACAAACCACGCTGAAGGGGGTTTTTAAACTAAAACCCCCCTTTGGCTACGATCATAGCATTTTGACTGTGTAATTTGCTTTTTTTATATATAATAGGTCTTTTTTTTTTTTAGCTTCAAAACCCCTTTGGCTACGCTCATAGATTTTTGACGATGTAATTTGCTTTTTTTTTATATTGAAGAGATATTTTTTTGCTTCAAACCCCGCTGATGGGGGGTTTAAACTCAAAACCCCCCTTGGCTACGATCATAGAATTTTGAGTGTGTAATTTCCTTTTTTTTTTATATTGAAGAGGTATTTCTTAGCTGCAAACCATGCTGGAGGGGGGTTTGAAAGAAAAAAAAACCCTCTTGGCTACGATCATAGAATCTGGTCACTGATGTATGGATAATCTTATATTGAAGAAGTTTTTTTTTCGTACATTTCGGAGGGGGGTTTAAAATCAAAATCCTCCTTAGCTATATTCTTTGAATTTGGGTATTGTCGTTTGCCTTTTTTTTTGTTTTTGTTTTATAGAAGAGGGGGGTTTAACTGCATAAAGCCTTGGTAGGGGGTTTTAATCTCAAAACCCCCTTGTCTGCGATGAGGCAAGTGATGGTTTAGTATTAAAATCTAACCTGAAATAAACAAAATGAAAGCAAAAAATCAGTCACTAAATTTTGATTCACCCCCCCTGGTTACGCCCATGATGAAGCTGATTTTTCCGACAGAGTCTCATTATAATCGATCAAGTTTGTCCTATAATTTCGTTTTCAAAGAAAAGGTGCTGTTACTAAACAGGTCAGGAACTATACCTAGGACATATCTCTGTCTGGACTTTGTGTGATTCAAGGAGTTCACTCATCTCCAGATGTCACGTGACTTAAGGGCTTGTCAATGCTCTTGCAACATAACACTCCCATTAGCCAAAAGAAAGAGAAGAACTTCATTCATGTGCCCGGTACAGCCATTGCTCTTATAGGGACAATTTAAAGTGGGCCCATGTGTTATGGAGTGTGTGTGTGTGTTTCTATGGGGATGGTGAGAAGTAGTTTGCGATTGGTTGGTGGCTATGCAGTGTGAATGATGCAAGATAAGCGGCACTGTCGTAAGATGTCTTGAGGAAGGCCTGACAACTGCAAATGCCAGAGTGAAAAGACGTGTGTTTGTAGTGATTTAAATTTTGTTCAAAATACCATTTTATATTGTTAATAGTTATAGTTATTGTTATTAAGTCTACAACGTTTCATCTCAAGTTAAATTTGTCTAGACTGTAATCAAAGTTCTATTCAGTTTTGTTTACAATAGAAGTTGTTTCACGTTTCGACAAGTTTAAAATCTAATACGCCTACAGCGGTTTAGTCGTCAGCAGTTTGGGGCTACACGTCAATAGCCGTCAACATCAGCATGTCACTGACTGCAATAAGGGAGAACAAGTTGAGTGTACGAGACGTAAAGGGCTTGGCTGCCCAACCAAAAGTCTCAAGTATTACTTTGGGGCGTCCATGTTTTCTTTGATCCCAGGGTCCGAATGTCATTTATAATAAAAATGATTGTTTTACTTATCACGTGTCATGCTGTTGGACTCAAAAACTAGATGAAATACGTAAAACACAAATATATCAACTGTCTCAAGGCAATATTTTTCAATGCCAACATGGTCCTACCGAGTTTCCTAAATCTTGATTTGTCTAAACTCTATTTCAGATCTAAACATAGACCTGAGAATTTCTTTGAAAATAAAAAAACACTTATACTCTTAATATAATGTTTCATTACTGTGTCAAAATATTTCAAACTCTTTCACCAACTCCCAAGTATTAACTTTTGAGAAACACTTGACACTTGACAGAGCAACCTTGAATTGGCATAGCAAATCGATGGATTGATTTACAGCTCAACGTTTAAAGTTTAAACTAATTAGTGGACTTAGTGACACGCTAATCGTTCAACTGGCATGCTAAATAGCTCACAATTTGATCGAATTAATTCTGAAAGTGACGATCCTGTAAATATACCAATTGTATTTGGAATTCTTTGCTCTCTAGGCTCACAAGTTCATTTCGACAATCTGGTACAAAGCAACATTTTATTATGACTTCTGAACCTTTTTTACCCCTAAGTAAACTACTGTTAAGGGAAATAACTAGACTAGTTTCTGGACAAACCGTCTCCCTGGTCAAAGCCACCCAGATCTAAGCTTTAATCAATACGTCCAACGACGTCAATGGCTGAAAACGCCCACACACTGCTTGCTTGATCGATTTTGATTTGTGGCTTCAGACTTGTCGGCCTTTAGTGGCATACGGTGATCCACACATAACATACACACATACACACTCACACATAGGAACAGTTTTTTTCTCGCCCAAATCTTCCATTTCACCTTTCTTCCCCCTCTCACTCCCGTGTAGGTGTTGCCAGTCTTAGGATTTCTTGACAAATTCCTCAAAGGTCAAAACTAAACCTGGTGCTGAGGTCAGGGTGAAGTTTCCAGAGAATTAAGCAGACACACACGCACACACACAAGTTACGCACAATCTCACTTCTAGTGGTGCACACACACACACACAGACCAACAAGTACGTGCGTGCGCTATCTAGATCTACATTGTTACGTCGAGGCGCAATTTTTTCTTCAACATAGATCTAGATCTAGATGTTATCGCGATCAAAGCAAGTGTTCTCTTGGGCATCGCTATCTAAGAAAAGAATGCTTTGAATACTAAAAGGAAATGGCCATATGGCACCACTTATAATGTCGTTGACAACGGTGCAATAAATCAAAACAAATCTATTTCAATGCACTAAATTTTTAACTAATTAAAAAAAAAGTGAAGTCTTGCTTTTTACAGAAATGTTTGTACATTGGCTTCGAATGTACACAATGAAAAGAAACTGTACAGATTTGTACTTTTTGTACAACATACACAAAGCATGTCTGTTTTAAAGGAGTATTTGCATTGCAGCCTGTCGTTCAGAAGTTGTTTTCTGTAAAATAACTTGGAACATCCAACTAGTTGCTATAGAATTAATGTTGGATACAATTTGTTTCTAATCAAAATGTCTTCTGCTCTATTGCATTTCCATTTTGGCAATGATGTGGCCCGGGACAAGAGTGTGGGGGAAATTATTTGGCCCGGGGGCTGAGATAGGCTGGACAGTACTGTGTTCAGCCTAACAATTTAAACAGACATAATAAATTTAAAATTAAAGTTATTTATTGTTGTTTTATAGAATGTGCATTAATTTCAAAATATCAATTGTGTATGACCAATTAAAGATCTAGGAATGAAGAATTTAAATCTAAGACTTTTACGATAGGCTTCTTTTTACAAAGCTTATATCAGCTCCATCTGTCTGTCTGTCTGTCTGTCTGGTACAAATTGTGTACACGTTATTTCTCCCACTTCTCATTCTCGGATTAAGTTGAAACTTTGCGCAATTATTTATTGTCCTTAACAAAACATGAATCAATCAGAAAATTAACCAATTAATTTATTAAGTAGTGGTAATTAATTAATTATTTTTGTTCCATATAGAAACGGGGGAAAAAGTCCTACACTGTTGAGAGATATAGATGTAAATGTGCAGTTCTTTCCCTCATTAAAGCTTTGTTTTGGTTTAAAGTATATATTTTTTTTTACATTTTCCTTGTTATTCTTTCCTTGTCAAATGGTTTTCAATCAGTGGAAGGTTTACAGTAATGTGACATTCAGTCAGAAGTGTTTTCTACTTAATTTGAATGGCAAAACGTTTTTCTTTCCACCAATACGAAGTCCTAGTCAGCGGTTCTCAACCTTTTATGCTCGGCCACCCCTTTTCACAATCCCCCACTCTGCCGCGACCCCCCCTCCTCCCCGCACACACATACAGCAATAGAACTATAGACAATAACAATCCATATTTTGGATCGTCTTAGGCGACCCCTGGCAAATCGTCAATCGACCTCCAAGGGTGTCGCTACCCACAGGTTGAGAGCCCCTGCGTTACGTGTATGCAGTGTGACCTAAGCACCTGAACAATACATACAGTTCAATGACATAGTACGTGTGTTTAGTCAAATAGTCTGTTTTACTGGTATAGCAAGTCTGTTTTACTGGTATAGCAAGTCTGTTTTACTGGTATAGCAAGTCTGTTTTAGTGGTATAGCAAGTCTATTTAGTGATATAGTATGTCTAGAGTAGCATTACATTTATGATTAAATAGAGATCTCAACAAAACTGTGAATAATAAAGGCAATAATGTTACCCCTCCCTTTCTGTTCCTTTTTTTTTTTTGGAGGGGGGGATACGCCTCCTCCTACCTAACACACACACACACACATACGATACCATAACGGTAATAGTCCTGATCATTGCTCCTAGAGGTCATTGATAAGACAAAGATGGCCGAGTCTGGTTGTTAAGATTTTCTCTAACCCGAATGCCTAAGTCTTCTGGTTACTTTATTTTACTTCAATATATTTCTATGGCCCCACGTAGCAGTGCTAAGCAGAAACTAGTTTTGTGAAGTCTGTCCTTCTCTTCATCCGTCTGGGGTGTTACATCTCAACAACTTTGGGCGCTATTAAAATTGGTGCAGCTGGAAAAAAATAATTTAAATAAATATGCAATCTTTTCTTTTTATAAATACACATACAAACTTTTAAACAAATATCTTAAAATTTTATATAGATATAATTGTACTGATGTTTAGTGATAACACAGGTGAAATAGAAAAATCAAATCTGTCTGTTGTATATATAATATTAGTATTTGTCGAATGTGTTCTTAGGTACACCAGGTTGTGCATTTAAGTTCCCTTTTCAGACCTTGGGATATTTATTGGCAGATGATGTAAAGGTCATCTGTTTCTGTAGCCTACTGTTAACGAGGGCGCCATGTGGACAGCACAACGACCAGATTGTTTGTAGCAAATAGTTATTCTAACCGGTATATTAATTATTTTAATTCAAAATACATATACCACATCTTCGTTCTCGTTTGAAGATGGGAAAGGGGGAAGGGGGGCTTGTTTTTCCAGGGGTACACCGCGTCTTGTGTTATAGATTAATCAGCTGTCTAGAAAATTGGTATCTTGATCTTTTTTGGCACCAGCATCTTGACCAGGCATCATGATTATGTAGATCTAGATCTATCTGACTAAAGCGTCCAGAGTGAATGAAAACTTGCGGAACAATGAAAACAGAGCTTTAGAGACAATCTAAAACACAACAAAGTGCAAACTATCGTTTCTAATTCTCTACAATCTGATTTGTTAAAGGTACCGCAGATAGTTAAATAAATCTGTACGAGAACATATGTATCAGGTATTCTGTGTCATGTATCAGGTATTCTGTGTCATGTATCAGGTATTCTGTGTCATGTATCAGGTATTCTGTGTCATGTATCAGGTATTCTGTGTCATGTATCAGGTATTCTGTGTCATGTATCAGGTATTCTGTGTCATGTATCAGGTATTCTGTGTCATGTATCAGGTAGTCTGTGTCATGTATCAGGTATTCTGTGTCATGTATCAGGTATTCTGTGTCATGTATCAGGTATTCTGTGTCATGTATCAGGTATTCTGTGTCATGTATCAGGTATTCTGTGTCATGTATCAGGTATTCTGTGTCATGTATCAGGTATTCTGTGTCATGTATCAGGTAGTCTGTGTCATGTATCAGGTATTCTGTGTCATGTATCAGGTATTCCGTGTCAAAGTCTGGTTTAACTTAATCACTAACCAAATAATCTTGAACTTAAACAAGTGACGACCTCAAAGGACAAGGAACTACTTACACGCTTTTCAACTATAGGTCTAAATCAATGTAGAAATCAAAATACAATTAGTAAGAATATAGCGTTGAAATGACTTCCTTCAAGATCTTGCTGTCCTCAGTTTTTATCATAGTCTAAAATCTCAAAGAGCTAAAACCAGACAGACAAGCAGACAGACAGATGGAGTGACTTAATATAAACTTTGAAAGAATAAAATATGAATTTTTATTTTACAACAGTCTTTAATGTTTCAACATAAAGCCGAAATTGATTTTTAAAAATATATTACTTGCTTATTTATTTAATATATGTTTACCTTTTACCTTTAATTTATATTTATTTATATTTTAATTTATATTTAATATATATACTATTCTTTTAGGGCATTCACATTATTTCTCCCACACCCAATCTCGGGACAACTGAAATTTTACACGATTTTTTTCTTTTACCTGACAACACCAAAATCAATTTAAAAAATTAACAAATTAGTTGATTAACTATTGGTTATTAAGTACTTTGTTTTATATCGCATAGAAGGGAAAGAAATATTACTTGAGTGAAATGGTGGTATAAGCTGAATTTGTCCCCTTTATAGATTGTTGTCTGAAACGTATTACAAATTTAATTATTACACTTGATACAAGCTTTCTTTCTTTATATAGTATATAATGCTACCCAAATAAGGGGCGGGGGGGGGGGCTTTTTTGTGTGTATTTTTCTGGTTTTTATTTTGGTCTTCCATTAAAATTTCTACATTTTTGTTGACCTTGAGTTGTTGTTTTTTTAATTGCCTGTGATGATTTAGTGACATCTTGGTTTGAGTCATACATCACAATAGCTTATATAATTAATTGTGATGCCGTATAAGTTAGTAAGTAGCAGATCTATTAAGTACTGTATAACCTTCTCTTATTGAATGGCTGCTCTGTTATACCGTCATATTATTTACGTTCCGCTGCTGATTGTTAGATTATTTCCCTTTTTTTTTATTTGTGGGGAGGGGGGGCATGTACAGACGACTAAAGAACATTAGGACATGAGAAACTACGAGGTCCTCGCTTATAAAAGATGGGTCCTTGTCTAGATGTTTTTTATTCTTTTAAATATATGATTGCAGCCTAGTGTACTCCTATTGTGTAGATCTTACCTGTAATTAAATTGTTTATCTTCAATTTGAAAAAAAAAATACTGCTGTCGTCATTATTGGGTACTATGTTATTAGAGGTACACGGAACATGGCGACCTTGGAAATGTTCAAGTTTATCACGTGGCCGATAAAGTGGGCCGTGTCAAAAATTTCCATAATAAATACAAAGATGTAACATGACCTAGATTTTTTTTCTCATCGGGTTGTGCTTTGATGTTTTTACAAAACCTTTTTTTCAATTTTGCAACGTCACGACCCAGTGAAACTCAATTACGTGTGGGGGTGTGTATATGTGTGTGCGTGTGTGTGATCACATGCACAGCTTAAGAAAAAAAAATAATCAAGGGTGTTGTACTTAGGATCTAAATTCTAAATGATTCTAAAGATCAGTGGCGTAGCAAGGTACCAGTGGGCCCCCCTCCGGTAAGTCGAGTGTGACTGAACCTACTGTATCCAATTTGAGAATACATATCCAAGCAAATAACACATATGACAGACAATACACAAGATTTACTTGTTTCTCTTGGAGTAATCGCGAGCTAGGTCCTCAAACTTCGAGTCATTTGAAAAAAGTCCATGCCGTTGGTCAACCATGTAACTTGCTAGGATTCTGAGTCGTAAGCTGAAACTTCACAAGTATAGAAACCTGTAAAAATTGTCCTAACTGGCTCAGGACAGCAAAAACAAAGCCCTGAAGACTTCCAACAGCGCAATTAACATGACATAAACTTACAAAACAAATTTTTTTTAAATCACATTTGTTCAGATTGGTGTTAGTCCTACTCAGTAGAAAGTCAATGATAATCTCGAGCAAAATTTCAAAAAGACTTTGACAGGTTGGAAGATTCATGTCCAATTGATCGAAACGTCTTTGTTCAGCTAGACAGGAAAGCCAGTGACTTAGCAGAATTAAAGTCATTGGTTAATATGCCTGACTAAATGCATGACGCGTAGGACGTAATCATCTTCTTTTTGGAAGTAACGTCTGTATTATATAAGATAAGATTAGCTAAGCTTCTTTTAAAAAGTCTTGTTCGAAGGATAATAAACAATCTACACAATCATACAATGAATTTCTTCGAAAAACTGTCATGAAAAGAAAACAAAGGAAACAAATCTACTGTCGTCTCATAATATTAATTCGTGTATCTTAACAAGTAAAAACATACCGTAATATTAAAGAACGAAATAACAATTTAACAAAAAACAACAAAAAAATTTCTAGTAGAGTACGTTCACATCGTTTACAAATGTGTCATTATTATTATTGTTTTAAAAAACTGATACTTACGAATTTAAGGAAACGCTTTACCGACAATTTTAAAGTTACATTCTTTTAATAGCTTTAATTCTACACTACAGTAATAAGATTTACATTGATTCGGTATTGTATCTTTTGATAAATACACCAGAAATATAATTTAAGAACAATAAATATACAATAAATCAAATAACTTTAAATTCTTAGTCCATACTTGTGTTTTCCCTGACAAGAACACGTTTGAGCTCATTTGGGTTGTGGTCCTGTACGCAATAAGCCCATGGCGATTTGGTTACCACATTACTGCTAAAGATTTATATGGAGAGAGAGAGAGAGAGAGAGAGGGAGAGAGAGATTGAATAATCTTCATTAAATGTTTTGGTTTTATATTTGCAAAAATTGTTTTCTTCAGCGTGTGCTCAATGAATAGTTTCAATGTTTGAAACACTCAGTTGTACAGATGTAGGTTTAGCTCAATATACTAGGAGGATTAGTGAAACAGTAATACATATATCTAATAGATAGCTAAATATACTCATAGACTTTGTTAAACACTCAGTTGTACAGATGTAGGTTTAGCTCAATATACTAGGAGGATTAGTGAAACAGTAATACATATATCTAATAGATAGCTAAATATACTCATAGACTTTGTTAAACACTCAGTTGTACAGATGTAGGTTTAGCTCAATATACTCGGAGGATTAGTGAAAGAGTAATACATATATCTAATAGATAGCTAAATATACTCATAGACTTTGTTAAACGCTCAGTTATACAGATGTAGGTTTAGCTCAATATACTCGGAGGATTAGTGAAACAGTAATACATATATCTAATAGATAGCTAAATATACTCATAGACTTTGTTAAACACTCAGTTGTACAGATGTAGGTTTAGCTCAATATACTCGGAGGATTAGTGAAACAGTAATACATATATCTAATAGATAGCTAAATATACTCATAGACTTTGTTAAACACTCAGTTGTACAGATGTAGGTTTAGCTCAATATACTCGGAGGATTAGTGAAACAGTAATACATATATCTAATAGATAGCTAAATATACTCATAGACTTTGTTAAACACTCAGTTGTACAGATGTTGGCTTAGCGAATGACTTGGAGACTTTGAAATCGAAGCCTGGATTATATGACAAGATATCATCGTCGCCTTCTTTCCTTTGTGTTCCTCGTGGAACATAGGACATCAGTAAAAACACGCCACTCTCCAAGGTCTCTTGCTAATTCTTTAATGGCTTCCCAGCTCTTTCCAGTCTTCTCGGCTTCATCGAGTATACTGCGTCGCCACGCTCTTTTTGGTCTTCCTCAGCGTCTTTTTCCCTGGGGGTTCCACTCTAAGGTCAGTCTGTTGTTGGTATCTTTTCTAAGGGTGTGACCAAACCTTCTCAACTTTCTCTCTAAGATCTGCCCCTCCATATTTCTCTGTCCGCCTATCTCCCACAGTTTGGTGTTTATGTGACGAGATATGAGTCCCGATAAAAGCCTTGAGAAGCTAGCTAGTCAGGATTACATTTCTAGAAGGACAAAAGACTCATATTTATAGCAGTGGCCGTAAAAAGAAAACAAAAAAGTGAACGTTCTGTGTTCATGCCATTGGAATGTGTTCAATCTCTTTATTGAACAATATTTTAAAACAAAATGTTTTCACAATTGGGTTCCTTAATATGATTAACAAATATCTTGGTAACACAAAGACTTTGTTTTAGAAGTGATCTCTATAAACTAGCTTGAGGGCTTCTTTATAAGAGGGTGTGCTGGCCGAGCGCTTGGCTTACGAACCTTCGCTGAAGGATTTTTTGGGTGCCCCCAGTTCTAATGGGTACATGGCATTAGGGAAAGCGTAGGTAGTTGGTCGTTGTGCTGACCACATGCCACACACGTTAACCGTCGGCCATAGAAACAGATGAGAAACAAAGTGAAAAAAAGTTGAGATTAATCTGTAAAACAAAATCTCCAAGGCATTCGCTAAACCTACCGGTGTTTAACAAAGTCTCCAAGTCATTCGCTAAACCTACCGGTGTTTAACAAAGTCTCCAAGTCATTCGCTAAACCTACCGGTGTTTAACAAAGTCTCCAAGTCATTCGCTAAACCTACCGGTGTTTAACAAAGTCTCCAAATCATTCGCTAATTCAGTTATTAAAATGTGTGATAGAAGTAAACAACGTGAATTGTATGTATTTTTTATTTTTTTTCCCCTGGTTCTTCCAAACTAAAATAATTTTTTTTTTACTTATCTGAACTTGTGACTTAAAAATGAAGAAATCCCGATTTATTGGACGGGGTGTTTCAAGTTCTGTATGGTTAGGACATTTGATCATTCTGCTGGTGTCTTTTTCTACTCTAGTCACGATCTGGAATGTATTGGATAAGATCAAGTCTATAGGCATAGCTCTTTGTTACACGGCACTCTTTAATCCATTTTAAAAAATAAGTTATCGGAGATAAGTGCAATCCTTTTTTTCCTATACACTTAAAGATTAATAAATAATAAATTAGTAATAAATTTTCAAAGCATTAGGAACAAAACAACAGACTTAGAAATTTTATTAGAATGTGAGAAACCAGACATAATTGCGGGAACAGAAACTTGGCTACAACCTGAAATTTATAATGCAGAAATTTTCAATAGTTATTATAAAATTTTTAGAAAAGATAGGGCTGATAATCATGGAGGAGTTCTTTTAGCAATAAAAAACACTCTTATAGCAGAAGAAATTACCTTACCTAACTCAAAAAACATAGAATCTACATTTTGTAAAATTAATACCACCTCAACATCCCTTATAATAGGCAGCATTTACAGACCACCAAATTCTAGTTTAGAATACATGCAGGAACTATGTAATCAGATTACCACACTTAAAGAGACTAATAAAAATAATAAAACAAATTAATTTCACTTATCGTATTCATGGCAAACCAGTAACACAGACTAAAAACTCAAAATACCTAGGTGTTATAATAAATGAAAAACTGTCATGGAATCCACATATTGATGAAACTATAAAAAAAATCCAACAAAGCATTAGGGTTTATTAAAAGAAATTTCTATAAATCAAATAAGAACATAAAACTAAAATGTTATTTAACCTTGGTTAGGCCAATAATAGAATATGCATCCACCGTGTGGGACCCCTCAACTCAAGAGAACATTAAGAAACTGGAACAAACACAAAATAGAGCAGTGAGATTCATAACAAACGAATATTCACATTTGACTAGGGAACACCATTAGTAAAATCACTAAATTTAGAAAGCCTTCAGGACAGAAGACTCAAAAGTAAAGTAGCAATCATACATAAAACACTGAACCATAATCTTCAAATACAAAAACAAAATTTAATAAAATACTCTGAAAGACACAAAAATAAAGGCACATTCCTCGTCCCATATGCTAGGACAAATTTGTACAAATACTCCTTCTTCCCTAGTGCTATTAGAGCATGGAATGGGTTGCCTGAGCTAGCCAGAAAAACCAGTGACTTGGCAGAATTTAAGTCATTGGTTAATATGCATGACTAAATGCATGACGCGTAGGACGTAATCATCTTCTTTTTTGAAGTAACGTCTGTATTATATAAGATAAGATAAGATAAGATTAGCATAATCCTGATCAAACTGACAAAATTATGAAGTTTAGTGACTGAAGTCAGGCAGTTGGATCTTATTCAAAACTAAGCGAATTTTTTTCTGAGTTTCATAGACAGTCATTTAAAATTTGCTTTGCAATCAATTATTGGGGGCGCTGTGGCTGAGTGGTTAAGCGCTTGGCTTTCGAACCTGGGTTCGAATCTCGATGAAGACTGGGACTATGAATATCGGGATTTTTAGTCCATCTAACTCTAGTTAGGGGGGAAGTAAAGGCGGTTGGTCGTAGTGCTGGCCACATGGCTCCCTGCTCGATAACCGTTGGCCAAAGAAACAGATGACCTTAACATCGTCTGCCCTATAGATCGCAAGGTCGGAAAGGGAAATTATTGTTGTTATTCTCACTGTTTGGGAGCCTGAAATCGACACACGTTTAACTCTAAAACAAAAAAAAGATTCCACATGTCTGGAACTATTTGTGTTTCTCAGGTAGAGGTGATGATAATACAATGTCTTGTATATATTTGCACCTTTTGTGCTGCCTAAACCTAGAAATGCCTTTCGTGCGGTGATCTATGTAGCATGTCAGCGACATTGAGGGGCATATTGTACGTGTTTCCAGTGTTCTTTCAACAATGAACTATTTTAAAGTGCTGTAAACATTAACACTGATACCACAAAAACTAATTATTGAACATACAATCTGAACAATTAGGATATTCCAACTTAACTTCTCTACCTTCTTCTTATTCTTTCTCTCACTCTCTCAACTTCACTCCTCTCTTTCTTTCTCTCCCTCATACCCAGTCTCACTCCCTAACATCCCACAGTCTCTATTTTTCTACACAATTTCAATACAAAGTAACACTAAATTAATAACTATAATGATTCGCACTAGCACAACGATCATATCAACACACTGCACTAACAACTGTATAATTATCTCAGCACCCAGCTTCACTCCAAGTCATCAACACAGCACCATAAGCCATGGACAAAGCCGGGGGAGGGGGGGGGGGAATCCCCCCAAACCCCCCTCCCACGAAAAAAATATCCTGGTTACGCTCATGCTATAAGAAGTATAAATAACCATCCCAGTGATGTGATCATCAAAATTACAAGGAAATAAAATCTGATAATAAGAGCTCTGGAGGATCCCGGAGGGTGAGGCGACAGTACTAGCTAATTGTATAGTCCCACAAATTGTGTGTTGGAGGCGCGGGTGGCTGAGAGGTAAAGATCTTGGCTTCCGAACCAGGTCCTCATGAAGACTGGGGGATGTTTCGGGGGTCTTTGGGCGCCTCTGAGTCCACCCAGCTCTAATGGGTACCTGTTATAAGTTATGGAAATTAAAGGCGGTTGGTCGTTGTGCTGGCCAGATGACATCCTCGTTAAACGTAGGCCACAGAATCAGATGACCGTTACATCATCTGCCCTATTGACCACAAAGTCTGAAAAGGGGTGCTTTACTTTTTTACTTACAAATTGTGTACACATTTTTTTCCTTAATTATATAAACTTTTATTTATATTTTCACCAATTTTGTGTTTGTCAACCCCAACCCCCCCCCCCACACACACACACCGTACACACAAGGGTATGTTGACCGATTGCATCAAAATTGAAGATTCACAAAACTTCTACTGGACGGCGGGGGGGGGGGGGGCAGTCGGGCAGGGTTCAAACCCGGCACCATCAAGACAGTCAAGAGAACATACCAGACGAGCAGGCAGACACCCTTAAACTTTTTCTTTCTCAAATCAGCTTCATTCCCCCAACAAGAACTAGCATAGAATGTGGAAACAAGATTTCTACAGAATTATAACAATTGTTTGAATACACCAATTCCAAGAAGTTTCCCGATATGGCAGTGGCAGGTTATCACTATACAAAACTACTACTACCACTACCACTACATTATTTTAAAAAAATATAAGTGTATAGTAAATAAATGGCGCGTGCAATTACGCAGTAACTATAAATAGAGTTGAATGTTCACGATTAAAAAAATAACAACTAGATCTACATATTTCATTTTATTTACAAACTTTAGGTAAACAGATAATTAGCCTAAACACTCACGCACTATATATGTATACACATACAGCTAAGTCACGTTATGTGCGCCTTTATGGTTCCCCCTGGCCCCCTCGAGTCTCATGACGTGAATGGGAGCAGTTCTCTTGACCCGGATATCATGCTATTAGAATACGATAACTGCATTTCGGACTTATCGCTCTCACCTTCCCCCCCCCCTCTCTTTACGGCGGTGGAACAAGCCCTTGTGGCGCATGCGTCATCGACACGACATTGACCCACATATTTTTTTTTAACCATGCCACGGTGCCTACGTAAGAAGAGACGCGCGTGTGTGTGCGTCGCGCACTGGCGCGCCAAGAATGTGTGTTATCGTCTGTAACCTTGCCTGCATGTGACATCTAGCGCGTATTGCAGGTTCTCACAATGTGACTATACCCCGGAAACCTGTTTCAAAATTACAATATATGGACCTAGGGGCTGGTTAATAAAATAAGTTAAAAGAAAATGCAATTTGCATTACTTTGCAATGTAGTTTTATCATAGGGCATTAAATATAAATATACGAAGTCATCTTTTATAGACTTTAAAATTTAAAGTGAAATATTATTATTTATTTAGTTTAACGTTGCATTATAGCTAGGTAGGAAGGTAGCTAGGAATGTATGAATTTAGACATATATATAGATCTAGGAATTAATAGGAAAGTATATATATATATATATATATATGCGTACATACATACATAATAAGGCTAGTCTTCGAGTCCGAAGATTAGTGAGGAATGCAGTATTTCTAGTGGCTGCGCAGTTCCAGCTGTGACTTACATATTTTGCCACATCCAGGGCAAGCATAACCATTGTCCGCAGGTGGTCGATTTAGATTTTCTTCCTCGGCAGACGACATACATACATAACACAATATATATATCAATACATATATATATATATATATATATATATAGATAGATAGATAGATAGATAGATAGATAGATAGATAGATAGATAGATAGATAGATAGATAGATAGATAGATAGATAGATAGATAGATAGATAGATAGATAGATAGATAGATAGATAGATAGATAGATAGATAGATAGATATATTGATATATGAGATTGATTGATGGATTAAATAAACAAAAGTATTTTCAACATAGATAAACGACAAAATAGCGAATGACAAAATATGTATGTTAGACATACGAAAAAAAAAAGGAAAATTCGATGATACCTTCAAGTACGCTATTTCTTTCTTGACAAATATTATAGACGTTGATATGTATTAATATTAAGCTTGAAGAGGGTACGGGCCTTCCTGCTCAGGACCTTCACTTATTAAAATCCAGTACTTCTTATAAATCATTAATAAATTCGCGCTTTTTTGTCTCGCGCTAGTTTGACGAGAAATTTGGCGCTTTTTTTTTTTTTTTGTTCGGCACTCATTTGTCCTCGCTATTATGTCGTTCGGTATTTAGTCGGGTCACGAAAGATATAAGGAGAGTTTCAATATATTTTATTCCATTTCACAAGTCCCTTCGATCTTTCACATATTTCCCCCCTAAGCTTTGAAACCCAAAACTATGGGATACCTATTCCCGCCCCCCCCCCTTTACCCCGCTTTTGTTTATAACCACCTGTAACCCAGCCAACGCAAGATAACAAAATACACGCATGCTACACAACTAAGTATAGTTTATTAGTGGCCAACACATTTCAGTAGTTAAGGTCATGTTTTTATAGGCTAATTCAAGCGGTTTGTTTTCTTCCCCCAGTTGTAATATGTTACATAATATAATAGGTTGCAGACGCAGACAAGGAACGCTCGGGCACACACAAAGTGAAGTGCGGCCTTGTACTAGTTGCACTTTACTCTAAGCAGACACAAGTGTTTCAGGTTCAGGACTTTTCGTGCCATAGTTTTGACCCACACAAGTCCAACCCTTTTACTCAAAATATTTTAAACTAAAAAAAAATATTTAAAAATATATTTTTAAAAAGACAATACCCCCATTACATATCTTAAAATATAACAAAATTATTTTTAAAAATTATTTGATTCAAACCGGGTATCGAACCCGTGACATTATGTATTTACATACTCTGCCATCGGGAATTCATTATTCGGGTGATTATTTATTGATATTATCATAATATGGACATTAGATCTCGTACTAGACCTAGACTCCTGATATAAAACTCCTAAATCTAGATCTCCTTCTAAATAAATCTAGAATCTTATCTTATCTTATATAATACAGACGTAAAGCTTAAATATATATCAATAAAATTGAAGCAGCTTTAAATTTGCTCTGTTATCGCATAATCTCGCAACACAATGGCTGATTACGCCATGTTTTTTTTTCTAAGTCTAGTCAAGCCAAATTTATATTTAGTTATTTTTTTTAACTTTGAACAATTGTAACGGTCAACGTAGAGATTCCCCCATGTGGCCAACGAGCTAGTGGGCCTTAGTCTTTTCTCAGCGCTATACATCAACAGTTAAATTTCCAGGAAAATCGTTAGAGACGTTTTTTTATGATCAGCTGTCCGTCCACGCACATGTTCCTCAATGAAGAAGTGACTTAAAAATAGGTACTCTAGATACACTTTGAATGCCCCTCCCCCCAAATGTAAGTAATTTCTCAGAAAACAAGTGGTGGGTCATTGCAACTTTCTTAATTGTTTTTTCAGTTTGGTAATGTCTGCTGCCTATTATTTAGCACATACTAGAAGAAATGTGTTCTAGAGATCTGAAATAATGTAAAGTTTAAAAAAAAAAAAAGAAGAAGAAGACATTTAGTCTCCAAAACAGATTTAGAAATAACTTGTTAAAAATCGGGATTATCGTCACGTCAGTTTGAAGTGACCAGGGCAGCCATCAATGTGCGTAATGAAAAAAAAAGGGGGGGGGGAGCACTTAATTATTTTTTATTGGTGTTTTTACAAATCTTCCAATTAGCTTGCAAACTCATGGTTTCAAAAAGTTGGTTGGGTAGTCAAGTTAATAATTAAGTCAAGTTAATAATTAAGTCAAGTTAATAATCTTTACGTCTTCTGCGCATTTCCTCTGGGCCTCAATTGTTGGTCCCACGGCCTTCGGCAGAGTTCTCCTATTGTCACATTCAGAGGCCATCTTCTGCCAGCTACTTTCTTCTATGCCAGTGAGGGCATAATGGCGCCTGATTTTTTGTAGCCTAGTTTGTAGGTAGTAACGTATTTGTATTGTTGGTTGGTGTTTGTACTTCGTCTCTTGAGTCACAAATATGAATGTCACCATCCCTCAGAAAATGTTACTCTGTTGGTCAAGAAGACACATAAATCTACTCAGGAAGGAAACTAAACTTGAAAGACACAAATGAATATCCATAGCAGTGACCGAGACGTAGTGGCTAAATGATAAAGCGCTTGGCTTCCGAACCGGGTGTCCCGGTTTCGAATCCTGAAAACTTGGATTTTTTAAATTTCGGGATCTTTACGGCGCTTCAGAGTCCACCCAGCTGTAATGGGTTCCTGGTAAAAGTTGGGTAAAAGTAAAGTCGGTTGGTAGTTGTGCTGGCCACATGGCACACTCGTTAACCGCAGGCCACAGAAACAGATGACCTTTACATCCTCTTTCCTATAGAATGCAAGGTCTGAAAGAGGAACTTTTTTTTAAAGCAATGACAAATATTACAATCAGTAGTGGCCATACTGTCTTATAAGTACTAAAGAAAAGCCTTTTTTTTAAACAACAGAAACAAAAAAATGTTCAAATTGCTTAAAATACGTTGTATGTAGATTCTCTTGTAGAACATTGCATTTGATGATGTTCCTAATGAGACTGTATTAAACCTAAATGCAATCCAACTTTGAAACTAAAGTAACAGTAAATCAACAAGGGTGAAAATAGTAAGCAGAATCTCAATCACTCTTTTGAATTTCTAGCACATGGGTTTCAGAGTCCTGAATAAAAAAAAAAAAACTTGAATCTTGAACACCGAGACGTTGTGTATTAATGTTACCGCTAGCTTGTTGTCCATTTGATTTGACCGGGGAAAATGGAGGAATTTGGTGACGCGAACTGTCACAGCACCCTACGGCAAAAGTCAAGGGAAAGATGTTGAGGATAATGACGTTATTAGTTGCGCAACTGTACGGCAGTGAGGCGTGGACTACCTACACAAAGCAAGAGAGAAAATTTAACTCATTCCACTTGCGCTGCCTTCGAATAACATGGAAAGAAAGTGTGTGTAATACTGAGATCCTCGCGAGAACGGGCCTTCCCAGCATCTTTACAGTCCTCAGGCAACGCCGTCAGCGCTAGCTCGGGCATGTTCGTCGGATGGAGGACAATCGCATCCCGAAGATCATTTTGTACGGGCAACTTGCGTCAGGCTTAAGAAAAACTGGTCCAACCCGCCACCTCCGTTATGTGGATGTGATAAAAAGGGATTAAAAATCAGTAAACATTGAGACTTACCGTTGGGAAGACATAGCCCTAGACCGCACTAGTTGGAGAGAGACGGTGACCAAGAAAGCTATAGACAGCGAGAAAACATGGGCCTCAGCCACACGGAAAATGGCCAGCTCCTCTACCACCAAAGCGAAAGCCACCTTGACCTGCAATATATGTGGACGGGAGTGTCTCTCCAAAATAGGGCTCCACAGCCATATGAAAAAAGTGTTCGATATGAACCATAGTCGTTCTACGACTGAAGGAGGCCAATATAGTTACACCAATCTTATAGTGTGAACTCTAATAGCCTAATACTTCCTCCATTTCGGTCTTTTTTTTTTTCTTCTCCAGACAGAAGAGTTTAGAAATTTTTATTCTGCAGTGCACATATATACGTTGTAAAGTACTTATAAACTTTTTCTTTCTTCTCAACACCAGATATACCAACAAGTTATCTATCTATAGTTTTCAGCCATAGATAGAAATCTCAAATGAATATTGTTTATATATTTAAATGAAATAAGCAAGCAAATTATTATCTATGCTATGGTATGCTATGTATCAGTTTTTGAGAACCATTGACCAGGCCAAGTACCATAGTGCACTAGGTTACTCCATGAGGTTTTCACTCGGCTTGCATTATTTGGTTATATAAAGCATGGCCTTGCGATGATACGTCTCAGGTCAACGTCTGTCTAAATTTAGTCTCTGGCTGACCCACTTTGTGTCTGGGTGGCAGGCTCCTTCAACGTAAGCCAGGCTTGAATCTTGTCAATGAATTAATTAGCTCAAAAAACATTTAACATTTCTCCACCATATCATGTGCCCATTCAAGCATAGGATCCTAATTGGATGTGAGATTTTAACCTTTTGGTGTGAATATGGAACGTTTTCGTTACATCTTATTTTCGTTCCTTCGACAACTATACAACCTTAACATGTTCATACGCTCTTTGCTAGCAGAGTGGTTACCGTGTTGGCTAGAGAAGGCTTTAGCCCACGAGTTCGAATTCAGAAAAGAAAAACATAAAAAAATTACTTGAAAAAAAAAGCTTATCTAAAGTGTAGTTCTGTCAATTATTTTGGATGTCATTTAAGTTAGTTTGTAATAGATCTAGACCAGAATCTGCCAATTACGACCCGTATGCCACATGTAGCCCACCGGAGTGTTTTATGCGCGCGCGGACACCTACAGAAATCAGGTATGCCCACAGAATAACATATACTAGTGCAAACATATAAAAAAAAAAATCAATAGAACTGACTGAAACTTCAGATTCTTATCACTTATGATGAAGATGCTAAAAGAACATTGTCTCTATATGTCATTCTAAAAAGTTTAAAATAAAAGAAGATTATTCTTATTGGCAATATTTCGAAATATTCAGTCAAAGACACAAACTCAGGCCAGTTTTTATTCAGTGCTACGTGGAACTGTGTTGAAAGTGTTGGCTTGGAGCAAGATGGTGAGTGTAACAACTGAAGTCCCGTACTTTGAATGTGAAAAACAGTTTTTTTTTTTTTTTATAAATTAAAGAACAATATTCCAACCATAAACTCTAAACGGGCAAGTTTATGTAAAGCTGCAACGAATATCATGCATATTATGCTGAATTGCATTATGGTAATATAACTTATCAGAACTAAGTCTTAACCACTAGCAGTTTCGAGAAGTACTTGAAGATTTGGAAACAAAACATTCCGATGTTCGGTACCACAGCAGTATCCGCTTTCTTAGCATGGGCAAGGTACTGAGAATAAATATGGAATATCAATGATAAAATTGTTATGTTCCTTGAAGGACATAGATTGTGACTGTTACTAATATTTGTGGAAAACAGACTTAATGCATTCCATTAGGTGTAATGAGCATGAAATGTATGTCTTTCCCATTTCTTCAGACAAACAAGTAAAAGCATTTTGTCGAAAGGTGAAATTATTTCTAGTGAAATGATTGAAAAGTACAAGACTTACTTGCATTCCTTGATTGTGGAATTTGAAAGCAAATTTTAAGACGTCAAGAACTTGGACAAAATTTTCAATACCCTCAGTTCACTATTTAATGTTGAAGGTGATTCAGCACCAGAGGACATACCTCCAAGCAAATGATGACCTGAAAGAGAAGTCAGTACTTGAGTTTTATGAATGCCAGAAGTTCCATTTCCACAATTAAAAAACAACACAAAACTTTGCTGCTACATTCTCATATTATTTGGCTACAGATACATCTGTGAACAAGTATTTTGTTGTTTAAAACTAAACAAGTGTCAGAACAGGTCGATGCTGACTGACTGTAATTTGAAAGCAGTCCTGAGGATAACAACTAGTAAGCCAGTTCAACAGTTCCTGAATATGCACGAGTGTAAACAGTGAAATATATCCCATAATGTATAACTCTACATTTGTGTTGAAATATTATGATGTAAAAAGACCATAAAAATTAAAAAAATATTCAAAAAATTAGTTTCAGAAATTGCTAGCTGTTGTATTTCCTCAATTGGAAGTGTACAGCAGGAAGAAAAACATGTCTAAAAAATACTTACAACACAATAATCTTTGTATTAAGTGGAATTGTATCAATTAGTTTGGATCAGTTGTATAATTGTATGATTGACCTAGACATAATAAATCTGTGCGAATAGAAATATTTTTACCATATGTTTTTGTTTAGCTTTTATCTCTGTCTGTCTAGTACAAAGTTTGTTCACGTTATTTCTCCGCTACCCAATCTCGGGTCAAGCTCAAACTTCCCACAATCTCGAACAAATTGATACAACCATGCTTAAAATAAGCTTTGTTTTTTTTTAAAAAGTATTTTAAAATATTATCTTGTTTTATGGGTTGAATTCTGAATATTAAGAGCCAAAGAAATGCTTTTTTTTTAGTAGTGGGGCTCGTCTTGCAGTACAAAAAATTAAAAATGAGTTTATTAGCAAAGGCAAAGACAAGGTAAATTGACTAGACAAAAAGATAGGTTGTTTTGGAGTTAGTGTGTGTGTTTCTATAATGGCGTTGGAAAGAGGTTAGCGATTGGCTGTGAATGATGTAACATTGTCGCCATTGGTCTTAGTTAGGACAGACGACTCCTGAAGGTGAGACTGAAAGGTTGTATTATTGTAGTGAGTTAGATTTTGTTAAAAACTAGTATTACTTAAGTCTACTACATCTATTTCATTTGATCACAAGTTGATTTTGTCTTATATTATAACTAAAAGTGTACACAACGAAACTATTCAAGTTATTTGAAGTTTATTAGTTAACATATAATGCGCCTACAGCGGTTTAGTCTCTACCAGCAGTTTGGTGCTACAAGTCAACGACTGTCAGCAGCATAAAATTAGCTCTATCTACTGACCGAGGCGGACGCTGCGTGGGAGGGAGAAATGACATCTACGACCTTGGGCCCCCAGATTACACCAGCGAAACCCAGTTAAATCGAAGTCAAGATAAAGATCACACCAAAAAAAGTGAACATTCATTCAAGTCACAGAGTGGTGTAACACGGAAGACACTGAACTTTGTTATCTAATCAGTGTTTTATGTTCTGCGTACCTCGATAGCCTTGACTCACTGACTCTTGACACATTGTCATTTGGGAATTTCAGAAATTTTTTTTTTTAAAGATCTGGGACTGAAGTGACATGTTTAGAAAACAAAACTGGTCTTTAAAGAGAAAACAAAATATAAAAATACTTTATATAAAAAAGAGGCTCATTTAAGGGGAAGAACTCCACATGTTGAATCATATTTTTTTAAAATGTTGAATTTATTTCCCATTTTTCAATTCCAAAAAAAAAATCAAAATGATTCATTACCAATAATTAATTAACTAAATGATTATATATTTTTTTCATTGATTCATGTTTTGTTAGGTACAATAAATAATTGTGTGAAGTTTCAACTTGATACGAAAATGGATATGGGAGAAAAAACATGTACGAACATTGTACCAGACAGAGTAAGTTGATATAAGCTTTGCATAAAGTCAACAGCAAGACATTGAAAGACGGACGGATGGAATAGAGCTGCTTCATAGGTTACTTTTAATGACAATCACCCGACTTTTTGTATTGAAGAGCCCGAGAAATGAATAAAAGCTTGTGTCATATCATAAGAACATGAAGATAACAAATTTATAACAAACGTGTCTACACCTCGGCCGCTTTAAAATGTAAAATGTTTTGCGTGTTCAGATTTTAGGATAATTAGATTCTAGCCCAAGCCTCCCGGACGACGGGTATTGCGCCGGGTAGGATTCGAACCTTGGACCATCAAGACCCTCGATCGACAGCCCAGAGAGCATACCACACCACCATGCAGCCATCTGGGTAGATATATGAATAATTTAATTTATATTGAATATAGTTTGACGAAGTATTTGGTGTTGGTCTTCAGTCTGTTTTCACTTTTTTAAAAGCTTTATTTCAGGAACTCGATCAAAAGGTTCACCTGGAGTTTTTACATATTTCTGTAGTTGGGTGAACTATGTATAGCAGTGCATGAAACATGAAGTGAGTTGGTTAAGTATCCCTCATTATCTTCACCTCTGACCCCGGCACACAGCTGCGGCTGTACAACCTTTTTACATCCATTTCGGTCAAGGTTACTGTGTACACGAACTGTTATATCAGCGAAACAAGGGTACTTGAGCTAAGCAGATTTCATGAAACAGATATACACACATGGTATACAAGTATACAGTCATCGATTGGACATAACCGTATGTTATGTAATAAACATTTATTATGCTCATACTGGGCAAAACAAAACTCTACATTCTGTCTGCATTCCAATGCAAAGGGAAAGATTAGAAGAATAGTCCTAAGAAAGACAAAAACACATTCTGCTACTTACTCTTTAGCGCACCTTCCATTGGTTTCGAGTCGACTACACATTTTGTCATCAGTGTATCCATAATAAAGAAATATCCTCGTACCTTAGCGAACTGATCACTCCATATTTCCCTCAAAGAGCCATGAGCTCATTGGACTCAACGCTTCTATTGGTGCCACGTTTCTCCCTCAAAAGCGATACGGTCTGCGGGCTTTTTCTGTGCACGGCCCAAAGGTTTGGAACTCACTCCCCATTGATCTCAGACAGACAACATGCTACACTACTTTCTAGAAGAACATTAAGACCTACCTGTTTAAAACCTTTTTAGATTAGTTTGTCATTTTAGCTCACGTGCTCATGTTTGAGCTTAAATTTTGTTTGCTAACAGCGCCCTATAAATTAAATTATTTTTATGATTACAGAATTGAAGAATTACATCCTGGTTTAAAAATCCATTAATTCTAATTTCCTTCTTCATTGTAATTTATTTTTGGTTTTGTTTTATCAATGTTTTAGTGTGTCGGGTCAAGATAACTCTAATCATTACTGCCAGACTAATGGTGTCACTAAACCAACTTGTAGTTTCCCTTTTAGACCTTGAGATCAATGGGATAAGAAATACCAAGGTCATCTGTTTCTGTGGCCCACGGTTAACGAGGGTGTCGTGTGGCGGAACCACTGTATTGTACCCATTAAATCTGGGTGGACTCAGAGGCGTCCATAGATCCCGAAATTTAAAATCCCAGTCTTTGCCAGATTCGAACCTGAGATCCCCGTTTCAGAAGCCAAGAGCTTTACAGCTCAACCACAGCGCCTTCAAACGTGTAATTAGCCCAACTGAAATGAACAGTTAGCCCAACCGAAATGAACAATTAGTCCAACTGAAATGAACATTGATGATGTTCTTTTTGGCTTCCTCATTGTCAACCCACTGCAAGCAACAACACACTGACTCTGGGAGTTGCAGGACGTCATCTTTTCTTACTGTGTGGATCTGGCGTCAATGTTTTTTGTTCAGCTATGTCAAACCATTGGATTTTAAGGTTGCTGGTCGTGTGATATGTGCTCTGGACTGTCGTTCGGTGGTCTCGAAGGTTCCAAGTTTAAACCCTGCCCGCTACCATCCACCCGTCCTCCTGCAGTAGTTTTGGACAAGGGTCTAATTAGCTTCAGAATCTGAGGGAACATTTGAAACCTGTAAAACAAGTAAAATTTTAAAACATCCTTCTTTAAAAAAAAACAAAACAAGCTTATGTAAGAGGAAGAACTCCTCCCTTACAATGTACAAGCTTTTTGTTTGGTATCAAACTAAATAATATTCATTACTAGTAGGTAGTTCTTGACTAATTGATTCACGTTTTGTATTGATTCCTGTCTTGTCTACGCCAATGAATAATTGTCCAAAGTTTCAATTGGATCTGAGGAAGGGCGTGAGGGAAATAAGGTATACACATTTTTTACCAGACAGAGTGAGTTTGTTATAACAAGAAACAAACAATGTCTGCTTCTGGTTGTCAAGAAAACCCGACGAATTACAAATTTTAGTCATTATTAAATCTTTATTTTTATATATATATATTTATATTAAATGTTTATATATTTATTGTTCAAATTCATGTCGTTTTCCCTTTTTAAAAAAAAATAAATGCTTTGAATAAGCCAGATTACCCCTAACTGATCCAGATAAGTGATATGATAACAGCGCATTGAGAAAGCTAAACGCATGAAATTACGCTAAACAAAAACAATTGGTACAAATATTTCTAATCGCAAAGATTTATTGTCTAGATTCTAGATCTAGACGCTCATTAAAAAAAATAAAAATGAAACACGAAGGGTTGGCGTGTACATTTAGACCACAGTACATGTACTATAGCATTTGTGTGATTTGTAGTTGTATCTGCTTCTTTAGGCTCTACTAATACACACGCCGTGTATCCATTTTCATTTATTATATCTATTGGAGTTTTTTTTTTTTTTTAAATAGAAACTCTTATATAGTCCCCGAGGGTCTGTTATTTTGGTAAGCAATGCAGATGAAAATTTACGCTTTAATATTTGTTAGCATAGCAAACGTCAGAGAACAGATGATAACTTCAAACTCTCGTTTAGGAGCCTGCATGTCTGATATCTTCTACACGCTAGTTGTTTTTATTATTGTTATAACCAATATTTAGTTTAATAAAAACAACAGGAAAAGTATATCAGTACTTATGTTTCTGATCAAATTTGAAATGAATATAGATTATGTTCATTGGCAAAAACAACAAAATGCAGGCGCCTCAACGGCAGACGACGATGTGCGGTGGCTTGATAACGGACAGGCAGATCTACAACAGCTAAATGTCCGGGCACGAAAGACTTAAAGCCCAGGATAATTCAGAATTGACAGTATTGACCAGCAGACCTCCATGTGCTGAAGTGCCACTGGGATGGATGGAATCCTCTTTTATCGTACAGACATTTTGGTTTTGGTGATCACGTGTTCAAATATGTTACTTCTGCATCACTTTTGTCTTCACAGAGAAGTCTCGTGTAAGACACTGATAGTTAAGCCAACAAATTTAGACGTAGTTATGAAGGTCATGACCTTGACCTGATGTGCACTTTTGGTTTGCCTTCAAGGGATAGGTCTATCTTGAAATCTTAAATTAAAGATTGCTCCCTTGGTAAATAACTACTCCGCTATAGTTCAGTGTTCTGTTAGTTTCATTACGTTAGATTTTAAATATATAAAAAGAAATACATTTGAATACATTTGAATAGACATTCTGAACTGATGGCTGCTTTCAAATGGAGATGTACAATAATACAAAATACAATAAAAGAACCACAACCTTAAAACTCATTTAGCACGAGATCATCTTCGATGGTAGAAAAATAAAAGTTCCCCTTTCAGACCGTACGGCAGATGATATAAAGGTGATCTGTTTCTGTAGGTACGGTTAATGAGGGTGACATGTGGCCAGCACAACGACCAACCGCCTTTATTTTTCTCTACTAATGTCAGGTGGGTGGACTCAGAGGCGCCCAAAGATTCCGAAATTAAAAATCCCAGTCTTCACCAGGATTCAAACCCGAGACCCCCAGTTCTGAAGCCAAGCGCTTTATCATCTTCGATGGTAGAGGTAGCGGCGAGCTCATCACTTATCTACTGTCGTGTAATAAGACGCGGCATTTGTTGCTAATAACAACAGACGTTGTTTGGCAGCACACTTCTGGAAGCACCAAAATCATAAAGCGTCAATGGGGGAATTTAAAACATGGTTACAAAGACAGTTTGTGTGGAAACACAAACTCAAAATCTTCCCCTGGAGTGGTCCACCCAGGCAGGTAAAAAGGCAGGTTTCAATATTTTCAGGAAAAAAAATATTAGAATGAAATTCTATCAAAGGCAAATGACAGAGAAGAATGGAGAAACAAGATTTGGTGTGGTGCCCCAACGGTCCAGATATATTTTTTTCGTACATTAATTTGTTAGAGTCCTTATATTGACCTTATTCTCTAATCAATTTCTAACTCACGCGTATCTGCAAAATGAGTAGTCTATATATTAACAATGAAATAAATTCGAAGACAGGGTTTCTCAGGTCGACCCCCTCTTACCCCAATATCTCCTACCACCCCTCTTAACACCACAGTGTTATTTCAGTGTTCTCGGAGAAAGGTCAGCGAGCAGGTTACATTTTTGAGAGTTGACCACACAACGAACTGACCAGACGGTCCAGGTAATTAAACATTTCCACTCCAGCTAACAGTAGGCGGCGCCAGCAGGGGATGGGTGGTGATAGGGCGCGAGAGTGGCTTGCTGACCCACGCACGCTCCTTTTTCGCCCCGATTACGCCACCATGCCGGGGTTATAATCAATACCGCTGACCTTTTACCGACCTCCGCTGACCAGGCACTGCAAATCAGTCGACCTTGAATGCACGAGGAGACGTGTTAGGGGGTGGAAATGGCGGGAACCATTTTGGTGCGTGTCCAGTTAATGTGAAATATAATGATGAATGACCAGAGGTCATGCAGTCACACCTCAGCGTGACATCTCGACCATGTGGTCAGTGGATCTTTCAATGGCTATTCTTTTAAACAATATTTCAACATAAAGAAAAAACCCAAAAAAACTAACTACTTGCGAGCCCAGTTAATATACTACTGTTTTCAAAACTTCTAGACCCATTTCTAGTGTTTTTAAACTCAAGTTCAAGAAAGCTGCTTAGACAAAAAAAAAATATGGGGAAAAAAAAAGAACAAATGAAGCCATTTGCTATTGAAGACCAAATGTCCTCACTACAGGTGAAGCAGAGTTCACGCTTTTCTCTATTCTACGAGAAAAGGATGTGACCAACACGATGGCCAAGAGTTTAACTCTGCCTTATGATATTAACTTGTATTTGACGAATCTCTCCTGATAGTCTTAATTCGACAGGCAAAAGACCCGAATCTTCTTCCAACAGGCTATTCGATGGACTTTTTCTGAGTTTTTCTCTGTTCTTTTCATCTTTCTACATTGCTTCTCTATTTGTAGCGTTCGTTAACCAAATCTTTGCCCTGCCTAGCTTGTGGCGAATGATTATTGAACTATTTAATTTAATTAAATTTGTACTGAGATTCTTGGGACGTTTTTGTCTCTTAATTTTAGCGTTCTTTTTGTTTTCTAAAGAATCTGACTGATATATTGAACATTGAATAAAATTCTTAATTCCCGAAAGACGACTTGATATATAAAATATACTTTGAATTACATTTTACCAGCTTGGGAGTGCTGTGTACGTTTCTTATAAAATCTAAAATTTTGGAAATTTTTGGTGTATCCGGTGTACAGAATAAAGTGTTGACAGGATATTCTGTTATGTTTGTTTTGAACACTGCAGAATAATATTTTCTAATTTCTTCCGTTTGTAGCGTTTATTGAAGTTGAACACTGAAGTTTAACTTTGCCTCCTAAACATAATTTACTTGATCTTAAAAATCTAGTATAGGTTATCATAAAAAGAAAGGATTACATATAATGCATATCTTTAAATCTTCTTTCATTTGTGGATGTGTCAAGTATTTAATTGTACTATATATTTATAATGGCAGTATATATTTATCGTGTGTCGGAGAAATAACGTGTACAAACTTATTACCAATGTGAGTGAGTTGATATAAGCTTTGTAATAATAAAAATAAATGTAAAAATACCAATTATGAAATGTGCCAACACTAAATCCTGTTCAAAAAGGGACCATCGTATGACCGGAAGGGCAATCGGGGTGATATCAAATGGACAATCTCATTGCACAACGGTACAAGGCCGTTCCACCTTCCTCTAACATGAATGAGAGACCTCCCCTGGGGGGAGGATACCTTTGCCGGTAATGCGTGACCTCCTCGTTAACTCTTGACCGCTTGGACAAAGACATTAGCACAAAATGCGTGAAGGATTTGGTCAGGCGAAAAGCTTTAGAAAAGGGGGTGTGGCGAAACAGTCCAGCAGGACTTGAAAGGTCAAGGTCTATACTGTTTAACCATTCTCATTCACACACACACGCACACACACAACGAGTTACATGTAACTTTCATAATGAGAAACAACCGGAACACGGTCCTACAAGAAAGCCGAGGGGACGAGTGTTGGAAAAAAAAGGGGGTGTCAGTAATACCCTACTGTGACGTTTCAAAGAAGACAAAAGAGCTCGCGAACAAAAGTGATGATTTCATGGGACAGACAACATGCTTGAAATATGAATGGGAGAGAAAAAAAAAGGGGGGGGGGCTGGGTGACCGAACGTAAGGAGGAGGGCCGTCGAAGTGTTTGGGTGGGGGGAGGTCAATCTTTGTGTGATGTATTGAGTAACCTTACGTCCAGATTCAACGCCCATCCGCCACAGACTTTTGCCCACCCCTGCCACACTTCTCAATTACCGACTCGTGTCGGATAATGTTCTGGCCTTGACCTTGACAAAGTTACTCGATAAGAAAATACACCTGACTGGACTACGGCCTGGTGCCCAAAGTGCCATCAAGCTGAGACCTTGACGGTCAGATAAGCAATAAGTAACTTAGCTAATTCTAGTTCTACCCCTTCCTATCACTAAAAAAAAGTTATGCAAAAAATTATGCAAAATAATTTTAAAAAAATATTAACACTGATTTCTTGAAACATGTTATATTAAATATTAGACTGTTAAAAGCTTATGTTATGGAGAACCCAAACATTCAGGTTAGTAGTCGGACGCTATAGCAACTTCGCTAGACTGGTGCGAAATTTTAGTTTGATGTAAAATTATTCAGTCTTTTTCTTGTCTTTCGACTAACTTCCTTCCCTTGTCCAACCTTGAAGAAAGACACAGACAAAATCAAGAGAAAAAAACTGTTTATGCTGTTATGGTTTTTAAAAAAGTAGTAACACTATTAGCAAGAATTGGGAATGCCAAATCAGTTGAAAATAAAATGACGAATTTCCAAATACTGAATATTTTTTGTTAAAAAAACAAACAAACTTGCAAAACATGCCCTCCGAAAATTAGGACAGGCAACTTTATAGCAGACGACGTGATTAAAATGAATCTGGGAAGATTACGTACTGGAATTTTAGGCACCGATAATTTAGGCACATCAGAGTTGGGTAGCGACATAATATATTATAAATATTTTTATGGTAACATTTAATGTAAAGTATTTACATTAGTAACTAAACTAAATATTCATCCAAATTGCGTAATTATCAATACTAAAAACTCACCCGTAAACCGGGTTGGTGGTGGAGGTGAAGCGATTAGCGGAGCATCATCTTTATCTCCCCTCCCCTGAATCATGTGATGTCTATATTAGATAGTGACCCTTAACCCGGAGCCATTTTTCCCCCCACATTCTTATGATTGTCTTTTTTTTTTCCGTTTTGTCAGTTTTCCTTTTGAATCATAGCCTAAGGATAAAGTATACGTTAAATTTTGTGTATTATCTTCACAATTATGATCGCTATTAAAGAGTGCCTTATTTTCCGCCTGGTCAAAAAGTGCCCAATTTACCGATGCCTAAATTTCTGGGTGCCAAAATTACCGGGTGCCTAAATTAATGTGTCTAAATTACCGATGCCTAAAATTCCGGTGCCTAAATTTTCAGATACCGATTCAATGACAGGTTTAATAGGAAGTTCAATTAGAGCCTAGAATCAAAGGGATGTCGCTGAATAGGACATTCGGTAAGAGGTTAAATAAGATGTTAAATAGGAGGCTCATTATGAGGTAAATGATGAAAAAGGCTGTGAGATGTTATCTCATATAAATTTATATATAGTAAACTTCTGAAATTATTCCCCCCCCCCCCTTTCTTTATTCCTTGCTGCCACAGTTACCTATTACGGTCTTAAAAAAACATGAGGTTTTGGTTTTGCATGATGTATAAACATTTATTTTTAAAACAGATGCAAAAGTGATTCGTGTTATTATGAAAAGAAAATGAAGTTCCAGAAATGTTAACATTGTAATCCACCAAACTCTGTTACAATAATAATAATCATAGTAATCATAATAATATAATTATAATCTTATTTTTTGGTTCATTTGAGGTTGATGTCGTGAATGACATTTAGTTTATGTGTAACGTTATATTGTTAGTACGACTGACTTACAAGGTCCGCCTACGAGTTTGTGCGTAATGTAATTTTGTTACGTTCTACTGACTCTCAGGGTCCGCCGACGAGTTTATGTGTAACGCGTTTGTGTCTCCTTGTTTTGCTTTAGATACCGGCATATGTTCATAAGCGTGCTCATTAGTTTTACATCTAAAATCTCCTGTGCAAGCTCAACTTGAACAAAAGGTCACAGAAAGTTTACCACACTCTTGCCAGCGGTCTTTTCTTTTTCTTCCATCTTTCTTTATTTTGTAAAGTTTCTTTTATTTCGGTATCTTCCACACGCCAGGCCAGCAACAGAAGAATCGTGTAGGCCACAAAACTCCGCTAATTGGGCATCTGTTTATGCACATATCCTTTTCTACTTATAACTCCACCTCTGAATATTCATCAGCTATAAAACCAAAAGTTACACTTTCATAAGAAGGTTAAAACCCGAGCGGCGCCAGTTTTCTTTAGTAGCACAACGAAGATGGCTGCAGGCAAGATATGTAGAAATTAAACCTAGCTAAATAAAGTTTGTTAATGCGACCCAGTTTCTCTCAACCCCCGAGGCCCAAAATGAACCATTAAAAATGATTCCTATTTGGTGAAAGTTGTCCACATTTTCTTTTATCCCACATTGTCCTTGACCTTAATGGAAATATATGTCTTTATTTTAAAGAGATCTTAGTCATAAACTCTTCATACCTGGCACGAATCGAGAGCTTTCCATTGCCAGATTAGCACATGTTTTCGATAAAAATATTGATGATAATAAAAACTGAAAATGAAACAAGAAAAACAAGAGAAAAAAAATATTTAAAAAAACAAAAACAAACGTATCTTATAGTAAGTGTAATTGTATTAATTAGTTTTGATCAGTCATGTAATTATGCCCACGCAGGGCTGCAACATTATAAATCTGTGCGATTAGAAATATTTTTACCAATTGTTTTTGTTTAGCTTTTAGCTTTCTCACTGCGCTATGATCTTATCATTAACCTGGGCGAGTTTGGAAAGGGGGAGGGAAGAAGGGGTGTATCTTGGTGAATGTTTACATGATCGTTTTTGACATGCATAAATAGGTTTAAAAAGGGTTGGGATTCCTCAAGGGGACTTATTCAACTTATACCACCACATCTCTCAAGTACGATTTCTTTCCCTTGTTCAACATACCAAACAAAATAATTAATTACCAATAGTTAATTAACTAATTGGCTAATTTTTGTTTTATTCATTCTTGTGTTTTCAAGTAACAGAAATAATTGTGCAAAATTGTAGCTTAACCCGAGATCTGGTGTGGCAGAAATAAAGTGTACAAACTTTTTGCCAGACAGACAGACAAAGTTGATATAAAATTTGTAAAAAGAGCAAGCTATAACAAGGTTACACAGACAGTTTGTTTGGAAACACAAACTCAAAACCGTCCCTCGTCCACTCAGGTAGGTAAAAAGGCAGGTTTCAATATTTTCAGAAAGAATATAAAAAACTATGAATCAACAACTACAAACCTATCTCCGTCGCTACAAATGAACTAATAGTTAGTTATGAAGATATAATTAAATCCTAGATGTCACTTACAAAGACCGCATCACGAATGAAGAGATTAGAAACAGGAATAGTACAGCCATTGGACACCACGATAACTTGCTAACCAACCACTGTCAAAAAATGTAAACCCAAACCATATGGCCACATCACAAGGTCCTCGGGCTCGCAAAGACCTTTCTTCAGGGAACATTACCAGGAAGAAGACGAAGAGGAAGACAACATCAAAGAATGGACAGGCCTGTCAGTGAATGAAATGGAGGGAGACGGTTGACTGATCAATGTGGTGCCCCAACGGTCCAGCAGACTAAGGGATATTTGAAGTTAAATGTGAACCTGGTTTAACTGATGTTATTGAATGATTTTACTTAATTGATCTAATTATTTTGTAAAAAGCCAAGCTATTTTAAAAAAAAAAAACACAAAAAAACTTTTCCATTAAGGTTACAAAGACAGTTTGTGTGGAAACACAAACTAAAAATCTGCCCCCGAAGTGGTCCAATCAGGCAGGAAAAAAGGCAGGTTTCAATATTATCAGAAAAAAACATCATAATGAAATTCTATCAAAGGCAAATGACAGAGTAGAATGGAGAAAGAAGGTTGACAGATCTTGTGTGGTGCCCCAAAGGTCCAGCAGACCCAGGGATAGGTGAAAGTGAATGTGAAGTTAGATGTGAACCTGGCCTAACTGATGTCTTATAATGAGTATCTAATTGATCTAATTGTTTTGTAAAGGGTCAGACTTTTATTCAAAGCTTCAGGAAAAAAACATTTCCGTAAATAAAAATTCATTTAGATTTATAGTTATGTTAGGGTGGTTGCGGTTTACGCGATAATATGAAAAACTACTTATTAATTTTTGTTTTAAATTATGTCCAACTTATTTGCATAGTAAATAGATTTTTTCTCTTAAAAAAAAAATTTAACATTATTTTGTACATGTAGTATCCAGTATGACAGAACTTACATAACTTAGCAATACAATTGTAAAAAAAATAATGTTTTGACCAAAAATCTAAAACTATTTGCATACATGTGTGAAAATATTTTCATATCAGTCCTCCCACTTACTATAAAGCCTCCAGCGTTTGTTACTATTAATAGTGAATAGTTGTAAAAGTGGTGTATTAAAAAAAAACTGCTTGCATAATTGATTTAAAAATTAGATTTTTCGCTTTTAGAAAAGGAAAAAGTATCAGAACTTTGAATGATCTAAAATAGCATGATGTCCGATTTTCATTTTCTCTTCTAGTTTTTGAGGTCTAATCGGGACGGACGGACAGACAGGCCACACAAAACTAATAGCGTCTTTTCCCCTTTTTGGGGCGGCCGCTAAAAAGTAGCTGCTGCATCAGAACTTTAAAGGTCTAAAAATCACGACGTCGATTTTCAATATCTTTTCTAGTTTACGAGATCTAAACGGGACAGACGGACATTCCACACAAAAGTAATAGCGGCTATTCCCCTTTCGGGGGTCGCTAAAAAGAAACAAGCTTGGATCTCAGGCGACTAGAAAGTTCACTACAAGTTTATGATTATTCCTAAACGTGATATTAGACGAAGGGTTGTGACCTCGCTTACATTTTTGAGGCCCAGATTCTTGATACTGTAAGACGGCAGTACTGCTGTGCAACTGACACGTTATCATAAAATCTTCGTTTGAACGCTATTAAGACTACAATACAGTTTATGTTGTATCCCTTGTTTCAATCCTAGGACAATTGGTTCTTTTCCATAATGATAATTATAATACAGGGATAGCCTTGGATCAATGGAGACCTTAGGCGAAGTGAATCTGGTGACACCAAATGCAATTAAAAAATTAAAATAGAAAGAAGCAACGAAAATTAAATTACTCAATTACTTAAAACCTGCCCGTCTATATCTAAATTGACAAATAAATGCAATTTATATATCGTAGAGCTAGTCTAGCTAACAGAGTCATAGAGCTCTACTATGTTTAGGATCCGATCCAAGTTTCGCTTTTTTTTTCCTGTAATTTTTTTTTTAGTCCTGTGCGAGGCCCCACCAATTGGAGGCCATAGTCGGCTGCTTAGTTTGCCTATACCTAAGGCCGGCCCTGATAACTATAATAATAGTATATGTTTGTTATTCTTCTGGAAATGTGTCTAACAATTGTGCATTACACATAACAAAACATTAAAACGATAGAGAGCTGTGTATTCTATTGAATGGTTAAGGCCTCAATGGTGCTGTTGTCATTAGCGTTCAATTGGTGATTGATTCTCTGTGCGCCGAGGCTTCGTGTTGAGACTTGCAGCTCGGCCCTGTAAGTTGGTAGTGTTTTTGACAGTTTCTATGTCTCCATACTGGTTGAAAGACACTGACTACTTTCATAGTCACGCCCACCAGCTTTTGACTCTTTCCGACTAGTGTTAAGTATTATTTAATCTGAGTGCTCGAAATCTGCCAAATGCCATTTAAACACCTAAAATAGAGGATACAATAAGTAAAAAAAAGAGGGTTTTTTGCATAAATTAGAACTAATAACATTTTTTTTTTCTTCTCCTTCGCATCAGTTACCGAAACGTAAATAAAGTTGTTTAGTTTCTGTAAGACTAGTCTCGGGGGGGGGGGGGGTTCTTGCACTTTGTTACTACAGCAGTTATTCAAGGATTCTATAAGGTTTCGTCTGCATGAGTTATGAAGTTTTTAGAAGTTTGTCCTTAGTTTCTTCTACATCTATTATCGTTCAAAATATTGGCTTCAAATTGAACCTTCTGCTCCATGGCGTAATCTCTCCAGTACCCAGTAATTACCCCCCCCCCCACACACACACAGCAAACCAAAACTTTGACTATATATACAAGAACTTAGTTCAATGTTCAGTTTTTTTTTCACCCTGAGTTGACCCTAGCTATTAAACATATTTAAAATATCTTGATCAACCTAATTCAACGTTTGATGTTTGATGAAGTGGAAACTATAGTTCGATATAATGAGCAGAACAGAAACAAGAGATTTAAGATGCCATGGGGCATAGTTTGACTTAATGAGATGCGCTCTGAACCCGCAAAGCTATATATACGAATTAAAGTGTTATTAAATGCTTTCATTACATACCCGTCAACGTAGACCTTCCTTGAACTCAGAACAAAAAACTTGACTTTCAGTTCCGTATTTAGGCTTGAAATGGTACTTAGCTATTGGGCCCTTTGTAAGTCCAGATATTATGTCAGTGCCTAATATTTCTTGCGGGGCTTAAGCTAAAGCTTGTGTTGCCTATGGGTAAATACGACTATGAAGTAACAATGACTCCCCGACCCCCTAATATAGTGTGTTCGGCCGAGACCAATTGTTAGAGAAGGCCGCAACACTGACCTGAGACGTCGCAGCCGGTGGGCAGTTTAGACCAATAGTCTGTTGTCACGTCATAGGTCAGTGTTGAGGCCTTCTAAAACCATTTGTCTCCAGTTAACAAAAGACACTCGGACGTTCTTCTGATCTCTCGTATCGGTTTTCTTTCTCATCAGTTTCTAAGGCGGGATTTTAACAACGGCGTCATGTGTCCAGCACAACGACCTTTGCTTTATCCAGCTAATACCAGTCCCATTTAGAGTTATGTGGATTCAAGGGGCGTCCTAAAAAATTGCGAGATTAAAATCACCCCCCCCTGCTTCCAATGAAATGGGAAGGTGACCTTAATAAACCTTTCTGGAAGATATTGACGCCTTGATTCCATGACCCGTGCTTAACAAGAGAGCCGCCCTTTAACCAAGTCGTCTGAAGTGCTTTGGTTGTCACTCAAATAATTAACCTCCTACAGAGGAGGGGAAGTGTGTGTGTGTGTGTGGGGGTTACACAGCATTAAAAAAAAAGTACGCCTAATATTCTGCACGCTACAGATATATAGAAAACAGACGTTTTAAACCCAGTAGCGATATCGTGATTCCTTGATGACTTGATATCCTTGACCCCAACCAGTCCTGGTAACCTTAACTGATCTCTCTAGTTATATTGACCCTGCGCTCTGATCCGGATTTCTTTGCTCTTCAATGGCCCTGAACGAACAAAGTATGCGTCATTAAACCATCCGGTGTAGCACGCGTGGGTCATCGTCCACACACATACACTTGCACACACACTGGACGCTGTAAACATTCCCTTGACCACTTTTCCCAAATGTCTGACCCCTAGCCATCCGATAACAGGATTAAAGTAGGGGCTAACGAAGACTAACAGTAGATGGCTATCAGAAGACCTCAGTACATTAAAAACAGCGGTTTGGTCAGTCGTCTATATCCGGGACGTAAGCTTGCCGCGCGTCTAGGTCTACTTAGATATGATAACATATAGTATGACTCGTATAGGTCGAGACCTTACACCTTTATGACGCATTAAAACAAAAAAGGAAAACAAACAAAACAAAGCAAACAAAACGGAATCAAACCACCATACACTAGCTACATGTCACATGATGTCCGTCTAAAACCGTATCATCAGAGACAGTTCAAGATATTAAGCTGATTATTTTGAGTATCAGAAAATGTCCTTCCTGCGTGTTATTCGTTAGCATCTGTGTTTGTTTAAATCAGTAGCTCTCACGCCACCCAACCAAAACAATTACTTCCCTCCCAAAGAAACTTGAGGGAAAGGAAAAAAAACTTGTAGTCTAAACTTCTAGGGCGAGTTTATGGGCAGAGCTCATGCGCCGATCGTTTTCCCGCATTCTAAGCTTCTGAAATGAATTCTCCTGGCGTCAAAATAGTCAGAAATGCGCAGGTCTAAGTTACGGACTGGCTGGTATTGACGTGTTAGAGAATTTGGAGGAAGCAGATCATCTAGGTTTAGGATGTTTTTTTTACAAGACCAATTGTAGGTCTGAACTCTGAACACTGACCTGTGACGTGGCAAGGAGCTATTGGTCTCCCCTGACCACAGACTGCCACGTCACAGGTCAGTGTTCAAGGCTACTGTGACGATTAGTATTTCTGTTATTTCTTGTCATAAGATCATCCTTATGCTCACCAAGACGTCTTGCAGCGGGTCTGTTTTGTTTACGCAAATGGCAAAACCGTGCTGAAGCTGATAGAGACCTAGTGTGATGTCATTACTTTGGAGAGTAGTCTAGTGTCTCCCAAAGCACATGATATTCGTGGACTGCCTAGATGCCTCTGTTTGATCACACAGAAGAAACACGGCGTTGAATATATTTTTCTTTGAGTTTAATTAGTTTAAAGTTAATTTGATTGTGATTTTGCTCTTAGTAAAGTATGAATAAAATGCAAAGAAGAATTTATTTTCTAGCAAAAAATTCTTAATGTTCAATTATTATCCTTATCCCTACCCAGACTGGGCCACGCGCAATCCGTTTCGCATAGGGCTCCGCAATCTGCAGGACCGGCCCTGCCGTATAAAACGTTTCTGGGTTATTTACGTCATTTGTTAGTATTGTCTTCAAGTTTTCCTAAACTTCTACGTCGATCTAGTTCTAACTATTCCTAAGTTACGTTCTCACGTCAATAAGTTCTAACTATTCCTAAGTTACGTTCTCACGTCAATAAGTTCTAACTATTCCTAAGTTACGTTCTCACGTCAATAAGGTTTTCTAGTTATTCAAATTATCAAATCAACAGTTGTTGTTTTTTCCTTCTTTTTACATCCACACAATGTGATTCAATGACTAAGAGACAGCTTTCCTCTTCCCGTTCATTGGAGGAGACGACTAGGTTGATGAGTGTAGCTAGTTAGTGTACAATTAGGTGCTAGATAAACCATTTCACTGTTTGTGATTAGTGTGATCTAATAGTTGCGGTGTTATAGTTTATTATTATTATCATTATTTATTGTCCATTTTAACAATTAAATTATTATTACTTTTCTTTTGTTTTCATGTTGATTATTTGTATATTGTTATTATTTGTAATTTTCACTGTCTTTGTAACACTTGTGCTTTGGGGCAAAACAAATAGAATTGTTGATGCAAAACAGAACCCGCCGCCTTTGGCCTCACTTCTCATACGAGCGTCCTGGGATATGTAGTAAAGTCCCATTTTCAGACCTGGTGGTCTATAGGGCAGATGATGTAAAGGTCATCTGTTTCTGTGCTTACAGTTAACGAGGGTGTCATGTGGTCAGCACAAAGATCAACCGCCTTTACTTTTCCCCAACTAATGGGATATAAACCATCAGTAATAGGGATGCAATAATTTACATCTGATTGGACCTTTTCCTGACAGAAGTTTGTTCAAACAGGCAGATGAAGGCAACCTTCCAAAGGCTTAAAGTTCCAAGAGTTTTTTTTACTCAATTCTTTGTACAATTACAGAGAAAAAGAAGAGAATAGTGAATTTCAACATGTAGGCCTTTATGTTTTTAAGTAGGTTCGCAAAAAATTTTCACAAGATTATTATTCCAGTTGGAATTATTATGTTTCAAGCAGCATAGCAAAGTTCTGTCGAGAAAACAATCTGGGCCCATAGATCTAGAAACTTGATCTTGAGCTATTGATGGTTTGGTATGTATTAGGGTCAAGGTTAGGCTACTATAACTTAGAAGTTTTAAGCCTGCATTTTGAAACCCACACTTAGTGCTGTTTTAACTTCATTATTTACACAAACAGAAGAAAACTAAAAACACTGGTAGAGTACTACATGGATGACTGACTTGGTGATGGCGGTATATTCCCTTACCCCCGGGTCATTAATTTGTATTTTAAAATGAAGACTGGGTCCAGTTTTGTGTTTCCCCCCCCCCTCCCTTTACCTTTTTATATTTTCTGAGGTCGTTAACCTAATTTCCAACTGCAGCACAGTGTAACACGTAAGTGGGGCATTTGTGCACATTCCTATGCTGGCTGTGTTTCAACCGTAGGGTTTTTCTCCCAAGATGTTGGTATTTTGTTCTCCCTTTTTATTGTAATACAGTCTAGATCTAAAATAATAATAATAATAATAAGCTGATAAAGGGACTACAATTAATTTTGTCTCTCTTTAACGAAACTCGACCCTGGCAGCGCCACAGAAAGAATACTCGTTCGTTTCTAACATAATAATAATAATAAAAAAAATAATAATAATAAATACAAAGACTCGCCACATGAGTTCTCGAGTCAACCAATCACATATTATACTGGGATTGGCCTATTCTGCCGGATTTTAATAGCCCTGACCTGCTGTTTATTGACAAAAAACAACAACAACAACAACAACAACAAAACGCTACCCGTATTATCATTGACATCGCCCTAATATAAGGAAAACTGAAATGAAAAATCAAAGAAAATATGAAACCTAAGCTTGGAGATCAAGCGGTTATGGACATTGTCTAAAAAAAAACAATAGACCCTGTTATGTCAAGTGAGGGGACAATGGCAACTGACCTCACAAATACCTTCAAAACAAGACATTTCACATCCCTAAGAAGATTCTAGTTGCCTGTCAGAGGGCGGTACCGCTGCAGACCTTGTTGATGTCCAAGGGCTGAGCCGAAGGCTCTTCGAGCTCTAAGTTTGAAAAAAAACCCTGTTTGGACGCCAAACAGTAAAAAAAAAAAAACCTGTGTGAACACAGTTCTGTTTGAGAGAGACCCGAGTCAATGCCTATGTAAAGCATTGCTGTTTCCAATGCCTTTGGCTCCCGACGCATGCTTGGCTGCACATGGCCGAAGGCCGAGGACACCGGGAGCCTCCGCCATTTTCCTTCGTTATACCAAACTAACCGTGGGGGACTCGCCATTTATGTAACGGTCCCTTTGAGGAACAGCGCATGGATGTGTGACATGTTCGTGGGGGCTTTTTTACAACCCCGCACGTGCAATAGGTTGACTCTCGTCTACCTGTGGGCATCCCCACGGGAGTTTTGTTTCGCCTTTCATTTAGCCTAGCTACCCCCTCAAGTAGCCGTTTCCACCCAGGTGCCACGATGAGGCAGAATAGCGTTCCCGGGCCGCTGCAGACCTGCCACATCACCAGTTCTTAGTGAACACTGTTAAAGGGAGACTACAATGAATTTTGTTTCCCTCTAACGAAGCTCGACCCTGGCAGTGACAGAGAATGAAAATTAGTTCGTTTTTCAAAAATTATTATTATTATTACTATTATTAAAAGTGCCAAGTTGTTCAACTCTTGTAGAAACATCTAGATAAATGTTATCGTGTGCGCAGACCCGTGACAAATAAAAGAACAAGAGATCTTTCGTGAATGGTATTTGGGTGGATTCTGGGTATTCTTTTCCAAAACTACACTGGAAATGCTTGCCGTTATTTCTCCTTGACTCCAGCAGACGACGAAGAAGACAACATTAGCCAAGGCTTAGGTAAACAAAACATTTCCTACCGGTTTCCTTTTTTTTATTACTTTAATATTTGTGTTGCTTCGTCTTAATAACACGCAGGGCCGCAGCGAGGGTTGTGCAAAATAAAAAATATCGCCCCACCACTTTTTTTTCTCTAGAAAAAAAAATGATCACGATTGAGCGGCCGTTGATTTAAATCCATTTTTGTAGATCTTTATTTTTTTTCCTCTTTCATATTCGCACCGTTATATCCCTCATGCCCTATTGGAGGGGTTCTCAACATGTGGGTCGCGACCCCTTTGGGGGTCGATTGACGATTTGCCAGGGGTCGCCTAAGACCATCAAAAATATGGATTGTTATTTTCTACTCTTCTATTGCTGTAGGTTGAGAACCGCTGCCCTATTGGGTGTTTTATTAATAATTTTAACAGTGCATTTTTTTTTCTATTGCGACGTATCAGTAATTGGGCGAACCCCCCGAAAATGTTTATGTATTGTAGCATGAGGTAGGATATATGAGAAACAGAACCTTAATAATAGTGATTTGATCGGTACGATCGAGACATATTTGGTATACAATATAATTGTTTTTTTAAGTATTTGTCTGCTTATAAAATTTCAATGATTTTATTATCTATTTCACTCAAATTTTGAAATTGCCTGTTTTAATAGATACAAATACCTTTTGTGTGTGTGTGTGTCAAATAAACTATTTGTGTATAAGCGAGACATAGCCGATAATAATTCGTTCTATCAAGGATTGCTAAGGCTGCCTTTCAGAATGATTAATTCTTTAATGCGTTGCATCTATTGTTGTTTTCTTTTCAAGAGCATTTTTTTAAATTTTCTTTTTACATTATATTTGTGTCTTTTCTAAATAAACATGACTTTATATGACCCTAATTTGTACCTGTAATGTCGTCTTTAATTATTTATTCTTCAAACAAGCCACACATGGACCATTAGAGGCAGAATAAAGGGACACAAAAAGCCATTGACGGTGGAAACCTTTTCTCAACGTTTCGTACATGTTCATAATGATTGTCACGATTGTATTTTAGAGAGATGTGCATTGTGTCCACAATCCTCTTAGGCTACATACGCGGATTCGGAGGTGCCTACAGATTTATCCAACACACCACTAGGACAAATGAGGCAACTCAACACTGAGAATTTGTCTTGAATTAGTATAAAATAGATATTCCTAAGTACAAGTCACTTAAAGACTTAAAAAAAAACAAAAAAACATTAAGGCAGTGCTTCTCAAACATATCCGGGTAGCGACCCCTACATGAAAAAATTTTCGTTCGAGTCTTCCTCTAGAAGCTGAGGACCTAGAGGAGGGATGTAGGCTCACACATTGTGGTCCGTGAGTTTTTCTAAGAAAGTAATAAAAAAAAACTTAATTATAATTATAACACAATATTAACGTTTTTTTTTTCATTTTTAGTCATTTAACATTCTGTTAACAAGACATTTCACAAGAACGAGTCCATTTTATTTAAAAATACTGTTGCCTACATAATTTTTAAGCGTTGCAAAAAGTTCTTTCTGGAGATAGAATTGAACATTCGGCGGGTTTACGCTCTAGTTGGCAAAGGGTCTTATTTCGGGGCCAGGCCCCGGCAATGGGCGTATTCTGGCATTTTCAGCTTTCTCCTATCATTTACAACGCCTTCTTCTCGCACTAAGAAGAAAGACTCTAAAAAAAAAGGCAAATATTAAAATGAGTTTCTTTTAGAGCACACTTTTCATCCAAGTAAAAAATAAAAATGTCTAATAATAAAGAGGCAGCCCTGGTCAATAATATTATTCGAGGGACATACTAGGTATATAGAGCACACGGATGTCTGTAATGAGCGTGATCTTCTTTAAGATTATCTTCGTACTAAGTAAGACGTCTTAGTCGCGGACCTTTTTTTTCTCACACAAAAATCGTCACTATAATAAAGTGCAATAGTCGGTAGAAATTCGGAGAATCTCAGATACGAAAATTCAGAAGAATCACACTAGCAAATGAAATGTTTTCTTCAAAAAGTTTTAATCCATATTGTTGAATACTAAATGGTCTATGTTTGACAAGGTCTTATTATAAGATGAAACGACGTCTTTTACTGAAGATATTTTAATTTGTAAAAAACTGGTAATAGTCAGACACGAATTAATAACTACAATGAAAATAAAATATTTTTTTTTGCCGCCCCACGCCCTTTGTTGTTGGTCGGTCGTTGGCTTGTTGCTCCAAACAGCTAGTAGCCTGTAACTTAATGTAGATCTACATCGATAATGACCCACAAATATTCAACGCTTAACTAACAGCCATCTAACATAAAAGTTAAAATGTTTTTAACGTTGAGTTTATAATTACTAAGATCTACTTACATGGTGGGGTATTCGTCTAAACAACAATATTTCTATGTAATAAGTAGATACTAAGAAGAAAAAATGTTTTGGCTGATCTGCTTCTGTAAGCGTCATTCGAAACAAATATTACAAACAACCCGCGAAAATTCAAGGTCAGAAATGATTAGGTGCCTATGGAAAAAGCCGTGGGAATCCCTCGCGCGCCGCTCCATTTTTTCTACTAAAAAGTTTACAAAATACCTTCGGGTATTTTTTATTTTAAATGATTCTCAAAAGTTAATGGAATAATTAGAATTTATATAAAATATTAAAATAATTGAGTAATTTTTTTAACAAAATAAAGGTAACCTTGGAATAATGATTAAGCCGCCCCCTACATTCGGCCGCCTGCGTGCAATGCACACATTGCACAATAGGTAGCGACGGCCCTGATAACACGGCACAAAGCGGATACATGGAAAAGTTTAAATTGTCTAAGACGATATAAATTTCACAGCGTAAACACAAATACACTGTTCACGCAGCCCACATTATTTATAGCCGAGAGAGTTAAAAAAAATGGGGGAGAGGGGTGGCTATTGGCATTGACGCAGACGGTATTTTTAGTCGTGTCGCAGTTGGCTCCTCCCCTAACCTAGTTTCCCGTCGAATACCAGAAGCCGTCTGCCAGCCGTGCCCTTGGCTTAGCCCTATCTTTGGTGCGCAGAAAAAGGAAAGAAAAATTTAGATTAGTAAACAAAAAACACTTTTTTTTCAAATGTTGTTTGGCTATAAACACAAGATGTAATTAATTAAACAAACTAGCAACGTAAAATAGAACGATGTTTTTAACTAGATGTTTATGTTAGTCTACTCCCCCCCCCCCCTGGATTAGCTTAAGGTACCAATCGATAGCCAGAAAAACCAGTGACTTGGCAGAATTTAAGTCATTGGTTAATATGCATGACTAAATGCATGACGCGTAGGACGTAATCATCTTCTTTTTTGAAGTAACGTCTGTATTATATAAGATAAGATAAGATAGGGGAGATAAAAAGCAATAGACTACCCGGCGTTTAAATAGGATTTTTTTCCCCTCTTCGCAGTGTCCACCGTCCAAGGTCATGACGTCAGCGCTATGCTTAAAATTTTAGCCCCGCCCATCATTGCGCTGTACGTATCGCCCCGGCTCACCCTTCACATCGTTTTTTTTTTTAAATGGGGGTGTATGTTTTTGACCTCATTTCGGATGACTAGACGACTTAATGCAACCGACATTTTTTTTTTGACATTTAAAAAAACAAAACAAAACAAAAATATTATGAGCAGTTCTAAGAGTTGTTTTAATAAATAATAGACCTAGATCTAGTAATACTAGACAATATTTTGTATTGAAATGCGTGTGGCTACTTGACTCGATCCAATGACGCACTTAGTCTACATATTTTTTTTCCTGGGAGTGTCATAAACCAGCCCCCCCCCCTCTTCCCCCACACTATATAAGTTACGCTTTCTGACCTTGATTGCAGAAGGGCGGGTACCAACTGGCCAAACCAGTACGCATGAGTGACAAACCCCTGTCATTCAAGCCCTCTCGGCCCTGACGGCCTCACTTCACTGGACCCTATTCCTTTTTTTTTTTTGCTGTCGCCCCTGAAAGTAAATTTACACCTTAGACTTCTTAGCGTTTCTGTAGCCCACAAGCCAGTGGCGTAAGGACAGATCTATTTGTAAACAGGCTACTTTAATTTAGCGTCATAATTTTCTAAACCGGTAAAAGGTCGAAGTAATTCACGTCGCGGAAGCTCTCACCCGCCAATTGTATTTCTGGAAATACAAGCTGTCGTAGAAGCAGACGTAAACCGGGAAAATCAATCGTCTGCTATTATTTGGATGTATTTTCTTTTTAAGCCGGTGTTGACGCAATACAAGAACAAAAAAGTATAAATCTCATGACTTGCTATTGCATTACTGCATTACAAATCAAACATTTGTATTCAACTGTTCATAAACCAAACATAAAGCTAAAAATATTTTGATATATAGATATTGCATGACAATACTGAATATAGCACAACAGAGCACAATAAAGAGCTATTATACTTCTGCTAATTTTCAAAGACAATAAAAGGAAATATATTTGTTTGTTGATGATACGTAAGTACTTATATATACGTATATGATTGTTAGCTTCCTTGAGATTCGCCCCACTTACAAAAGTATATAAAGTGACGTTTTGGTGTTTTAATTCCAGCTTGTGTTAAATAGAACTAAAAATCTAGAGACCATTTAATCTCCAGCCTCTGTCCCCTAAGAAAACTGAAATGAAAAACTACAACACAAGAACGTGTGTGGGAAACTAAAAGCTTAGAGATTAAATGATTATGGAAGTTGTCTAAAATAACAATATACCCTGTTTTTATATCCACCGAGGGTATAATGACAACCGACCACGCAGGCACCTTCAAGAGGGCGGTACTGCTGCAGACCTGACACATCACCAGAAAATTTCTTAGCGGACACTTATCTTATCTTATCTTATATAACACAGACGTTACTTCAAAAAAGAAGATGATTACGTCCTACGCGTCATGCATTTAGACATGCATATTAACCAATGACTTAAATTCTGCCAAGTCACTGGTTTTTCTGGCTAGCTCAGGCAACCCATTCCATGCTCTAATAGCACTAGGGAAGAAGGAGTATTTGTACAAATTTGTCCTAGCATATGGGACGAGGAATGTGCCTTTATTTTTGTGTCTTTCAGAGTATTTTATTATATTTTGTTTTTGTATTTGAAGATTATGGTTCAGTGTTTTATTTATAATTGCTACTTTACTTTTGAGTCTTCTGTCCTGAAGGCTTCCTAAATTTAGTGATTTTACTAATGGTGTTACTCTAGTCAAATGTGAATATTCGTTTGTTATGAATCTCACTGCTCTATTTTGTGTTTGTTCCAGTTTCTTAATGTTTTCTTGAGTTGAGGGGTCCCAAACGGTGGATGCATATTCTATTATTGGCCTAACCAAGGTTAAATAACATTTTAGTTTTATGTTTTTATTTGATTTATAGAAATTTCTTTTAATAAACCCTAATGCTTTGTTTGATTTTTTTATAGTTTCATCAATATGTGGATTCCATGACAGTTTTTCATTTATTATAACACCTAGGTATTTTGAGTTTTTAGTCTGTGTTACTGGGACTGTTAAAGGGACTATAATGAATTGTGTTTCCCTGATAGTGCCAGAGAGTGAATATTAGTTCGCTTTTCACTTAATAATAATACAATCTAATTATGATAAATAATAAACAAAATTGTTGTTCATGATGTACAGACAGACAGACAGACAGACAGACTCTATTCTAGTTTGTAATGACACAAGTCTGTTGGTGGGTCATCTGTCTCCCTTCTCCTTCTCCCAGAATGATGTTAATAACAGAATATAGCAGAAGTAATGACCTGTCCACTAGACGTGAATACTGACTATCTTGTTGATTGTGAACGGAAGTGTGGCTAGTGTGAAGCATTAGCTAATACTCATTCGCTTGCCCTGCTAGAATCGAAATTCATGAAATGGAATCAAAAGCAGGGTTGCAGTACTGGCCCGTCACTGACAAGTAGTCACAACAAGAGTCTTAAATAATTATATAGTGCATCTGTTACTACTATTGTGTCATTTGAATGTGAATGTATATAAGGAATTGAACAAGCACAGAGAGTCTTATATATCTACTAAGGTTCCTGGATTTTGTGAAATAGTAATTTTGCAATGTCAGTAATTATTGTGGATTTGTGTGTGTGTGTTTCAATCACAAGTAGGTCTTGCAATTAAAAACTATATTGCTATTTTATTGATCCTCCATAATGAATTGAGCACAAAGCCTTTTTTTTTAAGTTAATAAATCGTGAGTTTGTATTTTTCAAACAAAACATTTCTACGGTTATTTCCCTTTGCCCGAGAGGCACGTTATATAAAAATAGCATTTATCTGCTGTAGGCGGAGCAAAGGGAGATAAAACTAGGACGTACGCAGTCTGCTGTGGTCTATTTTCTTCACTCTGTTCCTCTTTCGTCTTTCCTTGAGCAAACATAGGTCTAGAAAGAAGAAAAAGAAAGCAATCAATGAGACCTACATCTGGCATATTGACATTGAGTTGACGTCTTTCTTCTGCTAGAATATTATTCTAATTGCCGTAGTGACGGATGTCTTGTCTGCGCACGCAAAAAAAAAGAAAGATATTAGAGTTATTTATATAACGGTGCCGCTAGCTGGATGCCGATTTCGTCTTGATGCAGTAAACTCATGCGTAATATAGTCATTTGACATGGGGGGGGGGGGGGGGGGGAAGGGGAGATAAGTTAGAGTTAGGGTTAGTTTGTTTGTTTTTTTTAATCGCACCTGATGGTCTGTGCTTTAGTGAGTATCTTACGCAAATTCTGCATTTCGAATTGAAATATAAATTAAAAAAAAAAAAAAAAAGAAATTGGCATAAAAGAGTAACTTTTGGCGCATTTTTGTTTTCAAATACGATTTCATAGAAATGGCAGTCAAAAGAAAACGTGACTTGTCTAAAGTTAGCATTTTACATGTATTAGATTTAAAAGGGGGGGGGTAACAGAAGAGGGAAGGACTATGAAAAATATAAAGAGGGAAGGGAAAGGCTAGAGACACAGATAAAAAAAACAACACTTTTATGAATGGCGTTAAATTGTGTGTTTGTGCCAATATGTACACCAGCAAATAACACTATGATAACCCATTCTTTCTTTCTCTCTCTCTCTCTCTCCCTTTTCTAAGTGCAGTCCAATATCTCGCCCTATAATCGATTGATCTGGTCCATGGCCACCACGCAGGGCAACACAAGGACATTTCGTGTGCACTAATTATAGCTCTGACAGGATAGGCCTGGGGCGTGTAGGTGGGCAATACAAATTCTGCATCGGAACAAAAAATGTAAAGAGAGGGGGGGGGGGGGATTTTGTTTGAAACGAAATATAAAAATTGAAAAAAAAAATACTCAGATGAAGTCATACTGTTTCTACTGGTCTATTTCCGTGTAGGATATTTGAAACTCACAAAGTATTTCTCATTATGATCATTCGAAACCGCAGCCCCATCCCCCTTTTTGTTTCTTTCTTCCTTTTTTAGACCATCTGGTCTATGTGACAGGTTCACTAGTTATGTGTGTCAGAAGTTTATGACGGGAATGTGTAGCAAAGGCAACGTTTTATTGGTGCACAGTCTTACTAAATGAACGGAAAACAAAAAAGTTCATGATTGGCCATTCTCTGGAAGTTGACGTAATATAATTACTGACCTTTGTACCAAACCAGACCGCGGGCACATTCAAACGCTGAAAGTGACCCAATCATGGGATTTTTTTTTTGCTTTTGCATTTATTTATCAATAACACTCACATACACACGCACACATACAACAGATAACTGACTTTATGTGTGCTGTATGTATGCATGGGTTCAAGGATTTCCCTTATCTGCCGATGACAATGGCCTCCTTTTGTTTGGTAGCAACTATTCTCACATTGTATAAAGCCCCCCCCCCCCATCCTCCCTTCCCCGATCACCCCCCCCCCCCCCGAAAGAAAAGTTCGAGTTTCAAACCTCTCTTTATTTTTAGCTACGGTGTTGTGATTTACCCACCCCCACCCCCCCTTTTAATTTAAACGGGGTCACGTATTCAAGCCACTTGCCTGAAAATGATGAAGTGATTATAATCAAGCAAAACCGAAAACATTATTTATGAATATTCATAAGTACTATCTTATGATAGCCTAAATAAGACTTATCTTTTTTTTTTCTTTCTAAGCCGTTGAACGTACATGTTGACCTCTAAATCAGGTCGGTAGGTCATTGCTGTTCTTCATAGCGTCACTAAGTCAGGTCAACATTTTCCGATATTTGTGTTTCTTCTCTCTCATACTAGATTGTCTGTGTCTATTTGCACGGCTCCTCCTATCTAAGAGGATTTAGCGTTTTAAATCAAATCTAAAATAGACGTTCTTGTTACTCTGTAAGCCTCGTTTGATGATCAGTAGTTTTGTTTTTCTCCTGTCGTGGAAAAGTACTTGTTGCCCTCGCTAGGTTGGATTTGTACAGAGAGGATATACAGCGAAGAAGGCCATGAGAGCGAAGCGGCGGTTCTATAAATAGAGCCATGACTCGATGGGAATGCGGGCAAAGCCAAACTACAGCTTCGGCAATTCAAGTAGCTTAGACTCGTCTATTCCCGGTAGAAGTCGTGGTGTCCTTGGGGTTAGCGAGAGAGGTAAGGGGGGGAGGGGGAATACACAACAGCTTTAACTAAAACTGTGTCGGTGAGAAGAGAGGCCGGCCGTGCCAACGACCGCGGAAAGCGAGCGAGAGAGGGGGAGAGAGAGAAAAAATGAGGAAGAAGGACATGTGGGGTTGGGTGGGGTCTGCAGACGCGTACGCGCTAAAAATAAACCACCCCTCCAACTCTCCTCGGCTGTACGCAAAAAAAAAAAAAAATCCTCGCCCCCCCCTCCTCCTCCTCTTCCCCCACGAGACCAAACCATTTGCGTCACCCATTCATGCAAATTTGTTGGAGGCTAGCAGCCGTGCTGACGAGAGAGGGAATCGCTTGGTCTCGTGACGAGCCCATTGGCTACCGTTTTGCACTTTAGATGTCGTGTCACGAGCCACGAGCGAGACTGTAATATTGGATCCGTTAAATAGGTTTAAAACTTCTCTATCAGAATCAGTTGAGTTACAGAACCTGTGACCGACTGACTTTGTATACAAACTACAGAACTGATTGGATTATTAATAGTAATAGTATCACTTGTTCTAAGTGGATTTTATATTATATTTGTGTGAAATAAATTTTTGTTTCTACGGATTTATAACCAAGATTGAAATATTTATTTATTGGTAAGTATTAAAAAAACAAACATATCTTTCGAATGTTTATGGTATTGGCATGATAATATTTGGGTTACTTCCCTTACATAAGAATAGTAATTCGGTGACTTAGGGTGAAGTAATGAGGATTTATTTTGATAAATTCTATATCTTCGTTATTAAGTCTTTTATTCTAAAATTTCGTAACAAGGAAAATGAATTTCAATGTAAAATTGTCTAGCTAGATATATGCATGTCATTTATTTGTATTGCTTTTTGTATGGTACTGTTGAAATAAATCTAAATATTGATTTTTGATTTCTTTTTTAAATTTAAATTTGATTTTTATAAATATAACTTTGCTTTAAACTTAAAATGATCGCAATTTATTAATTTTTTAGATGAAGATCTAATTTTTAACATAGATCTGTATCAAACCATAAGACTAGATCCAGAGTAGATGTTAGATTTCTACATGTAGTTCCAGATTCTAGATCTAGATCTTTGGTATTAAGATCCAAGTTAGCTTTCATTTCTCGTCTAGAGTTAGACTTAGATCTATATCTAAATATCATACAATGATTTAATTTTAAAACTTTGTTTCCCCCCTCAGCCCTTTCTGGAAGGCGATATAGCACGTTAATGGAGGTGTTGCATAGACCTCGGGCCCTTTATTCTACCCCGTCTTCGGTTATGTTTGCACCAGCGATGCAACGTATGTTCACATCTCCCGCCGAAGTCTACTCCTGCTACTCATTTGAGGCCAACACTCCATCTCGGACCCCTACCCCGGAGCGACATTCAAAGCACAGCGTCGCCATGGACATCTCTAACCACTCCACAACTCTCCAGTCTGTCCTCAGAGGGGAGATCCCCCCAGCATACTCTCACCTAGCCTCATTCAGATCTTCGCCAGTGTCTACGTCTCCGTCTCCGGCGAGCTCGACACTTTACTCAGGTCACATCCAGTGCATGGAACTGGACAGCACACCCCTCCCATTACTTCACCACCACGTCCCCAGCCCTTGCCCCAGCCACCACAGTTCCTCGAGCTACAGCCCCAGACCATTGTCCAACGCATCACAAGACTCAGACATTCAAACAGAGCCCATCGACCTAAGCTGCAAAAGAACATCGAGAAAGAGGACAGCCACCTCCGCATTTTCAGACTCAAAAGACAGCTCTCCAATGCTTTCGACATCACTTCCAGCCAAACTCAGTGCATCTTCAGAATTTCTTTCATTTCCATCCTCTTGCTCACCCCCTATGCACAGTTTCCCACCAAGTCCAGGGGAAGGACAAAATGGCGAAGAGTTCTCCTTACTTCGAAATCTCCTCAGTGTTGGAAAGCAGTTCCAAGGTTCAACAGGGTTAAGCTCCTCGACCCCAAACCTTAGCTCCGAAAGAAGCTGCGACTCTCCCGCTTCAGACTCTTACCCTAAAATTCAGGTCACGGGAAATACAAAAGTGCAACTTGCCAAGAAAAACCTCTTGCCCGTCAGCGCGAGAGTGTCCGACTGGCTGGTGAAAATTGTCCAGTTTGCTAAGTCTATACCCGAGTTCACTGCCCTGTGCCACAATGACAAGGTCACCTTGATACTCAACTCTTGGAGCCGGCTTATGTTGCTGTACATGGCTGAGAGCAATTTCCAATTTGCTGTCACCCCCATTCCCACTGTAGAATCCTCCAACTGTGACTCCAACCCATCTCAGGATGAGCCCATTATGAAATCTGTGGAAGGTGTGCAGACATTTATTAAGAAATGCCAACAGATGTCAGTGGACAGTAAGGAATATGAATTTCTCCGGATGTTGGTTCTGTTCAACGCAGGTAAGCATCCCTTTAGACTAATGGCTTTAAATACTTTTTGTCAGATTATGAATTAGTCTTCCTATTTCTTACTCTCTCTTTCTTTCTCTTTCCCTCTCTCCTCTCATACTTTTTCTTCATTTCCCACATCCTCAAAATGAACGCTACACAATTTGTAACAGCCATGCAGCGGGAGATGTGTAGGGTCTTGGGTTCGAATCACTATGGAGATTAGAATTTTGAATTTTTAGGACGCCCCTGAGTCCGCCCAACTCTGGTGGGTACCTGAAATTATTCGTGGAAAATATATACAGTTGGACGCTGGACACTTGACAGATGACCTTACATCATTGCCCCTTATAACGAAAGGTCTGAAAGGAAGACTTTACTTTAAAAAAAATATGTTGCGTTATCTACAAAGTGGTTAGTTTAAATCGCAACAACCTTCTAACAAAAAATCACCCCCCCCTTCTCTAAAATGTATGACTTGTGTGATTGATAGGTTTAGTAGAATCACTATTATCACTCTACTTTAGCATAGCATCAAACATAGCATTCGGTCAATTATATTTCAGGCTATAGTAATAATGAACGCACTTCTCCCGCACGAATAACGTTTTAACAACACAAGGAAACCCCGTCTCCCCAACCTATATATCTAACAACTAGATCTAGTCATTCTTTAATAGGAAAAAATATGAGAAAAACAGTACAGGATTTAAACAAAAATTTTGTTGAGAAAATGGGAGTGGTGTTAGAAAGTCGAAATTTGATCAAGTGGGGGGGGGGGGGGGGGGCGGAGGGCTTGATTATCTGACCTTGGATAGCTCGCAATGACTCCGGTCATCCAAGGATAAAGGTCAGGCAGTGGTTTCTGTACTTTCACACCCTCTCCCCCTCTCTTTCGTCCTGCATCGACAAACGTTAAAAACCTTTGCGACCAGTCATGTGTGCACTGGACTTAACAAAGTAAACGGGGGGCGGGGGGGGGAGCAAATTCGGTGGTATTCCTGGTTGCACAAATAGATTCTAAATAATGATTTCTAGTTCGAAAACAAACAAAAGTGAATTCAGACGTGATTATGTTATTCCTACATTGATTTGAAGACCTTAGTGTGACGTATAAGACATGTTTAGATATATATAATATCCCCCCCCCCCATCCTAGAAGCTTCCCTTTCTTTCTCTAACCCCCCCCCCCGCTCCCACCGTGGTGTTTACCGAAGGCATTGGCTTTTCTGGTCAGCGAGGGTCAATCGTGCGACCTGCTGACCCTGGTGCGTAGTGACCTGAAGAGGAATAGAGCAAGTGTGTGTGTGTGTGGAGTTGGTGTGAGTGATAGAGGGGAGGGACGAGAGAGAGAGAGAGAGAGAGAGACGGAACACTTGAAGGTGTATAGTGTTTCATCTCGAGGTAAAAAGAAAGAGAGCGGGGCGAGCAATGAATTGTATCGTGCTAGCCCTAGACGTAAGGTCAACGCTCTCTGTAAGGACACTCGCGTGCGGCTTAGAGGTTAGCCTTAGTTCAGTTCAAGGCTGTAGCTCCAACACCTAAATATATTCTACTCTAATACATTTCTGTAGCGGAACTTCCCCAGTATTAGGTCACCCAGTTTTGGCTAAAGAAAATACCCCCCCCTCTCTCTCTCTCGTTTTAGAACCACGTACTTACGTAACATACATTTCACAATTTGTGTGCGCTTCTGAGTGGGAGATATAAAGTCTGGATGGGAAGAGGGGGGGGGGCATTTATTGACAACTCACATTCATTTTTTAAGTGGGGGGGGGGGAGGCAGGAGCCATGCTTTGGGTTAGTCTGACCCTGGATGTTGGCTGGAAAAGTGTGAGTGCCATTCTGTTGAGGCAAAGATGAAGTGCAGGGTAGGTGTTGGTGTGTAGACAGGCTTAAACGTAGGAGACTCTGTTTATTTAGAGCTCTAATAGACTTGTTGCTAATGTGTCTGTTAAAAATACATTACTTTACAGCGCTATGCGCTTGTTATGGCGTATTTAAAAAACCACCACAACCACCAGGTCTCATACACACGATTAGATGAAAATAATTTTATTTTTGTTAAGGAAAAAGAAACAAGAAAAAAATAAGTACCTAAAATACTTTTTAAAATGCCTTTTAACTACTTTGTAAAAGTATGTTTCCAAATATAGATGGGTGTTTTTTGGTGTTTTTTTTTTTACCTTGTAATCGATCGATTTGCAGAGGCTTTAAATAACAAAGTCAATAAGGCCAACCTTGGCTCGAGTGGTCCAAAGCCGTTGAATCGCAGTCATTGTTTGTCTCTAAGCTTATTTTAAAACACTTAGTGGTATTGTGGGGAAAGGGGGGGGGGTCACTTGCTTGGCCATGCCGACCGATTGTCACAATAGCAACATGCCTGCAACCCCAATCATTCCTTATTTGTACAAGAAAGGAGATAAAAGGATGAGAGAGTTCCTAAAATAAAAGTTAACGACAAGAATCCGAGGACGTTTTATCTCGTCAATCTATTTTCAAAAAAAGACTTTAAACGCAATGGTCCACTACAAACAGCTGCATACCTGTCATATCTTCGTCTTCCCAATCCTCACCCACCCACCCTTTTTTTTTTAGTATTGACAAACGACATGGCGTGGCGACTTAAAAAAAGAAATCCAGCCTTTACAGTTTGAGTAAAACAACCTTGGAGATGGGGGAGGGCTGGAGACATTGTCAATAAAACATGTTCCAACAAGCTCACATAGGAAATAATTTGTGGCTTTTTTTTTTTCCTTCTTCCAAACCCGGGAGTTGGGCTGGTCTTCTGCAAACATCTCAATGTCAAGCAACAGGCACACACCTCAAGGTCTTCTCTTTCCTCTCTTGACTTCAAAAAATGTTCTGTGTGTGTGTGTTGTCTTTGCGTTTTTTGTCTGTTTTTGGGCTGTATGACTTTGCCCTTTGCGTTCCGTTTTTTTTTTGTTTTCTAAAAGTTATACCTAGACATAACTTAATTTTTTCCCCGTATTTGTCTCCTTGCAGGCTACGTTGGTCTCTCCAGCCCCTCCACAATTGATCAGCTCAACTCTTTGGTCCAGCAGCTCTTGCAGCAGCACGTGCGAATCCACCGGCCCAAGGAGGTGATGCACTACTCTCGGCTTCTCATGTGCTTGCCCTCACTGTTCGGGACCAACAGCAAGATGTTTGAGACCCTCTTTTGCAAGCACATCAACAAGAACACAGACATGGAAGTTCTGCTCAAAGAGCTGCTTCAGAACCTGTCATAATATTTGGAGAACATTTCTCAAGTCATTATGCTAAAATACGAACCCTGATCTTTCTAAACATATCACAGTTGGACATTTACAACGCCAGTCTAGCAGATCTTTTTTGTTTCCATCAAGAAAAAAAGATCTTTAAACTGTTACAAAAAATGGGAGAAACATGGGGAAAAAGTGAAAGTGAAACAAAAAGTGAAAGTGAAACATTAGTTTCAGGTTTTTGTACTTGGATACTTCAACAACATTCTGCAATGTTGATATTCTCAGCTCCGAAGACTTTCTGAAAGTATGAACCTTAGTGTTGGTACAAACTTCCCATCCGATTTGCACCTCCCATTTCTTCTGACACCAGAATTCAACAGGAGTTCCATTTGTTTATTGTTTATGCTTTTTTAAAAAGAAAAAAAAACATTTTGATATTTATTAACTATCAACCACAATGCAACAAACATTTCCACGAAACGAGCCAAGTCTGAAAGAGGATGTGCTTAGAAAAAAAAAAGTACAAACAAAAATGTTATTTAAACACAAAAAGTGCAAGAGAACCTGGACAATAAATGTGCATACATGCTTTCTTTTAGTGCCCAAACATTAATGTGACCATGGATTGGATGCACCCAAACAGTTGGATGTTGAATGTTATGTTAAAATGAAAGTATTGAAAAAGAATCTTCACAGCCTGTTGCAACTCTACCACTCAGAACTTTGAAATCTCTGTATTTTTGTCTATGTAGTCAGACTTGTTGGATGATTTTTTTTTTTTTTTTTTTTTTATTCAGGAAGGAGGGTCTGCAACAAAAAAAAAAAAAGGAAATTTGGGTTTCAATGTTTTTGTTTTTTTAATAAATTTTCTTCTCTATTGCAACTTAGCTGTTTGTCTGTTGGTGATAAATTACACTTCAGGTATAGAAATGTCTGTGATTGGCTGACTTACATTTGGATTTCTTATCATCACTTTTGATTGGTCATTTAGTGCGAGTCAGTGAATGTTGTTGTTTTTTTCATTGGTTTGTTTATTCTGCAACTGGATATATGTTTAGATATATTCCTCTTTGTTGTTGAGTGTTATTGAAGTGTTATAGGCAAGGTTTGAAATTTTTTTTTTGTTATAGTTTTTATCTAAATTTAAACTTAAAATTAGAATATGAAACTAAAGTTCAGTAAATGTTGATTTTTTGTTATACATTTTATAGTAGCTGGACATCAAAACACAGTATTTATTTTAAAAAGCATCAATAACAATTAAAAAACAACTCTGTAACTAATAATCGTATTTTATTAAATAAAATTGTATGCTCTCTGGAGAACAAGAAACATACCTAAAAAAAAGTATTATTTTATAGTTAGTTGTTTTGTTTTCCACTCCTAACTCCTTTAGTCCCATTATTTTTTTTTTGTCATTAAACTAAAATATAGAAATTTATCATTTAAAAAATAAAGGCACCTGTAGGGTTGGTTGTAGAAGGAAGAGACAAACAAGATAGAGAGATGTGACAGTAGAGCATCAGTTGGGTAAATGAGATCAGAAGATGAAGATACAATACCAATGCAAACTTTCATATTAATAGACACACATTTCTTGAATTTTCTATTTTCTCTCCTAGGTCTAGGTTTTTTTGTTTTTTTTTAAACAAATTTTACTTTGCGTTGTTATTTATTTGTTTTTGCTCAGAAATAGTTTTTGTATATAATCTCCACCAAGGTGACAAATAGTTAAAGCACATTTTTTTTTAAATTTCTTAAGTAATTCTTAGTATTCTAAATTATTATTAGCACACTTAAACCCTAAAATGTATTTTTGAATGGAACTTCTTTTGAAAAATTAACTTTGAATCTAGTACATATTTATGAATCTATTTGTAAATGGTATAAATATGCTACATGCTGGGCTAACATTATCAGATTGTTGGTATTGTATTAATATACATTTAGTGGAGAACAGTGCCGAGAATGCGAGGATAAAATGAGTCTAATATAAATTTAAACTTTTTGTAGCATTTTCTCAACTTTCACCACTTAGCATAAATTAAAAAGATATTCATTAACTTATTGAATAAATATTTTGTCTGAATTTGTAACTTATGCTGATCAGCAGTAAGGTGTACGAAAGATTGTTTGCCAAAATTCTATTTGGCATAAAAGGAGCCAGATTTTTAATGTTGTTTGCAAATGTGTGATACATTTTTTTTTTTTTTGAAGAGTTGCCTGCCCTCAATGGCACAGATTGATGGGCTTTGAAATGATTGGTTACTATTTTTATGAATGTTGACTAGAACGTGTTCTCTTGATGCAGAGCAGACGTATGTAGATGTATGTATTTTTAGTCTTATTTATTGAAAGAAAAATTAAATTATTTTCAAATTTGACTTTTAAACATCTGAGTCTGTTTTTATGATTTTAACCGTTCATTGTGTTACGTTTTGTTTCGTCTGTGTGACCTATGGATTGTGACTAATACTGAGTCAAATAGACCTATACAGTTAGCTACATAAGTCGTTAAGTCGACAATAATCTACAATGAAAATGAAAAAAAAAAATTAAAGTAACACAGAAATTAGCAAGTTTATTGCTGATTACATTTCCATGTGAAATTGTGTTGACAAAAAAAAAAGGTAACCACTGGTAGAATAAACGTCATCAGTCATGGTCTAGAGTTCGAAGAGAACACATTCACATAGTATACAATATATACCTGTACGACATAGACTCTAGTTGCTACACGATACAAGGGATGTGCGGCTTAGCCACCTAACAAGGAGGCCCGAGTTCGAATCCCAACTCGAGCAGAGTTGTTTCCTTTTCCCAGATACCCCCACTGGTCAACAAAACCGATTTCACCATAGGGCACTGGACAAGCTATACACATGAAAGATGCGCTATTAAAAAAAATGTCCGTTGCTGCCAATATGTAAAATGTTTTTTTTTAATGCAGACGATCAGTTTCTGAAAAAGAAAATTGTTTTTCCTAAAGATTCCTGACACACAAAAATGTACACTTTAAAGATTTTGACTTAGAACCTGGCAATTTCTATAAAAAAAAACAACAATTTCTACAGAGGGTAGATGGCGAGACGAGCAATGCTTACGGATGTCTCTTTTTGTTTAAATTACACATGTTGGAAACGAACAGCAAATCGAGTAAAGCCTTCTTTTGTAAGCACATCAGCAAGAGCTTCTCCACATGCTCAAATATTTTGAGAACCTTTCCAAAATACGATGTAACTATAACCCTTATTTACTACCAGTAGGCCCAATAAGAAAAACTAAGTTGCCTAAAAAGAACAAGTACAGAGGCGGCAGAGTGAATGTCTTAAGTCCCTGCTTCTTAAATCAAAGGAAAGGCGTTAAAAAAATACATGCCTATCATTGGACACTCACACTCACTATCACAGCGCAGTTCATGCAGACAGCTCATGGATCCAGCTCCACAATTTGTAGAAACTGTTCAGATGCCCTCGTACTTCTTTCATACTAACAACAAAAACTGTCAAGTGGAAGACAGATTAATCAAATTGCTAAAATAAAAACTTTAAAAAAATCTTATCCAAAGGAAATAACTCCACATTTATACACACAAACATTGATTCATGTTTTGTTAGGGACAAGTAATAATATTCGAAGTATCAACTTGATTCGAGAACTGGATGTGGGAGAATTGACGTGTTCAAAATGTGTACAGACGGAGTGAGTTGTACGTTTTGTAAAAATAAAAAATGGACTGGTTATTAACAAGGATAAGTCTAATGTAGTGAAGATTAACTTCTGCTATACGGAGCGAGCGAGAGCATTCGTCAGCACTGACCTGCAACGTCACAATCTGTGGGCAGTTTAGACCATTAGTTCGTTGCCACGTCGTGCAGACCTGTGATACGGAAACGAGAAATTGGTCTCAACTGCCCACGGGTTGTGACGTTGCACTCAGTGTTCAGGCTTTCTATAACCATTGGTCTCGAGCCGAGACCTGTAGAGCAACTAAAACTGCCATTAGAAAAGTGAAAACTTTCATTATCCGCTGCCATCGTATAATCTTCCACATCTGTTAGCCAGACACCATAAGCAACAGTTACCTCTTTTAAAGAATCAACCAAGCTCCTCTAGAAGAAGTGATCAGAAAAAGATCATCCAAATAGATCATTACTAATTAGTTGTCAGAATTCTAAAGAATCAATGTCATATAGATCTAGAGATGTTTACTTCTGACATTCCAGGAGACATAAAGATCATTACGTCAAAACCTCTTACAGGACGGCAGAGGATGACGGTGGTCAGAGTTCGGATTCGGGGGTCATCTTGATGACTGTCCGAAGAGCATAACACTCAAACAGGCAACCATTCTAACATCTCTAGACTTACTAAATGGTTAATTTGGGCTCTAGTAAATTTAAGGCTGCACTTTAATTTTTTTATATTAGCCTTTCTTTTTCCACATATAGCGAACTATTTCCTAATGTCTCCCACTTGTTTTTATTCACGACGGCCGAAAGAGTCCCTGAAAAAAAAGCATAGTAAATGTATATATATATATAATGTCTATAATATATAAAGTTATTTCTTAGCAGTGTGGTTTTTAAAGCAGTGGCCCAATAGCTAGGTAGGTGGTGTCTGAAATATTAAGAATGAAGCTGGAAAGGTGGGTGGGGGTGGAGGAGAGGTTGTGGACGGCAAAAAAGGACTGTGTAAAGGCTACTGCAGGGGCACACGCATGGCTGCAGGTTGCCGAGAGCCAAGTAAAAGAAAAAAAAAAACTGGACAGTATAAAGAAACGAGACCCCCCCCCCCCCCCAGTGGAGGTGCAAGGTCAAAGTTTGCGATACATTCTCCCCTCTCCCTCTTTTCCCCAAATAGTGAGTTAAAAAAAACAAAACAAAAACAACTCACCGCCCTGGATGATCCAAGCGTTGGGCATGTCGCCGCGTTCCAGACGTCTGCTTTGGATAATTTATTAAGTTCCATGATCACTAGGGCCACAGACAGGGCTAGTCTTGCCAGCGACCTTGGGAGAGGGTGGTTCGGAATCTTTCGCTTCGGCGTTGATGGGCCGGTACCTCGGCTCGAGCCGCTGCTCTGATCGCAAGCTGGTGTGGGGGGGGGGGGTCATCCTGGTTTGAATGTGACAATGTAAAACGTGATGGGGGAGGAGGGTGAGTGCGCACACGTTTTGAAACTCACATTGTGGGTGATACACTTAAGTATTGTGAAATAGAACATATAATATGTACCACTGTATTATAGTGTTTAACCACACAGTGATTAGTTCTTAAGTCTTTAGGATATGTAGGTACCTAAGCTTCAGCGTCCACACAAAAAAAAAAAGCATGTTATAGTATGTAATATGGATTTGAACCTTCAAATTTTTAGAGGTCTATCAATTCAGGCCAAATTTGGGAAATGAGAGGTCTATCAATTCAGGCCAAATTTGGGAAATGAGAGGTCTATCAATTCAGGCCAAATTTGGGAAATGAGAGGTCTATCAATTCAGGCCAAATTTGGGATATGGGAGGTCTATCAATTCAGGCCAAATTTGGGAAATGAGAGGTCTATCAATTCAGGCCAAATTTGGGATATGAGAGGTTTATTAATTCAGGCCAAATTTGGGATATGACAGGTCTATCAATTCAGGCCAAATTTGGGATATGGGAGGTCTATCAATTCAGGCCAAATTTGGGATATGAGAGGTCTATCAATTGAGACCAAATTTGTGATATGACATCTATCAATTCAGGCCAAGTTTGGGATATGAGAGGTCTATCGAATCAGGCCAATTTTGAAATATGAGAGGTCTATCGAATCAGGCCCAATTTTGAAATATGAGAGGTCTATCAAATCAGGCCAATTTTAAAATATAAGAGGTCTATCTATTCAGGCCAAATTTAGGATATGATAGGTCTATCAATAGAAGCCAAATTAGGGATATGTTCATCTTGCACTGTTGCATTTAGACTTTTGTTTTTTAGGACAAAAAGGAGGAAAGTTCTCAGAACATATTTTCGATGAAACAAATTTCCTCAGTTCCCTATTATTTTCGTTGTTCTAAATGATTAATTGAAATATGGAGCGATGGAAGGAGAGCAGAAACCTTCACTTCAATCATTTTCAAGGTCCAAATCTTTTTTTTTCTTCGCAACCTATCGTGTGAAAAAGAAAGTGTAGCCTGAATTGATAGACCTGTCATGTCACAATTTTGGTCTGAATTGATAGACCTATCATATGGTTCAATTACAACCAAAAATTGACCCTTGCTATTGCTTACACAGCCATTGTCAAATGATGTTGTTTTGAACATTAATGATAAAGGAATAATGCGCAATTTCAGAAAGAAGAATTGACAGCTAGACAATTCAGAAACTGTTGAAATGTCGCGTCATTATGACTGTACAGAAATAAACTTGAACTGAAATAAGTTAGATTCTGCTGCGTGATTTCGGAGGTACATCTAATACACTTTCCGACCTTAAAGTACCTTGGGCTCAGGTAGTGCGCCAATGAATAGATTAGCCGTTAGCGCTGCGTACGTCATCCCTGAATAAAGTGCAAGGAAGGAGAAGCTATCTCCCAGGAACAAGGGCACAAACGTCAGATGCGCTTTTTGTTTATACGAGTCGCCCCACCCCCTCCCCCGTACTAGTGAGGTTTAAGGAAGGGAAACACTGCACAGAATTGAAACCAAATAATGCCCCCCCCCCCAGTATTTACTTAGAGGGGTGCCATTACGTAAAAGAACATTCTGACCATTAATTACGGCCATCCATAGGGGCCTAACGGGGAACAACCATTGCTAGTATTTCATACAATAGTCGAACAATAGTACACATCAAACTAATCAATGGAGAACTTTAAAAACAGACAAACATGTCAGTTTTTTTTAAATACATATTTAATCCCCTTATAGTTAAGACAAGGTTTAAAAAAATTGTGTATTTACAAGGTGTGGACTTATACACAGGGGGGCTGCGGGGCCTGTTCTTTTCACAAAGTTAATTTACAAAACTTGAATAAAATTGCAACAACATATCTGGTTATCGCTATAAACAGTGTCTTCGCTCTTGTTCTTGTGCTGAATGAGGTATGATGACCTCTTCCTATGGGAAAGTTTAAAATAAAAATAATATCGTCCCGGCACACCTTACCGCGTTAAGCTAATTCCGAAAAAAGACCCATCATATCGCTACAGGTGCCAGTGGGATTTAAATTAAAAATGTAAAATATTGCGGCCGAAGACATAACAAATTCTGTTAGGTTATTTTTTTTTTAATGTTTTTTTTTTGCGCATACCCCCCCCCCCCGAAAAAAAACCCCACAAACAAACAAACAGAAAAAAAAAACAACAAGCAAACATTAAAGCTACTAAACATAATAAAGAGTTTCTTCTTAGAATTAAAATTAAACGACAATCAGACAGTATTGACTTCTAAGGCCAGAAATGAGCGCAAGTTTGTTGTAGAAGAAAGAAATATGAGAGATAAAAGTATTTGTTTACGTTACCAGTAGTATTACTAGAGCCCCATTAGAGGCCAATACTATAAGATGTTTTCATTCTTCAGAAAATACTTATCTGATTTGAACATACCGAATTTCCGCAACCTGCTAGTGCAAACAAGTAATGTGTTGTTTTTTTCCCTTTTGCAAAACAAAAAATACACTTTTGTTTTTTCATCGGAACGGAAATACCAAACTCTGTGATCCAGACAGAAGACTTACACATCCACAATACAAACACAACTTAGATCCAGAGGAAAATACCCAGATGAGGAAGTGCTGCCCGAGAGCGTGGGACTATCAGGTCACGTGAGTGTCTGTGCACTTGCTCAATTTGTATTTTTGCACTTCAAACAGACAAAAGTGCATCCCACAACACAGACATTACTGAGGGGGGGGGAGGAGAGCTACAACTGAGAGATTTGTTCTTTTGGCTTGTATGCTCTTGTTCAACGTCTCTCAACCTGTGGGCTAAGAGAGGACCCACACAGACTTTGAAAGACAGAAGGAGTTTGTACTTTAAAACAATACAAAAGTTCGGGTGACTCGCGAGATATATTTAGTAAATGACGTAATAAGACTTTAAAGACGAGAAGGGGAAAAATGTGTGTATTTCTGAGAAAAATGAGAAAATGAAAGAACTTGTAATTTTCAATACGTAAAGGCGGATCCCAGAATTTTTAGGTTTTTTTTTTTGTAGGCGAATTTTTAAAGTTTTTAGGATAGTTTAAAGTTTATTGGGGGGGGGGTGATTTGAGAATAGTAAACAATGAGTTTCATGTATAGATGTTATAATAAAAATAATTATAATACTGTATGACCACGTAATAAAGAATTTTCTAGAGCATATAATTAAGGAGACCACAATGAGCGTGTATGGAAGATGTCAGCCTATGTACTAAAAATATTAATAAAATAATGATAATTATAATTAGTTCAAAAACAAGGAGAATTTGAAAACCTACGTATAGAGATGAAGCGACTACGGAAACTGTCTACAATAACGACACAGCGAGGGGATAATAACAACTGGCCTCACAGACACATTCAAAGCCCTAAGCATTCCTAGGGGGGAGGATCCTTATTACTAGTTCAGAGGACAGTACTGCTGCAGACATGCCACATCACTAGAAAATTTATCAGTGAGCACTGTTAGATGGACTACAATGAATTTTGTTTCCCTATAACGGAGCTCGACAATGGCTTTGCAAGAGAATGAAAATAAATAAATAAATAATAATAATAAAATCTATCAGCATCTGCCATTGACGATTTTACAAATCTCGCTACGGGAGGATCCCCAGTCATCCAATTACTCCATCTACTGGGATAGAGTGTATGGCGGCGTGGTCGTGTGGTATGAGCTCTAAGCTGTAGTCCTGGGTTCGAACCCTTTCAGCTGCCACCCTTGACGTCCTGCGTTTGAGCTGGGATGTAATTATAAAAAACAGCTACTATCAATGATATAGCAGATCCACTATCTGACAAAAACAACTAATTTGAGAATCAATAGCCACGCCTGATTATTAAGCAAACCCACCAGAATGACAGTATACCTCACTGTGATATCACCCGAAGGGGCGGTAACAACTGACTTTGCAGATACGAGACTATAGACAATCTATAAGAAAATAATATCTACACAGATTTAGCAGCATGACAGCATTTGTGCAGTATTCACGTTAAGGACAGTAAGAATGAAAACTTGTGAACATGTTTTCAAGGTAAAATGCGCGGTTTAAACAATTTCACAGACACGAAAAGTTTAGTCTGTACACAAATTGACTTGACAATTAATAATTAATCACCTTGTGTAATGGTTCCTTTACTCTTTTGTCTTTTGCCAGTTTCAATTGGAATAAATTAGGCTTAAATGAACTGTACAAAATGTGTTCAAATCTTGTATTTTTTAAACTTCATTTTTGTTAGCTCTAAATCTATGTTCTACCTCTCTCTCTCTCTCTCTCTCTCTTATCTGTTGTCTTATCTTCTTATCCTATATAATACAGACGTTACTTCAAAAAAGAAGATGATTACGTCCTACGCGTCATGCATTTAGTCATGCATATTAACCAATGACTTAAATTCTTCCAAGTCACTGGTTTTTCTGGCTAGATCAACCCATTCCATGCTCTAATAGCACTAGGGAAGAAGGAGTATTTGTACACATTTGTCCTAGCATACGGGACGAAGTATGTGCCTTTATCTTTGTGTCTTTCAGAGTATTTTTATTAAATTTTGTTTCTGTATTTGAAGATTATGGTTCAGTGTTTTATGTATAATTGCTACTTTACTTTTGAGTCTTCTGTCCTGAAGGCTTTCTAAATTTAGTGATTTTACTATAGGTGTTACTCTAGTCAAATGTGAATATTCATTTGTTATGAATCTCACTGCTCTATTTTGTGTCTGTTCCAGTTTCTTAATGTTTTCTTGAGTTGAGGGGTCCCAAATGGAGGATGCATATTCTATTATTGGCCTAACCAAGGTTAAATAACATTTTAGTTTTATGTTCTTATTTGATTTATATAAATTTCTTTTAATAAATCCTAATGCTTTGTTTGATTTTTTTATAGTTTCATCAATATGTGGATTCCATGACAGTTTTTCATTTTTTATAACACCTAGATATTTTGCGTTTTTAGTCTGTGTTACTGGTTTGCCATGAATAAGATAAGTGGAATTAATTTGTTTTAGTTTTTTTGTTACTCTTAACAACTGACATTTTTCTGGGTGGAAAGACATGCTCCAATTTGATTCCTATTTCTGTAATTCATCTAATTCTCTTTGTAAAATGTCTGTGTCTTGTGTTGTTTTTATTGTTCTATATATTATGCAATCGTCTGCAAATAATCTGACTTTTGTTCCTGAAGTAATGAAATTTGGTAAATCATTTATGTAAATTAAAAATAGTAGTGGACCCAAGACTGTTCCTTGAGTTACACCTGAGTTTACTGTTATCGGTGTTGATTTAGAGCCATTTATTATTACAGTTTTTTCTCTCCCTATCAGAAAATCTTTAATCCACTGATGCAGTGGACCATTAATGCCAAAATATTTTAATTTTTTAAACAAAATATGGTGGTGAACATTGTCAAAAGCCTTAGAAAAATCTAGTAAGATAGCATCTATTTGTTCACTATTATCTAAACCTTTAGAAAAATCATCAATTAGTCCTATTAGTTGTGTTTCACATGATCTATATTTCCTAAAGCCATGTTGGTATGGGGTGAGGACATTATGTTTGTCTAAGTGGTTTATGATGTTGCTACATATTATGTGTTCTAGGATTTTACATGTGATGCTGGTAAGTGATACTGGTCTGTAGTTTCCTGGGTCAGATTTGTCTCCTTTTTTTGTCTACCTCCCCATCTTTCTATACATTGGTCATGTTTCATTTTCACATTCTCTATTTCCACTCTATGGCAATGTGCTTACACAATAATAGTAGGTCAATGAACTAGATCCTTGAAGTTTCAAATCCGTGACTTGACCTTGTTGTTGCTATCGTTTGTTGTTGTTTGTTAACGCATTTGGTCATCATCAAGTCGAGAACATATATTGTTACTTTCACTACATGTTATTGCTCAGATTCCATGTACACTAATGATATTACAGAGACAAATAACTCACGTTCTTGGACATGCCGAGGTGAACGATTCTAAGGTACGCCAATATAGGGCTGAGATGTTTCATATACTGACTGTTATGGAGTGTGTGCTCGTGTGTGTGTGTGTGTCCATTGTGACGGAAGAGGTTAGCGATTGGTTGTGAATGATGCAAGATAGGTGACATTGTCGTCACTTGGTCTTAGTTAGGACAGACGACTCCAGAACGTGAAAGGTTGTGTGAGTTGGATTTTGTTAAAAAATATTATTACTGAATTCTAGTACGTTTATTTGATTTCACATTAATCTGATTTTGTTTATATTATAAAGTGTTGAGAACAAAAGAATTGAAGCGGCCTCAATTAAGAGGGAAAAAAAGAAAGCTGCCCTGTCCGCTAGCCCTAAATCAGAGGCATACACATGTATGAATTGTGGCAAAGTCTGCCGCTCTAGAATTGGCTTGATTAGCCACTCAGATTCTGCCCCGTCTCAAGATTAAGCCAAAACCAGTGACTCTTTTGGGCGCATCCATTGCCTTTCGAGACAAAAGGAGCCATATATTTAGTTTGTTCACAAAAGGAAGTTATTCATGTTATTTGAAGTTTTATCAGCTTAGATACATCACGCCTACAACAGTTTAGTTGTCTACCATCAGTTTGGTGCTACAAGCCAATGACCGGTAAAAACACTGTGTTCCTTGGAATTTGGAACATTAGGTGTCTCATGAGCAATAGGAGTAATTAACTAGTTGGTCTATATATTTATCTGATCCCATAGTAAATACAGAAATAAAAAGTTGATTGCATTTGCTCTTTGTTGGAAACAAAAATAATCTATAACAAAATCATCTTATCTTATCTTATATAATACAGATGTTACTTCAAAAAAGAAGATGATTACGTCCTACGCGTCATGCATTCAGTCATGCATATTAACCAATGACTTAAATTCTGCCAAGTCACTGGTTTGCTGGCTAGCTCAGGCAACCCATTCCATGCTCTAATAGCACTAGGGAAGAAGGAGTATTTGTACAAATTAGTCCTAGCATATGGTACGAGTAATGTGCCTTTATCTTTTTTTTTTCAGAGTATTTTAATTAAATTTTGTTTTTGTACTTGAAGATAATTAAAACTAATCTAGATTTTAAAAAAATAAAAATCAACCATTTAAATGTGTGTGCTCGAGTTTGTTTGAAAATTCCTACAATATCTCACACAGGCTGATCGTGACTTCAGTTTCCTACAATATCTCACACAAGCTGATCGTGACTTCAGTTTCCTACAATATCTCACACAAGCTGATCGTGACTTCAGTTTCCTACAATATCTCACACAAGCTGATCGTGACTTCAGTTTCCTACAATATCTCACACAAGCTGATCGTGACTTCAGTTTCCTACAATATCTCACACAAGCTGATCGTGACTTCAGTTTCCTACAATATCTCACACAAGCTGATCGTGACTTTACTTCAGTTTCCTACAACCTATTTGTGCGAAGCGATGTCCTTGCGAACGCCGGTATGGACAATATAGAGGGACTTCTTTTTGTCCGACAGTTACGCTGGGTAGGGCACGTATCTCGTATGGGAGACGAACGTATGCCAAAGGCAGTCTTTTTGGTGCGCTAAAAGGTGGTCGACGTAACAGCGGCGCCCCACGGAAACGCTTCAAAGACCAGCTTAGGCGTCAACTTTCCTTGGCTGACAAAGAAGAGAGAGAAGGATAAACATTTGAGACCAAAAGAAAATCTGCTGCCGAGGACAAACGCAGACGGCGAAAAGAAAATCTAAATCGACCACCTGCGGACAATGGTTATGCTTGCCTTGGATGTGGCAAAATATGTAGGACACAGCTGGGACTGCGCAGCCACGGGAAATACTGCATTCCTCACTAATCTTCGGAGTCGAAGACTAGCCTTATTATTATTATTTGTGCGAAGCATGATTTTTCTTAATATGTTGCAAGAAAGTCAAAATATAGAAACTGACCTTAACGCGATACGAAATATTAGAATTCAGCTTACCTCGTGCCTGATATCAAGATGTTATGCTCGTAGACGACACAATTCTTCACTAAATGTATATAACCGTTGTCTGTGTTGTATTACTGTATTATAATTTTACACTTTAAAAAGATATTTAAAATCCTATTTTAAGCAAAACAAAGCTTATGTGAGGAACGAACTGCACATTTATAGCCATAGCTCTCAGTACTGTAAGATTTATTTCCCTTTTCTATTTTTTTCCCCAACACTATACAGTAACTTTCAAAGAAAATCGTTTACGAGATCCGTGTCCAGGTTCGACCCAGCAGGTTTTTGTTTGTACAAAGTTAAAACTTGAATAGAGAGATATTGTACAAATACAATCTGAATCGGACTTCTTTGCTGACATCTTCAGAAGTTACAAAGTTTAACGGAAACAAGTCATCTCTGGATGTCAGTAACGTAGGACACATCACGTAAGTCTACCTGCGCAACACAAGGCCATCAAGTACACTACGTAATATAGATAGACATTAACACACCCAGTGGCACAGTATGAGCAGAGTTTATTTGCATACCTTGTGGTGGGCATGGATTGGTGGAGTTACATGTTCTATTTAAATCGTCTATCACAAGTGTCAACAAAGTGCATCTCGCGAGCTATTTGTGAGTGTATGTGTTTTTACAATAATAGGTATGAACTTCTCAAGGAGGAACTTAGGTGGACGTGGATGTCAGAAACATCTCTAAGAATTCCCTTATACATTTAATACTTGATGTCTATTGTTTGGAAAAAAAACAAAACAAAAAAAACAACAAAAAACAACTGCCTCGTTGGTCGTCAGGGGGAAAAACTGCTCCATTTTGTTTTTAATTTAACATTCATTGTTTATAAGGAGAAAAAAAAATCGCACTATAAGTTGTATACAAATATATTTTTTAATGTTTTTGTTGTTTAATATGTAGTTTTTATTACATTTTATTTAACACGTGTCTTCATGGAAACTTCTTGGTGGGAAAATCCTGGACATGGATCTAGAAAACGGCTCTAACGATTTTTCCTATAAATTTGACAGTTGATGCATATCGTTGGGAAAAGAATAAATAGCTCGTGGGCTACACAGCAGAAACTCTAGTTTGACTGTTAAAATTTTTCAAATCATAAAAAGAAATAAATTTGAATTAGGCTTGAGAACTAGACTATACGTCTTCGGGTATTTCCGCATGTATTCATCATTCAAGAGTTTAATAAATTAATAATCAGGAACATTTTGCGCACCGTCTTCTAGGCCTAGATCTAAAGGACTTTCATTAGAATATTATAAAGTCTAGTAGATCTATACATTCACTTAACCAGGATTCTTTCTTGGGATAAAAAAAAAACGGGGGGGGGGGGGGGGGGAGGAATGTGGCGAAGTAAACAAATGTTCCATTTTTTTAAAATTCAACATTCATTAGTCATTAAGAGAAAACGAATTGCTCTATTAGTTGTATAAAGTTGGTTTTGTATTTTTTTAAAAGTATTTAAAAAAAAAACTTTTTTCTTGTTTTATTGCGTGTTTTTTAATGACTTAACATGCTCCCTGCGCTCTGGTCTAATCTCTTATGTGGATATATGAAGTTTCCCATGCTGCCTACAGATATACACAGCTTAGCTGGACACAAATATAATTAAAACATTCTTAGGATTCGAACTCGACACAGCTAATTCCAAAAAAATGCAAAAAATTCTGCACCACCCACCTTTTTGTCCTTTTTTGGTTGTTGTTGTCGATAAAAGAGAAAGCCATCAGGGTAGACTACTCTTTACTATGTCAGAATCTGCATTAAAGCGCTGGCGTCGTCATTTACGAAATGTTTTATTTTTAGACACGTCACGTGTCATGGCGTTAGAAGATGTCTGTTGACGACGCAGTAATGTAACAATTCGGGGTTTTTAATTCGTTTTTTCTTGTACAGTTACCACAATAACAACGACAAAAATAGTACTACAGCAGCCTCCTCATCAACATTGAGTGGCTTTATCGAGACTTATATTAATTGTAATGTCGTTTTCTACTCTCAATATTCATCCCCTGTTGTGACGTCACATATTGCATCCATTTTTTTTATAGCCTCGGCTCTTTTCTTCTTAAACCTATCTGAATTGAAATAACTATTGAGTATCAAAATGTACTATCACACAAGAGGGAAAAAAAAGAAATTATGGGAAAGGAGATGTGTGAATAAGAACATTGTATAAACATGTTGAAAGTTTTTGTTTTTTTTTTAATCTGATCGTTGCGCATGTCGAGATTCACGTTGGACACGTAATAAGACGCCTCGCTTGTTGCCAAGAACAACGGAAGAGGTTGGTTAGTGAGTGTCACGTACGCTTTGTCTATATTTAGCCCGCCCAAGGTCTGCCGGCTAGATCAGCTACCTCGGGATTTTCCATCATGCAACAAACTTATGTTTTGGAGTGAATGTGATTGGTTAGAAATATTAATTATTGTACGTTGAGCTGTATTTATTGGTCAGATTGATTAACCAAGCGGCAAAGAGATAATAGTCACATGGCAAACGCCCAAAGCTCTGAAAGACCGCGAGTCTCGTGTTGTAATTCAAAGAAAGATGACATGATCATATTATTGTGTAGATCATTTAAACTAGTAGAAATTTAGTTTGTGATTTATTCTATCACAGTATAGCATTGTAATTATTTGTGAATAGCTTTTCCAAGTTCTGAATTAAAGTATTTGTATTTGTCGAAGAGAAGTTTCTTCATTGAATTTAATAATAACATACTTAGATCGTCTTATCGACTAGCAACTTCTAGATGATCCTCTTATCAACTGGCAACTTCTAGATGATCATCTTATCAACTAGCAACTTCTAAATGATCATTTTATCAACTGACGATTTCTAAATCCTCGGCAACCACGATCATTGATTGTGCAATATAGATCAAGATAATCTTCAACGTGACATCTAGCATCATTGATGATCGTGACAGTGAGTGACATTTGCATAAAATAAGCAAATCCGGCGAAGTTTGGCATGACTTCATTTCAAGCATGCAATGGTTTCAACAAAGAAAAATTAAAAGTGGCTATGACTAGAGCTTAGTGTCGCTAGATCTAATTATAGAACCATTCAAACGGTGAAAAGGTGCACATACACCAATAGCACTGGGCAAGAACATTTTGATAAACTTGTATAGAAAGTTTTATAATGGAAGTCAATCTCTACTTCTTATTCAAGAAAGTTAATTCTGGGGCAAACATCCAATTGTGTGCCTATTGAAGAAATATGATAATTAAATTCTTCTAAAAGTAACTATAAAATAATATAATTGACACAATTAGCACACACTATAACAGATTGACAATACAGTTGACATGACATAAAGCTTGAAACCTAGTGTCTGACTCGCATATTGTCTTGCCTTGTATTTATACACTTATGTAAAAACTCTATAAATTTAGCTTCTCCAATAGACAAGAAAGAATTAGAATCTTCCGCTTCCACTGCCAATCTTTAACTCTCTTGGCTATTTATACTTATTTAGGAAGCTTACTGCTGTTTCTCAAAATGTAAATATCTAGTTTATTATTTACACAGTTAAAATAGCAATCACACTTTTTAATATGTCGCAGCTAACTTTTGTTTTGAAATCTGACCGCTCAGGGTTCTCATACATCACTTACACGTAAAATTACATTAAGTTTGTAAACTGTTTGACATGTTTCGGATGTTCCTTCAGGGTTGAAGATAATTTTCTTCCTAGTCCAAACCTCCCGCAGGACGATGGGGGATGGCAGCGGGCAGGGTATGAACCCGGGACCTGTGATTTGTTATCAGGCATTGAATCATGAATAAGTAAAAAGGATAAGACCCGGTTCCGGTCACATCAAAACTTCCATAACTGTTGGACGAATAACTTTCCTTCTACCCTAATCTACGGAATGTCTGTACTTAATTATTCAAACTATCTTAAGCACGTGAAGCTGGGCAACATCCTAACAGACAGAAACATTATGTAAGCTCCATAGATAGATAGATAGATAGATAGAAAGATAGATAGATAGATAGAAGATGAATGATGGATGGATTGATGGATAGATAGATAGATAGATAGATAGATAGATAGATAGATAAAGATATATGCTTGTAAGTAGATTACTTTCAAGCCTATGAATGCTATGCAATGTCTAACACATCAGAAACCACAGTTCATGAGGTACTCGACTCTGTCCTGGACACTTTATGAAGGGGCTGCGTGTACTTCTACTCTGTAACTTTCCACTCTCTTACACACACACACACACACACACACACACCACACACTCACACATCTCTACGGAACGTAATTCATCAAAGCGCTTAGCTTGTTCTCCACTTCAGTTACATTAGTGCCTAAAGATGTTTTCGTCAACACTAAGGCAACACCGGAAGTACGTCAACAATATCGCACACACACAGACACGCTCACAAGTTAAAAGGACACCTGTCCTTGAAGCCGTGTGCAACAATAGACTTCCACCGCCCTCACTCCCAAATAATTCTGCAATCTGCATTGAGGGTATTTTTTTTTTATTTTCCATATTTTTGATGTAAAACATTTGATAATATCTGGGCTCTAGATGTACATCAAGTATATCGAGTGTCCGGTTCAAATAAAGAACTATATTTAATAATAGGTGTAGTAGAGGCGTAGCTACGGTGGGGGGGGGGAGAGGAGGGGGGAGAGGAGGGGGAGAATTTGAAAATCCCCCAGGGCCACCACTTGAGGGGGGCCCCCAAATGAGTGTTTTTTACATAAAATATTAAATATTACGCAAAATGCAGGGGCCCCAAAGAGGTCAAGCCCACCCCCGGGCCCCCCAAATAATAGAAAATTCCTAGCTACGCCCCTGAGGTGTAGTAGGTGTGTGTGTGTGTTGGGGGGGGGAGATCAGTTGAAACAATAACTGTTGTGAAAAGAGCGGGAAGATTGCCCCTTTCTCTGAGCTGACGAACAAAAACAAGAATTTGTTTTGAACCACATTTACCCATATAACGCAATTGAAACTTTAAAAAAAAATAAAAAATTGTTGATCATTCATTAAAAAAAAAATAGCCGCGCAAGTTGAAGTCTAAGAAGATGAAGCACAAGAAATAAAATAAATGACGGATAGGCCAAAATGTTATGTGACCACCCCGTCCAGATACATGTGTGTGATCCTCACTGACTAGTCTGGGTTTGATATTTCCTAGGTCTATATCAAATCGCCCATTGAGTTACCTGACGTATGCTCCTTTATGGGTGACATTGGGTAAAAAATAATAATACTTATTAAAAAAAAAGATGCCTACTCTAATGCAGGGAAATGAATCCAATGGACTCTCACACAAAAGCTGGAAGACCTGGAATTCGCTGATGACATAGCCCTATTACCACACAGACTACAGGATATGCAAGAAAAGGTCACAGCTTTAAGCGAAGTAGGAAAAAGAGTAGGCCTCAAAATAAACCACCAAAAAACTAAAGTACTTAAAGTAATCAATAAACAAATTGGAGACATAGTACTGGATTCTCAGACAATAGACCAAGTAGAAAATTTTATATACCTTGGGAGTGCAGTATATCAGGTGGAACAGATGAAGACATTAAACGCCGTATAAATCTAGCGCGTCAGACATTTACACAGCTAAAACCAACCTGGAAATATCCTCACATCTCAAACAAGACTAAACGAAGAATCTTTAACTCTAATGTCAAGGCTGTCCTACTGTATGGTTCTGAAACATGGAGAGTAACTGAAGCAACAACAAAAAAAGTACAGACTGTCATCAACAGATGCCTGAGAAATGTCTTAAAAATACACTGGTATGACAAAGTAGAAAATGCCAAACTGTGGGAGATGAGTGGACAGAAAAATATAGAAGTGCAGATCTTAGAGAGAAAGTGGAGATGGATTGGTCACACCCTTAGAAAAGATACCAGCAACAGAGCTAGGCAGGCCTTAGAGTGGAACCCCCAGGAACCAAGACGCAGAGGAAGACCAAAAATAAGATGACGACGCAGTGTAAATGAAGAAGCAGAGATGACCGGGAAGAGCTGGGAAACCATAAAAAAACTAGCAAGAGACCGTGGAGAGTGGCGTGTTTTTGTCGAGGCCCTATGTCCCATGAGGAACTAGCAAGATACCGTGGAGAGTGGCGTGTTTTTGTCGAGGCCCTATGTTCCATGAGAAACTAGCAAGATACCGTGGAGAGTGGCGTGTTTTTGTCGAGGCCCTATGTCCCATGAGGAACTGAAAGGAAAGATGATTAAAAAAAAACCGAAAGAGAAAAAAAATAAAAAAAATAAAACCAACACTTAGAGATTAAGCGACTATGGAAAGATAGCAATGTTTCCTGTTGTTATATCAACCGAGGGATTGTGGCAACGGAACTTGCAGAGACTTTCAAAGCTCTAAAGACTTATAAGAAGATCCTCGTTGCCTGTCAGAAGACAGTATTGCTGCAGACCTGTAGCATCACCAGAAAATTCCTCAGTGGATGAGGGGACTGCAATAAATTTTGTTTCTCTGGCAGTGCCAGAATAGGAACACTAATAAATAATAATACGACAACAAAACATTTACTTTAAATTGCATTGCACAGAAACTTAGCCTTACAAAGACAACAAGAGAATGTGCAGAAACTTAGCCTTACAAAGACAACAAGAGAATGCGCAGAAACTTAGCCTTACAAAGACAACAAGAGAATGCGCAGAAACTTAGCCTTACAAAGACAACAAGAGAATGCGCAGAAACTTAGCCTTACAAAGACAACAAGAGAATGCGCTGCAGCATATGAAGAAGAAAGAGAGAAAAAAGCAGAAGTAACAACAATAATAACAACTAAAACAACAACTACAAAACATCAACAACAACAAAGGCTATAGTTTCATTGTTTAAAAGTACTTACATTTATTCAAGAATTTTGGTCCACAAAGATAGCAAGTAGCCAACAGACGTGTCTCTTTACAAAATGTCAACAGAATGACGTGTCTTTTTACAAAATGTCAACATAATGACGTTTCTCTTTACAAAATGTCAACAGAATGACATGTCTCTTTACAAAATGTCAAGAGAATGACGTGTCTCTTTACAAAATGTCAACACAATGACGTGTCTCTTTACAAAAAGTCAACAGAATGACGTGTCTCTTTACAAAATGTCAACAGAATGACGTGTCTCTTTACAAAATGTCAACAGAATGACATGTCTCTTTACAAAATGTCAACAGAATGACGTGTCTCTTTACAAAATGTCAACAGAATGACGTGTCTCTTTACAAAATGTCAACAGAATGACGTGTCTCTTTACAAAATGTCAACAGAATGACATGTCTCTTTACAAAATGTCAACAGAATGACGTGTCTCTTAACAAAATGTCAACATAATGACATGTCTCTTTACAAAATGTCAACAGAATGACATGTCTCTTTACAAAATGTCAACAGAATGACATGTCTCTTAAAAAATGTCAACAGAATGACTTTCCGTTACTTTTTTATTTTCCCAAAAGATTTCCACGTGTCTTACAAGAATAAATCAATCAATCAAAATACCAAATGTTACTAAAGTTACTGAAACACTTCTTTACTTCTAGCATTGATTACGTCTAGTTCCAACTTTTGTCCAGACAGTTTAATAAGTAACTAAATATCTAAATATGTTTTATTGTTCTCAATCTTATTTGTGCTGTTGGAAAGCAAGACAGTTTGAGACAGAAAGATAGACAGAAAAGAGAAAGAAAAAAAGGGTAAAAGAAAACGTTAGAAAAAAAAGAGAAAGGAGAGAGAGAGAGAGAGAGAGAGAGAGAGAGAGAGATACTACTATAAGGAGAGATGGAGAGCAATGGACCTCATTCACCAATCGTAAACAAGTCACGTGTCTATTCTATATAACTTCTATATAATTTCCTGGCGTATCGAATCAAACATGGATATCACGTGACCTTACTTTTTTGGGTGTTTTATCCATGAACATTACGCCATCGTTCGTTTTGGTGAATGAGGTCCATTATATTTTACAATTAAAAGTGGATGGGGAATACAGTCGAGTAAAGCAACAACCAAATGTCCGAAAATTTCCTGGTCAGAAGCCCCCCCCCCCCCCTCAGCGTTACGAGATGGACAGTTGGATCTAAAATAATCTAAATCAATCTCAATAAATTAGATTAGATCTCTACACTGGAAGGAGATTACTACTCCAAATGTACTGAATTTATAAAAAAATAAGGACACGAGACATACGTATGTGAGTTTGTATCTATGTGGAACTGCGTGTCAAAGGATCAACACTTTTCTAGACATTTCCATCAGAACTAGTGACCAGGCAATGTCACGCATGTATGTCAATAGGTTGTTGAAGGGTGGGGGGAGACTCGGTTAATGTAATAAGCCGGATGAGCAGCGATCGATTTCGAATCTTTAAAAAGAGAAGAGTTTCAGACCTAACTAACAAGCTTGAGAGACGAGGAGGAAGCAGCAGATCTAAGTACTGACCTTGTCCGCCAGTGAGGTCACACTGAGGGAACGGGCACACAGAAGTACGGGGCAGGTCAGAGTTGACGTCACAGTAGCGGCTTTGAAAGATGGAGTGGGTTTATAACAGAGAAAGACGAGAGCTAGAACAGAAATGAGTTCTAGAATATTAGAATGGAAATGTGGTAGTGGAGAGCATGGAATGGGTTGCCTGAGCTAGCCAGAAAAACCAGTGACTTGTCAGAATTTAAGTCATTGGTTAATATGCATGACTAAATGCATGACGCGTAGGACGTAATCATCTTCTTTTTTGAAGTAACGTCTGTATTATATAAGATAAGATTAGAAGAGGGGGGGGGCGAGTAGTGTTGGTGAGTGCTAATACTCGGTCGTTGGTTTGTAGCTCCAAACAACTACTACAAAAAATCCAATGTATGCGTATTAAATTCTTAATATTTAACTTGGATTAAAGTTAAAAAGACTTCTTTTTAAGCAAAACAGAATATAAAATTATGTCTATAGATATAAACATATTCCGGAGTTCGAATCTTGGTGAAGACTGGGATTTTTTTTAAATTTCGGGATCTTCGGATGCCTTTTAAGTCCACCCAGCTCCAATGGGTACCTGAAGTTAGTTGGAGAAACGTAAAGGCGGTTGGTCGTTGTGCTGGCTACATGACAACCTCCTTAACCGTAGGCCACACAAACAGATGACCTTTACATCATCTACCCAAAAGACCACAAGGTCTGAAAGGGGAACTTTACTTTGTATATATCTACGGTATGTGGAAACAAGGGAAATGATCATTTTAACCAAATCTGTTTGACATGTCTCTGGACCAGTTGGAAAGGGGAGGGGGTGATGAGCAGGGGGTATATGAGTGATCGATTTTCAAATGCATTTATAATTAAACAAATAGCGAACGACCTCAATTTGATTTCGAGGGCTAAAGACTTCTCAGCCTCCTCAAGCCAGCACACTAGCCACTGTTCTATGGAAGTGCTTATGAAAATGGAAGATTTTTTAATTATCGATTGTTAGTTTGAAACGTTGCTCTTTACAAATATAAAGGGGACTAATTAAACGTATACCAATCAAGTACAATTTCTTTTCCTTGTTCGAGATACCAAACAAAATAATTAATTATCAATAGTTAATTTACTAATTAGCTATTTGCTTGTTTGTTTTTAAATTGATTCTTGTTTTGTCATGTAAAGGACCAGAACTGTGCAAAAATTCAATTTGATCCGACATTAGGTGTGGAAGAAATAACAAGTACGCTATTGTTACCAGACCGACAGAGTGACTTAATAAGTTTGATATAAGCTTTGTAAAAAATTGAATGAAAGGGAGAAAGTGGCAGAGGTAGAGGATTGAAGGAAGAGGGAAGAGAGCGAGATTCGTAGGTGGAAAGTAAGGTGAGGGAGAGATGGAGGAGGATTTGAGAGGAAATTAATCGGAGTGAAACTGAAGGTAAGAAAAAGGTGGAGAGACAGGTGAGAAAGGTAAGTGTTGAAATAAGAAAAAGAGTATTGGAGAGAAAAGAGGAACAAAGGTGAGAGTTTAAGAAGGGAGAGGGAGGAACATAGATTTATAGGGGAGGGGAGAGACCGAGGGAGATAGATGGGGAGAGAGTGAAGAAAGCTGAAATGGAAAAGAGAGAAAAAGAGTTCACAGAAGAGAGGAATAGACAGAGGTAGAAATTAAATGAATAAGGGTGTCTCATTGAATGGATAGATGTCTGCATGGCTTTCGAGAACACTCAAAACAAAATGCATCAAGATCTCTCTATATAAACCGCGCCATTGTGTATAAATAAACGCACACATTGTGTTTTCATCTTGATTATGACCTTTTGCTAACTACTTTCTGTGCTGTCTGCTAACAAGGAAGTAGTTCGCTGAGACACGTTTGACCAATCACTGACTGGGAATTAATCGGTGAAGGGACAAGGACAGAAAGTAGGCCTACTACGTGAGCGTGCGTGCTTGGAAAAGTGCGTTTAGTGAGTAAGTGCGAGGGAGTGACAAAAACAACAGGACATATACATATATGTCACCTCTAGTGACATCACCTCTAGTGACATCGCAGGATTCACATCTTTTTTTTTTTATGACCCTACAAAGTATATATTATTGATTGTTACAGAACACGTTCTTGGTTGGGATCCAATCTGCTCCTTCCTCATCCTATTTGCAGTGTCTGTTCTATAAATAGCGTGAACTAAATACAGGACTTCCTAACAATAATAAACATTTACCCATTTTTTTGTTTTTTCTTTGGTGCAACATATTCAGAACAAAAACGGGAAATTTGCTAGTATAATTTACATGATCTTTATTAACATTAGCAAGGTCGCCAGAGAATTATTATATTTTCTAGTTAGTATTGACCGAGTCGTTAATGTGGTACAGTTGGCATTACCAATTAGCAATGAATAATTATTTTAAAACCCCTCCCCCCCCCCCCGTAAAAAATATATTCTATTTCCAAACGGACAGAGCCCATTCTTTTCTCTAACAAGCCTATATGTTACTTGGCCACTTCCTGCAGAGAATATTGTCTTCTAAACATTTTTGGCGTTTCTCGTTAAAAGTTAGTTTTATTTTTTTATTATTTTTTTAGCAATTTGATAAGCAGTACATAATACATAATCAAGATTTAAAAAAAATTATAGCTTTTATATAGCATGCTCAGAGCTCTATGGTCCAACCTCATTTGTGGCCCAGTTGGGGGGGAGTATCTGTGAGAAGATTTTCCGTGCTGCCTTTCAGATATTCAAATATAGAACACAATTTAAAAAAAACAAACAATAGCTGCTATGGGGTCTTTTGAGCCACATGACCTCAGCTACTACACGAGCCTCAGTATTAAAAAAATGACATCTGCTGCCATATAGACGTCTAAATCTCAATGAAACATGACATCTATTGCCACATAGACCTCCGAATCGCAATGAAACATGCCTTCTATTGCTACATAGACCCCTGAATCTCAAAGAAGCATGACATCTATTGCCACATAGACCCCTGAATCTCAATGAAACATGAAATCTATTGCCACATAGACCCCTGAATCTCAATGAAACATGAAATCTATTGCCACATAGACCCCTGAATCTCAATGAAACAAGACATCTACTGCCAAATAGACCTCTGAATCTCAACGAAACATGACATCTATTGCCACACAGACCTCTGAATCTCAATGAAATATGACATCTATTGTCAGGTAGACCTCCAAGTCTATATGAAACATGACATCAGCTGAGCTATTAGATAGACCTCTTGAGTCTCGATGGAAAGCATTTTTTTTTTATAATGCATAAAATAAAACTAGAACTAGTCATTTTCTGTTTTGAAAGTCATTTTAAATAGGTTTCATATTTCCTATGTATGTTTATAGGTCAAGGTTTCAAGTTCCTTGAAAAGAATCCCAAAGTACTTACTTCCAGACGACAAAAAGCGCTCAGCATTAACAGGGAAACCAAAGCTGCATCGGAGATAAATATCGAGATTCCCAAAAAAAGCCGTAGAGTTCGCTGGACCTGTAAATAACCACTCTGTGGTCACGTGGTCACACGACTCGCTCTACGCACTGCCACATGTCGACACGCTTCTTCACTTAAAAAAAATAACAGGATCAGCACATAATGAAATCAGGAGCTATTTTTAACATACCAGATATACATATGGATATATATATATATATATATATATAGTGCTTTTAAAACAAAACAGGTGCCAGTACTCAGTGATGAATTACCTAACTTTTATCTACTAATATATTAATAAACGTTAAAACATAAGAAATGTAATAAATTTTTCTCACATTGAAAAAGGTGCCGGTCGCCGTACCGATGCGTACGGTCACAAAAAAAAGCACTGTTTATACAATGTATATATATAGGCCTACATAATATATAAATCTATATATTTATATATATATATATAAATAAATATATTCGGTTTGATTTTGTGAGTACCTTAATATTGGCGTATGAATGACCACGGGGACCTCCTTTGGGTTTGTGTGTAATACAAACTTCATTTATTATCTTGTTTTTTATCGAGATCGTTGAAAAAATGAGTTAAGAAAAAAGATTTTTATAAAAGCCTTTTTTTCTGTTTATGGCCATTAAGTATATATATATATATATATATATATATACTACCCAATCAGCAAAATGCTCATACGTAAAAATCTAGAAGCCCATAGCTGAGTCGTTACTTTCGTTGATGGTTAACCTTGACCTGTAACGGCTATTCTCAGTGTCCAGATGTCCTTCCATCGTACGTCTGCACCGAAGACGTGACTTGACAACGGTTCTCTTCCTTAGCAAGAACGAAGAAAAAAAACGATGTACAAAAAGCCTGCATCGATAAAAGCAACAGCACCCCCCCCCTCCCCCTATCTACTAGTTGACGTAAAGAGATTTTCTATAAATATAAATCAGACACCTAGTTTATTCCCTTAAACCTGTGCCGTCTGATTAAGCCCGCAAATCTGTAAAATACCATCAATATAACCATCAATGAAATGCGCCCAATGTGAACGCTCACGCGCCCAATGTGAACGCTCCGTAACAACTATTTTTCAACTCATCATGTCAACAAATATGTTTGTACGTATAAATCTCGTGTTATGTTATTTGGTATTTTAAGAAGCCAGTTCCGAGATCTTCTTTATTCAAAACTATCTGTCTGTGTTTGGAATAGAATCTAGGTCGTGTCATCGACCATTGGCATACGCGCGTCACCAAGCAGACGTCACAGGCAGGATAATCAATGTGGCCACCATTGAGAAATCTCTCGCCGTCGGGTATGCTGGGACAGGAGCCATAGTTGGCAAAATAAAAGGGTGAGCGGTTGACATACGCGCGTCTTACGTACTTCTATCTCTATAGAGACATTTGTTCTATTTATATTCTTATGTATAGAAAAAGAAAGAACAAAGAGAGGAGCTACAGTGAGACACGGGAGAGAGAGATAGGAAGAGAGAAGAGGGTATGAGAGGAGAGAGATGAAGAGAGAAGAGGGTATGAGAGGAGAGAGATGAAGAGAGAAGAGGGTATGAGAGGAGAGAGATGAAGAGAGAAGAGGGTATGAGAGGAGAGAGAGAGAGGAAGAGAGAAGAGGGTGTGAGAGGAGAGAGAGGAAGAGAGAAGAGGGTATGAAAGGAGAGAGAGAGAGGAAGAGAGAAAAAGGTATGAGAGGAGAGACAGGAAGAGTGAAGAGGGTATGAGAGGAGAGAGAGAAAGGGGGGAAGATGGATAGAGAAGGAGAAAGGGAAAGAAGGGACGACGTAGAGGAAGGGAGGTAATAAGAAAGAGGGAGAAATAGGGAGAGACAGAGAGAGAACAGCGCGAAATTTGAAGTCTAAATTTAAAATAGTTTTTCTAAAATTATATTAGACGTATGGAACCAAATAGACGAACTACAAACTCGCGGAGCAGGAAGTGACTCGAAGCAGAGGAATGTCTTACAGTACATTTCTATTTCAAAGTTCTTTGTGAGACGTCAAGAGGACACTCAAAACATTCTTATTTTTAGACCATGATATGCATAGAATCCACGTGTATATATATAAATGGAGGTATTAAAAAAAAAGTAAAAAGAATACTAAAATAAAGTGAACATCAAAGGAAACTTAAAGTGCATAGAAATACGCATTTATAACTATTATATGTTTTATAGATACTCCATTCCTATGCAGAAGTGTTCCAAGTTTAGGACGAAGGTGTGGCATTATTGTGCTACGTTGGGAGAGGGGCTAGAAGAAAATCTACGCATGCGACATGTGACTATAAAGAAGAAAAAAAAGTGTTTCGCCCACTGGAAGATTCGACTTGAAACTATCCTTGAAACTAAACATATGCCCCACGAAGACTAGACGTATGAGAACAAAGAATGGAATATCAGATCTTTACTTTGAGTGCGGGAGTTCTTAAGTAAAGTTAATAAGCCGGAAATTGTTATTTGGGACAAGTGTCAGACGCTAAAAATGTATGTAATGAGAAATGTCCATTGATGTGAACATGTATATGCATTTTCAGAACGTTAATGGAACTATTTCTTATATCTGAAACTAGATTGAAAAAAAAATAAAGAGCAAAATAGTTTAGAACTAAATGTTAACATTTGATGATCATGTTAACATTTAGTTCTAAACTATTTTGCTCTTTATTTTTTTTTCAATCTAGTTTGAGTGATCATCAAATGTTAACATTTAGTTCTAAACTATTTTGCTCTTTATTTTTATTTCAATCTAGTTTGAGATATAAAAAATAGTTCCATTAACATTAAAAAGTAAAGTACTCCTTCCAGAACTTGCTTTTCATAGGGCAGATGATGCAATAGTCCTCTGTTTCTATGGTCGACGGTTAATGAGGGTGTTGTGTGTCCAGCATAACCGCCTTTACTTTTCCAAAATAATGTCAGGTACCCACTGGAGTTGAATACAGCGGACTTAGTGGCGTTCTGAAAATCACGAAATTCAAAATCCCAATCTTTATCGAGATTATATCCCGAGACCCCTCGGTAGCGAGCCAAGCGTTTGACAGCTCAGCCAACATGGTATTCTTGTTGAAGACAAACGAAACTTGGGCACTATTTCCAATATATAATCTATAGGATGGCGTTGTTAAGGTTGTTACGGTGTGTAAGAGGTGTTTAACGGATGCATGTGTAAGTCAGATGTAGCTGAAGTATTTCTAAAGATGATTATTTATCCTAGATGCATGCCCCAAAGTCTATGTCGTCATTCTAAAATATCCGTTTACTGTTAGGACATTAAAGTGCGCAACCCAACTAACTAAACAAGCTATCTAACAGGTGTTAAAGAGGTGTTGATCTCTCTTGGTGACGCCCATCATGGGGAAACACCAAAGTAGAGCAATCGTTTTAAAGGCTGATGATTTTGCTTTAAAGAATGTTTTAAAACAATGCTAGGAGACCGAAGGAGCTAATTACTATTACTCTGCTTTGCATTATATATTTCATAAAATAAATCTAAATAACGTGTACACACTTCTTTCTTAAAACAAAAACTTATTAAAACTCGTATTGATAAATATACATAGATTTAACTTAAAATGAGATTTAGTAGTAACACAAATGCACTGATAATTTGAACAAAAAAATCTAGCGCATAACAATACACTTCTTTATCTCTGATTTGTCTATCGATCAACGTGACTTCTGTTAACATCAATTATGACAGAACATGTCGAGGTTTCATCAGAAACAAAAACAACCGCTTCCATTCGTTACCTTGGAAACACACACATACACTCCATAAATCTTTTAATGGATAAAAAATATTTTTGTTCGGATGAGGATGACACTATTAAATAACCGCACCAGATGAAACCAGCCCTAATGACGCCACTTCAATTTTTTTATGAACTTCCAAGTCATGTCTATTTTGTTCAAATGAAGCTCCGCCATTTTGACTCAGCTACAACACTTCTTGACGGACATATACTCCACAACAAAACCGAAGGCGACATTTCCCCTCCTCAACGAACTGGTAATTTTGATAAAAAAATTCCAGTTATCTAAACACTAGCCAAAAACAGCAAGAAAATTCTCCAGAAAACCAAAATTTCACCAAGATCAAGAAAAAAAGGATTACAACTGCAACTATACTTCCAATATATACAATAGGAGACCCCAAACTCTCACTGAAAAGAATAACGGATAAATCACTAAAGTATTCACCAATGATCACCAAAAAAAATAATTCTTCACTGTACACCTCAAAAGACAAAATAGTATTTGTCTTCATAAATCACAGTTAAAGTTACAACTGTTAATACATGTTTTATATCATGTTGCATGTTTATATCATGTTACATAGTTATATTATTAAATTGATCAATATATATATCAAAATTAATACATCATAAAGTACATAATCACTCATATGTATAAAAAAAATTACACGTCTCTGCGTTTTCTAGCAGCATTCTGCCTGGAAAGTGCCACTGACTGCCACCATTTCAATGGAATGACCATACAAACCCAATAATGACCTTCATATTTTTCCACACCTGATGCTGACAAAGCCGTTGTCCACCGGGGGAGGGGGGTCTATTTATAGTGTGTCCCGCGACATTCAGAGAGTTCTCCAGCTGTCTCTTTTTTTTTTTGTGAAGAAAAATAAACTAGTACGCCCTAATCCAACTGGGAAATCTGGGCTTCGCCTATGACTAGCTTAATCTTCGGGTCACGTGCATATATATGCATGAAATAAAAACTGGTTGGTTACATTTGGTATTGGTGTCAGGCTGGTCATGCGTACAGAGACACATAAAGACAGACACATATATTTACATACATCTGCAGTTTTAATACGCATAAATTGAGTGAACATGTCTAAATTACCTTAATATGCGATTTACATTTGTTAGTCCAGGTATATTGGCCTCAATCGTCCAACACACTGTTTGCTCATAGCTCAATGTTTCTCGAACCTTTAGCTCTGCGTTTAACTCTGGACATATCCCCTCACCCGTTTCCTTTGTTTAAATTGATACCCATATCAACTATTTATTTAACAGAACTTCTATCCAGACATCCCGTCTGGTCGGAATGTTTTACACGTTTTATCTCGTAATTCCAATTTTGGGACCAAGTTGAAACTTTGCACAATTTCTTATTGTCAATAACAAAACAGAAAAAAGTTCAAAAGTATCCGATTATTGAATCAATCAGTTGTAATTAATTCATCCATCCATCCCAGTAGCGCTACAGCCCACGGAGGGCTCTGGCCTGCTTCAACACATCCTTCTGGGCCTTTCGTCTCCACGCAATAACCCCACGCTGCTTCAGATCTGCTTCCACATCGTCAATCCATCGCATTCGGGGTCGCAAAACAAAAATCATGTCCTTTTAAAGGCCTAGGTCGTTTTCCGTAGAGATCTGTCCGGGTTTTCTTGTGTGTATTAACTTTCGTAACAGTATTTTTTATATGACAGAGTTGTTAGCCCTGTGCATAACCATCTGGGGGGTTGCCCCTTTCAGCTCTCTGGGTAGCTGCCTATATTTTCGGGTAAGGTGCCCTAGCCTTTGTGGATCCCTCCACTTCCTGCAAGGCAGCAGGTTTGATTTTGGTCCACCCCGGGTATTTTATTTCCCCGGTACCCACCATATCTGAAGGGCATTCCCCTATCCGCCACCTGGGGAGGCGCTCGATGAGGGATCAAAAACTCCACACGAGGTTGTAATTAATTAATAATGTTTTATATGGGAAATATACTAAATCAGCGGAGGGCCAAGAGTGGGAGAACAAACTCACAATTAAACATTGCACTCTATCCAGAAGAAATGAAGAAACTAATAGTAAATAAAATAAATGAGAAATAGACAAGCTCTCATCCGAATCACAAGCAAGATGATGCCTATTATAAGCTATCCCGACAAGATCAACGTCTAATCTTTCGACTCAGGATCTGACACTACAGATAACATATGTACCGGAAGATCGAAATTGGAACCAGTGAAATCTGCCCATGTGGAGTGCCACCAGAGAATGTCCACCGTGTCCTTCAAAACTGCTCTCTTTTCCATGAGGCCCGTGCAAGACACTGGCCCCAAAACATCCCAATAGAAAGAAAACTATATGGAAAGCTCCCTGATTTGGAAACCACTGCGCAGTTTATCTCATATATTGGTTTAGTCATCTGAACTAGACAACATAAAAATGAGAACGAGGAAGAAGAAGAAGAAGAAGTGACGGGCGACCTGTGACAATAATCACGTTCAGTCTCACCCCAACACACAGGGAAGAAATTAGGTCGTTCGTTCAAAAATTGTAAACTAACAATAGATTTGTCTTTATTTTTATATAATTGCTTGAATAGATTAGTGGCAAAACAGGTTAGAGGCTCAAGCTCGGATTCAGACTCGAGCAACTTTCTTTTCGTAATTGCTTTTGAAAAGGCAGCACGGAAACCTTTCAGATACATTCCAACACTGGTCCACAAGAGTGAGCGGAGCATAGCGCACTGAGCATACTAGAAGCATGTTAGACGGAAAACGTAAGAAATAGGGCCACGACCCATGACAAATATAATCCCTCACTCACAGTTGCACCCCCGATAACAAGAATAGTGCTCTCTTGAATCGCATTTAAAAAAAGGGTAAAAGGTCTAGTGATAGAACAAACGGTTTATCCGCTTTGGACAACAAACCTTTCCGGTAATGTATGCATTTTGTTCAATTTTGAGTCGTTAAAAATTAATTACAATATTGACTCAAAATTATTGATGCATGTTCCCTAAATATGAGAGTAGTTTTTAAGAAGTATTTTTAAAATTTAACTTGTTTTATCGAACTTATGCATTGTTTGCCATTACTTATAAATACATATTACTACTAGTTTTCTGGTTCTTCCAAGGAATCGTGGACAGCAGATGTTACACGTTACCAAGGCTTAAGAATCTTTGTTTTAGTGCATGACCCCAGGCAGTTGGATTGAATTTTTTTAAAATAAATAAAACACTTTGCATAAATATGTACAATTAAAATTATGGTGGAGATTTTCTCCCCTACTAATTAGTCTTCCGTGTTTGTTACTATTAACAATGAATAGTTGTAAATAAATAGTTTTTGTTGTTTTTTAAAATTTCGCTTTCAGAATAGAAATAAGTAGCCGTTGCAGCAGAACTTTGAATGGGCTAAAATATGATGTCGGGTTTTCAATATCTTTTCTAGTTTACGCGATCTAAACGAGACGGGCGGACGGACTACACAAAACTAATATCGTCTATTCCCCTTTCGGGGGCCGCTAAAAAAAGGGTTATACAGTGTAGGTGTTCCACCCCATTAAAGAATATAATTTTGTTTATTTATTTTATTTTTTTAACGCTTAAAAAAATTTTTTAGATAGATGCCTGGGCTTGGGGGATGAACTCCGAACTGTCTAATTACGACGTTTGGGGTTCGAACCCTGTTCTCAGAGATCCCCTGTCGTCCTGCAGGAGGTTTGGACAATGTCGTAACAATATTTATTTCTAAACATCTGCAACTTTCAAGTCAGGTTGTTGTTTTTTAATTCTAAAACAAAATAACCAAATTTTAAATGCTCGAATGGCTAAACCAAAATATTTTTCGAAAATGAATACACAGCTGTTTTCACGGCAGGATATATTACACCTCCGTCACTTGCACTCGATTGCACATCGCGTTCAGTAAAACTGTTCAAGCCAGGTCAGAATGGGGGGGGGGAGTTAGCGAAACATCTCTAAGACCTTGAACACTTGTTGTGTAAACAAATGCGCTGGTCAGCAGGAAAAAGAAATATTCCCAAGAATTATCGAAGGAAGAGGTAAAAGGTATACCAGGCAAGACATTGGGTTATGGGGTCAATGGTCAGTTGGTGATTGTTCACGGTTCATGATTAACAGCTCAATTGTCATGGTTGTTCAAGTCAATCTTTTGTTCCTTAGGAGTTTAATTATTTAATGAAAACCAACTTTCTGATGTACATTCCACTTGTTTAGAAAAACACTGTGGTTTGAGCCCAATGGACTACACCGTCCGATATAGTGTGCTCCTGCAATATAATTCACAATTATAGGCCTACGACACATTTTCTAACGGGTAATATAGGTTTTTATTATTATGGTTGTTATTATTAATAATTATTATTATTACGGACATGAGTTAATTTTCATTCTCTGGTACAGCCAGGGTCAAGCTTCTTTAAAGGGAAGCGAAATTCTTTGTGGTGTAATTAACAGTGTCCACTTAGAAATTAAGGACCCTCTTAGGAATGCTTTATGCCTCCAAATATGTCTATAATAATTATTTTAATTATTATGTTAGAAATGAACGAGTATTCATTCTCTGACACTGACAGGGTCGACTTTTGCTAAAGAGAAACAAAATTCATTGTGGTCCATTTATCAGTGTCCACTGAGGTATTTTCCGGTGATGTGGCAGGTCTGCAACAGTACCGCCCTCTAACAGGCAACGAGAATCTTCTTAGGAATGTTAAGGGCTTTGAAGGTATCTGTGAGGTCAGTTGTCATTATCCCCTCGATTGATATAACAAAGGGGTATATTGTTATATTAATATTATTATTATTATTTTTTTTAGTACCATAATATATTTATATTTATTGCTTTTATATAGCGCTACTTTCATGCTTATAGCATGCTCAGAGCGCTTTGGTCCAATCTCATTTGTGGACCTGTGCGGGGGAGGGGGTATCTAGGAGTTGGGTTTCTGTCCTGCCTTTAGGCGCTCAGTAAACACAACTCTGCCCGAGTCGGGTGTCGAACCTCGAGCCCCCTTCTAGGTAGCCAAGCCAAGCCAAGTTCAAGCGCACTTGGCCTCTCGACCAGTAATAGCAGAAGTAAAGAATTGATAAAAGTGATTTATATTTGATGTAAATTGCATTCATCGTTTGTTTCATTTTCTGTGACTGTGTTTGGAAAACTAATTAAACTCTAATCGCATTAATTTCAATAATTTGTTTACTCCCCTGTATTTACAAAGAGCCTGAATGAATTGAGAGACGGCTACACTTTGAACAATAAAGATCGGAACTGTCCAAACTAAAATAAAACGTCACAGCTACATTTAAGCCCTGAATATGCTAGATGTGCGTCCCCTCCCCCTTTCTAGTTTCATGTAACATAGATTAGCATCACAACGGTAAGCAGTTGCACGTTGCGGGGGCGGGTGTTAATTAGGACACACATGTTTGATATTGATATGTATCAGTATGTTAAATCCTTCTCTAAATGGGAGAACATATTTATTATTGTACCAGATGGTACATCTAATTTATTTTCTGTAGCGTGTCTGAAACCTGTCGATTTCAGCTGTGTATAGAAGGAGAGACAGTTAAATCAAAATCAAGAAACCAATCCAGACCAATCGTTATACAAGCCTGAACAATGACCTGTGACGTCGCAAAATGTGGGCAGTTTAGGCCAATAGCTCGTTGCCACGTCGCAAATCAGTCTTGAGGCCTACAAAAACGATTGGTCTCGATGTAATCAAAATTTTGTTTCCACTTTAGCTGAGTTTTTCTTTTGAGCTGTTTATATTTAGAACTTTCTCTTCACTGAACCATGACGACATGACATGACATGACATGATATGATATATAACATGATATGATATGTACGTTTTAATAGGGAACAAGACCAAGCGTCATAGAAGACTTGAACACTGACCTGCACAATCACAACCTGTGGGCACTGGAGACCATTAGCTCGTTTCAATGTCACAGGTCTGTGCGACGTGACAACTATCTAGTGCTCGCGACTGCCCACAGGTTGTAACGTCGCATGTCAGTGTTCAGGCCGACTATAACGATTGGTCACGATAGGAATAATTGGTTGTTATAAGTAATGTTTACTTTCATTGTAGTTAACTACCACGAGATAGGATTATTAAATCAGCACCAGCAATGATAACTTCCTGGAGACCATCAGTCTCGTATCGATTTGGTTTAAAGCAGTATCATTCAAGTAAAAAAAAAAAGATATTTTTGAATAAAAGAAATGAGCTCATGAATACAATTTCTTTCCAGATCTCCAAGTCTATTTGGTCTATTGTGACTATAAATAGTATTTCCTTTGAAAGACTATACTATATATATATATATATCAGCCATTACCAAGAAAGAGAAGTCCGAAATATCGCACAAAGCTCGCTAAGCTCACACATAGCATTAAGTCTAGCAGCTTTACATTATGTAGATTCAAATAAATTGGATTTCTCTTTCTGCTTCTATTTTGCATTTTACATTATTTTTACATTTTAAAATCTACCATTGTGACATTTGTCAAGATGTCGTTGTTTATTTGAAGAGTTCAATTCTTGCTCCACCCTTCATCGACAGAAAATAAAATGCTTAAGTGCTATATTTGAAATAAAAACACGCCAGTGTGTATTTAAATACAAAAAATAGGTGTTGCTAAAGTGCTAAGCTTAAAACTGGACATATCACAGCGAAAACGACCTAGGCCTGGAAAAGGACTCGATTTTTGTTTTGCTATATGGAACGTGCTAAACCTGTTAAGAGCTGGTGTGCTGGTATGACTTAATTAAGTATTAAAGAAATATAGGAAATCTCTTGTGCACTACAGGAAATCAACTGGAAAGACTCTGACATTCTCGGAACTAAAGAGTTAAGTATACTTTCATTTTAGAGCGTTGGCAGCACCAACAACATAGGTGCAGGATCTATGGTTCAAAAAGAAATAGTACGTAATGTTACTGGATTTAAACCTGTAAATAATAGACCCACTACCTTTGAGAGGACATTTCTTCAACATATCATTCATCAATGTTCATACCCCTATGATGAAAAAAAAAAGAGCGTTCTGTGATGGACTGGAAAGATTTTATGATGAGGCACCAAAAATATTCCTAGGAGATTTCTATTTTAATAAAAACACGCGAAAGTAGAAAAAAAAAAGGGTTACTTATATAATATAAAGTATATGTTCTTTTTTATCATGAATTAAGGATCGCATATTCATTCGATTCATTTCCTTTACATCATAAGTTCACTGAAAATAGTTTATATTATATTTACTTCAATAGCTTCGTTCAAATTTTTTTCAGGTGTAATCATTACACGGGCGGATTTACGGTAATGCAAACTATGTGAACGTAGTGCTGAGTATCACCCCATGGGCCTCCACAAACTATGTGAACGTACTGCTGAGTATCACCCCATGGGCCTCCACAAACTATGTGAACGTACTGCTGAGTATCACCCCATGGGCCTCCACAAACTATGTGAACGTACTGCTGAGTATCACCCCATGGGCCTCCACAAACTATGTGAACGTACTGCTGAGTATCACCCCATGGGCCTCCACAAACTATGTGAACGTACTGGTGAGTATCACCCCATGGGCCTCCACAAACTATGTGAACGTACTGGTGAGTATCACCCCATGGGCCCCCACAAACTATGTGAACGTAGTGCTGAGTATCATCCCATGGGCCCCCACAAACTATGTGAACGTACTGCTGAGTATCACCCCATGGGCCCCCACAAACTATGTGAACGTAGTGCTGAGTATCACCCCATGGGCCTCCACAAACTATGTGAACGTACTGGTGCGTATCACCCCATGGGCCTCCACAAACTATGTGAACGTAGTGCTGAGTATCACCCCATGGGCCTCCACAAACTATGTGAACGTACTGCTGAGTGTCACCCCATGGGCCCCCACAAACTATGTGAACGTAGTGCTGAGTATCATCCCATGGGCCCCCACAAACTATGTGAACGTACTGCTGAGTATCACCCCATGGGCCCCCACAAACTATGTGAACGTAGTGCTGAGTATCACCCCATGGGCCTCCACAAACTATGTGAACGTACTGGTGCGTATCACCCCATGGGCCTCCACAAACTATGTGAACGTAGTGCTGAGTATCACCCCATGGGCCTCCACAAACTATGTGAACGTACTGCTGAGTATCACCCCATGGGCCCCCACAAACTATGTGAACGTACTGCTGAGTATCACCCCATGGGCCTCCACAAACTATGTGAACGTACTGGTGAGTATCACCCCATGGGCCTCCACAAACTATGTGAATGTACTGCTGAGTATCACCCCATGGGCCCCCACAAACTATGTGAACGTAGTGCTGAGTATCACCCCATGGGCCTCTACAAACTATGTGAACGTAGTGCTGAGTATCACCCCCATGGGCCTCCACAAACTATGTGAACGTACTGCTGAGTGTCACCCCATGGGCCCCCACAAACTATGTGAACGTACTGCTGAGTATCATCCCATGGGCCCCCACAAACTATGTGAACGTAGTGCTGAGTATCACCCCATGGGGCTCTACAAACTATGTGAACGTAGTGCTGAGTATCACCCCCATGGGCCTCCACAAACTATGTGAACGTACTGCTGAGTATCACCCCATGGGCCCCCACAAACTATGTGAACGTACTGCTGAGTATCATCCCATGGGCCCCCACAAACTATGTGAACGTACTGCTGAGTATCACCCCATGGGCCCCCACAAACTATGTGAACGTAGTGCTGAGTATCACCCCATGGGCCTCCACAAACTATGTGAACGTACTGGTGCGTATCACCCCATGGGCCTCCACAAACTATGTGAACGTAGTGCTGAGTATCACCCCATGGGCCTCCACAAACTATGTGAACGTAGTGCTGAGTATCACCCCATGGGTCCCCACAATCTATGTGAACGTACTGCTGAGTATCACCCCATGGGCCCCCACAAACTCTAAGCTATGGATAGAAATATTGAAATGAATTTAATATATATTATAGAATATACATATATATATGGAAATGCGATTACATTTAACAAACGAGTGTCCCTATTGACATGCTATTATAATTAAGGAATGGATTGAATATTGAACAGATTATAATCAGACTTTCCAACAATGTCTACATCATAGGTCAATCTTTCGTTATCCAAGATGTGACTGGAGTGGGCACATTAATTTACAAGACTTTGCATGACTTTAACCATTGTTACTTCTTGTGTAAAAACTATTTTTTTTTTTTATTTTACAAATCTATTTCAATAACAATGTGTTATGGTCGCTGATAATGATAAAAGTTTTTTTGTTCGAATGTTTTTTTTTTCCCAGAACGCATTGAAAAAGTATTAAAAAGCTAAAAATGGCATATAAAAGCCCAAGGGAGCTAATGACGGGTGATTTTATTTATTGTGCTTCTACTGAACACTACGACTACGAATTTATTTTTCGCCTGCGCCTGCATTGTGTCTATCTACTTACAGCTTTATAACTTTCAAATCTATTATATTATTCAAGACTAAGTCTGCCTTATTGATCCTAGAGTGACCAACGTATCTTCTCTTAGCTTAGTATATTCTCTATATACAATCAAATAAAATACGAGGAATTGTTTAAGTGATGACAAAGTCAGCCCTAACCGTAATTACATTATTTTTAACAAATTCTATTAAATCGGAGCCAATTTGACTGCGTTGATGTAGTGGATTGACAATCTGAACGAGATCCTTATATATAACACAAAAGTACTTCTATAAGCTTTTCGTCGTTATCAGCGTGATCAGACAGTGGACACGCTACGCCCTAGGGTCAAGGCACTCAGGTCTGTACAAAGTACACTTCTGTGGAAAAATACATCGGGGGGGTAGGTGGGGGAGTACGGTCCTTCGGGTCATTGGTTTTTATAGTTCTCTGAGTCTCTAAAGTCACAACAGTATTCTCCCTTCCCCCCCCCCCCTCACCAAAATCAACCCCCCCACCACACACACACACACACACGTTTGCCATAGCTTAACCAAGCGTACAGACCTTGGTGCAGCATGGTGACCTGCCCTGAGGTCAGCTCGACGCGACTCATTATGGGATTAACGGGAATATGTTTTCTGTCATTTTGATATGTCCTCTGTGCTGACAGGATAGAAAGGGGAAAAAAAAATCAGTCAAATGTCTTCTGGTCAATATAAAAGCAAGATTTTTTTTACCCCTTTCTGTTTGGCACTCAAATTAAAACTGGGAATATTAATTAGATGTAATGGGGGCACAGGAAGACGTTTTGGCACGAACTGTTTTAGTAACATTGTACATATTTATTTAATTGTTTTGAAAATGAATGATACATAACTATCCTTGTTTTGCATATGTTTGTTTTCAAACGTATTATTTATGTAACTATTAGTATTAATTGAAGTCCATTAAATTTGCGATTCAAATTTAATGTGTAATTATTGTTATATCACTGTGGGTGTGGGTGGGTGGGTGTGGGTGGGTGTGGGTTTTAATATTGTTCACAAACAAAATGAAACAATAATAATAAAAAATATCCATGCAAATGATTAACTTAATATATAGTACCTCCAACTTAATATATAGTACCTCTAACTTAATATATAGTACCTCCAACTTAATATATAGTACCTCCAACTTAATATATAGTACCTCCAACTTAATATATAGTACCTCCAACTTAATATATAGTACCTCTAACTTAATATATAGTACCTCTAACTTAATATATAGTACCTCCAACTTAATATATAGTACCTCTAACTTAATATATAGTACCTCCAACTTAATATATAGTACCTCTAACTTAATATACAGTACCTCTAACTTAATATATAGTACCTCTAACTTAATATATAGTACCTCTAACTTAATATATAGTACCTCCAACTTAATATATAGTACCTCCAACTTAATATATAGTACCTCTAACTTAATATATAGTACCTCTAACTTAATATATAGTACCTCCAACTTAATATATAGTACCTCTAACTTAATATATAGTACCTCTAACTTAATATATAGTACCTCTAACTTAATATATAGTACCTCTAACTTAATATATAGTAACTCCAACTTAATATATAGTACCTCTAACTTAATATATAGTACCTCCAACTTAATATATAGTACCTCTAACTTAATATATAGTACCTCTAACTTAATATATAGTACCTCCAACTTAATATATAGTACCTCTAACTTAATATATAGTACCTCTAACTTAATATATAGCACCTCCAACTTAATATATAGTACCTCTAATTTAATATATAGTACCTCTAACTTAATATATAGTACCTCCAACTTAATATATAGTACCTCTAACTTAATATATAGTACCTCTAACTTAATATATAGTACCTCCAACTTAATATATAGTACCTCTAACTTAATATATAGTACCTCCAACTTAATATATAGTACCTCCAACTTAATATATAGTACCTCTAATTTAATATATAGTACCTCTAACTTAATATATATTACCTCCAACTTAATATATAGTACCTCTAACTTAATATATAGTACCTCCAACTTAATATATAGTACCTCCAACTTAATATATAGTACCTCTAACTTAATATATTGTACCTCTAACTTAATATATAGTACCTCCAACCATATATATAGTACCTCTAACTAAATATATAGTACCTCCAACTTTATATAAAGTACCTCCAACTTAATATATAGTATCTCTAACTTAATATATAGTACCTCTAACTTAATATATAGTACCTCCAATTTAATGTATAGTACCTCTAACTTAATATATAGTACCTCTAACTTAATATATAGTACCTCCAACTTAATATATAGTACCTCTAACTTAATATATAGTACCTCCAACTTAATATATAGTACCTCTAACTTAATATACAGTACCTCTAACTTAATATATAGTACCTCTAACTTAATATATAGTACCTCTAACTTAATATATAGTACCTCCAACTTAATATATAGTACCTCCAACTTAATATATAGTACCTCTAACTTAATATATAGTACCTCTAACTTAATATATAGTACCTCCAACTTAATATATAGTACCTCTAACTTAATATATAGTACCTCTAACTTAATATATAGTACCTCTAACTTAATATATAGTACCTCTAACTTAATATATAGTAACTCCAACTTAATATATAGTACCTCTAACTTAATATATAGTACCTCTAACTTAATATATAGTACCTCCAACTTAATATATAGTACCTCTAACTTAATATATAGTACCTCTAACTTAATATATAGTACCTCCAACTTAATATATAGTACCTCTAACTTAATATATAGTACCTCTAACTTAATATATAGCACCTCCAACTTAATATATAGTACCTCTAATTTAATATATAGTACCTCTAACTTAATATATAGTACCTCCAACTTAATATATAGTACCTCTAACTTAATATATAGTACCTCTAACTTAATATATAGTACCTCCAACTTAATATATAGTACCTCTAACTTAATATATAGTACCTCTAACTTAATATATAGTACCTCCAACTTAATATATAGTACCTCTAACTTAATATATAGTACCTCCAACTTAATATATAGTACCTCCAACTTAATATATAGTACCTCTAATTTAATATATAGTACCTCTAACTTAATATATATTACCTCCAACTTAATATATAGTACCTCTAACTTAATATATAGTACCTCCAACTTAATGTATAGTACCTCCAACTTAATATATAGTACCTCTAACTTAATATATAGTACCTCCAACTTAATATATAGTACCTCTAACTTAATATATAGTACCTCTAACTTAATATATAGTACCTCCAACTTAATATATAGTACCTCTAACTTAATATATTGTACCTCTAACTTAATATATAGTACCTCTAACTTAATATATAGTACATCTAACTTAATATATAGTACCTCCAACTTAATATATAGTACCTCTAACTTAATATATAGTACCTCTAACTTAATATATAGTACCTCCAACTTAATATATAGTACGTCTAACTTAATATATAGTACCTCTAACTTAATATATAGTACCTCTAACTTAATATATAGTACCTCTAACTTAATATATAGTACCTCCAACTTAATATATAGTACATCTAACTTAATATATAGTACCTCTAACTTAATATATAGTACCTCCAACTTAATATATAGTACCTCTAACTTAATATATAGTACCTCTAACTTAATATATAGTACCTCCAACTTAATATATAGTACCTCTAACTTAATATATAGTACCTCTAACTTATATATATATAGTACCTCCAACTTAATATATAGTACCTCTAACTTAATATAAAGTACCTCTAACTTAATATATAGTACCTCTAACTTAATATATAGTACCTCTAACTTAATATATAGTACCTCCAACTTAATATATAGTACCTCTAACTTAATATATAGTACCTCTAACTAAATATATAGTACCTCCAACTTAATATATAGTACCTCCAACTTAATATATAGTACCTCTAACTTAATATATAGTACCTCCAACTTAATATATAGTACCTCTAACTTAATATATAGTACCTCTAACTAAATATATAGTACCTCCAACTTAATATATAGTACCTCCAACCATATATATAGTACCTCTAACTAAATATATAGTACCTCCAACTTTATATAAAGTACCTCCAACTTAATATATAGTATCTCTAACTTAATATATAGTACCTCCAACTTAATATATAGTACCTCTAACTTAATATATAGTACCTCCAACTTAATATATAGTACCTGTAACTTAATATATAGTACCTCCAACTTAATATATAGTACCTCTAACTTAATATATAGTACCTCCAACTTAATATATAGTACCTCTAACTTAATATATAGTACCTCCAACTTAATATATAGTACCTCTAACTTAATATATAGTACCTCCAACTTAATAAATAGTACCTCTAACTTAATATATAGTACCCCTTACTTAATATATAGTACCTCTAACTTAATATATAGTACCTCTAACTTAATATATAGTACCTCTAACTTAATATATAGTACCTCCAACTTAATATATAGTACCTCTAACTTAATATATAGTACCTCCAACTTAATATATAGTACCTCTAACTTAATATATAGTACCTCCAACTTAATATATAGTACCTCCAACTTAATATATAGTACCTCCAACTTAATATATAGTACCTCTAACTTAATATATAGTACCTCTAACTTAATATATAGTACCTCTAACTTAATATATAGTACCTCCAACTTAATATATAGTACCTCCAACTTAATATATAGTACCTCCAACTTAATATATAGTACCTCTAATTTAATATATAGTACCTCTAACTTAATATATATTACCTCCAACTTAATATATAGTACCTCTAACTTAATATATAGTACCTCCAACTTAATATATAGTACCTCCAACTTAATATATAGTACCTCTAACTTAATATATTGTACCTCTAACTTAATATATAGTACCTCCAACCATATATATAGTACCTCTAACTAAATATATAGTACCTCCAACTTTATATAAAGTACCTCCAACTTAATATATAGTATCTCTAACTTAATATATAGTACCTCTAACTTAATATATAGTACCTCCAATTTAATGTATAGTACCTCTAACTTAATATATAGTACCTCTAACTTAATATATAGTACCTCCAACTTAATATATAGTACCTCTAACTTAATATATAGTACCTCCAACTTAATATATAGTACCTCTAACTTAATATACAGTACCTCTAACTTAATATATAGTACCTCTAACTTAATATATAGTACCTCTAACTTAATATATAGTACCTCCAACTTAATATATAGTACCTCCAACTTAATATATAGTACCTCTAACTTAATATATAGTACCTCTAACTTAATATATAGTACCTCCAACTTAATATATAGTACCTCTAACTTAATATATAGTACCTCTAACTTAATATATAGTACCTCTAACTTAATATATAGTACCTCTAACTTAATATATAGTAACTCCAACTTAATATATAGTACCTCTAACTTAATATATAGTACCTCTAACTTAATATATAGTACCTCCAACTTAATATATAGTACCTCTAACTTAATATATAGTACCTCTAACTTAATATATAGTACCTCCAACTTAATATATAGTACCTCTAACTTAATATATAGTACCTCTAACTTAATATATAGCACCTCCAACTTAATATATAGTACCTCTAATTTAATATATAGTACCTCTAACTTAATATATAGTACCTCCAACTTAATATATAGTACCTCTAACTTAATATATAGTACCTCTAACTTAATATATAGTACCTCCAACTTAATATATAGTACCTCTAACTTAATATATAGTACCTCTAACTTAATATATAGTACCTCCAACTTAATATATAGTACCTCTAACTTAATATATAGTACCTCCAACTTAATATATAGTACCTCCAACTTAATATATAGTACCTCTAATTTAATATATAGTACCTCTAACTTAATATATATTACCTCCAACTTAATATATAGTACCTCTAACTTAATATATAGTACCTCCAACTTAATGTATAGTACCTCCAACTTAATATATAGTACCTCTAACTTAATATATAGTACCTCCAACTTAATATATAGTACCTCTAACTTAATATATAGTACCTCTAACTTAATATATAGTACCTCCAACTTAATATATAGTACCTCTAACTTAATATATTGTACCTCTAACTTAATATATAGTACCTCTAACTTAATATATAGTACATCTAACTTAATATATAGTACCTCCAACTTAATATATAGTACCTCTAACTTAATATATAGTACCTCTAACTTAATATATAGTACCTCCAACTTAATATATAGTACGTCTAACTTAATATATAGTACCTCTAACTTAATATATAGTACCTCTAACTTAATATATAGTACCTCTAACTTAATATATAGTACCTCCAACTTAATATATAGTACATCTAACTTAATATATAGTACCTCTAACTTAATATATAGTACCTCCAACTTAATATATAGTACCTCTAACTTAATATATAGTACCTCTAACTTAATATATAGTACCTCCAACTTAATATATAGTACCTCTAACTTAATATATAGTACCTCTAACTTATATATATATAGTACCTCCAACTTAATATATAGTACCTCTAACTTAATATAAAGTACCTCTAACTTAATATATAGTACCTCTAACTTAATATATAGTACCTCTAACTTAATATATAGTACCTCCAACTTAATATATAGTACCTCTAACTTAATATATAGTACCTCTAACTAAATATATAGTACCTCCAACTTAATATATAGTACCTCCAACTTAATATATAGTACCTCTAACTTAATATATAGTACCTCCAACTTAATATATAGTACCTCTAACTTAATATATAGTACCTCTAACTAAATATATAGTACCTCCAACTTAATATATAGTACCTCCAACCATATATATAGTACCTCTAACTAAATATATAGTACCTCCAACTTTATATAAAGTACCTCCAACTTAATATATAGTATCTCTAACTTAATATATAGTACCTCCAACTTAATATATAGTACCTCTAACTTAATATATAGTACCTCCAACTTAATATATAGTACCTGTAACTTAATATATAGTACCTCCAACTTAATATATAGTACCTCTAACTTAATATATAGTACCTCCAACTTAATATATAGTACCTCTAACTTAATATATAGTACCTCCAACTTAATATATAGTACCTCTAACTTAATATATAGTACCTCCAACTTAATAAATAGTACCTCTAACTTAATATATAGTACCCCTTACTTAATATATAGTACCTCTAACTTAATATATAGTACCTCTAACTTAATATATAGTACCTCTAACTTAATATATAGTACCTCCAACTTAATATATAGTACCTCTAACTTAATATATAGTACCTCCAACTTAATATATAGTACCTCTAACTTAATATATAGTACCTCCAACTTAATATATAGTACCTCCAACTTAATATATAGTACCTCCAACTTAATATATAGTACCTCTAACTTAATATATAGTACCTCTAACTTAATATATAGTACCTCTAACTTAATATATAGTACCTCCAACTTAATATATAGTACCTCCAACTGAAAAAAAAAACAGAGAGAAAACTGATGAATGCATTTCGCACACTTTGCCTATAATTTCTGGGGGCGGGGAAAAGATGTTTATATGTTTTACGTTTCGGATGTTCCCTCGGAATGGACCATTATTATACCCTAGATCACTCCTCCCAGAGGATGGCGGGGGATTGCGGCGGGAAGGATTCGAACCTGGGACCATCATCGACATGTCCTGAGCACATGTTATAATTATTTTTGGAGAGGAGGTGGGGGGAGGGGTATATACAAGTAACAATTGTATAGTGAAGAAATGTTTGTAATAAAAAAAAATGTGTGTCTCAAAATGTATTCTGAGATGCAGTAATGCATTATTCAGACAGAATGGCGTTCTGGTCGTGTTGTATGCGCTCTGGACTGTCGTCTTGTATAAGAACCCTGCGTCATCGCAATCACCAGCAGTCCTGCTTCAAAAGGTCATTTCTTGCAGAATCAAGACAACCTTGCTCAACAGACGTACGACTAGCAAGTGTGTGTGTGTGTTGGAGGGGAGAGATCGAGGGGTGAAAACTTTGAAATATTTTTTTCTTCTTCTCAGTTCTCTCTCAAGCAGACGATATAAGACAAGCAGACGACATGGACAACAAAATAACGGCTACGCGGAGCCATATTCAAACATTTTTACTAGACGTGTTTGCAATATTAACATTTTAATCTTAAATAATAATACAAAAAACGCCACTTATCCGAGTCCATCACACGTAAAGTGCACAGCGGCACCAATCCTTCAACGCCTTGGTCGTCTTCTTCAACAGCCTCCAGGTTCAAGGCCATCTTGATAAAACCCTGTCCTCCTATTACGATTAAAATTAATTTGAAAAACAAGATCGCTAAATAGTTAACAAAACAAATACGTTTTTGTTTAAAGTGTAGTTTGGGGAAACAAATACTGGTCAACTTAATTAGAAACAAAAAAAAAACATAAAACGAAATAGTTTAAGAAATGAACAGAAAAGAATTAAATTAGAATGAACAAAAAAAAAGTGTTATTTCTTTTGAACAAATTCTATTTCAGGTTCTCTTATTGGCCCGTTTCTATGAAAGCATTATTCTAGTGATTGTACATTCAATGATTTAAAAATAACTTATTTTATTTTATAAACTATCTCGTTCGATTAGATTAATAATAATAACAATAATAATTTTATTTATAATGCGCTGTTAACAAACAAAATGTAGACTCAAGGCGCTGTAATAACATTACAAACACAAACACAACAATAGAAATAAAAAACTATTCTAAAAAAATGAAACAAGTAGGTCTTAATGTTCTTCTTAAAAGTTGTTTAGCATGTTGTCTGTCTGATTGCGTTTGAATGTTTGTTCTCTGGTTGTGGGGTTTTTCAGTTGTTTATAAATTTGTGTCTTCGTTGCTTTTCTCTCTCTCTCTCTCTAAATATGTTTGTTCTAATGTTCTTTAATGTTTCTCTCGCTCTCACCACAAACACAAAGTTAGGGGTCTATAGAGCCGTCATCCTTCCTACATTGCTCTATGCCTCAGAAACATGGACAGTGTACAGTAAACATACATAGAAACTGAACCACTTCCACATGACATGTCTGAGAAAAATACTAAATGTCAAATGGCAAGACAAAATACCAGATACTGAAGTCCTTCGAAGAGCGTGCCTACAAAGCATCCACACAATCCTGATGCAGTCCCAGCTGCGATGGGCAGGTCACGTCTACAGAATGGAAGACCACCGCATCCCTAAACGACTCTTGTATGGCCAACTAAGCGAAGGAAAGCGCTCGCAAGGTGGTCAAAGAAAGCGCTTCAGGGACACCCTCAAAGCTTCTCTGAAGGCGTTCAGCATAGACCCAGGCACCTGGGAGACAGAGGCACATGACAGAGCATCATGGCGTCGCACTGTGAAAACTGGTGCACAGGTTGCTGAGGAAAAAAGAACAATGCTGTCAGAAGAAAAACGCCAGAGAAGAAAATCAAGGCAAACGACACTAGCTCCAGCTGGAAAAACCTGCCCAGTGTGCGGCCGAACATTCCGGGCTCACATAGGTCTCACCAGCCACATGAGGAGGCATAAAACCCCAGTGCAAAGCCCTCAGCCCATTGGATGACAAAGTGGTCATCATCGAACCACGATGGACGAACTATATAATGTTTCTCTCTCTCACACACACACAGGGCCGATCCTAATAATTGCGGGGCACTATGCAATTTTGTCTTTTTTTACAGGAGATTTCCACGAGCCCTTGGAAAATCAGGAGGCCGCGGGAACCCTGTAATATTAGTTATAATGGTTTAATTTAATAATATACACCTAGAATAAGCACGGGGCCTAAAAAAGTGCGGTGCCCACTACGTGCGCAAAGATTGCAGTAGCCTAAGACCGGCCCTGCACATACACACTTCTCCACTTTCTTTCACATTTCCACCCCCATCTCTCTCTCTCTCTTTCTCTCTCTTTTTTTCTTTATTTTATTTACTTGTGAAAAAAAAAGAGAGAAAGTAGGTGGAAAGGGGTTAAAATGGGGGGGGGGGGAGGAAAGAAGATGGCCAGTCCGAATTCCTACCTTTGATGACCGCTGATCTTTTGACCTCATGTCCGGGTCATGTGAGCACGCGACAGTGCGTGCGTTGACCTGCATGGAAACAGAGAACGTGTATGTGCGTGTGTGTGCAGTCAGTCAAGGCTACTAGATAAGATTGTGTCCCTCTGATGTTTTGGTAAAGGATGCTTTCTCTTCCCCAGCTCCTCTGCAGAGCAGACCTGTGGGGACAATGACTACCAGGGCGCCGCTGTAAAGAAAAAGACATTAACGCTGTCTCGTCTTTATTTATTTTCATTACAGCGTGGAGCATGGTGGAGCATGGTGGAGCATGGTGGGGTGGATATCTTTAGTCATTACTTTTTTAAGGGAAGTAGAGTGGAAGGAGGCATGTGGCGGTAAGCTAATGCCATTCGATTGACTCGAGATGATATCTACTAGTATCATGGACTGCTGTAAACAAAATTTATGTATGTTTATTGCTAGATCTTGGCAGTAATTTCGGATTGGTTTAAACGTACCACGTGCTAATGCTGTTGCTACTTCTATCAGGGTAGATCATTTCAGTGTCGTCAGATTCCCTTAACATTTTGTATACGATCACAAGACTAAGTTTTAATAATGTGACCTAACATAGTGTTTACAAGGTGGCCGAAAATGGTTACGAAATTGCCAAGTAAATACCAACATAGAGGCCAAATCGATACAATCTGTCTTTTAATTCAGTGTGGTTAATCAGTAATTCGGTGTGGTAAATCAGTGGGGACAATTAGTGTTGTCAGTGTGGTTAATTTCTTGTGGTCAATCGTCCTCTGACTACTAGAGGACAAACAAAGTGTTTGGAATTCGAGAGGAACTTTTTTCTACACACACACACAAATACTTTTCCTGCATGATTCATTTTTTTGTGCTGTCAAATTCTTATCAAGGCACGGGATTGTAAAACTTGAAAAGAACTTGATGTTTTAGAAGTAAACAAATCAAATTGTCTTCAATAACAGTCTTTCGTAAGATTCTGTCTTGTATTGTGTTGTGTTGTGTTGTGTTGTATTGTGTTGTGTTGTACAATACGACGGAAGCGTACATCAGCCTAGTGCCTATCACCTTTTTCCTTCAACTTCACATATCCCTTAGTCTGTTGGGGAACCACAAAAGATCTGTTGACTGTCTATCTCCTCTCCTTTCTATATTTTGCCTTGGAAAGAATCTCTTCCAATAGCAGGCCCTTCACGTCGTTTCTTCTAAAACATGGCATGCTTTTAGATATACAGTTTTATTAAAACTTTACAAAAAAAAGTGTAGGGACCTTTACTAAATCCATCCCCGGGTCCTCCGCATACTTAAATCCGGCTCTGCATGTAACACTACTAAAAACGACTCAATCTAAAATGAAACCACACTTTGTGACAGTATGAAAGTGTGTATGACTTGTTCACTATACTTTCTTTAATGAGCATATAGAACAAGTAAATTTTTTTATTTTTTTTTAAAGTAAGACAATGCCTCCTTTACGAGGCTGATGACTTTTTTAAAAAAAAAAGAGGGATTACTTTGCACTTGGTACGGCAACATTAAAAGACATTCTAGTTTGGTGAAAGACCTAGAGCTCCAGACTTACAGGACGGTGCGCAAAATGTTCCTTAACGTCTATTCATTATTTCACTCTTTAATGAAGACATGCGGGAATACCCGCTGACGTTTGTGTTCAATACATAGATCTAGATTGTCTTGAGCTCCAACTCAAAATTTAATGACTAGATTAGTATACTTCAAAAAATGATAGCAGTCAAACCACAACTTTCCCCCTGTGGCCTATTAGATATAATTTCCTAAACGGTACATTTTCTAAGAAAATAGTCACAGCCATTTTGAGAACCTTGTCCACTAAGGACACCTTACAGTGAAAGCTTTAAGGACTAGACTGTATCGAGGGCCGCATTTAAAAAAAGTTTGGTAGTGGCGGGCCGCATATAAATAAATAAATATATATATATATATATATATATATATACATATCTTAGAAAGATAAGCTTGCTGTGTAGAATGTCTTTTAATTCATATATGCACTGCATTACGATTTTTTAAAGTTGCTGTTGTCTTTTTATATCACAATATCCCCACAAATATACAGTTGTACTTAATGTGCAGTATTTTACTTCTTACACTCGTGCATAATGTTTCATAACTGTGAAACTATCTTACTACTTGTTACCCCTGTGTGTGACTGCTGTCAAATTACAGCCAGTCAACATTGACCAGTGATTATACTTGTTTAGTTTCCACAAAAAATGCTTGCTCACTGAATGAGACAATTTATGTTCCGGAAGTTATATGTCGGGACGAGCGAAGCCTTCCCTTGTGGAGCATCACCAGAGAATGCTGATCATGTCCTTCAATGGTGCATACTAAATCAAGGAACCCGAACAAGACTCTCGAAAGACTATTCGGAGAACTGCCTGATCTAGAAACCACTACCCGGTTCATCTCAGATATAGGATTACCGATCTGAACCCTTCAACGTGTAAAATGAGAACGAAGAAGAAGAACTGATGTATGTGTACCCAAATAGTGTGAACAGCAGCAAGGGTTTTATAAGTGTGGAAATACAGCTTCTGGCACCCATAAGACTCCCGTGGTATTGATGACTAGAACTTCTCTTTGCTTTGAGTTATGTCCTCTGGAGCATCAAATCAGCTTCTCTTAATAAGTGTTGTACTTTTAATCATTTCACTAAAGATAGTTTCATCTTTCAGCATAGGAAAATGACAAAAAACTATTTATTTTTTTTTTGCTTGCCTGTAGAAATATAAAATCCTTGTTTGATAACATGCATTTGCATTTCATATGTAAACAATCAATTGCAATAACAATTGTAGGAAACATGAAATTTTGTCTTCCACTCTTCATTAGAAATATTGGTAACAAAGTCACAGTCAATGCCCTTCAAGTAACATAACAATTTCATCCTTGAGATTTTATACTCTTCTCATATGCCTTGCCCATGCTAAGCTAGCGGATACATTGGATTATTTATTCATAAATCGGAACTACCCGTGGTTAACTCCCCTAGCCCTAGTAAGTATAAGTAGTACCTTTGAAATTGACAATGTAAATTTAACTTGTATGCAGCTTTGTGCAAGCTTTCCTGTTTCAAGTTTATGGTTCTCAGTCAAAGATCGAGCGCCGTCAGTTGTTACACTTGCTATGTTATTCCAAGCCTACCCAACACTCAGACATTGTGTCTTGAATTGAGTGTATTGATGTATAGCCAATAAGCATAAACTTCGTTTACTTAAAACTTTTTATAATGAGACAGTTTCAATAATTTATATAGATATTTTTTTATGTTTGCATTTTTATATCTATATACTGTGTGCACACCTAATTTCTGTAGGTGTCGGCGGGCCAAATAAAACACCTCGGCGGGCCGCATGTGGCCCGCGGGCCGTAATTTGCCCACCCCTGGACTAGATCTAACTTGAGCGTCAGTTTACTTCTGCTGACAAAAAAAAAGGGACTATTTGGTAGCAACTGGTTTCAGAAATGGACAGCTATGGTACCGAGACCGAGACCTACAAGTACCTTTCAAATTCAGTGAAAAAAAATCTTCTGCCGAAGAAAAGAGCAGAATTCAGAAAGAGAACTTTAATCGATTTCAGGACGAGGGGAACTAAATACGTTTAATGTTTCAACCTTAGCAAAACAACACGGAGGTGTATCAGGAGGTTTGGAGTGATTGGTCCTGTAACATAAGGTTTGCAGTGATTGGTCCCGTAACTTGAGGTTTGCAGTGTTGGTCCCGTAACTTGATGTTTGCAGTGATTGGTCCCGTAACATAAGGTTTGCAGTGATTGGTCCCGTAACATAAGGTTTGCAGTAATTGGTCCCGTAACTTGAGGTTTGCAGTGATTGGTCCCGTAACCTGAGGTTTTCAGTGATTGGTCCCGTAACTAGTGGTTTGGAGTAATAGGTCTCGTAACTTAAGGTTTGGAGTCATAGGTCACGTAACATGAGGTTTGCAGTGATTGGTCCCGTAACATAAGGTTTGCAATGATTGGTCCCGTAACATAAGGTTTGCAGTGATTGGTCCCGTAACTTGAGGTTTGGAGTAATTGGTCTCGTAACTAGAGGTTTGGAGAAATAGGTCTCGTAACTTAAGGTTTGGAGTCATAGGTCTCGTAACATGAAGTTTGGAGTGATTGGTCCTGAAACATGAGGTTTAGACTGATTGGTCCCTTTTTTTTTTCCTAGGTAAAGTCGCAGAGAAATCCAAAGAAAACTAAATCGTCCTCACAGAAATAACAAGGTCCGTGATCAACAGGTTCAATAACCCTTGCTTTCAATGTATTTCTTCAGTTTACATCTCTACAAATCCAAAATGAAATATGGTATGTCAAAGGGTCAATGGTCACAAGAAAGGGCATGCTATGGACGTCTGCATTAAGCCGCGCCTACACTATGTCCAGATTTGACGTGTCCTCAAAATGTCTTTTTGAACCCAAACGTTTAGACAAGTGTGTACGTGAACGTGTCCGAGCGTGTGGTGTTTCTGGACATGCTTGGTTAGCCACATACCTTTATACCCCCACTCCCCCCAACCTACACTCTGCCACCCCTCCCTCCCGACACTCTGCAATGGAAGAAAAATAAATTCAAACAGTATTTTGCAGCTTCAGAGCAAATACTATCGACAGAAGGTAACATGAAGTGTACAGTGTCCACTCGACATGTCCAGCGACCCCCCCCCCCACCTGCGAGGCAAAGCTTTTGTTAGGGCACCGAGAGGTTTCCTCCACTTTTGTAGGCATTCTCTTTTTATTTCAATGCGGGTTTCTTCCCTCTCTATATCTCACACCTCCCCCCTTGCACTTCATTTTTGCCCCTCCCCCCCAATCTCCCAGCCCCCATCGCTTCACCCTCTCCCTCTGTGCCTATAACAATGCATTCTCGCCCACAAGGTCACCCAATGGAGGTTAACTCTGCATTCTGCCCTGCAGGTGTGCATGTTGGTACAAACAAAAAAAAAGGAGGTGAACAACCGGTAAATGGACGAGATGGTCAAACTTCCCTCCCCTCCACATTTCCTCCCCTTCTCTCCCAGGTCACTGGACAGGAACGGACAGGACGTGGTGACCTGACGTACACCCATCCAAAGTCTTGCCCAGTAAAGACTTGTCCAGTATCACTAGCAATGAATGAAGTGTAGTGGAAATGGAGGGGAGGGGGGGGGGCTAGGAGATAAAAGCCCGAGGCACTTAAAACGTATCATTCTAAAATAAGGACCAGCATTAATAGCCATCCATGTTTCCAAGCAATAAATCTTCCTTTCCATTAAAGCATGCCTGTGGTTAAAATGTTAATCAAAGCAATAACTATTCTAATGCTTTTTTATTTGGGAGGTGGGGGGGGGGGTCCGAAAATGCCCCAAATCAGATTGAAGTAGTTATTAAGGGAGCGATACAGCTGCTGATCTGTCACGTGGTGTTTTTTTAAAAACAAGTTTCTTAAATTGTTATTAGTAAAAGTGACTTATTCAAGATAATGTCATTATAAAAAATAGCAGCATGTTTTGTATGTTGTACCCTTAGCAAGAAGTGCCGAAGAAAATTATGTTTTTACATTATTTAACATTAAGCTGTTAATTAAGATTCATTTTGATTCTCTCTCTCACACACACACACACAGAGTAGGAAATAAGGTTATAGAATGACTCCACAAAAAGATACCTAATTAAAAAGATATAAAATTACTTCATGCATGAAGATTGATGTTATACAGTTGAAACAAAAGATTCTAGATAAGATTTACTCATTGAAACAGTTACAAAAAAAAACAAAAAAAAAACAAACAAAACAAGATTACAAAGAGACAGAGTTTGTGTTATCACACCGAGACCCTAAATATTGTTTAGAAGAATCCTGTCACTTTTAGGGGTACGGTTGTGGCGTAGACCTGCCATGCCATTAAAATAGTCATCATTAGACACTGTTATAAGAATTGTAACGAATCTTGATTCACTTAACTAGTTCGTGTTTTAAATAGTTCTTCAAATAGAAACAAACAACAAGCAAAATATTAAAAAATACTATAAAAAAAAAAACTTAGATAAGGGGAATAACTACATAATTACAGCCATTTTCGCCCCTTCCCAGTATAGAGGATAACTAATTAGAAAAGATACCGAGGATACCATATGGACAAAAAAAAAAGGTTTTAAAACTGAAATGAATATACGGATGACGTAATTGTCTTTTTTAGCGGCCCTCGAAAGGGGAAAAGACGCTATTAGTTTTGTGCGAAATGTCTGTCCGTCTGTCCGTCCATCCCGTTTAGATCTCGTAAACTAGAAAAGATATTGAAAATCCGACATCACAATATTTTAGACCTTTCAAAGTTCTGATGCAACGGCTACTTCTTTTTTTCTGAAAGCGAAAAATCTTAATTTTTAAAATCAGTTAATTAGTATGCATCATAATTTAGACCTAATTTAAACGAATAGTAATCTTGTAAACTTCATTTTTCTAAACTTTTTTTTCATTGCGAAATAAATTTAAAAAAAAATTTTTTTTGAGCATTCGAATAAGAGATTGAGCTATTTCAAAACAATTAGATCAATTATAAGACATCAGTTAGGCCAGGGGAGGCGCGGTGGCTGAACGGTAAAGAATTTGGCTTCCAAACCGGGGGTCCCGGGTTCGAATCCTGGCGAAGACTGGGATTTTCAACTTTGGAATCTTTGGGCGCCTCTGAGTCCAATCAGCTCTAATGGGTACCTGACATTAGTTGGGGAAAAGTAAAGGCGGTTGGTCGTTGTGCTGGTTACATGACACCCTCGTTAACCGTAGGCCACAAAAACAGATGAACTTTACATCATGTGGTTCTGAAAGGGGAACTAGTTAGGCCAGGTTCACATCTAACTTTACATTCACTTTCACCTATCCTTTGATCTGCGGGACCGTTGGGGAACTACACAAGATCTATTAACCTTCTTTCTCCATTCTTATCTCTCCTTTGTCTTTGATATAATTTCATTCGGATGTTCTTTCTTAAACCCTTTCTGAAAATATTGAAGCCTGCCTGGGTGGACCACTTCGGGGGCCGATTTCGAGTTTGTTTTTCCACCTTGTTTGTAACCTTGTTTTTAATCCTTTAGTTAGGGAATATCTGTAATTTGTAAAATAAGAACATATACTATTTGGATAAGAGTATTAGCGTCTCATTTTAATAGAAGAAAAACACTATGGAGAGCTGCCAGTTTTGGAAACCACTGTTCAGTTTATCTCGTATATTTGGTCTAGTGACTAGTCAACTCTAGTCATCTGAAGCCTCCCATATAACAATGAGAAAGAAATTGTAACTAACTTGAACACATTGAAATAAATTCGTAGTGACATTGAGAAGATATATTTCACAGTTTGGTCAGACGTTAGATCAAAGTACCTTATATCCTTAATTCCTAATAATAGCATTGAAGCGGAATTTAAAAAAACAACAACAAGGGATGGTTCAAAGGGGGAGAGAGCTGTCCCCTTCATCAAACTACATTTGTGGTCGAAAGAGAGAAAGGAAAGAGCTTTTAGAGTTATTTCCCTTGACTCGGTGGGGAACTGTCCCACTTGTTGGACACACATCTCACACTCACACAAGAACAAAGACTCACGTCTGCATGCACGAGTGCACAGACATATATCAGACACCTGTGAATGTGTCAATCAATAGCGCATAGGCTGTCACTAAGTGAGACCTGGAATCGAATGTCTATCCCCGTTCACAAAACTTGCTTCAAGATGAGTCAACATTGATTATTAACCTTCCATGTCGGAGTAGGGCCCTGGTGAAGACCTGCCACGTCCTTACAAAAAGTCACCAGTGGACACTGGGAAGAGAATTGTAATGAATTGAGTTCTACTTCAACGCATCTTCTTTCACTTGAAGCCTGTCATGTATATAAACCTATGTTATAAGGCTTGTCTTCGAGTTCGACGATTAATGAGGAATGCAGTATTTCCCGTGACTACGCAGCCCCAGTTACGACCTACATATTTTACCCCAAGCTAGGCAACCATAACCATTGTCCGCAGGTGGTCGATTAAGATTTTCTTTTCGCCGTTCGCGTCTGTCCTCGGCAGTGGATTTTCTTTCGGTCTCAAATGTGTATCACGCGGCCTTTGTGAATGACCTCCAGCCCTCAAGCCGTCTCGTTCTGAAGCCGCATTCTACGTCAGCTAATGCAAGTTGGCGTCTAAGCTGGTCTTTAAAGCGTTTCCGTTGGGCACCTCTGTTACGTCGATCACCTTTTAGCTCACCAAAAAAAAAAAAAGACTGCTTTTGGCATACGTCGTTCGTCTCCCATAAGGGATACGTGCCCTGCCCAGGGTAGCTGTCGGACCATAGAAAGTCCCTTTATGCTATCCATACTTCAACACATCCCTCCATTCAGATCTCTCCTGGGTCTTTCGTCTCCACGCCCTAACCCCAAGCTGTTGTAGATCTGATTATTAACATTATAGTAACATTTTTTCTTAAACAAGACTATAGTGCTAACAAAATACAACCTCACAGTTGTGTGTTGACATATTGCTAGAGAGTCTCTTGTGAACGCTCCATGATACTTCAAAGAAGATTTGGGCTAGACCAAAATACATTTATGAAAGCCGGCCTTACACTCCTCCCGCCCGGGTTTTAATAAGGATTGGGTCAAGTCCTGTCGAAACTTTAACCGGATCCTGACAACCACGACAGGTCTTCAAGTGCCCTATGACGTGCGAATAGATTACCCCATTTTTACCTCAACCGTTGGCACAGTTTGAGGGAACCCTTTACACACGTGAGTGTGTGTGTGAGTGTGTGTAATGAGTAGGGAAAGATTCCTAGTAAGTAGTACATGAAGGACTTTGATTATATTTGCCATATTTATCACACCCATTAGTGTCAGCCAGTGCATGTGTACGGAGTGACATGACCCAAACACAGTCACCGCAGGCACATTTAAATTTAACCTTCTCACTCTGCCTCGAATAAAATGTAATTAAATTGCACCTTGACTCGAGGTCAGGGGTTCTCAACTTATGTACACTGTAAGGCACAAAAATCAGACGTACATGCTTTCGTGACATCTTTCTTTCCTGGTGATGGGATGATATGACTTAATATTATAGTTGTGACATATCGTTATAGTTATGACCTATATTGTTATAGTTATGAACTAATGTTATAGTTATGAACTATTATTATAGTTATGACCTATTGTTATAGTTATGAACTATTGTTATACTTATGATATATTGTTATTGTATCGTTTTAAACTGCAAGTTGAAATGTTGAAATGATTGGTCATAATTACCTCTTAATTCAACTCACAAAATTACGAATTCTTTTAACAAGACACTGAACTGAAACTAACAGTCTCAATGTTAGTTAGATCACAGTGTCACGCTTCCAAACTCACTCCACAGGGACATGTCCACGCCTATACATCACAGTGTCACGCTTCCAAACTCAGCCCACAGGGACATGTCCACACCTATACATCACAGTGTCACGCTTCCAAACTCAGCCCACAGGGACATGTCCACGCCTATACATCACAGTGTCACGCTTCCAAACTCAGCCCACAGGGACATGTCCACACCTATACATCACAGTGTCACGCTTCCAAACTCACTCCACAGGGACATGTCCACGCCTATACATCACAGTGTCACGCTTCCAAACTCAGCCCACAGGGACATGTCCACACCTATACATCACAGTGTCACGCTTCCAAACTCACTCCACAGGGACATGTCCACGCCTATACATCACAGTGTCACGCTTCCAAACTCAGCCCACAGGGACATGTCCACGCCTATACATCACAGTGTCACGCTTCCAAACTCAGCCCACAGGGACATGTCCACACCTATACATCATAGTGTCACGCTTCCAAACTCAGCCCACAGGGACATGTCCACGCCTATACATCATAGTGTCACGCTTCCAAACTCAATCCACAGGGACATGTCCACGCCTATACATCATAGTGTCACGCTTCCAAACTCAGCCCACAGGGACATGTCCACGTCTATACATCACAGTGTCACGCTTCCAAACTCAGCCCACAGGGACATGTCCACATCTATACATCACAGTGTCACGCTTCCAAACTCAGCCCACAGGGACATGTCCACACCTATACATCACAGTGTCACGCTTCCAAACTCAATCCACAGGGACATGTCCACGCCTATACATCACAGTGTCACGCTTCCAAACTCAGCCCACAGGGACATGTCCACGCCTATACATCACAGTGTCACGCTTCCAAACTCACTCCACAGGGACATGTCCACGCCTATACATCACAGTGTCACGCTTCCAAACTCAGCCCACAGGGACATGTCCACGCCTATACATCATAGTGTCACGCTTCCAAACTCAGTCCACAGGGACATGTCCACGCCTATACATCATAGTGTCACGCTTCCAAACTCAGCCCACAGGGACATGTCCACACCTATACATCACAGTGTCACGCTTCCAAACTCAGCCCACAGGGACATGTCCACGCCTATACATCACAGTGTCACGCTTCCAAACTCAGCCCACAGGGACATGTCCACGCCTATACATCACAGTGTCACGCTTCCAAACTCAGCCCACAGGGACATGTCCACACCTATACATCACAGTGTCACGCTTCCAAACTCAGTCCACAGGGACATGTCCACGCCTATACATCATAGTGTCACGCTTCCAAACTCAGCCCACAGGGACATGTCCACGTCTATACATCACAGTGTCACGCTTCCAAACTCAGCCCACAGGGACATGTCCACACCTATACATCACAGTGTCACGCTTCCAAACTCAGCCCACAGGGACATGTCCACACCTATACATCACAGTGTCACGCTTCCAAACTCAGCCCACAGGGACATGTCCACACCTATACATCACAGTGTCACGCTTCCAAACTCAGCCCACAGGGACATGTCCACGCCTATACATCATAGTGTCACGATTCCAAACTCAATCCACAGGGACATGTCCACGCCTATACATCACAGTGTCACGCTTCCAAACTCAGCCCACAGGGACATGTCCACGCCTATACATCACAGTGTCACGCTTCCAAACTCACTCCACAGGGACATGTCCACGCCTATACATCACAGTGTCACGCTTCCAAACTCAGCCCACAGGGACATGTCCACGCCTATACATCACAGTGTCACGCTTCCAAACTCAGCCCACAGGGACATGTCCACGCCAATACATCACAGTGGTAGTGAGGTAAACAAATTAAAATTGTAGCATTTAAACGACAACAATTAACAAACACGAGCAGGGTGAACAATCAACCCTAGTTGATTCGTTTCTTTTGTCTCTGTTATATACTCATTTAGAAAGAACTCTCAGAAACTACAATCAATCTTCAGCCTTTCTTTGAATATTTGTAAAACTATATTTTCATCTAACCTTACAGTATGTTTGTTTATAAACCAGTGAAGGTCTTGACTTGAGACTTCGCTTGATATATAGAACCTAAAGTGTCTTAATTTTTTTCCTGAACTTCTTAAATAGTTTACTGGCCTGAATGCGCAGTCGAGTGTGACTATTATAATATGAAGACGTAGGACGTAATTATCGTCTTTTTTTTTTTGAAGTAACGTCTGTAATATCTAAGATAAGATAAGAAGACGATGAGATTCTTTCAAATGAAAAAAAGGTTTTATCACGTAACATTATACAGAAGTGCTATGCTGACGTAGCTTCTGTATCCCGAAGGGATGCGTCGATCCTTGGCGTAAGAACCCTTACATATAGCTGATAAATTTAGACAGTGTGGGTGGTGGAAGTGTGTATGTGTGTGGGGAGGGGGTGGAAAACGTACTGGACGGGGAGGGTAAAACATGCATAGGATTTGTAAGCATTCCAAGCTCACTTCGTAACTAATCTTGACGTCTGCTGAACTGCAGCCCACTGAGTGACGTCACGTGTGACGCTGTTCCGCTGTAGGATCGGTCTGTTGTCGATATAGTTTTAGATAATAAAAGCTTCATCCCTTCCCAGGTTTAGACTCACGTTGAAAACCTGTTTCTTTGTTGTTCAAGGATTGCACATGGCCCCCACACTAAGGAGGGTTTACCACCGAGACCAAAAAAGAGGGAGGGGTGAATGCTAGTGAAAGAAAAAAAAAACGTAGTTAGCAACTTTAAAGTGGCCAATGAGTCAAGGGCAGATTACCTGGTGTTCTACTGTTTATTAATTTTGGGCCGAGGGGGGGATTGGATTTACGAGGGAGTTGCGTGACCAGCACATTGACCATTAACTATACCCAAGAGACGTCATGTTATCGAGATGAACTTGTAGTCAGGTATGATATTCTCTAGTCCACTCAGAATCTGACTGTAAAGTACCCAACCATCCAGACACACTCACCTCACTTCACATATCCCTTAGTGTGTAGGACTGTCTGTCTGTTGAGGCTCCACACAAGATCTGTGGACCATCTATCTCCATTTCGATAGGAGGCCCGTCCATTTGTTTACTTTGTCTTCCCATTGCTTTCTCTGTCTGCCTCTTCTTCTTATCCTGACTTTGCGAGCCCTGAGGACCTTGTAATATGGCCATAGGATTTTAGTTTGCGTTTGTTGTCAGTAGTTAGCAGGTCATTGTGGGGTCCAATTGCTGTAGTAACATTGTCTCTAATCTCCTCATTTATGATGCGATCTTTGTGACAAGTAGAATCTTTCTGTAGAATCTTTGAAATAGTTTTGGCCCCATAGAAAGAGACATTTTGCATGGAAAACTCAACAACCTAGATAATACTTTCTGCTTTTGTGGTACCCTCTCTGGCGCAGGGTCTGGGGCAGTTGCCAAACTTGCCACCCAGTAAGGCCGCCTCTGTAGGCTTTGATCACATTGGAATTAAACATGTAGATCAAAAGTATGTTTGAAATATTTGATTAGGTGGACGAGATAAGACTAAGAATTGCAAACTTCCGTTAAAAAGAAAAACAAGACTCTATCATGAAAAGATATGAGACTATTTAGGTAGTACACCGGTAGATCATCTAGTTGTCACTGTTAATAAACATAAATAAATATATGAATATAAAAATACTTTTGAAAGCCTTATTGAGAGTAATAAAAATAATGAAATAAGGAATCAGTATTGGAGGTGAAAAGCTGATTCAGTGTTAGCAGCTTCAAATACCTCGGAGCTATTGTCTCAGATGAGGGAAAGAAACCTGAACTACTGGGCCGAATGGCACAGTCCACAGTAGCACTTTATTTCAAAACTTAAAATAATATGGAAAGACAAAGGCTTAGCCTCGGCACCAAAATCAGACTGAAGCGCTCCCTGGTCATGGCCACATTTTTATATGCTTGTGAGTTGACTGCAGAGCTAGAGAGGAGGATCCTAGCAATGGAATTGAGATGCAACAGAAGGATCCTAGGTATCACATTCAAAGACAGCATCATAAACCAAGAGTTTGGCGACAGGGTTACTGTAGCGATTGGACCCCATGATGACCTGCAAACTATCGTAAAAACCGTAAACTATCGTTAAAAAAAAACGCAAGCTAAAAATCTATGGCCATATTTCAAGATCTTCGGGGCTCGCAAAGACTTTCCTTCAGGGAACAGTACCAGGAAAAAGAAGAAGAGGCAAAGAAAGCGATGGGAGGACAACATAAAAGAATGGACGAGCCTTTCATTAAAAGAGGTTCTAACTAAGGCAAAAGACAGAAAGGAATGGAGAAAGACGGTCGACGAATCTTGCATTGTACCCCAACGGTCCAACAGACTAAGGGATAGGTGAAGGTAAATGGTAATTGAGAGTAAGAATACGGACACATCTATTTATAGACCTACACTCACCAACAGATACACATGCGCACGTCTGGACAGCACTTGAGTCAGAAAGAAATGGACTTTCTCTCCCTCCCCCCCCCCCCCTAAACTTTGTACATGTCCATGTCTCACGGCTTACAAATCAGTGTTTTTAAAAATGTTGCTATTTCAGCAAGACTGGTAGACGTCTACTCTATTCTAGAATTAGAAGTCTGCCGTCAGCTTAGGTCAGTGACCGATCTTTGCAAGACTAAAAATGCCTGCAATTAAAGTTGTCTTGAGTTGGAGCAGATTTCAGATTTAAGTTGTCTTTGTCTTTGAGCAGGCACAAAGTAAGGGAAACTTTTTTTTTACCTTAATTGTCTCGAGATTTCGTTACCTTTATAAATATGAAAAAAGTAAATAGAAAATTAAGTTGACTCAACTACTGGTCGGAGATCCGTGGTTCGAGTCCTCATTGTAGCTAATCTGTTTCACCATATTTTCTTTACCATCTCCTCTCGCTAAATCTTGGACTGTTCTTCTTTTATGATATGCTATAAGTCATGCTTTTCACCGGCTGGCCATCCGTGTGATTTGACCATTGTCCAATGCATAAACCACATCGTGCATATGGTTAGGTGGGGCCCTTAGTCTGGTGGTCTAATAAATTTATTCGAGTTCTGGCCAGGCTAGACATCGGCGTATCGCAAAACACACTCGGCCGAATTGAGAAGTTGTGTGACCTGAAAGCTAGAAATTCAGAAAACAGACAAGTCTAGAAATTGTGTGACCTGAAAGCTAGAAATACAGAAAAAAGACAAGTCTAGAAGTTGTGTGACCTGATAGCTAGAAATACAGAAAACAGACAAGTCTAGAAGTTGTGTGACCTGATAGCTAGAAATACAGAAAACAGACAAGTCTAGAAGTTATGTGACCTGATAGCTAGAAATACAGAAAACAGACAAGTCTAGAAGTTGTGTGACCTGATAGCTAGAAATACAGAAAACAGACAAGTCTAGAAGTTGTGTGACCTGATAGCTAGAAATATAGAAAACACAAGTCTAGAAGTTGTGTGACCTGATAGCTAGAAATACAGAAAACAGACAAGTCTAGAAGTTGTGTGACCTGATAGCTAGAAATACAGAAAACAGACAAGTCTAGAAGTTGTGTGACCTGATAGCTAGAAATATAGAAAACACAAGTCTAGAAGTTGTGTGACCTGATAGCTAGAAATACAGAAAACAGACAAGTCTAGAAGTTGTGTGACCTGATAGCTAGAAATACAGAAAACAGACAAGTCTAGAAGTTGTGTGACCTGATAGCTAGAAATACAGAAAACAGACAAGTCTAGAAGTTGTGTGACCTGATAGCTAGAAATATAGAAAACACAAGTCTAGAAGTTGTGTGACCTGATAGCTAGAAATATAGAAAACAGACAAGTCTAAGTGTACTTTTGATCCCCCTCCCCTCCACTTCTTTGTATGTGAATCACATTATAAACACAGCAGACGATACATTATAAACACAGCAGACGATACATTATAAACACAGCATACGATCTATTTGACACGTTCTCCTTCTACTAATCTCAAAAACAAAATACAAAAGTTTGTCCTGTGCCGGTTTAAAAAAAAAAAAAAAAAAAAAACCATTTAAAAAAAAATTTTCAATCCAAAGTTTTGACCATGTTATCTGTTCATCAATAAGATCGGGTATGTCGATTCGGAGATTAACCCAGTGGCGCCCTTGTAGAACTGACCATACCGTGGACATTGTTAAGCTAACAGAAACTACGTGGAACGTATCAGGACCTCCTTGGAACCTTTCAGAACCTTGGTGGAACTTATGTGGACCACCGAGTACACCTATCAGGACCTCTGAAAGGGGAGAGAGGAAGATAGAGAGATGGAGAGAGAGAGGGGAGAGAAGGAGAGAGATGGAGACAGAGAGGGGAGAGAGAGAGAAAGAGAGAGAGAGAGAGAGAGAGAGCAAAATTAGATTCACATTAGTTTGATATGCATTAAAGGTAACAATGGAAAGACAGCATTTTCTATTTCTCTTCGTGTTTGTTTAACACCTAGATATAGATCCAATAGGTGTGATCTAAAACCAGAATGTTCTGGGCCATCGAGGAACCTCTAGACACTTATCTAAGTACAAGGCCGGACTTTTCAGCCGTTAACTAACTTATATCGCAGATAGAGTTAAACATAGTCACGTGGTACTAACGAAATTTAAGAATGGAAATACAATCTGAAATGCGGTGGACAGTCCTTGACTTATAGCACCAAACTGCTGGTAACTTGTCAAACTTGAAAAAGCTTGAATAACTTCTTTTGTGAAGAAAACTAAGCAGAACCTTTATTACGATAAAAACAAATTCAACTTGAAATAAAATAATTGTAGTCGACATTACTCATAATATGAAGTGGTCTTCTGAACAAAGCCTAATTCACTTTAATAACACGTCTTTTCAGTCTGTGAAACCTAAGACCGCTGACGACAATACCACTTATCTTGCATCATTTAGATCCAATCGCGAACTGCTTCCCACCGTCACCATAGAAACACACACACACTCCATAATACTGGGTTAGTAATTAGAAAGTAAAGTAGTAAGTGAAGTTTCCCCTTTCAGACCTTGTGGTCTAAAGGACAGATGATGTAAAGGTCATCTGTTTCTGTGGCCTACGGATTACGAGGGTGTCATGTGGCCAGCACAAAGACCAACTGCCTTTACTTTTCCCCAACTAATTTCAGGTGCCCATTAGAATTTGGCGCCCAAAGATCCCGGAATTTTAAATCGCAGTCTTTACCAGGATTCGAACGGGAGACCCCGATTCGGAAGCCAGGGGCTTTACCGCTCAGCCACCGCGCCTCTTGTATTAGAAAGGTCCTCGCACTATTATTCCCTTGAAATACTTTATGATCTATATTTGATTTCACGTGCAGATTTTAAAAATAGTTTTAAGCACATCATCTGTATATATACATAATTCTCTACTTCGCTCAAGAGTTTGGACGAGAAGAAGAAGTAAAGGAAAGATCACTCTCTTATTTCTGCGGATAGTCACCCCACGAAAAACAAGATCACTACGGATGGCTGCCTGGTATTATTTATTTTACTTGCATACTGCTAAGGTAACTTCTGTGGCGTCACACGAAATAAGCCATGGTTAGGGCACCCTGGTAACAATGCAGTGGGCATCGAGTCACTTAGGTGTGATTGTGACTGCCAACACCGTCGCAGACTCATTGGCCCATCATGATGGTCAACACCACCTACCGAGCAGGATGCGACTTTCCATCATGCTATTGAAAAATGGTTTGAGTGCTGGGATAAGTCCCTCAAGTCTGGGAGCACATAGGACGCCCTTCACAACGTTGTGCAGGACGGACCACGTTTCGACTCACGGTGCCTCCGCTGCGGGGAGGAAGAGGAAACCGTGTCTCGTATTCCTTTAGACTGCCCCAAGACTTGCTGATCTCCCCAAGACTGGCTGATCTCCCCAAGACTGGCTGATCTCTGTCTCGACAGGTCTGGGAAGCCACAACTTCTTGACCTATATGGGGACATAAGTGACTTACGCGCAACAGCAAGCTTTCTGTCCAGGTCTTTTGCAGGAGAGGTTTTGAGACCTTTAGGCCCTCACTCAAAGGGAGTTTGATGATGATGATGGTGGTAACTCTGATATAGGCAGTTGGAATCCACAAAGTTATATACATGTACAATATTAGACAGATCGCAGAGAAAGTCAAACATCTTGTTACAGTTGTTTGTCTAACTTAGTTACGACCTTCACCGCCTGACCTTTGACCGACAAGTCTCATGATTTCGAATACAGGCTAGCCACTCCTAAGTGGGGTAAATGAGGGTGCCATGGCGCCGACAGCCCCGAAACATCATCGCTTCCTCTCTAGCTCTGGTGTTAAAAAATAGCGTCACTTGAAATTGGTCTACAAGACACTAACATTTACCGATTTCAGTCCTGTCACTTGATTAGGAGGCAACAGCCTTGACCTTAATTATCACCAAACGTAAAAGCAAAGTATGCCTTTTTTTTTTATAACCAAATAATTTCTCAATTTTTTTTCAACCTTGTTTTTTTTTTTTTTTAAACTGGAACCAATAGATCCAGAGTTAATTGCATCAGAAAAATTAGTTCTTTTATAAAAAAAAGCTTTAAAAATAGTTCTTTTTGTATTGAAATTTGAAATATTGTGACCTTGTAGGCAGAGAGAAAATGTACGCGTGGTCATGTGACTTGTTTGTCATTACGTCATCATCAGCCAATGTACCCACCGCTACAGGGCACGCCGTTCAACTCTGTCACAAACAAGCATGTTATGAAAACAGTTTCTGCTGGACAAATGAAAACAGTCAAGGGAGAGAAAAAAATAATAATCTGACAAGGTCATGGTGGTCGGTCTAATTCGGTCGGTCACCGACACTAGCAAAACACTTAGCTGTGACCTTGATGCAAGGAGTTTGCTTTAATAACACATTCCGGGGGTAAGTATAGGGACACGCATGTACTTTCTCAATTTCTTTCTTTCTGGTATCCCTTTCTTTCTCTCTTTATGTCCTTATTCTTTCTTTCTTTCTCTACGTTCTTTTTGTCATTGGTCTCTTTCTTTCTTTCTTTCTTTACTTTCTTTTTGTCATTGGTCTCTTTCTTTCTTTCTTTCTTTACTTTCTTTTTGTCATTGGTCTCTTTCTTTCTTTCTTTCTCTACTTTCTTTTTGTCATTGGTCTCTTTCTTTCTTTACTTTCTTTACGTTCTTTTTGTCATTGGTCTCTTTCTTTCTTTACTTTCTTTTTGTCATTGGTCTCTTTCTTTCTTTCTTTCTCTACTTTCTTTTTGTCATTGGTCTCTTTCTTTCTTTCTTTCTTTACTTTCTTTTTGTCATTGGTCTCTTTCTTTCTTTCTTTCTCTACTTTCTTTTTGTCATTGGTCTCTTTCTTTCTTTACTTTCTTTTTGTCATTGGTCTCTTTCTTTCTCTACTTTCTTTTTGTCATTGGTCTCTTTCTTTCTTTCTTTCTCTACTTTCTTTTTGTCATTGGTCTCTTTCTTTCTTTATTTCTTTACTTTCTTTTTGTCATTGGTCTCTTTCTTTCTTTACTTTCTTTTTGTCATTGGTCTCTTTCTTTCTTTACTTTCTTTTTGTCATTGGTCTCTTTCTTTCTTTCTTTACTTTCTTTTTATCATTGGTCTCTTTATTTCTTTCTTTCTTTACTTTCTTTTTATCATTGGTCTCTTTCTTTCTTTACTTTCTTTTTGTTATTGGTCTCTTTCTTTCTTTCTTTACTTTCTTTTTGTCATTGGTCTCTTTCTTTCTTTACTTTCTTTTTGTCATTGGTCTCTTTCTTTCTTTACTTTCTTTTTGTCATTGGTCTCTTTCTTTCTTTTTTTCTCTACTTTCTTTTTGGCATTGGTCTCTTTCTTTCTTTACTTTCTTTTTGTCATTTATCTCTTTCTTTCTTTCTCTACTTTCTTTTTGTCATTGGTCTCTTTTTTTCTTTACTTTCTTTTTGTCATTGGTCTCATTCTTTCTTTACTTTCTTTTTGTCATTGGTCTCTTTCTTTCTTTAATTTCTTTTTATCATTGGTCTCTTTATTTCTTTCTTTCTTTACTTTCTTTTTATCATTGGTCTCTTTCTTTCTTTACTTTCTTTTTATCATTGGTCTCTTTATTTCTTTCTTTCTTTACTTTCTTTTTGTCATTGGTCTCTTTCTTTCTTTACTTTCTTTTTATCATTGGTCTCTTTATTTCTTTCTTTCTTTACTTTCTTTTTGTCATTGGTCTCTTTCTTTCTTTACTTTCTTTTTATCATTAGTCTCTTTATTTCTTTCTTTCTTTACTTTCTTTTTGTCATTGGTCTCTTTTTGTCTTTACTTTCTTTTTGTCATTGGTCTCTTTCTTTCTTTCTTTCTTTACTGTCTTTTTGTCATTGGTCTCTTTCTTTCTCTACTTTCTTTTTGTCATTGGTCTCTTTCTTTCTTTAATTTCTTTTTGTCATTGGTCTCTTTCTTTCCTTCTTTCTTTACTTTCTTTTTATCATTGGTCTCTTTCTTTCTTTCTTTCTTTACTTTCTTTTTGTCATTGGTCTCTTTCTTTATTTCTTTCTTTACTGTCTTTTTGTCATTGTTCTCTTTCTTTCTCTACTTTCTTTTTGTCATTGGTCTCTTTCTTTCTTTAATTTCTTTTTGTCATTGGTCTCTTTCTTTCTTTCTTTCTTTACTTTCTTTTTGTCATTGGTCTCTTTCTTTCTCTACTTTCTTTTTGTCATTGGTCTCTTTCTTTCTTTCTTTCTTTACTGTCTTTTTGTCATTGGTCTCTTTCTTTCTTTCTTTCTTTTTGTCATTGGTATCTTTCTTTTTTTCTTTACTTTCTTTTTATCATTGGTCTCTTTATTTATTTCGTTCTTTACTTTCTTTTTGTCATCGGTCTCTTTCTTTCTTTACTTTCTTTTTGTCATTGGTCTCTTTCTTTCTCTACTTTCTTTTTGTCATTGGTCTCTTTCTTTCTTTCTTTCTTTACTGTCTTTTTGTCATTGGTCTCTTTCTTTCTTTCTTTCTTTTTGTCATTGGTCTCTTTCTTTCTTTCTCTACTTTCTTTTTATCATTGGTCTCTTTATTTATTTCGTTCTTTACTTTCTTTTTGTCATTGGTCTCTTTCTTTCTTTACTTTCTTTTTGTCATTGGTCTCTTTCTTTCTTTACTTTCTTTTTGTCATTGGTCTCTTTCTTTCTTTACTTTCTTTTTGTCATTGGTCTTTTTCTTTCTTTACTTTCTTTTTGTCATTGGTCTTTTTCTTTCTTTACTTTCTTTTTGTCATTGGTCTCTTTCTTTCTTTACTTTCTTTTTGTCATTGGTCTCTTTCTTTCTTTCTTTACTTTCTTTTTATCATTGGTCTCTTTTTTTATTTCGTTCTTTACTTTCTTTTTGTCATTGGTCTCTTTATTTCTTTACTTTCTTTTTGTCATTGGTCTCTTTCTTTCTTTACTTTCTTTTTGTCATTGGTCTCTTTCTTTCTTTCTTTACTTTCCTTTTGTCATTGGTCTCTTTCTTTCTTTACTTTCTTTTTGTCATTGGTCTCTTTCTTTCTTTACTTTCTTTTTGTCATTGGTCTCTTTCTTTCTTTCTTTCTCTACTTTCTTTTTGTTATTGGTCTCTTTCTTTCTTTCTTTACTTTCTTTTTGTCATTGGTCTCTTTCTTTCTTTACTTTCTTTTTGTCATTGGTCTCTTTCTTTCTCTACTTTCTTTTTGTCATTGGTCTCTTTCTTTCTTTCTCTACTTTCTTTTTGTCATTGGTCTCTTTCTTTCTTTCTTTCTTTACTTTCTTTTTGTCATTGGTCTCTTTCTTTCTTTACTTTCTTTTTGTCATTGGTCTCTTTCTTTCTTTCTTTACTTTCTTTTTATCATTGGTCTCTTTATTTCTTTCTTTCTTTACTTTCTTTTTATCATTGGTCTCTTTCTTTCTTTACTTTCTTTTTGTTATTGGTCTCTTTCTTTCTTTCTTTACTTTCTTTTTGTCATTGGTCTCTTTCTTTCTTTACTTTCTTTTTGTCATTGGTCTCTTTCTTTCTTTACTTTCTTTTTGTCATTAGTCTCTTTCTTTCTTTCTTTCTCTACTTTCTTTTTGTCATTGGTCTCTTTATTTCTTTAATTTCTTTTTATCATTGGTCTCTTATATTCTTTCTTTCTTTACTTTCTTTTTATCATTGGTCTCTTTCTTTCTTTACTTTCTTTTTATCATTGGTCTCTTTATTTCTTTCTTTCTTTACTTTCTTTTTGTCATTGGTCTCTTTCTTTCTTTACTTTCTTTTTATCATTGGTCTCTTTATTTCTTTCTTTCTTTACTTTCTTTTTGTCATTGGTCTCTTTCTTTCTTTCTTTCTTTACTTTCTTTTTGTCATTGGTCTCTTTTTGTCTTTACTTTCTTTTTGTCATTGGTCTCTTTCTTTCTTTCTTTCTTTACTGTCTTTTTGTCATTGGTCTCTTTCTTTCTCTACTTTCTTTTTGTCATTGGTCTCTTTCTTTCTTTAATTTCTTTTTGTCATTGGTCTCTGTCTTTCTTTCTTTCTTTTTGTCATTGGTCTCTTTCTTTCTTTCTTTCTTTACTTTCTTTTTGTCATTGGTCTCTTTCTTTCTTTCTTTCTTTACTGTCTTTTTGTCATTGTTCTCTTTCTTTCTCTACTTTCTTTTTGTCATTGGTCTCTTTCTTTCTTTAATTTCTTTTTGTCATTGGTCTCTTTCTTTCTTTCTTTCTTTACTTTCTTTTTGTCATTGGTCTCTTTCTTTCTCTACTTTCTTTTTGTCATTGGTCTCTTTCTTTCTTTCTTTCTTTACTGTCTTTTTGTCATTGGTCTCTTTCTTTCTTTCTTTCTTTTTGTCATTGGTCTCTTTCTTTTTTTCTTTACTTTCTTTTTATCATTGGTCTCTTTATTTATTTCGTTCTTTACTTTCTTTTTGTCATTGGTCTCTTTCTTTCTTTACTTTCTTTTTGTCATTGGTCTCTTTCTTTCTCTACTTTCTTTTTGTCATTGGTCTCTTTCTTTCTTTCTTTCTTTACTGTCTTTTTGTCATTGGTCTCTTTCTTTCTTTCTTTCTTTTTGTCATTGGTCTCTTTCTTTCTTTCTCTACTTTCTTTTTATCATTGGTCTCTTTATTTATTTCGTTCTTTACTTTCTTTTTGTCATTGGTCTCTTTCTTTCTTTACTTTCTTTTTGTCATTGGTCTCTTTCTTTCTTTACTTTCTTTTTGTCATTGGTCTCTTTCTTTCTTTACTTTCTTTTTGTCATTGGTCTTTTTCTTTCTTTACTTTCTTTTTGTCATTGGTCTCTTTCTTTCTTTACTTTCTTTTTGTCATTGGTCTCTTTTATTCTTTACTTTCTTTTTGTCATTGGTCTCTTTCTTTCTTTACTTTCTTTTTGTCATTGGTCTCTTTCTTTCTTTACTTTCTTTTTGTCATTGGTCTCTTTCTTTCTTTACTTTCTTTTTGTCATTGGTCTCTTTCTTTCTTTACTTTCTTTTTGTCATTGGTTTCTTTCTTTCTTTACTTTCTTTTTGTCATTGGTCTCTTTCTTTCTTTACTTTCTTTTTGTCATTGGTCTCTTTCTTTCTTTACTTTCTTTTTGTCATTGGTTTCTTTCTTTCTTTACTTTCTTTTTGTCATTGGTCTCTTTCTTTCTTTACTTTCTTTTTGTCATTGGTTTCTTTCTTTCTTTACTTTCTTTTTGTCATTGGTCTCTTTCTTTCTTTCCTACCATTCTGTTTTTTTTCTGAAAATGTTCAAATTTCGTTCCTAACCTAAAACACACACATACACACGCGCGCGTACACACACACACATACACACAAGCGCGCGTACACACATACACACACACACACACCCTTTTAGTTATATTATTCCTTTTCCCCCCATTCATGTTTAAAACAAAATCTTGTATTGTGTCTCTGAACCTATATATTTCTCGTATAATGAATAACTTCCTAATATCAAACCAGTGACGCGAATATGGATTGAACTATATTTAAATTTATTTAATTTTTTTTTTACAATCTTTCAATTCTAAAGATCAATTTTATCACAAATTATCATTTTATTTTGATATTCTCTTTCTTTCGTTAGTACACCATTTTTCCGCTAGCTATTATGCATTAATTTTTGCTAGTCTTTGAAAGAATGGGTTGGCGTTGTTTGTCTAGTATAGTATCGTATGATAGTTTGATGGTTAGAATTTACCACCAATAGTTTTCTGAATCAATGATTTTTAGACGATCTGTGTATGTTTAAATAGTGTGGAACATCATAGAATATAATTATAGTTAGATCCAGTATATTTTTAAATTTATATTTAGATCCAGTATATCTGTAATTTATATTTAGATCCAGTATATCTTGTAATTTATATTTAGATCCAGTATATCTTGTAATTTATATTTAGATCCAGTATATCTTGTAATTTATATTTAGATCCAGTATATCTTGTAATTTATATTTAGATCCAGTATATCTTGTAATTTTTATTTAGATCCAGTATATCTTGTAATTTATATTTAGATCCAGTATATCTTGTAATTTATATTTAGATCCAGTATATCTTGTAATTTATATTTAGATCCAGTATATCTTGTAATTTTTATTTAGATCCAGTATATCTTGTAATTTATATTTAGATCCAGTATATCTTGTAATTTATATTTAGATCCAGTATATCTTGTAATTTTTATTTAGATCCAGTATATCTTGTAATTTATATTTAGATCCAGTATATCTTGTAATTTATATTTAGATCCAGTATATCTTGTAATTTATATTTAGATCCAGTATATCTTGTAATTTTTATTTAGATCCAGTATATCTTGTAATTTATATTTAGATCCAGTATATCTTGTAATTTATATTTAGATCCAGTATATCTTGTAATTTATATTTAGATCCAGTATATCTTGTAATTTTTATTTAGATCCAGTATATCTTGTAATTTATATTTAGATCCAGTATATCTTGTAATTTATATTTAGATCCAGTATATCTTGTAATTTTTATTTAGATCCAGTATATCTTGTAATTTTTATTTAGATCCAGTATATCTTGTAATTTTTATTTAGATCCAGTATATCTTGTAATTTTTATTTAGATCCAGTATATCTTGTAATTTATATTTAGATCCAGTATATCTTGTAATTTTTATTTAGATCCAGTATATCTTGTAATTTATATTTAGATCCAGTATATCTTGTAATTTTTATTTAGATCCAGTATATCTTGTAATTTATTTTTAGATCCAGTATATCTTGTAATTTTTATTTAGATAAAGTATATCTTGTAATCCACTCACTCAAAACTGTTTGCAGATCCAAAAGTATGCATACTATTTTTTGTTATTAAGAAAAATCTAGCAGGCGAATAAGCAAGACAGAAAGAGGGAGAGAGAGACAGAGGGGGGGGGGGGTAGACAGAAGGGAAGAAAAAGAGACAGAGCGGGAGAAAGAGAAGAAGACAGAGTGAGAGAAAGAGTTGATGATAAAGTAATTTACTTCTAGCAAAATACTTATTTTTGATAAGCAACCTTTTAAAAAATATACCGGGTCTAAAACACAATTTCTTTGTTTGCTTATAATATAAATATAACTAACGCACTATACGTCATTAGTTTCAGTAGAAAGGTGATTTAAAGCTTTCTCAAATAAGAAACAATTTGTTTCCTGTGATTTTTTTTTTTTTAAGGCGAGACTATTTTTAAACATGTCGGTCTATTTATATACATTTGGTTCAGAGAGTATTCTGCTTGTGTTTGTACACGTCTAGGAATGTACATTGACATATTTAGTTATGCCAGGGCTTATAGTGTCTAGAGTTTGTGTTCTTTAATCAGCTGCCTGGGCAGATGCAAAGATTAGCTTATTGAAGGGAGAGCGAAAAAACAAACAAAACTATTTTTCTTCAGTGTATATGAAGTGCCATGTGGCAGTTAGAAGTAGTTTTTGTGCACTTTTTTTTTTTATGTAACATTATATGGGTAGCGTTATGTATTAGCACTATATGGGTGGCCATTAAGAATGTAGCAATATATTCGGGGAGGGGGATGTTATAGCACTAGCTGGGTGTCAATCCTTTATATAGTATTATGTGGCTAGATTTTTCTATATAGAATCATGGAGGTAGCACTATGTGGGTAGCATTATGTGGTTAGAATTATGAACATGGTACTTTCACGAAACCCTCACCTCATTGAAAATATAATTTTGAGTCTCTATAGACTCACTTCCACATCTTGGGGAGCAGTCATGACACATTACAAAGATACACTTCCACATCTTGGGGGAGCAGCCCTGACACATTACAAAGATACACTTCCACATCTTGGGGGAGCAGCCCTGACACATTACAAAGATACACTTCCACATCTTGGGGGAGCAGCCCTGACACATTACAAAGATACACTTCCACATCTTGGGGGAGCAGCCATGGCACATTACGAAGATACACTTCCACCTCTTGGGGGAGCAGCCTGACATAAGAAGAAGATACACTTCCACGTCTTGAGGGAGCAGCCATGACACATTACAAAGATACACTTTTACATCTTGAGGGAGCAGCCATGACACATTACAAAGATACACTTCCACATCTTGGGGAGCAGCCCTGACACATTACAAAGATACACTTCCACGTCTTGAGGGAGCAGCCATGACACATTACAAAGATACACTTTTACATCTTGAGGGAGCAGCCATGACACATTACAAAGATACATTTCCACATCTTGGGGAGCAGCCCTGACACATTACAAAGATACACTTCCACATCTTGGGGGAGCAGCCCTGACATAAGAAGAAGACACACTTCCACATCTTGAGGGAACAGCCATGACACATTACGAAGACACACTTCCATTGTCCAGAGGTCCACGTTTGGTCCTAAGTTTCGCACGTTCCTTCAGAGATGAAGATGTTTACGTCCTAGCAGGAACATCCCGTTGAAGATGTCAGCAGGCAGGACTTGATCACCAGATAATCGTGTCAACAGTGGTTAGAAAACTCAATTACGTTTTCCTGTGACCAGCAGAAGTTTACACGGTTATGAAAATGTCTTTGATTCTATCCTCGGTTCTTGAGATAGCCAAAGCACCCAGGGCAGTTTAATATTAAAAAAAAAGATGTGAAGGGACTTTGAAAATAAGCGAGGCATCACGTGTCCCGGTATGTCTTTGTACTGTTTTTTTTGACCCATCAGTAGACTGCCAATGTCACTCAACTTACTGTGACTCTAAGAAATTGCGATGTTGACACACTTTCAGAACTGCTACAACAACAACAACAACAACGGAAATGTTGAGCCTAAAGCAAGACAAATACACAACGTCCAGGTTTGGGGTTGAAAGATGGTTTGTTGTTTTTATTGTTTTCAAGTGGAGGGAAGGGTAGGGCAGATGTTTTTGGGACAACAAGGCCCTCTACCTTATCTCAAGGCCCAGCTATCTACAAGGGTCACTTGCTAAAAGGGTGGTCATCAACTTAGCCGCTTTTGTGTTTGTGTGTGTTGTTTTCAGGCGTTTCAAAAAGATGTTTGTGTTTCTACTGAAAGCGGATATGAAGTGTTTAAAACTGCACAGCGATCAAGTCATGTTTTATTTTTAGAATTGGGAACGAGGACACTTGCGGTGTGCGGATGATTGGAACACTTCTGTTGACCCTGATTTATTTTGGCCATTTGGAAACGTTAGCATGTATACTTTGGTAGACATTAAATACAGTTTATATTCTATTGACAGCATTACATAAGCTGTTGACATCTACGCGGTCAAAGTACAACTTCAAGTCTGTACAAGTAAAGTTCCCATTCAGACCTTGTGATCTACAGGGCAGATGATGTAAAGGTCATCTTATTCCGTGGCCTACGATTAACGCGGTTGTCATGTGGCCAGCACAACGTCAAACCGCCTTTACTTTTCCCCAACAAATGTCAGGTACCCATTAGAGCTGGGTGGACTCAGAGGCGCCCAAAGATCCCTAAATAAGAAATCCCAGTCTTCACCTTGATTGGAACCCGGGGCCCTGGTTCGGAAGTCAAGCTCTTTACCGCTCAGCCACCGCGCCTATGCGTGGTCAAAACGTCCTGTCAAAATTGAGTTGATGTTTAGGCAGTCATAAAATAAAATAGCGACTGAATCGCACGCATGAACCTGCAATAATTGGATGGACTATTTTAACATAAGTTGCCTCCCTGGAAAGTCGAAATTAAAAAAAAAAAAAAACAACATGGCTCACTTCCCAATTACTACGTCATATCGACTTCACTTGGTCGACTAGTGCCGAGAATGGAAACTGAATGGAAAAATACAAGAACTTGTTTGTTCCTAGGTGAGACTGAAAGGACGCTGCTTCTTGGGGAAATAGGTATAAACAAGAGACAGATTGTGTGTGGTTGTTTCTATGTGTGTGTGTCTTGTAGATCACATGTCTCGTATGAGTTGTGTCTGTTCCTATGTTGTTGCGTTTTATCATATCAAATCATTAGATATCATATTGATCATATCACATCGTATAATATTAAACCATATCGTATATCATATATCGTAGGATATCAAATCATATGGTATCATATAAATAGAATCATTACACATATCGTATCGTATCGTATCTTGTCACATAGTATCAGATCGAATATATAAATCATATCATGTTGAACGTGCCATATCGTATCGAATCATATTGAAAAAAAACGCACCAACAAAAGTCAAGCTTGAACCATACCATAACTTTGATTTAGATTTCACCAAGGTCACATTGGTTTAAAATTAAACAAAGACCAACTTGGTTTAAACAAGTTTTTAACCAATCTTGTCGTGTAATTAATTAGTGATTTGCAGTTAAACAAGATACAGTTTATTTAAAAAAAATATGTAATAAGACAGGCCAATGAAATACAGGTGCCAAACGTCAATGAAAATGAAAAACAGGTCACTAACAAAGTAACATATATGTTACTGAAATACAGAAATACAGATCACTTATATACAGGCCAATGAAATACAGGTCATTTAAATACAGGTTATTTATATACAGATCTCTGAATTACAGGTCACTGAAATATAGACGATGTGAAGAACCATGTCACTTAAATACAGGTTATTTATATACAGATCTCTGAATTACAGGTCACTGAAATATAGACGATGTGAAGAACCATGTCACTTAAATACAGGTCATTTCTATACAGACCTCTGAATTACAGGTCACTGAAATATAGACCATGTTTAGAACCATGTCACTTAAATACAGGTCATTTCTATACAGATTTCTGAATTACAGGTCACTGAAATATAGACCATGTGAAGAACCATGTCATTAAAACTTCTCTAATGCTAGAATTTTTATTTTTTTAAATTTGTTCTGTAAAATTAGCGTATCCTTTGTCTAATTACTAATTACCCAGAAGCCATTAGAAGGAAAACTGACGCCATCCGGTTCGGCTAATTCATGACATTTTAAATTTAACAGCAAATAAATACAGAAATATAAAAAAAAAAACACAACTAGCAAGATTATTTAGCTGTGTGTGTATGAGTGCATGTGTGTGTGCGTGTGTGTGTTGTTCAATTAGTAACGGAACCTATTTCTCTTGACGTTCGTACCAAAATAAATAAATAATACAAGACTGCAAAGAGAGTTTGCGTTATCACACAAACTCAGAGGAGGCCACAATCGAAGTCACCAATGGACTAGGAATATTTAAGCCATAGTCTTGTTTTGATCGTTTAAATTTATAAAATTGTTAAAAATCATTTGACGTTGTTTCTAGTAGAGTACAGATCCAACGGATCACCTGAAAAACAGAATGGAAACCTCCCAGACAGTGTCGGTGGTACCTGGTGCGGTAGCTCAGGGTGTCATCCCTTTCCCATCAACATTCTTCAAATATGTTCCAATATTTCCCGCAACAGATTAACATCTCTAATAGTGTATTTATCATTACCCAATGTTTATTATTAACGTAACGCAAATTACACAGTTAATTGCTGTATATATTAAATTAGCCAAAATACCCGGCGTGACTCATGTTCTTCACAATAAGTACATTTATATATATATATATATATTCAGTGCGCCCCCTTCCCCCCAAGTGCGGATTTGTTTTTACGGCTTCCACAGCGATCTAAATAATATTCATCCCAAGTTACATCAACAAAGGCGGCTTTAGCAGTATGCGGTGCCATGGACATGTGCTGTATTCGTGGACTCACATATGTTTATGATGGGCTGCCAATACTAAAAGAATCGCACTATTGCGCGGTGGCTGAGGGGTAAAGCGCTTGGCCTTCGAACCGAGGGATCTGGGTTACGATTAGCATTGCGTTTTTGAAATTAAAATTTAAATTAAGGTTTTTCTCCATTTCTTCTTCGTCTTCGTTGTCTCATATTACACCCCTGTCAACATTCGGCCATAGAAACAGATAATGTTTACATCGTCTTCCCCCATAGATCGTCGGGTTGAAAGGGGAATTTACTTCAGGCCAGATTCCTGGGGCTGTTAGTGACACTCGTCACCATAAAGATGGTCTTCTAACACCAAGTTTTGTGTAATGGTGTTGATTTCAAGAAATAAAATAGAGACATCTTAAAACTGCTTTATGTAGCCTAATAAACGATTGCGCAAGGATATCTATCTTATCTTATCTTTTAAATTAAAGACGTTCCTTTAAAATAGATGAATAAGACCCACGTGTTAATCTAATCTTGCATATAATAAGAATTAAAAGCGTCCAAAAACATTGGTTTGCCTGGATGATTTTTTTGCAAGTGATTTTTGAATTGTTTTTTTTTAAATGTTATTACTGCTTTCATTTTTAGTCTTCTGTCCTGGAGTGTCACTAAGTTAAGTTATCTTAGTAACGACGTTACTTTAGTTAAATGTGTACATCAGTTGGTTTAAAACTCACAAAATGTTTTTTCTGAAAAATATGTTATAGTTTCTCTTTCAGACCTTGCGGTCTATACAGTATGTATGTTTCTGTGACCTACAGATAACTAGGGTGTCATGTTGCCAGCATAACGACCAACTACCTTTACCTTTCTCCAACTTTTATCAGGTATCCAATAGGGCTGGGTCGACTCAGATGCGCCCTAAAGATCCTAGAATTAATAATCCTAGAATTCGAAGCCGGGACGCTCCGGTTCAGAAGCCAAGCGCCTTACCACTCAGCCACCGCTCCGCCCATGAAACCGTGTATTATAATAGTTCTCCTTGTTAGAAACCTTTACCTTTCATTTCTTCTTTTGCCTCATTCCGTTTCAATTTTCATTTCACTTTTTCATTGTTCAAAAGCGCCAATACGACAAATAACTGGGTCAGTGCCTTTTTTCTTGTTCTCTAATCGCCACTGTCCTTGAACTTCCAGCAAGTGGCCACATCAGATTGTGTGTGTGCGTGTGTGTGTATATGTGCGAGTGCGTGCGCGGCGATGTTGTTTGTCTGCGCATGACTCTGACGTCAGAGCTATTTCAATTCTAATGCATCCCAAGGACATATCAAAGATATACTGAGGGGAAAAAAAAAAGTTATTTTGCAGGAAATTACATTCTGATGACGAAAACGTGGCCATGAAAGAGCTTTGTTTTTAGTGGGTTTTTTTAACGGTACATGCGTTTAGAAAAAAATAAATAAGTTGTGCTACATAGTTAATAAACATTCGCATTAAAATTTGAATTGAGCTTGGTGTCTCCAAAATTGAAAGAAGTCTGCGAGAGCTTCCTCGCTCTCTTGGACCAAAGACATCAATACGGTTTTATTCAAATTCTAGACACGTGTACACTGTAGCCAAACTCTAGCCATAATGAGGGATCTTTATTTCTTATACTACCTTTTTAGAGTTTGGTTTCATGAATGAGATAGGAAGAATCCTATACAGCATGGTTTAATTATGTAGACAGACAACAAGAGACTTATACAGCATGGTTTAATTATGTAGACAGACAACAAGAGACTTAAACAGCATGGTTTAATATACTTCTATGCAACAGGATAGCTCTCGTATGGCTAAAACTTTATTTTATTATATATGTGGTTTGATTTTGGTCTGGGGACCGTAAATAATTTCCACACATATGTTCCATTAACTAAAAACAATCAAAATGTTTAAAAAATCATTTTTTTTTTAAAAAAAAAAAACGTATCTAGGGAAAACTATATCTCCCAGTAGTATAGTTATTTCCCTTTGGATAAGAAACAAAATAATTAATTACAAATAATTAATTGACTAATTGGTTAATTTTTTAAGTGACTAATGTTTTGTTAGGTAAAATAAATAATTGTTTAAAGTTTCAAACTGATCCGACTATAGGGTGTGGGAGAAATAGCGTGTTCAATTATCAAAGAGAACATAACCCTACATATTTAGCCTTATTTGTGAATGTCGAAGGATTATTAATTTTCCTTGTTGGTATCAAACAAAATAATTAATTACAGGCAATTAATTGACTGATTGCTTAATTTTTTTTTTATGAATTCATGTCTTGTCTATTCCAATGAATAGTAATGCAAAGTTTCAACTTGATCCGAGAATGGGTGTGGGAGAAATAACGTGTAAACAATTTGTAACAGACAGACAGAGTGAGTTGATATAAGCTTTGAAATACAAAAAAAAAACAAAAAAAAAACAAGAAAATGGTCCAATATAACAGATATTCTTCGGTATTATTGTGCAATGTTGGAAGACATTTGAAGGTCCCGGATAGCACCGCGTCATGGACCGGTAATGGCCCGTGGGTCGTAACTTGGGCAACACTAATACCTGTTTAGATCATCGGATGTAAAGTGTTTTATAATGAAGGTCTTGAATGTATATATATATATATATATATATATATATATATATATTTGTGCCCCTCATCCGACTAAAGGTCTGTTCTATATAGGTCATGGTGTTTAGAGCTGTTTCATTAAGCAGGTCATATGGTGCACAGGAAACTGCGTGAGAGTCTGTGTGAAAGTCCAATGTTTGGGTCTAAATAAGGGGTGGGCAACTTTTTTGTGTTGAGGGCCGCATTTTAAAAACTTTTGGGAATGGCGGGCCGCATATGTAAATATAACTTACAAAGATACTCTAGCTAACTGTGTAGAATGTCTTTTAATTCATATTTAGACTGTATTATCACGTTTCTTTATTTTTCCACACTCCACGTTAAGGAATTACAACAAAGAGTTAGCAATTTTAGAAACCAATTTTACGATTTTTTTTGTAAATTACTGTTGTCTTATTATTTTACAATATCCCCACAAATATACAGTTGTACTTAATGTGCAGTATTTTACTTTTTACACTCGTTCATAATGTTCCGGAACTGTGAAACTATCTTACTAGTTGTTACCTTTGTGACTGCTGTCAAATTACAGTCAGCCAAAATCGACCAGTAATTATACTTGTTTAGATTCCACACACACAAAAAAAATGCGTTCTCACTGAATGAGACAATATATGTTCAGGAAGTGAAATGTCAGGACGATCGAAACTTGCCCTTGAAGAGCATCACCAGAGAATGCTGACCATGTCCTTCAATGGTGCATACTAAATGAAGAGACCCGAACAAGACTCTGGCCCAAAAACTCTCCTACAGAACCAAACTATTCGGAGAACCGCCTGATCTGGAAGCCACTGCCGGTTCATCTCAGATATAGGATTACTGATCTGAACGCTCCAATAAGTAAAATGAGAACGAAGAAGAAGAAGAGCAGATAGTGTGAAGAGCAGCAAATGTTTTTTAAAAAGTTGAAATACAGCTTCTGGCACTCATAAGACTGACTGGAACTTTATTTGTTTGGAGTTATGTCCTTTGGAGCTGAATCAGCTTCTGCGCTAAATGGTGAGCTAATAAAAAAACTGATTCTTGACTTCTTCAAATTTGCTTTTATAAATTGCACAATTAAGGAATCTTAATAAGTGTTGTACTTATAATCATTTCACTAGCAATAGTTTCACCTTTCAGAAAAAGAGAATGACCAAACCTGTTTTCTTTTGCTTAATTGTAGAAATAGGAAAGCCTTGTTTGACAAGATTTAACATGCATTCACATTCCATATGCAAAAAAAAAAAAACAACAAAAAATAAATAAATTAAATAAACATTGTAATTGATTTTATGAAACACATAAAATCTGCGCTATGAAACACATTTAATCTGTCTTCCACTCTTCATTAGAAATATTGGTAACAAAGTCACAGTCAATGTCCCTCAAGGAACAATTTCTTCTTGAGATTTTATATTGTTCTCATATGCCTTGCCCATGCTAAGATAGCGGATACATTGGATTATTTTGTCCCTAAATTGAAGTAAGTTGTGATTAACACCTCCTAAATCTGATAAGTTTGATTAATTCTGTTGGCGTCTATAATGAAACATAATTGTAAGCAGGGTTGTGCAAACTTTCCTGTTTAGAGTTTATGGTTGGAATATATTTTATATAAAAACAAAAAACAGCAACAATGTTACTCACTGATAGATCGAACTCCATCAGTTGTTACACTTGCCATCTTGTTCAAAAGTCTACCCAACAATTGACACACTTCTTCATAGCATTGAATAAATACTGATCGGATATTGTGTTGAATTGAGTGTATTGATGTATAGCCAAGAAGCATAATCTTCGTTTACTTGAAACTTTTTATGATGAGTTTCAATAATTTATACAGATCTTTTTTTTGTTATATATGTATTTTTATATGTATATACTGTTGGCACACCTGATTTCTGTAGGTGTCGGCGGGCCGCATAAAACACTCCGGCGGGCCGAATGTGGCTTGAGGGTCGTAATTTGCCCACCCCTGGTCTAAATCATAACAATGCGTGCCGGGTCAAGGTGAATGTGTTGATTATCATTGTCTCATGTTTACCTTGGTACTGCCCCGTTGAGTCCCACTAACAACACGACAATGTCCGGGACCACATACAGGGCTTTATCACACAACATATTAGCACAAGATAACATTATACATAGTGACAAATGTCATGCTATAAAGTAAACTTTTTTTTTATTAACACAAACTATTCCAAGAAGTGAAAAAAAAAGATTAAAAGTTAGTTTTGTTTAGTCACAAATGTAAAAGACTTTTTCCCAAAGGGTGTACTTTAGTTCTTTGTTATTGTTTTGTTCTCGATATAAAGTTTGTTTTTGCTTTACATGTTTCGGAAGTACTTTCAGGTTTGAAGATAATTAACACCCTAGGCCTAGTCCAATCCTCCAGCAGAACGGCATGGAGGTGGGGGATGTCGCCTGTCGGAAAGTCTACGAACCCGGGGCCACCGTGACAATAGAACTAGAGTCCAGAGCGCAAACCTCACGACCAAGGCTCAGACAACCTGTCCTACATCTGGGATGAACTGTGCAGTGGTTTCAGGATCAGGCAGTTCTCCATAGAGTTTGACTCTTCAAGAGGTGCTCTGGGGCTAGAATCGTGTTCGGGTCTCTTTGTACAGCTTTACAGAACTTTGGAAACATGAACAAGGGAACGTCTTGCTAGTTCCGAGTAACATTGTCCCCTAACTTCCTACACTCTTTATCTAGTAGATACAACTAACTTTTCAACTAGAAAGAAACTCTATTACCCATTCAAACATCTTGGAGTTTTCAAAATTAGGTCAGTTTTGAAACATCAAACATAAATTCAAGTCGCTTGAACTCTTCAAACTATGTACACCCTTATATTGACCTTGCTTCGGGTAGAAACCTCCTTGACTGATTTTGGAGAGGTCATTTCTCTTGAACCAATGTAGACCCATGTGTCAATATGGCCTACTTACACCTTCCACTTACCCACCTCCTAACACTTCTTTCTCTCATGAATATTTATGTCTTTTCAACATTGACATCACCACCTCCTTTACATTTTCATTCTGGTCAACTTTGAAAAAATAAAAGTAAAAATGAATTGTAAACAAAGAGAGTCTTACGACTTTGGATCGTATCAAGTTAGACAGCACGCGGTTGAGTGCAGACACAAGTTTGATATGTTGAAATGGTGTGCAATACCTGGAAAAAAAATCAATCACGTATTGACTCTCCCATTTAATTTTGGGCGCACGGTTTTTACGAGGACATTTTTGTTGTACAAGTGTAGAAAAGAGGTCAAGGTTAATGCAGTACTATTTGCGTTTCATTCTTGTTATCTTTAGCAGAACAACTCGACCACTGGCGAGCTAGTGCAACTTTAGACACAATCAGTGATACAGTAACACAGAAAGGGTTGGCTTTTTATTATTATTATTATTATTATTATTATTATTATTATTTGTAGTTGAATATTCATGATAAACAAATTACTTTAAGATCAATAGTTCATACATTGCTACAAGATTCAACCCGAGGTCGACATCGTTAGTACCAAACAGAAAAATCCACACTCTCGAATGCGTGAGATAAATTGAGCCGTGGTCAAGTTTTCTTGTGTTAGCAGTAATGATAATGTATTATATCATTTCACTGGATTCCAACCTCATTAGACCGAGACCAATCGTTATAGGTCTGTACGACTTGGTAACGAGCTATTGGTCTAAACTACCCACAGGCTGTGACGTGGCAACGAGCTATTGGTCTAAACTACCCACAGGCTGTGACGTTGCTATAACGAATGGTCTCGGTCAGATGCAACTGCGTTTATTGTTTTGCATTTCTCTAGATTTTGTGAAGAGTGCCAGTGCATCTATTGGTTGTCTTAAATCTTGTTCTCTGTATTAACTCTGGCTAGTTACACTATAGAAAAAATATGAAGACATTGCTATTATTATCTTCTTTTAAATATATTTTAAAATTCACTCTAGCGCGAAACATTAGTTCAGTATATAGTTAAAACTACAATTGTCATTTTAAAATGGTGCATTTCGGATATAAGCTTACACCATTATTTCAACTATCACCCCCTCCCCCCCCCCCCCCCCAATATTTGTTTCGCTTTTAATCATCATCGTTTAACATTAACTCAATTAACAGAACGTTTCAACATATAGAATGTAGAAGTAGCGGCCAACTTGGATATATTGATACCTGATAAAAACTTCCTTCTTAATAACTTGTTCAGAAACTCCAAACGTTAATGTGTAAAATGAAAACAAAAGTGTATCTTATGAATATATTTTTATTATAATTGTATATTTGACAAGAAACAAAGTGTTCAAATATTTGTCAGCACATTTCTTATTTCTTCTAAAAAAAAAATAATATAAGAATTACAATTTCAAAGATCTTGATTAGGTCTAATTATGAGAAACACTTTGACACAACATCACCGACCTATACAAAGTTTTCATTGTCATGGTGAGATGTCATGGTGCGCTGACTCTTACCCCTAATGACCGATATACTAGCAAAGTACACTGACCCAGATATATCTGATTTGTTTACAGTCTCAGACAAATAAACTGTTCAAGGACATTAGAAAATATTTTCAAAATAAAAGCATTCGTAATCTGATAAAGAGAGAGAGAGAGAAAACAAGAGAGAGAGAGAGAGAGCGAGAGAGAGACCATGTACCCTAGTGATAACCCAATTAATTTATTAGATTGCTTGTCAATTAACCAGAATCCTTGATTACTTACCGCGATGACCTTGCATCTAATGTAACTCTTTGACTACCAGACGTCTGTAGTCTACTTTGTTGTAATGTTCTTTCTTACAATCTGAAGAGCTGAAAGGGTTAATGTACTATACAGGAAGGAGAAAGTGATACTTAATTATCCAATCAATACGAGTCTAATAAAGTTGTTTTTTTTAAATTCAACTCTTACAGACTCAACTTTAACACGCATTTCAAAGCAGGAAGTAATGTATTTTTAGTACCAGTTCATTACATCATTGGATAAGGGAGAGCAACACGACATGGCTCTGTGGGTGATTGCTCATTACAGTGACTAAATATAAACTGAGAATAAAACGTCAAAAAACAAATACATAAATTTAGATTTAAGATTTTGTAAAACCATATAGCTTGTTAAATGAGTACATGTCTAGGACGTCAAGGAGCAAGAAACACCGTATTGTTATGTTGCTCTACTGTGGTATGAATTAAAACATAAAGAATATGCATCTATAGATCTACACTTGTTGTAACACAATCAATCCTTGCTAAATAATTTTGGATCGTGAATTCTAGCCTCCCATTCAGAGAAAACAAAAATCCTACATGGTCTGTGGTAGTATTAGTCAGTTTGCAGACGCCATATCTCAATATAACTCAAGCCGTTCCCTGTCACACTTTAATAACTTATCGTTTCAAGGAAATCAAATTGCAGAATAATAATTTTAAAAAAAAGGGGGGGGGGCTAAAAACACAAATATTTTCGTAATAAATGAAAAAAGTTACATATTTAGTTTTCAGAATTTTAAAAATGGGTAATTGTGGCGTCTTTGTTTGTTAGTTTTTTTTGTTGTTTTTTTTAAATATTTTTAGCTTGCTTCCACTTGAGGCTAAAAACGTGGCTACGCCGCTGATAAAGAAGGTCTCCGAATTGAAGGATTAAAAAAAATATATATTAGAAACGCAATTTGAACCAACTTGAAGGTCGAGTGAAGATTTTCCAAAATTGTAATTGGGTTGAACTTAAAGATAAGAACAACACAAATTTAAGCTAAAATGTGATCTGGCCTTGACAGAATGACAACGTAAGCTAAGTCCAAAGGGCAACAAATGGGCAAGGACATCACTTGTAGGTCGCTAAAAAAGACGAAATCGAAAAGAGAAAAGGAAATGCTAACATAGAGATAATGAAAGTATGTTCCTCCACACATCTAGGACTTGCTACATGTACAGTTCTCCTTTCAGACCTTGCAATCTATAGAGAAAATGATGTTTGGCCAACGGTTAACGAGCAGGGTGTTATGTGCAACCACCTACCGCCTTAAATCAGATACCAGTTGAGTTGGGTAGACCCAGGGGCGCTCTAATCATCCCGAAATTAAAAATACCAGTCTTCACCCAGATTCCAGGACCTCCGGATAGAAAACCAAGAGCTTAACCACTCAGCCACCGCGCCCCTTCAAGCCAAGTTGTAATGTACATTATTTAATGGATGTCTCCAAGAGTCTTTCAACATACAACCCAAAGAGTGTAAAGGCATGAGACACAAAACCAAGTGTGGGATACAGCATGTAACAGTAAGTACGTTAGGAAAGTGCACGATGTGTAGCTGAAAGGCCAAACCGCTTGACTAGTGGCTTGGCTACCTAGGAGATCGAGTTCAAATCCCAGCTCGAGCCAAGTTGTGTGTATTGATCGTCGGACAGTCTTTTTTTTTTACAGAAACTTCTTCCCCCACCCGCACACAAAGGTCAATAAAAGATTGGACCATAGCGTACTGAGTATGTCATTAGCATGAAAAATGCGCTATATAAAACAACTTTAAAAAAAGTGTATGTATAACCTTTAGATAGATAGATAGATAGATAGATGGATAGACAGACAGACAGACAGTCAGATAGATAGATAAATAGATAGATAGATAGATAGAGAGAGAGAGAGAGAACGTGAAATACAAAGAAACAAAGGAGTGTCTTGGTCATTGTTGGAGTCTAAAGAAATCATGATATTATGCAAATACAGCGTTTCATTGCTTCAGTGTACAAAAAAAGTGGAATGAGGGAGAGAGGCAAATGTCCAAGAGAGTAAAACAGGGAGCCTTAAGAGAGAGAGTGGGAGAGAGTGAGGGAGATAGATTAATATATGGGGGCAATAGAAAAAAATCTGACGAAATAAAATTTGTATTTGATATCTGAGTATAAAAATAACAAGGTGTATCTTATTTCATTATAATATATAGATTTTAGAATTAAAAAACAAAACAAAACCATCAAACCTTTTCTTTGTTAAATATAAAGGACATAAAAAATCACGTGACACAGATACCTTTGGCACCACTGTTAGTGTTGTTAGCGTCCATAATCAAAGCAACATTCCTGAGTTATTTTAACAACAGCAACAACAAAAGGTTAACTTAAAAATATAAACTAGTATGGAAGCTGCAAGCTATTCAATCTTGGCCAAGCACATTATAGGAGACCCTTCTTTTAGACACACAGCCAGAATAGCCACGCTGTTTCTAAATATAAACCTATAACTCCTACATGCACTCTATTTACTTATGAGACTCTATGATTTTCTTGTTGTTTTAATGTACAGACCACAAGAGTCATGGGTCGTTGTAAGGACAACAAAGTTGTCTTCAAGTTATTTTTAGCTTTTTGATGTTTGTTTCGTTATATTCAAACTAAAAAACATCTAGTTTCAGTAACTCCCCCAAAAATTACAATTTTATATTACTCCTGGAATCGCTAGCAAAACTCATCAACATATTAGTATAATTTTTATTTATTTATTGCTTATCATTTATTACCTTTCTCTAAAATAGATCAGGTTTGTAATGTTAATTTCCCTATTTATATAGGTCAGATTTGTAATGTTAATTTCTCTAAATATATAGGTCAGGTTTGTAATGTTAATTTCTCTAATTATATAGGTCAGATTTGTAATGTTAATTTCCCTAGTTATATAGGTCAGGTTTGTTATGTCAATTTTCCTAGTTTTATAGGTTAGGTTTGTAATGTTAATTTCTCAAGTTAAAAAGTGTATAGCTCTTTACTAGCTGAGTAGTTTTCACGTTGGCTTGAGAAGCCTCAGAAGGCTTTACCCTACGCGTTCGAATTCAGGTCGCTCACTTAAAAAAAAAATACATTTAAAAAGCGATAACCTCAATTAAAACGAATAGTATTCTTGTAAACTTCATTTTTGTGAACTTTTTTTTATTGCGAAATTATTTTTTTTTATTATTTTTTTTTGAGCATTCGAATAAAAGATTGAGCCTTTTCAAAACAATACATCAATTATAAGACTTCAGTTAGGTCAGGAGAGGCCCGGTAGCTGAGCGGTAATGCGCTTGGCTTCCGAACCGTAGGCCACAAAAACAGATGAACTTTACATCATCTGCCCTATAGACCACAAGGTCTGAAAGGGGAACTAGTTAGGCCATATTCACATCTAACTTTGCATTCACTTGCACCTATCCTTTGATCTGCTGGACCGTTGGGGCACTACACAAGATCTGCTAACCTTCATTCTCCATTCTTATCTCTCATTTGTCTTTGATATAATTTCATTTGGATGTTCTTTCTGAAAATATTGAATCCTACCTGGGTGGACCACTTCGGGGGCCGATTTTGAGTTTGTGTTTCCACACTAACTGTCTTTGTAACCTTGTTTGTAAAGATTTTAGTGTTTTGTTTTTGTGGTATTTAAGCCGCACTACACACTCACTCAACGACACACGACGATGTAGATGTTTACAGCCAAGCCTAGTTAACTAGAGAGTTCTACATATATTTAACACCAGTTCCGGCTTATTTCCTATATGGTATTATCGAACACCGAAATATCATAGGTCGAAGCAAGAGGTTCCCCCTAAGAAAAGTTATTTCACACAAATTTTGGTATTTCCGTATATGTTGAACCGTTAATGAACAGCCGGTGTGATATTTGACTCTAAAAGCAGTTCTCAATAAATTCTCATTGGATGACACCAAATCTCTTCCAATGATAACCGTATTTCGTCGATGAACTGGAGATTAAAACATTTTGAGAAGCGCCGATAAAAGAAATGCTAAACTATCATCGCCGGCGAGAAAAAAATAAAATAGTCGGTTAGCACGTGATTTGCACGTGACTTAGTATGGCGACCACTCCCACGTGACTTAATAAAGATCTCATAAATAAGATTTCACAAAAGCTCGTATGCTGGGTGATTGTATTACTATTCCACGCAAGACTCACTGCTTGAAATAGATTTGTTTCAATCGGTACGTTCTAGATCTAGTTTTAAAAAAAGAAACATAAGACACTACATTGACTTATAAAAGGCGTACATTTTTTTTAAAAGTCATAACTAATTGTATTTATATTTGAGAGGAGAAATAGTTATGTCACGTGATAGGTTTTGTTACATTTGATTGAAATATTTCCGACACTTTATTTTTAACCCTGTCCACCCACTTCGTTCTCTCTCTCTTTCCCCCTCACTTTGTCTCTCTCTTTCCCCCTCACTTTGTCTCTCTCTTTCCCCCTCACTTTGTCTCTCTCTTTCCCCCTCACTTTGTCTCTCTCTTTCCCCCTCACTTTGTCTCTCTCTTTCCCCCTCACTTTGTCTCTCTTTCTTTGTCTGTATTGCTCTTTTTTTCCTCACTTCCTGTCTCTTGCAAACTCTCTCACTGACTCTCTCTTTGCATCTCTCTTCTATCTCTCGCTTTCCCCCTCGTTCATTTATAAACTTTCTCGCCCTCCCTCTCCCATTAATTTCTCCCTTTCACTTTCTCGCCCTCCCTCTCCCATTAATTTCTCCCTCTAACTTTCTCCCCCTCCCTCTCCCATTAATTTCTCCCTCTCACTTTCTCGCCCTACCTCTCCCATTAATTTCTCCCTCTCACTTTCTCGCCCTCCCTCTCCCATTAATTTCTCCATCTCACTTTCTCGCCCTCCCTCTCCAATTAATTTCTTCCTCTCACTTTCTCGCCCTCCCTCTCCCATTAATTTCTCCCTCTCATTTTCTCCCCCTCCCTCTCCCATTATTTTCTCCCTCTCATTTTCTCGCCCTCCCTCTCCCATTAATTTCTCCCTCTCACTTTCTCGCCCTCCCTCTCCCATTAATTTCTCCCACTCATTTTCTCGCCCTCCCTCTCCCATTAATTTCTCCCTCACTTTCTCGCCCTCCCTCTCCCATTAATTTCTCCCTCTCATTTTCTCGCCCTCCCTCTCCCATTAATTTCTCCCTCTCACTTTCTCGCCCTCCCTCTCCCATTAATTTCTCCCTCTCATTTTCTCGCCCTCCCTATCCCATTAATTTCTCCCTCTCATTTTCTCGCCCTCCCTATCCAATTAATTTCTCCCTCTCATTTTCTCCCCCTCCCTATCCCATTAATTTCTCCCTCTCACTTTCTCGCCCTCCCTATCCCATTAATTTCTCCCTCTCACTTTCTCGCCCTCCCTATCCCATTAATTTCTCCCTCTCACTTTCTCGCCCTCCCTCTCCCATTAATTTTTCCCTCTCATTTTCTCCCCCTCCCTATCCCATTAATTTCTCCCTCTCACTTTCTCGCCCTCCATATCCCATTAATTTCTCCCTCTCACTTTCTCGCCCTCCCTCTCCCATTAATTTCTCCCACTCATTTTCTCGCCCTCCCTCTCCCATTAATTTCTCCCTCACTTTCTCGCCCTCCCTCTCCCATTAATTTCTCCCTCTCATTTTCTCGCCCTCCCTCTCCCATTAATTTCTCCCTCTCACTTTCTCGCCCTCCCTCTCCCATTAATTTCTCCCTCTCATTTTCTCGCCCTCCCTATCCCATTAATTTCTCCCTCTCATTTTCTCGCCCTCCCTATCCAATTAATTTCTCCCTCTCATTTTCTCCCCCTCCCTATCCCATTAATTTCTCCCTCTCACTTTCTCGCCCTCCCTATCCCATTAATTTCTCCCTCTCACTTTCTCGCCCTCCCTATCCCATTAATTTCTCCCTCTCACTTTCTCGCCCTCCCTCTCCCATTAATTTTTCCCTCTCATTTTCTCCCCCTCCCTATCCCATTAATTTCTCCCTCTCACTTTCTCGCCCTCCATATCCCATTAATTTCTCCCTCTCACTTTCTCGTCCTCCCTATCCCATTAATTTCTCCCTCTCATTTTCTCGCCCTCCCTATCCCATTAATTTCTACCTCTCATTTTCTCGCCCTCGCTATCCCATTAATTTCTCCCTCTCACTTTCTCGCACTCCCTCTCCCATTAATTTCTCCCTCTCACTTTCTCGCCCTCCCTCTCCCATTAATTTCTCCCTCTCACTTTCTCGCCCTCCCTCTCCCATTAATTTCTCCCTCTAACTTTCTCGCCCTCCCTATCCCATTAATTTCTCCCTCTCAGTTTCTCGCACTCCCTCTCCCATTAATTTCTCCCTCTCACTTTCTCGCCCTCCCTCTCCCATTAATTTCTCCCTCTCACTTTCTCGCCCTCCCTCTCCCATTAATTTCTCCCTCTCACTTTCTCGCACTCCCTATCCCATTAAAATCTTCCTCTCACTTTCTCGCCCTCCCTATCTCATTAATTTCTCCCTCTCACTTTCTCGCCCTCCCTCTCCCATTAATTTTTCCCTCTCACTTTCTCGCACTCCCTATCCCATTAATTTCTCCCTCTCACTTTCTCGCCCTCCCTCTCCCATTAATTTCTTCCTCTCACTTTCTTGACCTCCCTCTCCCATTAATTTCTCACTCTAACTTTCTCGCCCTCCCTCTCCCATTAATTTCTCCCTCTCACTTTCTCGCACTCCCTATCCCATTAAAATCTTCCTCTCACTTTCTCGCCCTCCCTATCTCATTAATTTCTCCCTCTCACTTTTTCGCACTCCCTATCCCATTAATTTTTCCCTCTCACTTTCTCGCACTCCCTATCCCATTAATTTCTCCCTCTCACTTTCTCGCCCTCCCTCTCCCATTAATTTCTCCCTCTCACTTTCTCGCCCTCCCTCTCCCATTTATTTCTCCCTCTAACTTTCTCGCCCTCCCTCTCCCATTAATTTCTCCCTCTCACTTTCTCGCACTCCCTATCCCATTAAAATCTTCCTCTCACTTTCTCGCCCTCCCTATCTCATTAATTTCTCCCTCTCACTTTTTCGCACTCCCTATCCCATTAATTTTTCCCTCTCACTTTCTCGCACTCCCTATCCCATTAATTTCTCCCTCTCATTTTCTCGCCCTCTCTCTCCCATTAATTTCTCCCTCTCACTTTCTCGCCCTCCCTATCCCATTAATTTCTCCCTCTCACTTTCTCGCAATTCCCTCTCCCATTAATTTCTCCCTCTCACTTTCTCGTCCTCCCTCTCCCATTAATTTCTCCCTCTCACTTTCTCGCCCTCCCTATCCCATTAATTTCTTCCTCTCACTTTCTCGCCCTCCCTATCTCATTAATTTCTCCCTCTCACTTTCTCGCACTCCCTATCCCATTAATTTCTCCCTCTCACTTTCTCGCACTCCCTATCCCATTAATTTCTCCCTCTCACTTTCTCGCCCTCCATCTCCCATTAATTTCTCCCTCTCACTTTCTCGCCCTCCCTCTCTCATTAATTTCTCCCTCTCATTTTCTCGCCCTCCCTCTCCCATTATTTTCCCCCTCTCACTTTCTCGCCCTCCCTATCCCATAAATTTCTCCCTCTCACTTTCTCGCCCTCCCTCTCTCATTAATTTCTCCCTCTCATTTTCTCGCCCTCCCTCTCCCATTATTTTCCCCCTCTCATTTTCTCGCCCTCCCTATCCCATTAATTTCTACCTCTCATTTTCTCGCCCTCCCTATCCCATTAATTTCTCCCTCTCATTTTCTCGCACTCCCTATCCCATTAATTTCTCCCTCACTTTCTCGCCCTCCCTATCCCATTAATTTCTCCCTCTCACTTTCTCGCCCTCCCTATCCCATTAATTTCTCCTTCTCACTTTCTCGCCCTCCCTATCCCATTAAATTCTCCCTCTCACTTTCTCGCCCTCCCTCTCCCATTAATTTCTTCCTCTCACTTTCTTGACCTCCCTCTCCCATTAATTTCTCACTCTAACTTTCTCGCCCTCTCTCTCCCATTAATTTCTCCCTCTCACTTTCTCGTCCTCCCTCTCCCATTAATTTCTCCCTCTCACTTTCTCGCCCTCCCTCTCCCTTTAATTTCTTCCTCTCACTTTCTCGCCCTCCCTATCCCATTAATTTCTCCCTCTAACTTTCTTGCCCTCCCTATGACATTAATTTCTCCCTCTCACTTTCTCGCCCTCCCTCTCTCATTAATTTCTCCCTCTCATTTTCTCCCCCTCCCTTTCCCATTAATTTCTCCCTCTCACTTTCTCGCCCTCCCTATTCCATTAATTTCTCCCTCTCATTTTCTCGCCCTCCCTATCCCATTAATTTCTACCTCTCACTTTCTCACACTCCCTATCCCATTAATTTCTCCCTCTCACTTTCTCTCACTTCCTATCCCATTAATTTCTCCCTCTCACTTTCTCACCCTCCCTCTCCCATTAATTTCTCCCTCTCACTTTCTCGCCCTCCCTCTCTCATTAATTTCTCCCTCACATTTTCTCGCCCTCCCTCTCCCATTAATTTCTCCCTCTCACTTTCTCGGCCTCCCTATCCCATTAATTTCTCCCTCTCACTTTCTCGCCCTCCCTCTCCCATTAAATTCTCCCTCTCACTTTCTCGCCCTCCCTATCCCATTAATTTCTCCCTCTCACTTTCTCGCCCTCCCTATCACATTAATTTCTCCCTCTCACTTTCTCGCCCTCACTATCCCATTAATTTCTCCCTCTCATTTTCTCGCCCTCCCTATCCCATTAATTTTTACCTCTCATTTTCTCCCCCTCATTATCCCATTAATTTCTCACTCTCACTTTCTCGCCCTCCCTATCCCATTAATTTCTCCCTCTCACTTTCTCGCCCTCCCTCTCTCATTAATTTCTCCCTCTCACTTTCTCGCCCTCCCTATCCCATTAATTTCTCCCTCTCACTTTCTCGCCCTCCCTCTCCCATTAATTTCTCCCTCTCGCTTTCCCCCTTCTGCCTATCCCATTAAATTCTCCCTCTCACTTTCTCGCCCTCCCTCTCCCATTAATTTCTTCCTCTCACTTTCTCGCCCTCCCTCTCCCATTAATTTCTCCCTCTAACTTTCTCGCCCTCCCTCTTCCATTAATTTCTCCCTCTCACTTTCTCGCACTCCCTAACCCATTAATTTCTCCCTCTCACTTTCTTGCACTCCCTAACCCATTAATTTCTCCCTCTCACTTTCTCGCCCTCCCTATCCCATTAATTTCTTCCTCTCACTTTCTCGACCTCCCTATCCCATTAATTTCTCCCTCTCACTTTCTCGCCCTCCCTATCCCATTAATTTTTCCCTCTCACTTTCTCGCCCTCCCTATCACATTAATTTCTCCCTCTCACTTTCTCGCCCTCCCTCTCCCATTAATTTCTCCCTCTAACTTTCTCGCCCTCCCTATCCATTAATTTCTCCCTCTCACTTTCTCGCCCTCCCTCTCCCATTAATTTCTCCCTCTCACTTTCTCGCCCTCCCTCTCACATTAATTTCTCCCTATCCCATTAATTTCTCCCTCTCACTTTCTCGCCCTCCCTATCCCATTAATTTCTCCCTCTCACTTTCTCGCCCTCCCTATCCCATTATTTTCTCCCTCTCACTTTCTCGCCCTCCCTATCCCATTAATTTCTCCCTCTCACTTTCTCGCCCTCCATCTCCCATTAATTTCTCCCTCTCACTTTCTCGCCCTCCCTATCCCATTAATTTCTCCCTCTCACTTTCTCGCCCTCTCTCTCCCATTAATTTCTCCCTCTCATTTTCTCCCCTCCCTATCCCATTAATTTCTCCCTCTCACTTTCTCGCCCTCCATATCCCATTAATTTCTCCCTCTCACTTTCTCGTCCTCCCTATCCCATTAATTTCTCCCTCTCATTTTCTCGCCCTCCCTATCCCATTAATTTCTACCTCTCATTTTCTCGCCCTCCCTATCCCATTAATTTCTCCCTCTCACTTTCTCGCACTCCCTCTCCCATTAATTTCTCCCTCTCACTTTCTCGCCCTCCCTCTCCCATTAATTTCTCCCTCTCACTTTCTCGCCCTCCCTCTCCCATTAATTTCTCCCTCTAACTTTCTCGCCCTCCCTATCTTATTAATTTCTCCCTCTCAGTTTCTCGCACTCCCTCTCCCATTAATTTCTCCCTCTCACTTTCTCGCCCTCCCTCTCCCATTAATTTCTCCCTCTCACTTTCTCGCCCTCCCTCTCTCATTATTTTCTCCCTCTCATGTTCTCGCCCTCCCTATCCCATTAATTTATTCCTCTCATTTTCTCGCCCTCCCTCTCTCATTATTTTCTACCTCTCATGTTCTCGCCCTCCCTAACCCATTAATTTCTCTCTCTTATTTTCTCGCCCTCCCTATCCCATTAATTTCTCCATCTCATTTTCTCGCCCTCCCTCTCCCATTAATTTCTCCCTCTCACTTTCTTTTTCTTTCCTTCTCCCTTTCCCTCTTCCTATAGCTCTCATCCGATCTACACCCATCTCTCCCCCTCTTTCTCTCACCTTTCTTCCCTTTCTCTCCCATCACTCTCTACCATCACTCTCTCTCATCACTCTGTCTCATAACTCCCTCACTGCCTTTCTACCTCTTTCTCCTTTCTCTCCAGTCTCCTGTCAGAAAGGGTCTAACTTTTTACTCTTCTTTTGTGTTCTTTATATCTTTGTACTCTCTCCCGCAATCTTTGGTTCTCCCCCCTCTCCCTCTCTCCCTTTCTCTCCGAGTTGTGAGTCTTTCTCAGATAATGTTGTAGTGAAAATGTGATGACTTTAGAACATCGAAGAGAAAGCCAACTTTAAAGTTTAGAGGAAGAAAAGAAGCTGGTGATAGAGCTGGTGTAGAGGCAGTGAGACTGTGTCAGACACGTTTGGTGCCAAGACGATTTGAAGCATTGAAAAATGTGGGATAGTGAGACTGTGTCAGACACATTTGGTGCCAAGACGATTTGAAGCATTGAAAAATGTGGAATAGTGAGACGGTGTCTGACGCTTTCGGTGCCAAGACTATTTGAAGCATTGGAACATTTGGGATAGTGAGACTGTGTCGGACACATTCGGTTCCAAGACGATTTGAAGCATTGGAACATTTGGGATAGTGAGACTGTGTCGGACACATTCGGTGCCAAGACAATTTGAAGCATTGGAACATTTGGGATAGTGAAACTGTGTCGGACACATTCGGTGCCAAGACAATTTGAAGCATTGGAACATTTATGATAGTAAAATTGTGTCGGACACATTCGGTGCCAAGACAATTTGAAGCATTGGAACATTTGGGATAGTGAGAATGTGTCGGACACATTCGGTGCCAAGACCATTTGAAGCATTGGAACATTTGGGATAGTGAGACTGTGTCGGACACAATTAGTGCAAGTGTGACGGTTCAACGAAGCATATTTCCCCCCTCCCTCCTATTTTAACCAAATTTAGCGTAACACTAAAATCAAGACGGAAGGTAATAAATGATATAATGTCCCTTGGTCAAGTTTGTCCCGACATAGAACTTTACCCTTTATTTAAAGAATTAGAAGTCTGAGTCATCAATTGATGCAGACGATAAAAGAAATGCTCCCAAAAGGCGTGTCGCCAAAAGGATTGCTAAGTGGGCAAACATTGGTCCCTCATTTCCACATTCACCCATATCTCAGCTTTCTCTTTGGGAAGAATGGGTTCAACTATCTGAGGAGTAGCCTTCTGTATGAGAAAATTGTAGGAAAAAAGAAGCGTTTTTCGACTTTTACGTTCCCAAAAGCTGTTCCCAATTGTTACAAAAACTAACGAACATTGCATTAAAATATAGTTTTCAAACATAAATTTCAGTCGAAAAATGGGCATACTAGAGAACAACATAGAAAACGAAGAAGAAGACCCTAGAGGTTTATGTTAATAATGAAAAGACTACGAACACTGTGGGAAATGTTAGCCCGTCCCCATCTACCATAGCTGTGAATGTATTTGTTAACAGCCACACATTCTTATAGAAATGAATGTAAGAACCTGAAGAGAAGATACAAATCTAATTATCACAGTTAAAGAGCCAGATGTCACTGTTTGTAAGTTTCTCTCCCGCTGGTTGAACTCGTTGTTGATTTTGCCGAAATTCATCAGGGGCGCTGATATCTTGTAACTGTGATGCCGAGAATTCTGTAGATGTATATCTCTAGATCTAAATGCTATCTTAGTGATTTAATAAATGAAGATCCTTTTAATTCAAATACAGAACTTATCTTCGAAACTTGGAATATATATAGTATGTACAAAAATAAAACTGTATCAGATGAATAACTTCATTCAGAGCTCAGTAATAATATATATTCAGATTACTACTAGATCTACTAAAATACAGGACTTGTCTAGACAAATTGTAACTCCCAACTAAAATACGGCGGGTCATATCCGGCTAGTAAGAAATAAATGATTCGCGCTTCCGTGTTCCCATAGATTCAAACCTGAACAGAACGCAATCTTAGTGTGTACATCAACGTCATGCTTTTAGAAGAGTTCGCTTAGCGTTTAATATTATTTTAAAAATAGAAATAGCGGTGCAGGGCGGGTGCAAGTTTTAATGTACAAAGAATTGGAGCTATTTTGGACGTGACGACTGGGAAACGAATGAACGGGTTTATAGTTCTACTATTTTAATATCGAATGTCGAGATCTACACACAAAAAAATCAATTTTCTCCTACTCCTGATGTGTTATCAGTTAACAAGAAGTCTTCCTTGGTGTGGTCTTCTTAACTTGACATCAAATTGTTGTGTCCAATGTCACGAGATCTGGATTTGGGGACTGAGGACATTATTGGGACCTCCTTCCAAGTTTGAAACTTTAGCCTCCCATTATAGAGTGGTTTAACCCGCTTACTCGCTCTTGTTATTGTGGGTTTTTTTTTATTGCAGCAATTATACGAGGGTATCACGTGGTCTGCTAGAAGACAAAACGATGTTGGTTTAAACAACTGATTTCAGGTGGCCCCTTCGACATAGGAGGTCACGTTTCAGGTGCCCAATGGTGTTTGGTGTGTGTGTATGGGGGGGTGGGGTTTCAGGAGCGTCCTTGAAATCCAGAAGTTCATATTCAAAGTCTTCACCCTGATTCGAACTTGTGACCTCTCGCTTTGTGAGAAAACTTTTTACCACTCAGATACCTCAACCACCCCCTACTGTTAACATCGTCAACTATATTTACTTCCTTCTGCACGCAAGTCTTCCCCTCCCACACACATCTACACGAAAATCAACTCTACTTCACTATTAACAGGAATGGACAACCACAAATTACCTGGATCTCTCTCTACAAATTAACCTCTACTTTATTAACAAGTCTCAATTTTTCTTTCAGCCAGGAACTTTTTTTTTTCAAATGCGATAAATTTCATTAGATTCTTTTCTTGGATTCAAACCCATGCATTGCACTTTTGACCTATCAGTCGGCCAGAGCATTTCGCGCTTGTGTTGTAAAACCTTGCGTGGCGATATGAAAGTCAGAAACACGACAGTATTTTATTTTAAATCTACACCATTCTGGTGATAGCAATATATTTCTGTATGCTTCCATGAATCCATACCGGCCAAGATCAAGCTGACCTGTCGTCATGGCCACTCCTAAAGTAAGTCATGTTCCCAAACTAACGACTCGACAAATGTAGGTTATGTCTCCTTAAGTAGGCCTATACAGATCCATATTGCAACAGTCTGTTATGGATTCGTTATTAGCAACCACAATATCTCTCTCGTACTCTTGTACTCTCGGGCGTTGAACGCCAAGAATTCTTGAACTACTAAACATGCTAAAAAAAAAGTTTCTAATAAGATTGTTGAAATTCGACATTTACTGTACATAATACTGATCATAAAAATTAACAGATCTAGTTATTTTCCCCTTTGTTCGTTAGGTCTATATTTTTTAGGTTTTTAAACTCAAAAGTAGATCAATTTCTGTTTTACTGATTGCTTAATACTGTCGCTTTAAATAAATATTAAAAGGTTTCTTTTTCATGGCTATAATACAATGCAGATTCGAAATAAAACACCACAACTCTAGTAGTAATAAGACAACTCGAATTATATCGACATTTAACTTCTTCTTTTAGCCAACTTATTCTTGCTTACCTGTTTTCTATTTTGAAGGAAAAATAGCGTGCTGCCATCAGGACCGTCACATGGGGGTGAAAGTGGGATAAGCTCCCACTTTCCAAGAAATGCTCCTAAGGCGTCTTTCTGTGCCTGTGACAGTCAAATCTAGCTCCTGTCCTTCACGTTGTGATTTTCTCATAGGCTTGAAGGAAACTGTGGAAACTGACAGGAGAATGGATGAGAGGCTAGGCACTGGCACCCCAAAACCATTTTGCTTTGTGTTGATGGGACACGTCAGACTTGATAATGCAAATCTTCTAGGAGAGGGAAAGTTATGACTCCATACCTTCATTTTGTGGACATATTCCCCTGTGTGTACTGGAAATGATCAAAAAAGAAAAAAATGACTCCACAGCCTACTCCACTTGCATTATCGAATAATAGTGGACACTCCCCCTACCATTGTACTTTCTGAAGGAAGACTGGATTGTACTATCTTAGAGGTGCATGCCATTCTACTGCTTTAAGATACGATGTAAATCCCATCGTGGAGCTTGGGAATGTCTTAGCTTAAAGGGATCTGGATCCAGGATGTGGCGATTCCACAGGGCATAGTCCAATTTTAATTATTTTACTGCAGATATCTTCCTTTTGGAGAGCTCTGTAGATAGCGGGGATGGATCATCGACTAACCCAACCTTGTTCCATAGATATTTCCGTTGACTATACTAAAAGCACAGGGAAAACTCTAGATTAAATTTTAACTAGATTGAACTTATTAGTAACTTAAAATACTTATAATACAACTAATTTCAGTAATGAAAGTGTAATTCTTGAAAGAACAGAGCTCTAAGCTGACAACATCTGCAATTAAACTCCTGAATCTCTTTTTTTTTTTTACACACATTAAATAGCAACTTGCAACTTCCGGAAGATGCGCGAAAAGATTCGTATTTACAAGACTGTTTATTTTTTGTCCTGATAATACCCGTTTTTTGTTTTAGTCTGTGAATGAACCTCTTTCCATATCACTTTTATTCATTAACTAGTTACAAAATGAAATTTATTTATAAACCTCACTTTTACAGTTGTTGTTTTTTTCACACTTAAGTACTGGACAATATTGATAAATACTAACGTCAAACTGAACGCCATCGTTTGAATTATAACGATCAGTCTACAAAACGATCGGACATGCATTTGTATGTCTGTGAATGTGCGTGTCTATTTTGATACACTCAGTGCAATAGAATGTTGTCATGAATAAAGGCGGTTCTCTCATTTTTCATTTTAATATCTATAGCATGGGATAAATAAATGATCAAATTACGGCCTCTTGGGGCCATATCGGGCCAGTGTCTATGTGCTTTCCGGCCCCACAGTGCATTATTAAACTGCCCATCCTTGGTTCCATCGGACTCGATGATTTTTGTATTTTTTCAGTTATGCTGTCCGGGACATTTGTGTTGGAAATGCATATGGCTCTAAAAGTTTGGTCACCACTGACTTCATGTATTTAATAGTATTCATTACATGGCGTGTTAGTTTTTACTTACAGCCGTTTTCTGTATGATATTGTCACGTACACAGTATCTATATTTAGCTCGTCAGCAGAACTTGAGCTACCTCGGGGAATTTTTCTATCATGCAACAGGATCATGTTCAGAATAAATGTGATTGTTTTTTTGGAATATTAATTGTTGTACATTGAGCTGCATTTATTGGTTGGCCTTGCAGTGTAGAGTTGTTGGTCACGTGATTACGCTCTAGAGTCCGGGGAAGGTTCTAGATTGCGCCAGTCTTGTATGGAACGTGTTAGAGAGAACATGTACTATAGTTTTGTATTAGAACTCAATTATATTATTGTGTAGATCAGTTATTCTATTCAAGTACATTTAACCATTATTTGTGAATAGCTTTTTCAAGTTCTGAATTAAAGTAATTGTTTTAGACGAAGAGAAGTTTCTTACTGAATATAATAAAATACTTAGATCGACTTAGCGATTGGCAACTTCTAGATGATCCTCTTATCAACTGGCAATATTCTGAATGATCGTATTATCAACTAGATCTAGCTACTTCTATACGATCATCTTATTAAAGGAAGATTTCAAGATCTTCGGCAATCACGATCATTGATAGTGTGATATAGATCAAGATAATCTTCAACGAAACATTTATCATAGTATCTTCATATATCTTGACATCTGACATCCACAATTGATGATTGTGACAGATACCATCAGTGCTGGAGTTTCTGATCGCCAACATAAGCTTGTCTTGCGGGCCCCCTAAATATTGTTTTTAAGAAAAACTAGATGAATAAATTGCTTTTAGTTGATTACAAATGGCCCCCATATCTCAAATAACTAAGGGCCTTTTGAAGTCTAAATCCAGTCCTGTATACCATCTAGACTTTTTAACATTTCTAGATGTCTACACTGACCTGGTGACCCATTTAACCTACTTTCAACCCCCACTCCCATTGGTGATACTACTAATCAGCAAGTCTCGTCTAGTGATCTACATTTCTTAAGTCTTTATCAATAATATTGCATAATTCAAAAAACCAAGAAGAAGGCTACATTCAATTATTGGATAGGTTTTTTTCCTGGTCTCCCAGAGATTGAAAGAATGTCTGTGTTACGGTGACCTCGACACTTACTGCATTTTCTTTTCTGTCGTCTGCCAGATTGCTTAGACTTGTGACCTCTGGGGACATGAACCCCCGGCAAAGCTCGTGTACCAAAATTATTTTTTTTTTGAAATTTCGAAGACTTCGATTTTTTTTTGTCTGCATATTTTTTTTAATTCAATTTTTTCAAGCTTAACACTTGCTGATGTCATAGATAATTCTCCGGGAATTGTAGAAAATTTGAAGGCCAAGGTAGCTGCAAGGTGGCTACCGGTACTACTCTGTTCGAATTAAATGGTGAAAGGTAGGATGTATGGCTGAGTGGCTATCAAGAGGGCGGGAGTTTGTATCCCGACTATGGCTTAGCTGTATTTGCGGTCAGCCGCGACGAGTAACAACACGACGGTTCTGGAAGAATCTATGTTGTGAATAGTACTCAGATATTGCCAGATGACCACCCCAGAAGGGTCGAGTAATGTTCCGTCTGGTTCTAGAAGGCCATAAGGGATATAGAGCGAGGGTATCAAAGCCGGATCAGTTCACAATTCTCGATCTACGATTCAGTAGTTCACGGCAGAGTTCAGCAAGGTACAGAGAAGTCAGCAGAGCTCTTGCTACAACAGTACAGAGTTGATACGGCAGAACATTTGTAAAGTCAGTGCTACATGAAGCAAAATTGTACATTATTGGTTGTGTAAAGTTTTACGTTATTTTGCAGACCTGAGTTGGTCACATTTTTTTTTGAGTTAGTGTCGTCTGCTGCAGTTTGCAGAAAGCCTGAATATGAGAATCGTTACAATATATTGTTTTGCGTATTAACCCATAGAATGGTTGTATATATCGTGCTCTATACAGTTTACTAAGTAGATGCATTTAATGTGCAGTCTACATTTTGTTTTAAAACAGTCCCAAACTATCCATTTTATGTTGTTTTCTTTATTCTTTTTTCATCCGGGACAATAAATCACACATTTTATGATGTACTGTTGAACAAACATTTTTAATTTCAGATTTAGACATTTAATGGAAAAAGCACAACGGCTTACTTAACATTATGTACAAAGGGGAAAACTTTGATAGCTGCAATAAAGACGCGCAGGTACACACCGCTGCACGAATTGTAGTGCTTCGCTTTCCTGAGATTGTATTCTTGCGCTACACTCATTAATGATAGCAAGCCGGAAAAAAGGGGGGGGGGGAATTAATGAGTGTTATTGTCATGTTATTTGTTTTCGTTCCCTGGAAGGCCATAGCTTCACCTACTCACGAGAGATGACTAGCAATGAACTGGTCCGGGCGGCGACGACCTCGTGTCCAACCTTGTTGTTTTATTTTAATATCTTTTTTATTTTTCTGTCTTTGGTAGAAAAACAACTGTGTGCGCGTGCGTGTGTGCGTCAGTAGAACTAAGATATTTGTGTCAACATTGTGTTTTTCTCCATTTGTGTTGCCTCCCCTTCCCCAAGTGTCTATGTTTGTGCCGTAGACTTATCACAGTTATCAAATACTGCTTGCGGCCTTGACATTCCGCCCACGCCCAGATCTGGCCACTACTTAAAATACAACGTGAGTACTTCATTGCTTGCGTGTGTGTGCGTGCGGGAGTGGAACAATTTACCTGTATAGTGAGCATGATTGTATTTTGTCTTAGCTTAAGTAGACAAAGTTTTATTTCAAAAGTGTTTCTTTTTAGTATACACGATATTTTGTACAAACTTTGGACAAGAGCCATTTCAACATCAATGAGAATTGATCTGATTAGTATGGTCAGTTTACCGAGGTACATTGATGCGGGAAAAGGAATACTATAAATTATGTAACTGTAAAGTTGACCACTTGTCTTTTAATGTACTTTTAAAAAAGAGAATGAGTGATTTTCAGGCTTTAGGGCTGTGAGAATTTAAAACTAAAAACAGAAGATAGAAATGGAAAAAAAAACCTAAACCAGTCATCCTGAGTGTTGGAATCTATTAGAAATTAAAAAAAAACAACTAGAGCCAGAAGTTTTAAACACTATTAGAAAAAAAACAACAACTAGACCCAGCAGTTTTAGACACTATTAGAAATAAAAAAAACTAGACCCAGCAGTTTTAGACACTATTAGAAATAAAAAAACTAGACCCAGCAGTTTTAGACACTATTAGAAATAGAAAAAAAACTAGACCCAGCAGTTTTAGACACTATTAGAAATTTAAAAAAAACTAGACCCAACAGTTTTAGACACTATTAGAAATATTAAAAAAACTAGACCCAGCAATTTTAGACACTATTAGAAATAAAAAAAACTAGACCCAACAGTTTTAGACACTATTAGAAATAAAAAAAAATAGACACAGCAGTTTAAGACACTATTAGAAATGTAAAAAAAATAGACCCAGCAGTTTTAGACACTATTAGAAATAAAAAAAAAACTAGACCCAACAGTTTTAGACACTATTAGAAATATAAAAAAAACTAGACCCAGCAGTTTTAGACACTATTAGAAATAAAAAAAACTAGACCCAACAGTTTTAGACACTATTAGAAATAAAAAAAATAGACACAGCAGTTTAAGACACTATTAGAAATGTAAAAAAAAAATAGACCCAGCAGTTTTAGACACTATTAGAAATAAAAAAAAGTTACTAAGACAGTTTGTGTGGAAACACAAACTCAAAATCGGCCCCCGAAGTGGTCCACCAAGGCAGGAAAAATGGAATGTTTCAATATTTTCAGAAGAATATCATTATGAAATTCTATCAAAGGCAAATGACAAAGAAGAATAGACAAAGAAGGTTGACAGATCTTGTGTGGTGCCCCAAATTTCCAGCAGACCAAGGGATAGGTGAATGTGGATGTGAAGTTAGATTTGAACCTGGCGTAACCGATGTCTTATAATGAGTATCTAATTGATGTAATTGTTTTGTAGAGGGTCAATCTCTTATTCAAAGCCTCAAGAAAAAAGCATTTCCGTAAGAAAAAATAATTTCCTTTAGTTTTGTATTCTGTGTCATGGTTTGCGTATTCCAGTTCACGCCATAATATGAAAACCTACTTATTAATTGTTGTTTTAAATTATGTCCAACTTATTTACATAGTAAACAGATTTTTTCTCTTTAAAAAAAAAGTTAATTTTTTTTGTAAATGTAGTATTTAACGTGACAGAACTTACATAACTTAGCAATACAATTGTAAAAAAGTAAATTTTTGACCAAAAATCTAAAACCATTTGCATAAATGTGATTAATGAAATTGTAAGTGCATATTCCCTTACTAAATAGTCTCCAATGTTCGTTACTATTAATAGTGAATAGTTGTAAAAATGGTGAATAAAAAAAACAACTGCTTGCATAATTAATTTTAAAAATTTGATTTTTCGCTTTCAGAAAAGAAAAAAGTAGCCGTTGCATCAGAACTTTGAATGATTTAAAATATTATGATGTCCGATTTTCATTTTCTCTTCTAGTTTCTGAGATCTAAACGAGGGACGGACGTACGGACGGACAGATGAACAGACAGGCCACACAAAACTAATAGCGTCTTTTCCCCTTTCGGGGGCCGCAAAAAAAAACAAAAAAACTACGTCCTAGTGTTGACTCTTCATTTGAGCTAGGAAAAACAAAAGAGTTCAAAGTAAAGTTCCCGTTTCAGAGCTTGCCCCATCTATAGTGTAGAATGTAGATAATGGAAAGGTCATCGGCCATAGATCATTAACGTGGATGTCATGTGACCAAAACAATGACCAATCGCCTTTATTTTCCCCAACTAATTATTTTAGAGTTGTGTGGTCTGAGATGAGTCCTGAAAAATCCGATAATTTAAATTCCCATCTTCACTGAGATTCGAACCCCCAGACCCCTGTCTTGGGAAACTAAGCGCTTTTCCACTCAGCCATAGTGACCTCGTGGCTACGAAACCTTGGAATATAAAACCATATTTTATTTTCTTATGACTAAGTCTCTAGAGAGAACCAATGCAAAGTTCCTTGTTTTATGGATAAACAAATGACTAGGACGTGGCCCTTGACTAGGACGTGGCCCTTGACTAGGACGTGGCCCTTGACTTAGAATTGACCCTTGACTAGGACGTGGCCCTTGACTAAGATGTGACCCTTGATTAGGACGTGTCCCTTGACTAAGATGTGGCCTTTGACTAAGATGTGACCCTTGACTAGGAAATGGCCCTTGACTAAGATGTGACCCTTGACTAGGACGTGTCCCTTGACTAAGATGTGGCCTTTGACTAAGATGTGACCCTTGACTAGGACATGGCCCTTGACTAAAATGTGACCCTTGACTAGGACGTGGCCTTTGACTAGGAAGTGGCCTTTGACTAGGACGTGGCCCTTGACTAGGACGTGGCCCTTGACTAGAACGTGGCCCTTGACTAGGATGATTGTCATTATTCCAGAATGAAAGCTTAAAACCTGTCAAGCAAACATAATGGCATGGAATATGAAGGTGACAAAAAAGTTAGGAACATGAATTCCTTCACTTGGATGATGATAGATCTAACTACTAAGTGACCTAAAGCACTGACATTGTAAATGACATGAACATTTTCTTCGAGGAAGACTTTGAAGATCTCTGTTCCCGTAGAACTACGCAGCATCCTTGAAACTACAAAGAAACTCTTGCGATCAATGAGTCACCAAAACATCTTTTTTTTTTTAATAGGATGTTATTCGTGATTTGTTTTCTGTTCAAATAAATCTGAGGATCTTTTATACTTCCGTGTCAAAGGACTTGTTTCACTTTTGCGTTTTCCACTTTCAATTGTGCTTAGATCAACTCACTCCGTCTGTCTGTCTGTCTGGTACATTTTTTGCACACGTTATTTCTCCCACACCCATTCTCGAATCAAGTTGAAACCTTACACATTTTATGTAGTACCTAACAAAAAAATAACAAAAAAAAAACAATAATTAGTTAATTATTTAAAAGGTAAAAGAAATAATTGTGCTAAATTTCAGCTTGATCCGAGATTGGGTGTCGGAGAAATAACGTGTACAAACTCAATGTTGTTGACAAATGCCGAAAATGTTGTAACGTGGGTGAGTCAATAGAACACACAATGGCAGGATGTTCAGCCCTATCGGAATCTGCCTACCTAGGTCGCCATAACCAAGTTGCAAAGCTAATACACCAACACTTGGCTACGACACATAATTTGATCGGTAAGGATACTCCTCCTTATTACTAATACTCACCACAAGAGGTTCTCGAGTCTACTGATCATCTGCTGTGCTGGGATAGGCCTATCGTGACCGACAAAACGGTAGATTTTAATCGCCCTGATCTGCTGCTCATTGATAAAAAAACGAAAAAAAAAACGCTACCATTTTTGACATCACCGTACCAGAGTTTTAAAAAGACTGAACTGGAAAGACAAAGAAAATATGGGAACCTAGGCTTGGAGATTAAACGTTTATGGAAGTTATCCAAAATAACAATATACCCCATTGTTATATCAACCGAGGGGATAATAACAACTGATCTCACATAGAACTTCAAGGCCCTTAACATTCCTAGGAACATTCTCTTTGCTTGTCAGAGGGCGGTACTGCTGCAGAGATGCCATATAACCAGAAAATTCCTCAGCGGAAGCCGATAAAAGGACTACTGTGAATTTTGTTTCTCTTTAATAAAACTCCACCCTGGCAGCGCCAGAGAGCTCGTTCGTTTCTAACATAATAATAATGATAATCATCTATTTGGTTTGCTTGTTTGATAGTGTGCCGTCCTTGCCAAATCCAGTCCTAACTTACTGTAACGGAAGTTAATGCACCACTCCAATCTTTCTTCAAAATACTGCCAGACTTCAAAAGACATAATGTACTAGAAGACTTTGAAAGAGATGGCAGACGTCATATGTAGATTATTTGATTGAAAGAATATATCTAAACCAATTCAAATCGTCCTACATACATGTTTGTGATTGTTTGTGTGTTTGTGATAATGTTGTTTGTGTGTTTGCTTGTGTGTTTTGGTTAATGCGCAAGCTTAGCGTAATTAACACTGAAAGGACACAATGATTCAACAGAGATAGCATCCGTTGCAGACGACAATATTTTCAGAATAAACGAGACACAACCTTGTAACATGCGACCTTCGCCCAGTCGGCCTTGTGATCGTTTGTTGAGGATAAACAGGCGGTGTGACGAGTCAACAGTTGTTACTAGAGGCGGTGCAATAAATACAGCCAGAACGGTTGAGAACAAGAAAAAACCCACAATTATATAACATTTAGTTTTTATTTAGATTCTTAATATCAGAGTGCCTTCATTTCTACTAAATGACTAATTGGACAAGAAGAGAGAGGGGGAAACAGGACAACAGAGAGATTGAGGGAGGGAGGGATATATATAGAGAGGGGGGAGGGAGGGATATATATATATATATATAGAGAGAGAGAGAGAGGGAGGGATATATATAGAGAGAGGGGGGGAGGGAGGGATATATAGAGAGAGAGAGGGGGAGGGAGGGATATATGTATATATAGAGAGAGAGGGGGAGGGATATATATATAGAGAGAGAGAGGGAGGGATATATATATATAGAGAGAGAGAGAGAGGGAGGGATATATATATATATATATAGAGAGAGAGAGAGAGAGGGAGGGATATATATAGAGAGAGGGAGATATATATATATATATAGAGAGAGAGGGAGGGATATATATAGAGATAGAGAGGGAGGGAGGGATATATATAGAGGGGGAGGGAGGGATATATATAGAGAGTGGGGGAGGGAGGGATATATATATAGAGAGAGAGGGAGGGATATATATATATATATATATATATAGAGAGAGAGAGAGAGGGAGGGATATATTTAGAGAGAGGGAGGGATATATATATAGAGAGAGAGGGGGAAGGATATATATATATATATATATATATAGAGAGAGAGAGAGAGAGAGAGGGAGGGATACATATATATATAGAGAGAGAGAGAGGCATATATATATATTTAGAGAGAGAGAGAGGGAGGGAGGGATATATATAGCGAGAGAGAGGGAGGGATATATATATAGAAAGAGAGAGGGAGGGAGGGATACGTAAAAACAACACTTGATTCTCCCCCCCCCCCCCAGCACATTCTCTTTTCTGATACGTCTCTATTTTTTACCTTTTTTTTTTTGTCAAATGTCTCTATTCTCTTTTCTGGAGTGTCTCTATTCATTTTTATCTTATCTTATAAAATAAAGATGTTACTTAAAAAAAAAAAAAAAAGATGATTACGTCTCTAGGACAATCTAGTTATGCATGTTAATTAATAACTTAAACTGCGCAAAATCACTGGTTTTCCTGACTGACTAGGGCAAACCATTCCATGCTCTAATGGCACTCTATTTTTTTGGAAAGTCTCTATACTTTTTTTTAATGTATTCTCTTTTACTGCTATATCTCTGTTCTCTTTTCTAAACACTCTCCTACATTAGGGCCTAGATTAATATGCTATTCTCCTGTAAACGGCTTTGTGTTCAGATTACCAAAAGTGTTCGTTCTACCCACATTTTAAATTCGAGCATGATACAAATGTGTCATGGTCATTTCCAATAACTTTTCAAGTAAGAACATACTGATACACAGCACAGAACCAGCAGCGGCGTTTCCTTAGGTGGGACCGCTAACGATTCATATCTGAAAGTTAATTGTTCTTCTTCCTATTTGTGATTAGGTGAAGCAGCTTGCCACTGAAAGAGGTTCTAACTAAGGCAAAAAACAGAGAGGAATGGAGAAAGACGGTCGACGAATCTTGCAGGGTGCCCCAACGGTCCAACAGACTAAGGGAAAGGTAAAAGGTAAAGGTAAAAAGCAGCTTGTCTAAATAGGAAATTCGTTGCGACTCGAAACAGAAAACCTTTTTAGACTAAAGAGTTGTTTGTTGGCTTTTTTTTTTTTTCATCTTCAATATTATATTTCTTTCTATGTCCTTTTAGAGCGAGTGCAGCCTTAAGCCTAGAGCACTCTTGTGGGCGCGAACTGCACTTTCGAAAGGATACAAATTACAGGGGAGAGGTGGTGATAATCCCGACATGCAAATGAGCCAGACGCACTTTCCTTTTACCTAGAAGAAGTGCACAAGAAGCAGAAGGCATGAGACAGCATGGGACATTCCTGAAGAAGACGTCAAGACTTCCAATGGATTGAGTCATCAAATGTTTGTTGGTCTTCTTTTCAAACAGATTCAATGTCACGAAAATAAAACACTTTGTGGAAGTTTTATTACAGGCGTAAGTAGACAACCAAAACTATGCAACCGCTTGATCAGTGCAGGGATTATAAGTAGATCACTTTAAAAGATTGATTCCTAGTTTGTGATAAAATATAAATAAAATGAACTAAAAATTCATATTTTATTTGTCATTGAAAAAAAAAATTTCCAATATTGGAATCCACCCCAAGTCATTCGCATGACGGTCTATCGGCTTAGATCTTGAAATTTTACCTTCGAATAAAAGGCTCAAGTTTGTACTCATGTTTTTCTATTATATTCTTACTTTTGACCACCTTCCACCGAAATGTCCCTTTCAGGCTGGACAATCAACGGAGCATTGGATGACATTTAAAGCGATTATTCTTACAACAACGCACTTGTGTAGGACTAGATGTCATTTGGTGCACTGTTTTTGTGTAGGGAAGATAACATTTAGTCTCAACTGCACTAGAGTAATGGTAGATGACATTTCGAATAGAGTGCACATCTGTTAAGTGTATATGACATTTAGCTTACAATGCACTTTAATTTAGAAAAACAAATGACATTTACTTTAATCTCTTGTGTAAATATGACATTTAAACAATAGCACATTCTACAATACTGAGTCATGGTCTCGTTTCAACATTTCTAGGGGCATTTGAAAACACACACAACGTGCTATGATACAATGCCCTAGCCTCAAAGTTGTATTCCTTTGAACTGTAGGACCTGATCTTTAAAAAAACTGTATCCACAACATTAACATTAATATGTTCTTAGCCAAAGTGTACTCGCTAAATATTATATGATCAGTTAGGCAACAAACCCATGCATGAAATATGTGCGTTAAATCTCATTTATTATAATCAATCTTTCGTAAAAGGAAGGTGAACCCGCCATTCATCATGACCTTTTGACATCGTCTGTCAGTGTGACCTTCACTACGCCAAATGTGATTGGCCTTGTACGAAATGATGGGCAGTCAGCTTTTACAGAAGAAAAACAATAAAAGGTACATAGAATATAGATTGATATACATACATTGAAATAGATAGAGAGATCGATAGATCGATCGATCGATCGATCGATAGATAGATAGATAGGTATATAGATAGATAGATAGATAGATAGATAGATAGATAGATAGATAGATAGATAGATAGATAGATAGATAGATAGATAGATAGATAGATAGATAGATAGATAGGTATATAGATAGATAGATAGATAGGTATATAGATAGATAGTTTGATTGTTTGTTTATTTTACATGTTTCGGATGTTCCTTCAGAGTTGAAGATAATTACTTCCTAGTCCAAACCTCCCGTAGGACGACGGGGGATGGGAGCGGGCAGGGTTTGAACCCTGGACCATCGATAAATCTGATTAACAGTCCAGCGCGCAAACCGCACGACCAGGTATATAGGTAGATAGATAGATAGATAGATAGATAGATAGATAGATAGATAGATAGATAGATAGATAGATAGATAGATAGATAGATAGACGTAAGCCTATTGGTGGTTTTATTTTTTGTTCAATCAAATGAGGACTTAAGAAACCTAAACTCTTTGTGTCATTAATGTACTAAAGTGGATAAGTGCAGACTTAGGCAGCCTTAGCGGGCATCCAGCTTAGAATATGCAGATCTATGATCTCAAACCATCAGCTATCTATTGAAAACTGCCAAACCAGAGTGGATGATATTTAGCCTAATATGTTGGATTAGCTTGAGGGACTTTCTCCAATACATTACAGTAGCACCAATGCCCAACTCCTTCCTGAATCTATTTATTTAACAATCGTTGGCTAAAGGTCTTCAAGTTACCTTAGATTTCAACTTCATCTTTCGACTTTATCATCTATGGTCGTCAACGTTTCTAAACTATAGGACAATAGAAGATTGTAAAATGTATAGTACAGGCCACAAGCCAACAAATGTTTAATGAACTCAATTCAATCTTGATGTTGGTTGGGATCTCAAGTGATCAATTAAGGAATCACGCTATTTGCCACGTCTTGAAAGCTAGCACCTTCTTTTAGATCTAGATACATGAACCGTACATTGTTAGTCCTTAAGCCTACTGCTGCTTATAGTTCACTTAGATTAGTAGATAAAGTACTGCTGCAGACCTGCTACATCACCAGAAAATTCCTCAGTGGAAACTGATAAAGGGACTTCAATTAATTGTGTTTCTCTTTAGCGAAACTCAACCCTGGCAGTGCCAGAGAATGACTACTCGTTCGTTTCTAACATAATAATAATTTTAATAATAATAATGACATTAAATAGCATCAGAAATATAATGTCGGTGTTTAAACAAGACAAGGCAATGCGGATATGGTCCACGCGGATACACAAAGTGGCAACAATTGCGTTGCTGTACTCACGACCCACTTGGGTTTGAAGTGATGCTGATGGTACGAGTCTGGCCTTGATATTATTGTTATGAAAAAGAGAAAAAAAGTGGCCAAGTCCTTGACCTTGAGATTTAGCTCGTGGTATAAAGTAAGAAGAAACTTAAGCGTCCAAAAGTTTGCCCTATCCCGTCATCCTCGTTAAGGTCTTTGTTGGGAAAAATCTTAGAGCTCCGTTAAGAAAATGTTGACGGTAAACTGAGGCAATTGACACTTGTGATTTTCAAGTTCCTTTTGTAAGTTAATTCAGTGCAGACTTCATTTCTTAAATGTGCATTCTTTTCTTGTGTAGGTCTGGGAGATGCGGAGAATGGAAAGTGTCAACAACTGGGATAAATATAGAAGTACGCTGACAAATATTAACTCTTTGTAAGTTCGTTGAAAGTTTTCGCCGTGTAAATAAATGTTTAATAGGATTTTAATGAACATTGAATACGGTATAAAAAATATGCTACAATTACATTTGGCAACATATTTTCCACATATAGTTTTGGAATGGAAATTTTTCGTGCACGAAAATTGAATATCAACACCAACAGTTAGTTTGCAATCTATTGTGTGCATTAACCCTTTCTATCCTAATGGACGATGCCAATGTTGATTTGACCCGATTAAACTAACTTGATATTTGGATTTTAAACTTTTTTATATGAAGAGCATCTATTCTCCTATAATTCGATACCATATATAACATTTTATGATAACAAAAAAAAGTTATTGAAGTTTAATCATTAAAGAATAGTGAAATACAAATGAACAAAATGAATAGTTCTATCGAAACGAGGAAAAAAATTACGGAGAGAAAGAGTTAATAATCTCACAAAATCTGCATTTCAGATTAATTATACAATTTCTACTGTCATTACTTTCTTATTTCTATGTGACTAGAAAGAACCGAATAGATTAATAGAGGACACAAACAAGTATGTTATTTACAGCGAAGTCTTCACACTGCTGTAACCCTGCCTTGCACCAGTGCTTGTGGTGCGTACGAGAGCACTATTAGTCAAAGACAGGAAGACGCTGGCATAGAAGGGAGAACAATAATAGGCATCAAGAGACTAGGAAGTCGGTTGGAAACTTAAGAGTCTCATATCATTCAAATTCTGCTCTTTTTTAGTAGAGGGAAACAGAGCGGGTTGAGTCAACCATAAAATAAAAAAACACATGTCGAGTCAGCAGAAAATTTATGAAAACCTGAATGCAAGGAGGACCCCCAAATATAGGAAATGTGTTTTCCACAGCATATTCACCCCGCTCGCCCCCCCTTTTCCTTCAAATTCAGTATTAACTTTTGTTTTTTGTTGGTTTGAAGATATTTTTATTAAAGGTATTTTTGTATTTTTTGAACATCTACTTCTATGACATAAAAAGGGGAAGCCTCTGAACTATTTCAATACTTCACTCTAAACGTATATAAGGGCTACTCTACTTCTGTACGCTATATCAGTAGAACACATCCTCAGCGACTGCATGGTGCTCAGAAACACATTCGATGATACGACTAGTCTTGAAACAGATAGGAATGGTGCATGCGAAGGTCTTGCCCTGTACGGAGAATGGCAAACCATACAGGACACTGTATATACCTGGACCGTGATATAAGGGACTTATCCACCACGGAGCCTTAGTACATGGAGGCTTACAAATGTACGCTATAGTTTTATACGTTCAGATCTATTTGTGTGTAGCTGCTTGTCGATTGGTACGAACATCCCTCCCATTAACCAAAGTGTTTAAACAAAATAGACTTTGTAACTTTGTTGTTGATGATGTAGTCTCACCCCCTCCTCTCCCCCGAACTTCCACTTCGCACGCAAACACTTTTGGGGAATTCCACTGTGATTGCGGTCAATGACTGACCTGATTCGCCCGATGGTCAGAACCTTTGTCAGGGGGTAGGTCAAGGAATGGCAGACTTTTCGGGGATAGGTTAAGGGATGGCAAACCTATCCGATTAGCAAAAGTACAACTAGAGACAAAGGTTAGTGTGTAGAGTCGGTGATCTCTGAACTCCTCATCCCACTGACACAAGCTTGGCTTATTGGGAGAGGGGAGGGAGACGGTGTTACTTTCATCGGTAAGAAACTGTTACAGAAGACAATTAAGTGAGAACGGAAACAGAATGAGAGAGAGAGAGAGAGAGAGAGAGAGAGAGAGAGAGAGAGGAACGGACATTAAGAAAAAAGTAAGATATGGGCAAAGTTTATCATTCTCACTCTGGAGCCCAAGTGGAAAAAGGGGAGACGATTAGGCAAAACAGAGAATCAATACAGACCTCCGCCCCCCCCCCTCCCCCAACGTGGCGATGCCTAAGCTAATTGCACTGGCGGGGATGGAAGAGACTCCAAATATCACTATCCACACACTGTTCCCCAAAGGGGTCTTTTTATGGCGGACAGCCGCACGGCTGGTGTAATACAGAAAAGGAATATGGGAGATGTCCTCGGAGGGTTCGGCCTTAATTTCTGCACGAGCTTCTCCGGACACGTGGGACACTTGCATCTGCTTGTGTCCTTCAGTCGCGAAGCGACTATGGATCATCTCATGGAAATGAGATGAATGCCTGGGCATTAGCTGTGATCGGAACGATGTCGCCCACACATCAGTTTCCCCCTCTCCACGCAGCTGATGTATCCGAAGGAACGGCAGTGCCTATACAGTTCGGGGTCAGCGGCACTGGGTGCTGCAAACTGCCTTAGGGTCGCCAGCTCCTGATTTTTCCTCAGGGTTGACTCCCGAAGCCTTTCCCATGATTGGGTAAAGCTGCAAGGCAACAGAGATTTGAATTCAGAGTTTTCCTTCTCTTAGGTGGGTAGCCAGCCATAGCTAACGAGCCCCTCCTGCCCGAAGCTTACTCTTTAAGGCGCCAGTTACTCGCCTTTGCCCCTTCTCCTGTTAGTAGAAAACACTGATTTATATTTGCCCCCCCCCCCTCCCAATTCCAAATGCCGCTAATGTTTATGTTTTGTATCAATTTTTTTTAAAATTTCCGATTGGTGTTGCTAAGAACGCTACCCCTGAGTCGTATTCAGGTTGACGCTGCTGTATCAAAATAGGTCTGGGCAACACCCCCGCAAAGCTACTGAACACAAAGTGTTTATGTAGTCTGTGACGAAATGAACGCCTGCTTCTATTTTGTAGTGGAAATTTACCCTCGAAAACATTTTCACATGCACATCAAAGGGAGAAAATCAACCAATCAAACTTGTTTTTTTATATTGTTTCTCTGTCTGTCCATGTATATGCGTCAATGCCTGAGACTGACACAGCACGTAGTACTCATGGCGGCAAGTAGTGGTTCAAAATGGCCAAGTATGGCCCACTAAGGCTCAGACCTGCCCAGTGTGGCCCATTGTGGCTCAAACTGGCCCAGAGTTGTTTAAATAGGCTCTTAGTAACTCTTGCTGGTCCCCATTGACTCAAACCGGGCCATATTATGTTACACTAGCCCACTTGGCTCGTGGTTACTCAAAGTGGCCAACAGTTATCCACAGTGGCTCAAATTGGCCCATAATTGCTCAAATTCGCTCATAGTTACAAAAACTGGACCATATTGGGTCTCAGTGACCCATAGTGACTCCACCAGGTCCATATTAACGTGCACAACTGACAAGCCACCTCTAGACGGACGTTGGAAACCATTTTGTGTGTGTGTGTGTCTAATGAAATCAAGATGTTGATGGGAACGCCCTTAGAGCATGTCAATGGTTGTAGGGTTGGTTGAAGTTTACTACGTGTGAATGAGTGAGTTAAAGTGGGTGTGAGCTAACGCCATAACATCATGCCGGTGACGCCTCGCAAGAGGTGAGTAACGAAATGACACATGCAGATTCTGTGACGCCACTTATGGAGACGTAACTCATATAATCTTAACATGTTGCTTTTTTTCGAATCATGGAAAGATTTGAAGTCCAATAAGCCATTATTGTCATAACTGCAATAGCATCATGGCTTGTATTCCCTTTATGTCCTTTAGTGCAGTCTTGCTAAAACTTCGGGTCCGCGAGGGGGGTCCTCAGAAAGATGAAAATTGCATACAATTAAAATAACTTCTCTAAAAGCCAGAATCTCTGATCGGATAATTTGAATAATACTCGACGCTCACTGCTGTTTACTTTGACTCTATTGCAAACTATTCTACGGACAACAACTTTTTCACTTGGGTCCGTGAGGAACTTTTAACAATATAAAGAAATACCAGGGGAAAAAAAAGTATTTAAAAAATGAGAACCTCTGCTACAGTGCACGTTACGTCTATGTGCCCTATTTATTTATTTTTTAAGCCATAAAAGTCCTATATTTAAAATGCAGGTAAAGTAGTTTTCATTTATTTACACAAATATATGTACGTACTTCAATACCTTTTTTATATCCAGCCTTTTTTTTCCGATTCTGGAAGTGTTATTTGGTCAGTAAGTGAGCCCATAACATACAATCATGAACAGCTGAAGGTGACTAGATTACACAAACAGCTGAAGGTGACTAGATTAGACTCAAAACGTTCTGTCCCAGCCCCTAACCGAAACAAAACATTGGGCCTTTGGTTTTAAGCCTCGTATGATCCAGCACCTTACTTACATAGACTTAAAGATCCCGAATTTTCGGACACATTACGAGGCATGCTATCCTCAGTCATTAGAGCGAAATACTCAGTGGGTCAAAGAGACAATACAAAGAGATATAAAGAGATTCAGTGACAGATGGAGGTACTCAGAGATACATTGACATCTGGAGATAAACAGAGATATTGACCTATGGGGATATTCAGAAATACAGAAGAAGTGTAGAATGAGTGTTTATTGAGATTATAACGTTTATTTCATTAAAACATAAATAATGACTTGGATGAGGTCCATGATATTTTAGGAGTCAATGTATGCCCGGCTCTTGTAGCACATATTTCGAGTCGGGTTCTATGATTTTTGATAAGATTGACAAAGATACAAAGAGATAAATGGAGATAAACACATGGTCATTCAGAAAAATACACAGATATAAATGAGGGTTCACAAAGATGTACAGAAACGAATGGATAAATAAAAATAAGGAGATAAATGGATATCTACAAAAATATAGAAAAATAAAGATTCATAGAGATGTAAAGAGAGTAATGGAGATTCACAAAGATATACATAAATAAATTGATATTTACACAGACACAAAGGGATAAATGCAGATTCACAAAGATACAAAAAAGATAAATGGAGTTTCAAAAAGACATATAGAGATAAACTATGATTTACATAGATATCCAGAGATAAACAGAGACTTGCAAAGATGAAATGAAGATGTCCAAATGGAGATTCACAAAGATGTGCAGAAATATTCACAAAGATACAAAGAGATACAATAAAGAATTTAAAAACATAAAGATACATAGATTTACACAAGGTCGACATAACATTGTTATATGTCTGTCCAAGCCTCCACAATGACGTCAGCACGAGATTGTAAGAGAACAGCAAATGTCAATTGCTCGGTCGATGGCGGAACCGTGCAAGATAAACCATCATCTTTCAGAGAAAAGTTATTTACTTTAATAAGACTTCCTCCCCCCACCCCACTCCTCTCAAGCCATTAACAGTTTATAAAAAATGTATCTTGACTCATGTCCCAATACAGACATTGCGCTTGTGTTCAAGATTATTTGTTCAAGGAAGACAAAATGTAAGGTGAAAGTCAGACAGTATTGCTTTTATCAGAAAGCTAATTGGATGATTGAATTGATTGCTTCATCGCTGAAGGTCTGTAACTCAGGTCAAGGGCACAGAGGCTGTTGCGTGAAACCGGAAGTGAATTACACAATCATCCAGAACCAAAGAACGTGACTTGCGACATTCTCAGAGTTGATGTGGAGTTTTCTTTCTCAAACTTGAGAACTTTCGAGATAGATTGAGAATTGTGGGGCGAAAGTAAACGAGAGGTTCTGCAGGGGACAACTTGGGCAATGTTTTGTTTCATGTCTGCTTAGGTTTTGATAATAAGACTTTCTTGGGGAAGATCCAATAGTCTTAGAAACTGTTGCAAGTTTTTTTTTTGAACTGATTTTCAAGTTGAAGCGGATTTCCTATACCCTAGGAATGTCTGACCTTAGAAAGTGTCTGTCTGAACTTTGACTGACTGTCAGACCCGAGGATGTCTGACTGATCTTAGAATCTCTTAGAAAAAAACAACAACCCTCATAGATCGTTGTTCTGGTCACATGACACACTAGTCAACCATCGGCCCCATAGGAACAGGTGAAATCCAATTCGAATCCTATGCGACCTACAAACCCCGTGTCTTAAATGGAACCTACTTATACACAGGTGAACTTGTTTTAAATTGAAATAATTGGATACTCTTAAGTTAAATGTGTTTATAATTAGCACATTGATTTAGTGCATGGGTTAACAAGTAAACAACTATATTATCGACGTCACTTGTCCATATCGATTTCGTCCAGGCCATTACATTGGAAACTAAAATGTCTCATTGACTTCTCAGCATTTTCTCTAGACACAGACAAATGAAGTTCATTGGTTTTAGGTGATTAATATTATTTTTTTGCATTGATGTCCTCATTGTTGGTCAGTGGTTGTCATTAATTGACGGACAGGCACTGCTACTTGTATTTATCTTTATACTTTACAGACTTTACTTCAAAAGACAAGATAATTACGTCCTACTCGTTTCATGTATCAATGTAAATCAGTGACTTAAACTCTGCTAAGTCGTTGGCTTTCCTGGTAGATTCAGGCAAACACTAGAGAAAAAGGAGCTTTTGTAAGAATTTGTCCTGATTTTATGGAATAAGAAATGTGCCTTCATCTTTGTGTCTTTCAGAGTACCGTATTTTATTTGATTTTGTTAATGTATTTGTATATGGATCCTTTTGTCTCGAAAGGCAATGGATGCGCCCACAAGTGTCACTAGTTTTGGCTTAATCTTGAGACGGGTCAGAATCTGGTGTGGCTAATGAAGCCAATTCTAGAAAGGCAGACTTTGCCACAATTCATTCATGTGTATGCCTCTGATTTAGAGCTAGCGGACAGGGCAGCTTTCTTTTTTTCCCTCTTGATTAAGGCCGCTTCAATTCTTTTGTTCTCAGCAAAGGTTGTCCCAGCACGCACAGTCTGTCTCCATGCACTCCGGTCTTTGGCTATGTTTTCCCACATATTTTCGCTGATGCCTGTGGCTCTCACGTCTCGCGTGCAGACATCTCTATATGTAAGTCTTGGGCGGCCCTTGGGTCCGACTCCTTCCACAAGCTCAGCATATAAGAAGTCTTTAGGGATTCTACCATCTGGCATGCGGGTGACATGTCCGAGCCAGCGTAATCTTCTTTGTGTCAGGAGAGCATACATGCTGTTCATATTGGCCAATCTCAAAACTTCCTGATAATGTATTTGTAACTTATTGATTAACAGCCTAATACTGATTTGGGGAGGAGGGGGGGGGGTTCTACGTTGTTGAAAGGTTCACGGTTCTACACAAAATGTTGGTTATTATACAAAGCAAGAAACACCCTTTCAGAATGTTTCAAATGGATAACAAAGAATTCAGCGTGCCACGCGAAACAAAAATACCACAGTTTGCACAACCCCGGCACTCGAAATGTGAATAGGGCGGCTCAAATATCTGACTCAATACTGCAGTAATTATTTGTTTACTTTTGGATGACTGGTGTAGAGACCAGGGAGGGGGGTGAAGCGGTGCTAAGCTATGAATGAAATCGGTGGAAAAAAAAAAACTTTGACTCAATTTAAAAATTTTGTTTCGTATCACTGTGTGATAAGACACCAGAACGAAACGGGGAAATCAAAAAGAGGGAATGGGGTCGGGCGTTATAAAAAGATGAAATTAAAGTGGAGGTTTACTGCGTCTCAATGTGATTAAAATAACTACGTTTGTACTTAGCGACTAGCGTACATGTATGGATGTATATCTGCTTATGTGGGTCAATGTGGCTGTGTAGGTGTTTACCAAGGTCGGTGTGTGCGTGTGCCCGTGACGGTGATCGTATGAAACTAGGCGTCTGTGTTGACATGTGGGCGTGGAAGAAGTGGTTTTTCCCAGAATGCAAGCTGCCACATACTTTCTGACTCTTGACATTGGCGGCTCGACAACCTTGAGAGCGATGACCCAGCAAATTTATATAACGCTTCTTAGTGAGGTCATCTTGGGGAAGTGGATCGCTCGGTTCAAGTTTGTGTTTCAAACAAAACTTTTTTTTTAGCAGCAAGTGTCCGACACCCATAGCCAGTACTTTTTTGTGACGGTAGCTATATATATTTTCATGTGTCCGCTCTCGTGTCTTTTTATATGTTTGTGCGTCTCTGTGTCCTTCAAACTAATGTCAATTTCTGCAGTCATACATTCGGTAAGATAAAACTATTGGACAGTAATCGTTGATACACCCAGTGGCGTGGCTAGGAGGGTGGTAGGGGTGCAAGCAGCACCTAGTGGGTGACTCTCATTAAGTGTAACATCAAGGTGGAAACACAAATTCTTGTAACAGATCTATGGTTTATAGTATTAGATCTCAGCTGGAGAACCAAAGAAGCTCCAGAACGTTGGATAAAAAGAAAGCTTTGATTGAATATTCAAGTTTGGGAAAGAGCGAGTTGGCTGACACCATTAGCTGACGTCAAACCTAAAGACGCCTTTGACTACATTAATGTAATTTTTTTTTACTAGAGTGGTAAGTGTAGTCATTTGACTGTATATACTTATAAACGACATCACAAAAGGATATAAAACAAGGCTCGTTTGGTCTAAGTTCATATTTACAAGTTAAACTGTTTAAAAAGAAGAGATCTAATATTATTTTTGAACTGGTGACTACAGCCTTGATCGACATCTTTTGGGTTCTAAATAAACATAAGATTTGTGTTTGTTTATTTTGTTTGTTTGCTAGTTAGAGATAGTGGTTCCTTTATAAAATAATAGCCTGTCAATAAAAGAGCAAAATAAAAAATATGCTAGAGATGAACCATACTACTACGGCTAATAATATAGTCCACTAAATAATCGGACTAGCCATTTATTTAAATCGAATTTTAAAGTACTGAAAAACTTCCTTTAAACAACTAAATCCGGCTAATCTGACAAGCCGGTTATCATCATCATCACGATCGCATCCCGATGTGGTCGAATTAACTAGATTCGACTGTTTTAGTGCGCAATGCGCTTCGGACTGTCGCACGATGGTCCCGAGTTCGAAACCTGTGCTCTGCCATCCACTGCCGTTTTGCAAGAGATCTGGGTCAGGACGTGATAATCTCAAGTTCTCACGATGAACAAAACAGCGGTAAGTATTGGTTCCCCAGTAAATATAGGTTCCCAGGTAGATATAGTTACTCCCGTAAATATAGGTTTCCCGGCAAATATAGGTTCCCTGTAAATATAGGTTCCCCGGTAAATATAGGTTCCCTGATAAATGACCTAATTTTATTGAAAAAGACAGGGTTACTGCGACTTGAATAAGAATCAGATTAGAATGAGACACACCCACCATAGTTTGTAACATGCAACATCCATCATAAATTGCAACATTCACCATAACTTGCAACATCTGTAATGGGCTTTGCTGTTGTAGAGATGTGTCTGACTTTGACAATTACTCAGCAGATGTTTGAGTGTCTTGTAGATGCTTATTTCTACTAATACGAGTACTATAGTCAACGACAATCACAAGTACAAGTAGAAAGGACTGAGTACGATTCAAACAAAGTTGAGTAGAGAATAGGCATCAGTCGAGTCTCTATCGCTGCTTGACATAGTCTCCCCACTAAAGTCCCAATACCAACTAAATATAATATAACATACAATTAAATAAACCCCACTTTCACAGACCTCACTAAATGCCGCTCTCAAAGTCCGTCAGCTATACTGCGTCGCTAAGCTAAATTAATGCGTCTATTAAACACACATCCACCATAACCTGTTACATGTACCATTTCATGGCTCATTAAGGTTTCTCATTTTGAAAGTCCTGCTAACCGAGCTGATGTGATTTCAATGTGTTCACTTGTAGCTGATAGCTCTGTTGACCCGGTGTTACTGTAAGGAAATGAGATATGGAAATATAGATTTAATACACTGTATATATATTTTTATGGACGATTTCATTTACGTTCTACTTTTGATATGTATGACCTTGACTTCAATTGATTTCTTTAAAAAAAAAACACAGTACATTCGGTAGCGTCAACGGAACGGAAAATTTTGAACAACGACCTTGACGATCCAAAAGTGTTTCCAATAAAAGTTAAAAATAAATCCGACATTAACCTACCCGTTGAATTCCCACTAGGAAAAAAAATACCCTTCCCAGTGCTACTGTCGCTCGATTTTTTTCTCTAGATCTGGGTTAGTCTACTTTTTTTTTATTTGGCAAGCTCATTAATCTTGTGTATTTTAAAAAAAACAACTCCTGGTACACATTTCTTTCATCCCTCATTGTTTCTCCAATACAAAACAAAAAAAAAAAAACACGTGACCTACTTTACTTGTAGGAAACAAAAACCGAATCCAATTTTTTAAATATTAAAACAAAAAAAGTCTGAGCAATTCTCTGTAGAAAAAAAAAAAGAAGTAGAGTCATTCCAGCCATTTCTCCATGTTCTCTACACTCCTACAGTCTTATCTCTTATTTTCTTCCTTGTCTCGACACCAACAGTGCCGCTCAAATTTGACGGATTCCGCTGCGGTAAATCCCCTTTTCTTACTGGTCCGGAACAGAAGGACGTCTAGAAACGAGATCATTGTCATGTATAAATTATTTTACACAGACAATAGCTCAGAGGGTCGTTTCTGTACTGATCAACATCAAAAACAAAACACTCGTACTAGAAATAGGTTCTTGCTGAGATCGCCATGTTTTAGTGTAGCCTTTCGAATAGTGATCCAAATTTAGGCTTACATCAAGCAAAAATCAGAATTCAACCATCCGTTACGACATTTCAACGACAAAAGAAGGCTATTTGTGTCCATTTCAAAAAGGAAAATCAAAGTGAAACTACTTTATGTTGACTGTTACATTTCTCTGAAGCTCAACTTATTATTACATTTCCATAGAAAGAAAGAATGTAAGCTTTTCTTTCCTACCTCAAATAGATGGATAGAATTGATAGAAGCTTTGTAATAAAAAAACAAACTGGGTTTGCACACGATGCAGTGTAAACGTGTTTTGTATTTCTGGTTCAAGACACAATGATAGCTACAAACCTTCTTTGAAGGTCCCCACTGCAACTACATACCAGGGCAATATTTAAGCCCATCTACCATTACTCTTATTTCATTGACAAGGGAGAAGCACCAATCAGGTTTTGGGGTCAGCTAAGGGGCGCTCAGAGACTCAAACGTAAGAACCTCGTCTTGGCGACTAATTGAGTGACCGCTTACTTCAGTGTCTAACAAATATCTTATTATGTCCAATTGTTTTCTTTTTGCTCAGTACAAACAACCCACAAAAAAACAAAGTTCATATAAAGGATGTAGTTCTTTTTTTTTCTTAGTCATAGGTAACTAACTATGACCAAGCGACGATAAGGTCAACAAACCATAAGCGTATGCTGATGAGGTCATAGAGAAATCTGCAGGAGATGTATGGTCAAAGAGAAATGAGCGGGAAATATACCTTTATAGAGATATGAGCGGAAACTATAAGTTCATAGAGAAATGAGCGAAAAAAAAAAGATCAGCCCGTAGAGAAATGAGCTGGAAAGATAGACAATAGGTCAGAAAAGGTCAGCCGGTAGAGAAATGAAGACACTGCGATTTAAACTCAATGCTACTAAAACTTCGGGGAGGTCAATCAAGATTCTCTAATCGCAACGATATTGCGAGAAAATGATTTTCACCGACTAAAATTATTTCAAACATTTGAAAGACGAAGTCCTACAAATATCAATAAATTGAATTTTCGCCGAACGTTCACTTCCCTGAAAACCAGAGCCAG